>OX038883.1:7656782-8906782 GCA_943789525.1 Agriphila geniculea
ACTCGGGCCAAATAGAAGAGAACTTAAAAAAAGTGGTTAAACCTTTTATATTAAATTAGTGTTTAAACCACCTTTAATATTAAATTCAATTAAGATAGAAAAATTGCAACGGCAAAACTGTATGAAATCAGGGTTGCCACCCGTCCCGATTTTGCCGGGACAGTCCCAATTTCGATGAAATTGTCCCGCGTCCGACGATCCATCAGTTTTGTCCCGATTTTTAATGAGAACACGCAATCCAAATCAGTGTTGATAAAAAATTGGTCGAAATATTTAAAAGCATAAAGGACAGCAAATTAAATGCCTTATTTTGCTTTGTATCTCGTTAAGTTTTTCGTTAAGCAGCGTTAAGCAACGATTTCTGATAGGTATTAGATCATTTAAGCGTCATATGGGAAAATCAACATCGAAGGTTGAAAAAAGGTTTTTCAAAAGGTTTTTCAACCTTCGATGTTGATTTTCCCATTTGACGCTTAAATGATCTGATGTGTGATGAAAATCAACATCGAAGGTTGAAAAAAGGTTTTTCAAAAGGTTTTTCAACCTTCGATGTTGATTTTCCCATATGACGCTTAAATGATCTAATTTCAGAAATCGTTGCTCTGTAGATTTAATGAAAGCTGAGTTAAATATACCTTACTTAATTTCATATTTGTTCTGCTCCCAAATTTTAGTTTTGATCTGAATGAAACCTACATATCAAAAACTAAGTTAAATCATTGATTTGTGAATCACTTTTATTATAACCACAGAAAACATAATAGCACAAGTTTAAAACATTATATTGAAAGACATATGTCTATAAGCGGTTAATTTTTAAGCAAGTAAGTATTTATCCAAAAATGAAATGGGGTGTTCAGCCCACGTAAACGTACAACTTTTACTATGGGGCCAACCACGAAATCGCGAAAAAAAAATCTGCTGTTCCTTAAATTATAGTCGAGTCGATGTTGTACTTTTCTATGGAACAGCTGATTTTTTTTCCGCAATTTTGTGGTTGGCCCTATAGTAAAAGTTGTACATTTACGTGGTCTGAACACCCCAATTCATTTTTAGATATCCGTGTAGGTATATGTCTTAATCTTAGGTTTACTAAAAAAAATAAAAACATATGTAAGTAAGTAGGTATAATAATATTATTAAAATCTCAGTCAGTGTATAATAATTTAGCAAGTTTTTAAGGTCATTCTAATAAAAGAGTAAATACATAATCAGTTTAAAATAGTACCTATTGAGTATACAGGAAACATATTTAGAAATATAAAATACCACACGTACCTTAAAACAGGAAAACAAAAAAACTGTTTGCTCAATTTTTGGTGTTATCAGTTATTCGGTCACATTTTCATTGATAAAACTTATTTTAACAATTATTAGTGCACTGGCTGATATTGCTATCGCGTATGTTTCGTACACGTCCTTTTGCTCCATAGCACGGAAAAAACTACGCTACCTACTACGTGCTCAAAGCGATTCTATGTTCATTTTCGATTCTATCGCGCATTTTGGTTCGCACGCGGTCGGGAAATAGTCAGATGAGAAAGAGACAGGACGAAAACATTCAATGTAGTCCGTAGTAAGAACAAAGACAGCTATATGTAACGTAACATGTTATGTTTCTGCTATTTAACTCGGAAGCATTCTACGGTGTTTACGTGACGTAACTGCATGATGTCATGGCAACGCTTGGGTACTTGGTAGCCACAGCAGGCAGCGCCGCCATTTTGACACTGAGGAAATGTCAGTCTTTAGGCGGGCTATTCGTTTGGGAGAAGATCTTTTGGAGCATGTTGGTAAAAGAGATCATGAGGAAAAGAAGATAAGTAGGGTTATTCACGATTGTCGGAAATCTACTCGAAAGCATTCGATTCGAATCCGTATCCTCCGATAGATTCGAAAACTGTTCACAAATATATTCGACTGGCATTCGATTCACTTTCCGACGGGAAAGCGCAATACATTTACAAAGTAAGATGATGTATCACTAAACTAAACGTCGTGAATCGTAATACATCATCACAACGTTTAGTTTAGTGTAGTTACTGGACTTTAAATAAGCCCTACTACTAAAACGTAGTGATTATTTCCTCTATGCCTACTACTGCTAAGCTACCGCCATCTTACCTAAGTCTGACGCCATATCAACAATTTAAATATTGTTGTGTTCAGGCACTTAGAGGTAAATACAGACAGGCACTGAAAATAGTGTATTGAGTCTGAGATCTATCCACCTCACAGGTGACAGTTTAAAAAAAACGAATAAAAAAGCTTTTTTATTTTCAACTTTTTTGTGGTATGTAAGCTTGTAATATTCTTTAACTTTATATGTTTTCAAAATGCTTATTACTCAATTTCCAAAGGAGTTCCGCTGTGCCTTCTTAGTCCAAGTATAATCCAGAACGTAGCATACAGACCATAGCTCGGTTTGTTTTGGATTTTCATAAGCCTACCAATATCTCAATCACAATAGGGAACATGCATAAGTCACCGATTTTGATAAATTTGAGCTTGATCGCTGCGGACACGTATAAAAACATGATGGAACAGAAAAATAAAAAATAAAATGTATTACTTTAGTTTTATCACACAAGGGAAAATGACGAATTTTTTTTTTCGTTTTCGGATATAATGCACTTAACAGTCGGATAGAACATCAAATAAGAAATAATATTTTGTATGACACATATGTACTTAAACGCAATATTTAGGGAGATATTTGAAAATTCTTGGCTAACTCCATACTAATGCACTGAAACGTGACATGAGTGACGTCACAAATGTTGACCTTTTTGTATAGAGCGTTTTCAGCGGGTGCTGCTGCGTGCTAACTTCAAGTAACTATATCACGAGAAAAAAACACAAGAGAAAAGTTTTAATATTACAGTTGATTTTCTCACGCATTATACTTTTGATTTTGATACAAAAAAAAATGATGCATGTTCCCTATTACATATCCTATTTGAGTTTGAGGAGTTCCCTTGGATATCTTCGAGGTCCAAGGTTTAATGTCAATGAAATTAAAAGAACAACACTTAAGGACAAACTTTTTCCAACAAAAAATCAGCTAATTCGTATCATAAATAGTAGTATTTTCAGGATTACTTGAAAACTACTGAACCGATCGGAAAAAAATAAAAAAGTTCTAGTAAGTAATGAAAAAAAGGTCCTGCCAAAAAGCGGTCGAAAACAAAAAATAGTAGATTGTTATATAAGGGTCAAAAGGAAGCAATACCCATACGAGATATTTACACGCCCGAGCATAGCGAGGGCGGCTATAGTTCGAGGATGGAATTGATGACTCTTACCCGTGTTTAACACTCTACTTTTCATTTCGAATAAGGAAAGTAAAAAAATCGTTTCCAAAATGTTTATCAATAATAACATGTAGCTGGTACCTTATACTTATTATACCTATTTAAAATTAATCGAAAAATTAGAACAATTAAATAGTGTTTACATTATGTTTAGCACTTAATGTGCTCTTGAGCATAGAGTACTTGCTCCATAGAGTGGAAGGCAGTATTTTCTTTGATAATCCACTGAAATACGTGAGAAATACTTTTCTGAAAATGATTTTATTTTGTTGTTTAAAAAAAAACATTGTACGCATTTAAGTATTTTTCCTTCGAAACTCCTGGCAAAAGATTTTATATTATTTTGTTTGCCTCGTTTGTTACTGAATCCGGGGTCAATATTTCAAAATCGCTTGATGAACTAATTTATAGTAAATATAAAATCAACTCAACACACACAGCTCAAAGTCACAGAGTAAGGTATCCCGCCAATATTTTATAGTTTTTCTTATTTTGAATTTGGAACACGCCGCGTCGCCGGCCGCTCCGCCCAATATTTTTAATTTTGCACTGGCTGGTTATACCATGTTTCATTTTTGTTCGTGAATGCGCCCTATCTATTTTTTTTAAACCATTACCAATGAGGTAACTCTATGGTTGACTATGTAACCAAATTCAGTTCTATTTTTAAATTTCTTTTACTCCCTAGGGTGGAACGCAGAGTTTTGGACCCGCTGCTCAGTTTAAATTTGGTTTAAATATACACACTTTCCGAATATGAGAAATGAAAAAATGTTTTTCTTTTCAGCGGTGTCGTGTGGCTGATATGATGATGATGAGGCACACTCCTTTCATAATAGTACAGTAGCCCGTAAAACATTTAAATCACCAAAAAGGTTACCGTTTGCCGTTGTGATATAGTGAATTATTACGAAATTATAGATACTTTAACCCAAGTTTTACAGATCGCAACCCGCCGTAACCTATATTTGTATAACTCCAAAATTGATATTTTTTTATTTTTCTGTAAAACTTGGGTTAAAGTATTGATAATTTCGTAATAAATAACTATATCACAAAGGCAAACGGTAACCTTTTTGGTGATTTAAATGTTCTACGGGCTACTGTACTATAAATGTTCTTGTTTTGAATGTTATACTTAGCTCCTTTTTTTCAGAAAAAGGAAAAAAGACAGAATATTGTTTTCTTCTTCGTTGCAAATAAGTTTAAAGCCAATCCGTTAGTTTTGTAAAGCGATTTCAAAAAAGGAGGAGGTTATTTTTTCCTTCTTATGGAAACTATTGAGTTTATAAAATGAATGAATTTGAAAAAATAACACGATAATATTGTTTCATATAATTTATTTTAGAATATAAAGTGGTCATACATTTGGGTCCAGTTATCGGGTGTTATACCCTGGGGTGTAGGCCGGATATACATTTAAAAAATAATATTCATTAGATATTTCTTTTCAGTGAGCCTAGACAAAGATTCGCTATCGCTTCGCGTTCGCTTTCGTCAAATCCATACAGTTTCGAAAGCAAAGCTATCGCTACCGCGAAGATTCACAAAATATTACTTTGGATAGGTGCTGTTTCATGTTTTCCTATTAAAAAAATATTGCTTATTGAAAAACATGAATGAAATAATGGGTATTACCGCACATCGTAGGTATATTACATACGAGTATTTGATAAAAAGGCCAATATACTTATTTATTTTTCCTGTAAAACTATTGTATAATGAACCTACGTACATTTGAAATCAATACCGTCATAATATCGCTAAGGTGAACGTAATGGAATGAAATTAAAGGTGCGGGCAAATTTGTCTGACGCCACGCGTTAACACGTGTTAACATGATGTCGGATGACATCAGCTTTCATAGTAAATGTATGCACTAGTATCACACTTATCTTATAACACATCCCACTGACATGTTTTTTTTATTAACTGGACTGGCTGTCTGTATGATTTGACAGCAAAGTTCTTGTGCCTATTTGAAACGCCACTAGCGTGAGTCTAAAGAACAAATTTTTGACGTGTACAATGCAAATGGTTGCCGTGATGGTCTGTCCAGACTACAGACTTTAGTACCATGTCCCTCACGCTATGCTTACGCTACGTCCTACAGCGCCAAAATGGCGGAAATCAAATGTGCACAAGAGCAGTTTGACACCAGTCAGTCCAGTGTAATAATATAGAGGTCAATGAACACATCCATATAAATACGGCGTGGTAACACGTGGCGTCAGACAAATGTGCCCGCACCTTTACTCTCTTTGGGTCCGTTGGACGCAAAGAGTTCATTCCAAACTGCATGATGATCTTCTTCAGAAAGAACTACATCTTCTAGGAAGTATTATTACATGTAGCAATGAGGTTTCCACACCTTCTATTTATTTTCTTAAACCAAGTTTAAAAAAGTAAAATTTGATAATAATAAAGTCACTATTTTGTCCATGTACTAGCAAAGTTTATATCGTTTTATCTATGCTATTCTATTTTAATTATAATTACACCAATTCTAAAAGCTATTTGTAGAGTTCATCACTTTTAACTTTTTGTATGAAAGCAAAACGTTGAGTTTACTTAAGAGATGTCAGCAGAATCTGCAGTTCATACAAAATGTTATTTGAGCGCTGCTAAAATATAAACAGGAACATTTATTAGACTTGCTTCAATACAAAAATAATAATAATAATCTACAACAGTTTTCAGGTTTTATGTAAACAGAAATTACAGAAAATAACTTTGATGCAACCATGGTGTAGGATTTTCGATCGAAAATACATCTCTTGAATCTAGATTTATCTTAGAAGTCATCTCGGAAATATGAAAATGTGGTATCGATGCATTCAGTACGATGCCTTGCTCACAAATATATAAGATGACAAGTGCGAAAGTGGTGGGGGTAGAAACTGTGACGTCATAAAGTTTTCAGTACAAAGAAATTTTTTGTCATACTATGTGGTATATCAAATGAAAGGGCTTTGTGAGTAGATTGCGAATATATAAAACACTATAACATTCTCACTACTTGGTCTAACAAATTATTAGCAAACGTCGAAAAATTTCGCAATTCTGAGTCGCCATTGAACAGGTCTAGATTGAAAACGACTGAATTGATTTTTACAAAATACATAACAACTCTTTTCGAATGTCTAAAGGTAATTGACCGAAAGGTAGTTTTTTTTTATTAATTACTAAAGGAATCTGAGAATTTAGAAAAAGCAGAAAATTATGCTGTTATTAAAACGAATGTACTTTTCTTATTTTTAAATATCTTTGTACTGAATACTTTATGACGTCACAGTTTCTACCCCCACCATTTTCGCGCTTGTCATATTTGTGATCAGGGCATCGTACCTTGGACGAAGCTTCGTACTGAATGCATCGATACCAGTGGCGGATTTGCCCTAGGGCCAAGTAGGCCCGGGCCTAGAGCGGCCAAATATTAGGGGCGGCCAAGCGTGGCGAAAAATACACTGAAGAAACGACCTAAAGTTGTAATATTTCTTAATCTTAAAACGTGGTCTGAAGTTACAATCTGACAAGCTTTTGCCGCATTTGATAGGCATAATTTTATGCAGCCTAGACAGGCCTCCTCCCTTACATAGATGGTAACCCTACAGAAGGCTTCGTGCCCCCCCCCCCCCCATTATGGGAGTTGAGAAAGGGGCGGCTGGTACTATTCGGCCTAGAGCGGCCTAGATTGTAAATCCGCCACTGATCGATACCACATTTTCGTATTTCCGTGATGACTTGTGCGAAAACTAACCTCAAACCTTGTTTTACCGCCCTACTATTAGAGCGAATTTGTGTTTTTTATATTCTTTTTTAATTGTGGACAGTAATTGAAATACTTATTGCCAAAAACAAGAATATTTTAACGGTAACATCAGCTACTGCCACTTATAGTTTTGATATAGTTGAATTATTTTATTAAAAGCCATCACACGGAACTATTTGAATTAATTTCGAATAGGGTTTTCTATTTGCTATGGCACATTTGTTATGCTACGCGCACTAAGTTAGGTGAAAAAGCTAGTAAATAGGTAGTATAAAATAACTTCCATTATATCTACCTATATAAGTGCAAAACATATTATTAAATCTAACTTATTTTCTAAATTACATAATCATAACTTCACGTTCATATCGCCCGACACAATTCAGTGCAACTTGAACATTTATCAAGTTTTCGAATACTTTAAAGCAGTCTTATCCTTTTATACAAAAATCTATCTTTGTCAGCAGAATACATAAGGCCTGACGCAGATTGGGCATCTGTCGGAAGCGGCAAGACATTTCCTTAAGCAGTCTGCATGGAAGAAATGTGCGCATGGCGTTACACGAGCTGAACGCATGGTGACTAAACAAACGGCGCATACGTCTTCGTGCGTGGCCAGCTCCTCCGACGTCGCTCGTCTGAAACGTGCGAGCGAGCCCTTCGCTTCTTTCAACTTCAACAATGCCTCTCCGAGCCGATGCCGGCCGTGGACTACCACGCACATGTACAGCACTAGAATGGCTAGTCGCCGTCGCTCACACCACGCCAGCGCCGGCACAAGTGGTAATGCTACCAATGTCGTTATTCCTCGCGCGAAAACTCCAAAATACATCACCTCCATACCCTCCAACCATTCGAGTTTCAACCCTGTCAATGCCACCGGCCCCAGCTCCAGGAATGTTTTCTCGGAGAGAAAGTAATAGACGCCGGTAATTGTTGTGTATAAGGCGTTCGGTCGATAATGTTCTAAGCCTTGCTCTAATCCGAGGGTTAAGAGGATGAAGGTGATGGTAACTATGAAGGTGACCGCTTTGGTCCACTCGAGGACTATCTTGGTGGCGGACATGGCGAGGTGCTTGACGCGCGAGTGCCGCGTCACGTTGACGTAGGGGGACCAATCTTCTTTGGTGCAGATCTCTCGCACGTAGCTCACGGAGTACGTAATCACGTTATAGAACATCAGCGAGTAGAGAGAAGTAAGTTTACCCTGCGAGACCAGGAGACGATCGCAAGCGGTGAATATCATCAACTGAAAAAATAAAGGTAACCAAGTTTAACCTTTTGCGTAACAAAATATCTGGTGAATGCATGTTATACAGGGTGCATTTGAAATCACTCTCCAAATTTTAAGGATGTGTTCAGTCCATGAAACTGAACAACTTTCTCTAAGAAACATAGGGTCAAATATGTAAAAAAATGACTTTTCATATAAAACAAAGAGATCACGTGATCAGTTTAGTATGGGATGACCAAAATTTTTTGGCGTATTTCGACAGTTTCATGGACTGAACACATCCTTAAAATTTGGAGAGTGATTACAAATGCACCCTGTATTTCATAAGAGACTTAAGGGTGCACCGAGCCACCACCAGCGCCGCCAATCAAGAAAAAACATTACAACGAAATAACTATGTTTTCTAAAATTAAAAAAAATATAACCCTTATATTAGTTATTTCTATTTTTGTATGCGTTTATTCTTAGTTAAACTTAAAATCAGGAAAAAACGCATACAAAAATAGTTTAATAACTGATAATTACCAGTTTTTATATTTTTCAGAATTTTACAAAAAATAGTTATTCGTTGTACTTAATGATTTTTTCTTTATTGGCAGCGCTAGTGGATACACGATGCGCTCTTAACAAAATAAGCATCTTTTAAAATCATTTAGGCAAGATACCTAATATAATACCACACTATTTAGGTGTGTAAGTAACTGTTCCATGAGCAAAAAGAATCATGTGCATGCATGCAGTATTTTGAACTTACAAAAATACAGTCAAAACTATCAGTTTTCTTACCTGACATAACATAGTCGAGAGATTATTCATTTGCAGGAAAAACCTTTCAGCTCGATCGAGCGGCGCATACGCAGCTTTCACGACCCTCACCACGCGCCTCACGGGCGCTCGCAGTCGGCGCGCAGTTTCTGCAAAATTACAGTACCTAGGTAATTTAAGGTATTCAAAATTATTTCAATAAAATATTTGACATTAACTAAGTCGCCCTAAATTATTTTTTAAGTACATACGGATAGCTAAAACATTGACTAATATAAGTTGGAGCTCGGTGGCGCAGGTGTGGTATAGCGCCTAGCCCAGCGATTGCGGAGGTTAAGCAACTTTTGCAAGGGTCGGTCATGGGATGGGTGACCAGAAATGTATTATCTTGAGCTTCTCCGTGCTTCGGAAGGCACGTTAAGCCGTTGGTCCCGGCTGCATTTGCAGTCGTTAACACCCACCAATCGCATTGGGCCCGCGTGGTGGGTTATGGCCCATCCTCCTTATCCACCCGTAGGGAAGGCCTGTGCCCCAGCAGTGGAGACATTAAAAGTGGCTGATGGATGGATGGTGGATTAACTCTTAGAAAAGGTTGGAAGGTTTCCCCTCCGTCCACTAGGGGATCCTAGTGGATTGAGGGGAAACCTTCCAACCTTCTAACTCCTCTGGGGGATTCATATGGATATTTTGTCCACTTGGATCCACCAAAAATGATTAATCCCTAGGGGATACAGTAGGACTGAAAATCAAACTTTGTTTGCTAGTAAAACAAAATCAAACTTTACTTTGTTTGCTAGTAAAACAACTTTATTGGGATTACATTATACTTATATTACTTCGTGATTTTGATTGGGTACCTACTTATTGATTGTTTTGTTGAGTAGGTACATGTTGATGTATTTTTGGAAGTTAGGTACGTATTAGCGTGTGTGAATATGAAAGATGTCTTCTTTTCACACAATACATACCCACTTCTCAAGTTTACGCGCTCACTAGACATGAAATAAAACAATTTTTAACGGATACTAGCGCGGTTTTATTGACAGTACTTTGGTAATTAGTTGGTGTTTGGTTTGATTTTTGGTTTTCCCGACGTTTCGGCAACTTTGCAGCTGCCGTGGTCACGGGGGACTGAAGCTACCCGTGAGTCTACCCTCAAGCGATGAATTTTTTGAGACGTTCAGAAATTAAAATTTAAAAAACATTTTTTAATTGTTTTATGTTGATTTATAATTTAATTTTATGAATTATTTAGTGCTAAAAAGAGAGAGAATCTACTGAGTCTACCACCATTTCATAAAATTGGGAGGCCCCTCCAAGAAAGAAATGGCGAAAGAAAACTTGGAGAGGAAAACCGACCTCCGTCTTTTATATTAATTTATTTATTTGCAAAAGGAACTAACCGTATCATTAGATCTTACAGTGTGTGTAAGGGGCTTAAGCTTGTGAATCAAACCAAATACCAACTAATTACCAAAGTACTTTCAATAAAACCGCGCTAGTATCCGTTAAAAATTGTTTTATTTCACAATACATACCTATTCAGATCGTTTAGGTGAATCTCTTTTGATCACGAAGCTTTTTAAAAGCTCAATAATAATAATAATAATAATGTTTTTTGTTATAATAATGGCTATTGATTAGTACAGTTCCCTCGGTCCTGAACTTAGCAACGAGGATTTTCCAGCGGTCACAGCTTGTCGAATCATATTGTCCACATCGTTTTTCCGTCTCATTAGAGTTTCGTCTTATTTGCATACTATTTTTTGTTTTAAAAAATATATGGATGGTTTATTCAAAACATAGCAAAGCTTTTCTTTAACTAATTTCAAGCCCAAAAGATTTATAATCATAGAAATTAGATTTTTAACACAACTGTACATTGCTTTAGTTTTAATTCGAAAATGTTTTGAGGTTTGAATTCAACTGACGAACTGACTATGAACTTGTAATTGTTTTGCGAATTCTTCAACTCAAATCACATGTAATACAAAATAAACAAAAAAGTATTTGATTAGGTGAATTTCAGTTTCTATTTTAGTGTAAATGAGAAATATCAAAAGGATTTTTAAAATCATATCAAAACGTATTTATACAAACAGACAAAGCATATCACATAATATTATGGATGAATTATTGTCTGATCGATTTAGCCGAGTGTGTGAAAAAAGGCTCGGATTCTATAATACGATTGATTCTATAATCAAATTCAAACCTCTGCTTGAGTACAGTTAGAAATGGATGGCGCTATATGCGATGAATAGCACCATCCCTTTCTAACTGTACTCAAGCAGAGATTTGAGTTTGAGTTTGATTCTATATTACGAGCCTTATAGCAAAGGCCGTTACTTAAAACAACCGCGCCTATCGCATAAAGCTATCCCGGTCATCTTTCCCTATTGTCAAAGCCTCCGTACTTCTGCCTTTTTTCAGTGGCTCAAGACTGGTATATAAGACCTCCCCGACAGAAGGGTAGTCAGTTCAGAGCAGAACTTCTCCAGAAGACACCCATTTGAAGAAAGCTCTGGTAAGTTATTAATAGTACTGTGTGAGAGCTGTCTTTTAAGGACTTATGTTTCAATAGTAAAAAGGTTACATGCTATTCTAGGGTACCTAGCTATCAAATACTTCGGTATAGTTAAATGTTAATTCTATTGAATTTGAAATTTTCAACTTATAACGAAATCTCATGAGACATTTTTGTACCTTGTAGTATTTTGTCTCTATCAAATTATATCGTCCAAAATTCATTTATTGAAAGTTATAAAAAATAAAAATCACCATAACATTTGTTAACTACGACTGAAATGAAAACAAAACAATACATTATATTTTCAAAGCGATCAAAACATGTTGATTCTCGCGTTCAATATCTTTTCCACATTAATAATTTTAGATCTTTTATTGTTTGTAAACAAGTATTTTTTTAAACTCTCACACACAAAATATAATTACGTCATGGAAACAAAAGTTTAAAAATACCATGACGAGGCTAACAGTAACTAAACATACTCTAAACAATATACATAATCATCTATTGAAGTTCAATATCCAGTAATTTTATCGTAGGATGTTGTTGATATCGTTGAAATGTTTAGAGGTGTGCGGCGGCGCACGCGCACGCCTCTGCCGGATCAGACGTAGAAAAGAAAAGTGTTTGACGCACATGCGCTGGCGCCGGCCCAGCTTCCGCCCGCCCATTCAGGTCTGCATCGACAATGACCTGACTTCCACACGAAATGCTATTTTTACAAATAAACAACGTACGATACCATACGCCAACAAAATCGAATGTTTTCTGAACAAAACTGGCTACGTGTGTATATAATAGTTTCGGTTCTCAGAACAGTTTGAATGAGTCGTTTGCAATGTAATTGGGATTGAAAAATATTGTTTGTGGGTGTTTTACGTTTACTGAAAAACTGATAATGACGCTGACGTCCGTTCATGTTTGTGACTCAAAGTTTTTATGACATAGGTCATGATTTAAAAAAAACAACAGTTTATTGAAAGATATAATTAACCGATTTTTTTAAAACAACACAAAGCGGGCGAACTTGGTAAAATTGGTAAGCTTGGTAAATTAATTTAACTAATAATAAAGTAGCTGAATTAAATGAAAAAGGTACCTAACTAATAAACGGTCACCGTAAAGCCAGCTTTAGAAAAAAACACCAGGAGAACCGATAGCATTCGTTCCTATACGTTAATAATACGAACTCTTAAATCAATCGCCATTTCCACATAACTTTTCTTTCATAATCTTCTTTTATCAAATCAAAAAGTACTATCAAATCAAGTGTCTCAAAATAGGTATTTAAAAGTAACATTAAACGCAGTTAAATTATCATGAAAGTTCTTTAACTTTTGCCGTGCGTGACTAAACAGTGACTCACGGATGTGACTCGGATAATATTATTTTGGCTTCATCGGAATCTGGGGTAAAATCTTAAAAGTCCATTGAGACCGCAGAGTGAAAAGAAAATGACCGATTTTGATTGCATTACGAATTTTAAGTGCAGACTATGTTTAGGTTACAATAATTACCTTATCATTTCAAAATTTTAATGTATAATAATTTATCATTATAATATGTATATATTATACATTAAAATTTTGAAACGCGGAACTACAGTTCCGCCTTATGAATTTTAGTGTAAGTGATACTATGCTGTTGGACAATATCAAGGTTGGACAAGTGAAATCGATAATTCCTCGAAATAAAAATGTATTGGTTTTGAAATTATAAACCGATCTACTCTACCTATAGTCAGCAAATTTATACATATGTCAACACCACCTATCATATTTTTACTCTGAGACGTTCATTATCTTGTCAGTTTTACCTACCTGCAAATCCTTAAAGTTTTTATCCAAAGAAATGCTTCAAACTCAGCAATAAAAATGTAAAAAATTATTTACTAGATTTAAAACAATAGATTCTTCATATTGCTTGTGGATTATATTTGAGCGGTTACAAAATATTACTGATGGATAGTATCTTTAATCATTGGAACAATCATTCAGTTACATTTATAATGTACAAACAATACAAAACAAAAGAGAAGAAAATTCGTCTAAGTCTGGGTCTGGCTACGAGATGCTACGGTTTCGGGCCAATCGTAACAATTTTCGTAGTTCGTAGCAAAGTTGTAATTTAAATAAAATAATAGAATCATTTGTGCTACTAAGCAGTGTAGGAATAAATGTATAAGGAAATTATAATAGATAAATAATATTGATTTCTTTTCTCCAGAATTTGAAAGAGATTTTAGATTCTCTGTTTGCTACGAGTGGTAAAAGTATGATTTTTTAATGCCGTGAGGGCCTATTACAAAAAAACCGGCCAAGTGCGAGTCGGACTTGCGCACGAAGAGTTCTGTACCAAAAACGGCAAAAAAATTACGTTTGTTGTATGGTAGCCCCCCTTAAATATTACTTTTATTCTGTTTTTAGTATTTGTTGTTATAGCGTTCAAAATCAAGCACATTGGTCAACGAACATTGTCCAACTATCGTGATTATTTTTTTTGATGTCCCTCTGGATTATAAAATTATGTTTTGAAACTATCATGTAGTATATCGTAGCTTGTCTTATTGCGAATTTATTGAAGATGGTCGGTAGTTTAAATATTGCAATGTATTTTTATTACGTAGACGAGTGACGATAAAATCATCTGGCAGCGGTTGGGCGCGACATGTAGGTCGGGGTGTTGGCGTTCTCCTATGTTTGTTTGTTTGTGATAGCCGGAGGAATTTGTTGATTCGCGAAAGGAAAGGCGAATATTACTAAATATAATTTGTGATGAGTCAAATTATTAAATATTGCGAAATCTGTGAATCTGCCAAAGAAATTGGACTTTAGCGTTGATATAGCGTTTTAACCGCCTCTGCGGTCTTGCGGTTCACCAACCCGTGTAAGACACAGGGGTCTCGGGTTCGATTCCCAAGGAGGGTACAATTTCTACTCGGTTTGGTTGGTGGTAGGGCTAATTTCAAGTCCGCCTGGCTAGCTACCATTACCTTACTTAAGTTTGACGCCAAAACAACAATTTAAAAATTGTTGTGTTCCGGCAGGTAAGATAGGCAGTTCCTCAGTGATGAGGATTCCGAGTGTAGTGCGTTTCCACCTTGGCCTTATCGTCACTTAACATCAGATGAGTTGAAAGCGAAGTACTATCCCGTTGTGCGGAAAATTTATATGAATGAATGAATGAAATGAATGAATGAATGAATGAATGAATGAAAAAAATCTTTATTCAAATAAGCTCACATAATGAGCGTTTTTAAATCGTCAAATAATTTTTTTGCCCTACCACCCATTATGACGTCTTTTAGCTGACAAGAAAAACGGGCGCAAAAAACTTACCAGCTTTATCAAATGGAACGATATTTACAAATATGTATATCGTTTCCAGACTTTAACAAAGATTAACAAATAAATAAAATTTAATTAGATCATTACTTAATGAATTACAAATTTTCTTAATCAATTTACAGGCTTCAAGCTAAATTCAAAGTTTGAAGTTATTATTCAGTCTAGGCTGTTACAAGAGAGAAAAAAAAAAAACTTTACAATTCTATATGCGTTAAGATAGGTAGTCAGAAGCAGACCCATTCCCACTGGCAGCACCCGTTCACGAGCATGACGCATGAACCAGCCATCGCTTCGCTCAACCATATTTGAGGGAACGTAACGACCCGCCTCACGCGACACCACCGCAGAAATGATTAAAGAGAGCATGACATACTAAGGCTACCCATGTTAAGGCATCGAATTGAAAACTAATATCCAAAAGCATATGATATGAAAAGTCGTTGGTAGGTAAATCTGAAACGATGAGACCTCAAGTGGATTCTAGAATAGGATATTACATTATTTTGACGCGAAATCGAACCCAGAACCGCGAAAGATTTAGGCAGTGAAGACAAAGCGATAAGCATTTTAAATTAAAAGACATTGCTAATACCTTGAGCAAACTTGGCGACTGAGCGGTACCACCTCGCGGGGTACCGGTAGTTGGCGGAGATGAGCACGGGCACCACCAGACAGGTGTACGCCGCCATCAGCCACGCGCCGCCCAGCGCCACCAGGAGCCCCCGTGGCGCCCAGTACGGCAGCAGTAGCACCAGCGACAGTAGCCATACTGGAAACATAAAAAAATGTTTGAGTCTGAAATATCACTATTATTATTTTTACATGCATTAACGGCGATTTCCCGAAAATGATAATTTCATGAACCGTGATAGCTAGACAGTTGAAATTTTCACAGATGATGTATTTCTGTTGCCGCTATAATAACAAATACTAAAAACAGGATAAAAGAAATATTTAAGTAAGGCTTCCATCCCATACAATTCGGCTGCCCTAAACCAAATTCAAGTATCTAATTCCAGACAAATTTTACAGGATAGCTTAAAAACGTTATTTAGTGTTTTTATTGAAAAAAGTGAAATTCTGAAAACTAAAATGCTAAAATATCATTGGTATTTAAAGTAGAAACATATGTCTGTAAAAAAAATAAGTTCTCATACCAACCTACATTTTGACGAATGAAAATAGTATTCGGCGTAGAAATATTTATTGATTTGTCAATAATATTCTACGCTATAAACAAATAACTTGAGATTCTCTATTGTTCATTATTAGTATTTTCACAGATACTTGTTTACAGCTTTGCATAGAGCCATAGAATATTTTACTTACAACTTAAAATAAATACATTAGAAATCAAGTATCTGCTCATCTATTTTGAATACAATTCGGGAAATATACTTTGTTTTAGCGTAGATTTTCCAAACGGAAAAAGATACTTGAAACAAATAATTGGCTTTATTATCCGAATTAAACAGAATTTTACAAAAAGTAAAAAATGGTTGATGCGATTTGCTTTGCTTAAACAGAAAATGAAATAAAACATTTTTTTTGGAAACTGAGTTACTTGGTGAAGACAGCATCATCACGTGTGCTGCTGCATGTAATTGGTAATCATCTTTGGGAGAGATATGAAGTTTAATTTCCAATCAACGACGTCGTGCTATGATACAAATGATTTACACTTAGTTTAGGCACTCAGTGAATAATCTCAGGTCAATAAAGCACCATGTGCGAAATGTGGTCTCGCTCGGTGTCAATGCTCGAGCCGATATAAAAAGTAAAACCGCAAACAAATACCGCTCGGACGTAAAAACCGGCTATTTTCAGGAGGTTTTGCCATAAAAATATAACCATAATTACCAGCCAGAAAGCATGTCCAACACTTAAATATTTTATGCGAAAACCACCGGCAAAACAAAGAAAAGAAAAACTTTTCGCTTCCAGAACCCAGAGAGGATTATCTAGTTTTACTAAAATTTACAGTTTTCTACGATTTAACTTTGACTATTCTGCCCCATTTAGATAGATATCTTTATTTCTTACCAAAACGGATATTTTCAGAAAAAAAGTAAACTTTTACAAAAACGTTTAGAAAAACGTAAGTAAATATTTGATAGTTACTTCGATACGTTCATGAATAAAAAATCCTTCACTGTGATGCTGTAAAAATATCTGCATCATCATAATCTTGAAAAGCTTTGATGTTTACAACACATATTGACAGAAACGTCTTCTTATTTTTCACATACGAACGAAACGAGCAATATTTCTCGGTGTAGGTACATTAAATTTAACATTGCATCTTTGATAGCTATTTTAGAATCCCTCTGAATAAACACCCTTGAACTCAATTCACTTTTAACCTTATTTTAACTTATGTTTTTTTCTTATTTTGTTTACGTTTTGTGTATCACAATTTGTTTTCGGCCCCATATTATTTTCACCTTGATTCATCACTATTCAGATGGTTTATTGTTTGTATAAACATTTAAACATATCACCACATATAAACATACCATCATATTATTATCATGTAGAATCGATATTATCAAATAAGGCCCTTTACTCATTCGTCGGCGCAGCATATCGGTACGACACATCCAGCATGCTCGGTACACACGCGGTACCGAAAGCAAACAGGGGCCGTATTATGACATCTTATTTCCTGGCAGTTTTCTGACTGGTTATCAATCTATCTCTTTTATTTGCTATACATCGAGAAAGAGATGTAACTATAGCAATTTATAAACCTGGCAAGTATTAAGCGGTTGTAATACCCCCCCAGGATGCCTTTATTTCAATAGAGCGTATAACACGATTCAAAATTTTATGAATTTTGTGAAGTTAGCCACTTTGCGCGTAGCCGTGCCCCACCACACGTCTCTTTCACACACTTACATCGAATTTGTGTTCTGCGCAGCGTCTCGCGCGATGTTCACAGAAGTCATAAAGTTTGATTTGTTTTAAATTTCTTACTTTACTTTTAAATTACTTTTAAATACTTTTAAATTGAAAAATGACAGAGTTATTCATCGTGTTATACTGTGCCCCGTGTTACATTGTCCCCAACTTGACCCTAAAATACAAGGTGTTTGGTAAAAGCCTTATAAAGCTGAATATGGTAGATAGGGACCATGATGGTCCCCATCTACCATATAGTATAGCCCTCCAGAAAGCTTTCAGTATGCTTTCGGTACCTTGTATAGCGAGCATGCTGATGTCGTACCGATGCTGCACCGACAAATGAGTAAAAGCTCTAAGCCATAAAAAATTATGTGGTCCAAACTAGGTAAACAATGACTTATAAGTAGATAAATGCATTGAAAGAGAAACAAAAACAACTTATTATTCATTACAAAAAAGCGATCTATTTTTATTTATTTAGAAGAAAACATTGTTTACAATGTAGATACTGGCATCATGACTTGAAATAATACATGTACATGTTATTATACATACATATACATGGCTTACTAGAAATAATATAAAAAAGATACATACCGATATTAGCAATTTTATCTTCAGATTTCATGAGCGGAATCTTCGAGAAAGAGTCACTTCTAATACGTCCACGCACTCTCGATATCATTCCCATGTTTACGTTTTATTAAAAAACAAAACTTTGAAAGACAAATTAAAAACACAAGAAGTGTCGTGCACAGATTGCAGTCACTTGTTATTTACTGTTTAGTGGAGAAGCTCCGACTTGGAAGAAGCATTCGATACGAATGCGCATTTTGAGATGTTTGGGCGGGCGGCGAAGCGCCTACGCAGGCGAGCGATGACGATGCCAACACTACGCTCATCCTTTCACAACAACGACTCTAACCTATTTTTGAATGCAAAGACGCTTTATAGCGATGTTCGAATAAACATTATTGAAATTCCCTTCAATGAAATGAAATCCAAAACGAAAGTCTCGCATCTAACTTTCCTCTACCCACTTTGCAAAAACCTTTTATTTTTACATTTAATTCCATGTCAGTGACTCGTAAAATGAAACATTGCTATATTTATTTTGATAAAAGCCACATGATTCAAAATGCATTTTATAAGATGCACTTCTGACTCTTGGTACTTTAAAAAAAATTCTTATCTGAATAAATAAATATTAAAATGATTCCCAGTAGTATTTATTTCACATTAAATACATAAATACTTAAATAGTGTTCAGACAATATTTTTTATGGTTTAGCTCTATATTTACTTTCTTTCGGTCTGACTTTACAGAGTTTTTTTTAAGGAAAATCATACTGACAAAATATTTAGAAACTCGCATTTTCTTCAAATATTTGTTTGAAATACATTGCCAGTTTTGAATACGCTTTAGTCTGCTTTAGTTAATTTGTCCCGTCTACGGATGTAACGTGAATCGAACAAGAATATACTCTGTGCTTATGATGAATGTAAAACTATTTCATTCACAAAATATACTAATTATGTTTTCAACACACTTGCTCGTAAAGTGAGCCCTAATACATCGCTTTTAGGGCCATAAACCGAGCTATAACAAACGCGTGCAATAATATATAAAACACTAGGTTGTTATAGAATTATTCTTACAAAGTTAAATTAGTACCTTACTACAAGTTCTGTGCGAGTAAACAGATCACTCCCAATTTAACTGGGTTATGCAGTTATTTTTTTTAGTTACAACAAAGGGGTTTTATGCCGCTGAAAGTTCATATTCATTTTTGAAATAAATAAATTTGTAAGTCTTTAATTAAGTCAAACAAATATTTATTATTATAAAATTATTCATAATTCATTATATTTTGTTATAAAATATTAAAATATTTGCATTTTATCACTTAAAATTATAGTTTTGAAGTAGGCTGTATGCTCACTCACCCCTTTGTTCGCAAAATATTCTTACATTGGGCGTGTGAAAAACACAAAAAAAAACTTACGCGCCTTTTCCCATAATTGTCATATTTTGTTTTTGTCGTATTTGTTGCTGTGTGGTAATTACTTTGTAATTTCCTCGCAAATGTGTTGAAAAACGTCGTATGAAACTCGTGAGCTTTTACTCATTGCACACTCGGCTGAGTTACGCCCTCGCCTGCGGCTCGGGCTGCAACCCACAGCCTTGTGTGCAATGACCAATCTAAGCTAACTTGTCTCATAATGTACTATTGTCGTACCACTCACACGTCTTGTTACGAGACAATTCCACTGGTGCGAGCCCCCATCAAAATGAGCTTTGTTATTAAGGTTCGATATTGGTTACAAAGTTTTACTAATAGTTGCAGTACAGCCCCCTACTCAAATGACGACTTTTCTATTCGTTTGAACGCTACGCTTACTATTAAAACTTTAAAATAAGCAGTTAACTATAAAATTACGTGCCGTAAGCTTGACAATTCCATAAAATACTTCGAAGTCTGTGATTTACATAAGTTTGCGACATGTGATTTGATAATCTATTGCTCATATTTAAGCTCTAAAATTAAGCGTAGCGTTCAAACGAATAGAAAGTTGGCCATTTGGTAGGGGGGCCGGGCCTGATGATCCAAGATTATTGTTGTCACAATTTTACTAAATAACGTGGCTTCAACTCATTGCTATGTATATTTTGTTATTACAATATAAAATGACCTGAGGCCCTATTTTTGAATCGCTCGGCAGGCGTCGAGCGCTCGTTTCTACTGATTTTCGTTCGACATCTCATTGTTTTGAGTCATATGTCGAACGAAAATCAGTAGAAATGAGCGCTCGACTGGAGACGAGCGATTCAAAAACAGGGCCCCTGCCACTCAAATAACCAACATTCTATACGTTTGAACGCTACGCTTATTATTAAAGATATATTATAATAGATAGACGATTAAATCACATGTCGCAAACTTATGTAAATCACCGACTTTGATGTATTGTATGGAATTAACAAGCTTACGGCACCTAATTTTATAATTTACTGCTTATTTTGACAGTGCTGCTGCTTTAATAGTAGGCGTAGACGGCTGGACCGATTTGAAAAAATATTTTTTTGTTTGAAAGTATATACTTTCAAATTGGTCCCATTATCATGAAATCAGGATCTGATGACGGAATCCTGGAGAAATCGAGGGAACTCTTCAAAAATTATAGGCACATCTATAGCGATTTTTGTATTTTCTTAAGTAACTTGTGCATTTTAATTACAATAATGCGTGGCAGAAAATCATAACAATCTCAAAATGCTCCAGTAAGGTGGTGGAAGACAATCATGCATTTTTTGTGTGTTCACGCTTACTGAGATATTTTGACTAAGTATGCTCAATTAATTCATCAGCACTTTTACGATACTTTCGCCCAATGTTCCAGAACTCTGCCGATGATGTATACCCTGGCGTTACTAATGCTGACCGTCGGCACCTGCGCGGCCTACTACGGGGGGGGATACGAGGGTAGGAACCTTATTGTGAGGGGGGAGCCCCAGGATGACGAAGGGTTAGTATACAGGGTGTAAAAAGAGCTTCAGCGAAGCCGAGGTCTACGTATTCTGCCCATCATCAGAACTATGTCTGGTCAACATTATCGCTGGGAAACGATTGTCATTTTTGGTGTTAAAAAAGCATTGCATACATAGGTACCACGCAATGTAACGCGCGTAACAGACCACGCCTGCGAGTGCATGTGCCGCGTGCGGTCGAGTTGAAACTGTTGGAAGGCAGCGTTTATGTGCGTTATGCAAAAGGAAGACGCTAGCCATTTTTGGTTACGAAATAATTAACATTTTGATAATGTTTTTTTAGACAGAAATTAGGAAAATAAGTTTTCATAAAAATCTTGAATTTCGTTTTTAACCTGCAATAACTTCCTATAAGTAGCTATTGGTTTCCCAGGTATAAACTATTTAAGCCAAAAAAGATCCTCATGATGGGCGGAATGCGTGTAGGTACTTCGGCTTCGTTGAGGTTCGTTTTACACCCTTTATAGAAACAGACAACGACAATATTCTAAGAGTAAGTTCAAGCTTTTTAACTCACTTTTGAAGTGAAAACTTCGTTAGCGGCGTTGTACCTACGCTATTAAAAATCTTAAACTCGCGTCAGTCAGTCAGGATGACGTGACCTTGATCGAAAATTCGTAAGACGGATGGGCCGGATGAAGAGTAGACAGCCGGCGGCGGAAGTATCCCCCTCTCTTTAAAATGGCAGCGCGTCATTTCAAGACGTAAGCACTTGTGTCACCATAGCAACGCGTTAATTTTTTAATTCAATGTCAAAACTCTAGATTTTCTGTCAAGCTATGGATAAGACTTTCGTACAATACTGTTCTGTATTCGTAAATTCAAATGCAGAGTAAATTCGTAAAACGGCAATTCGTGCAAAATTATTCCCTAACCATTCCAAAATATCAAAAATGCACAACAATTTTTCACTTCTGCCGGCACTCCCCGAGTGCACTGTGCAACCCGATTTTTTTAACGTATTAAACTTATAAGTAGGTACAACCGTATTATATCATCATAAAACATTTTTTTTGGTAGATGGCGCTACATGTGGAAATTTTCACCGCCCGGCACGTAACTTGGCAAGATAAAAACGAGACAAAAGATGCGCAGTAGCCACAAACGCTAAACTTGGCGCATCTTTTGTCTCATCTTTCTCTTGCCAACTTATATGCCGGCATCTTGTACCTACCTGTGAGAAATATGGTTTTCAACACACTTGCTCGTAAAGTGAGCCCTAATACATCGCTTTTAGGGCCATAAACCGAACTATAACAAACGCGTGCAATAATATATAAAACACTAGTTGGTTATAGAATTATCCCTACAAAGTTAAATAGGTATTACTGCAAGTTCTATGCGAGTAAACAGAGCATTTTCAATTTAACCGGGTAATACAGTTATTTTTTTAGTAACAACAAAGAGGTTTTATGCCGCTGAAAATTCATTTGCATTTTTGGAATAAATAAATGTGTAGGTCCTTAGTTAAGTCAAACAAATATTTATTATTATCAAATTATTCCTAATTTACAATATTTTGTTAAAAAATATTAAAATATTAGCATTTTATCACCTAAATTTATAATTTTGAAGGAGGCTGTATGCTCACTAACCCCTTTGTTCGCAAAATATTCTTGCATTGGGCGTGTGAAAAAAACAAAAAAAAACCTGCGCGCCTTTTCTCAGCATGATTATGATTTTGTTTTTGTCGTATTTGTTGCTGTGTGGTAAATTACTTTGTTTTTTCCTCGCAAATGTGTTGAAAAACGTCGTATGAAACTCGTGAGCTCTTACTTATTGCACACTCGGCTGACACAGCCTTGTGTGCAATAAGCAACCTAAGCTAACTTGTATGTATCATAATGTACTATTAATAAACTAGTTTGAGATACACAATAAGAACATTAGAGATGCGCCGAATGTAGGTTTAACCGAATACGAATGTTCGGCCGAATGTTCGGTCCAAAATGTACCGAACCGAATATTCGGTCGAATCATTCGGTTCAATTCTACGCAGTAAACAGGTTTTACACGTGTCGGGATGGCGTTTGCCACAGCACAACCCCTTTTCTAGCACGACTCGCTCAGTCAATCTACCGCTCTTTCCGGTTACAAATAATTGCAGTTCGGAACTGCATACTTTGAAATTTATTATTACGTTGATGAAAGTCTTTGACGATGAGGCATACACTGACATTTATAAAAAAAAATGATTATACATTTTAATACTAGTGTTGGTTCCTAAAGATAGCAGTTTTTATATTTAAAAAAAATAGGTATGTTTTTGATATGCCTTAAAACTAGGGTAGGGTAGGGGTACGTTTTGATTTTTTGAATATTTATCAAAGATTTTGAAATATTTGCATTTGAGTGATTGCATACGAAACAAAAAAGTGCTAATATTTTCAAATCTACAATATTAAAAAAATCAAAACCCTAGTTTTTAGGCATTTCAAAAACATACCGAAAATTCATTGCTATTTAATCTGTGCTGAAGGTTAATGTTTAGATAGATAGGGTGGGAAACGTTGTCACCGTTTGTATGGAGACCGTTTGCTAGACAATCCTCTTAATCTTTTTTATTTATTGACAAAATTGACAAAATAAAAAAGAATAAGAGGATTGTCTTGCAATAAATAATTGGTAGTATAGTATTATACTAAATATTTATTGACAAAATAAAAATGATTAGAGGATTGTCTAGCACTCTAGCAAACGTTCTCCATACAAACGGTGATAACGTTTCCCACCCTCTCTAATGTAAATTGTACCAATAGGTATAATTTAAATATTCGGTAATTATTCGGCAAATCAACCGAATATTCGGCCGAATACGAACATGAAAAAATATGCCGAATTTGCCGAATACGAATATTCGGCCGAACATTCGGCGCATCTCTAAAGAACATTACTTACCTACCTACAATCCTGTTTTAAACTCTACGTCTCCAACATCTTTTTGAGCCTTTCGGAATCAGGATTCTAAGGGTTTAGACATTTCTTTCGGAATTTTGGTTGTCTCTATTCTGCTTTGTTACTACATTAACGTGAGTGAGAGAGTCCAACAAGGATGAACTACCGGGTAGGATGTTTGAAAGTCTTTAAGATTTAACCTTACTAAATCTAGGTATAATTTTAAGTCAAAACTAGAAGTAACAAAACCTACTAAAATTTTTTTTCGTCGACAGAGAGCTAGTAGAATGTCCCGTATGCGTGGGCGCAAGGAACGGTGACTGGGTGCCGAGCAACGAGGTGTGTCCCATAGTGAGGGGCAACAAAAGGTTCAAGCGGTGCCCGCGCGGGACGTACGTGAACGAGGTCTGCGACAACCGACTCGATTGTTACCGGGTACGTAGAGAGGCGAAAATGATTTTTCTTAATGGATCATTCATACAGCTCAGCCACGTCAACGGGCAGTCTCATTTAAAGTCCTTGGTCTCAACTCTCAACTCAACCAAGGAATTTATAAATACTACAGTCTGTCTAAAAAGTCTGTTACATGATAAATTATTAAATTACTACTCTGTGTAAAAAGTATCGGGAATATGTCAATAAAAAGACCCGCGTAAAAGAGGTCGTTCTAATTTTTTTACTGCATGTTGGTAGCACTGTACTGATTAAGCGCGCAAAATTTGAGCGGGATCTGTCATTTAATTTGTTTTAAACTACACTTTTTGTTGGTTATAGTTTTGAGTCCTCGGCGATTTTTACAATGGAAAATGATAATGCACCATCACACAGCCATTATAGTGAAAGAGTTTTAGCGAAAAATTCAACAAAAGTTCTCGACCAAGCACCGTATTCACCTGATATGGCTCCGTCTGACTTTTTTTTATTTCCCAAGTTAAAATTACCACTTCGAGGAAAACGTTTTGAGTCGATAGAAGCCATAAAAGAAAATTCGCTGAATGAGCTAAAGGCCATACCGCAAATAGCCTATGAAAAATGTATAGAAGACTGGGTGAAGCGGTGGAGATGTTGTATTGCAAGCGATGGGGCCTACTTTGAAGGCGATAAAATAAATTTAGATGAATAATTTGTATTTTTTGTTTTATTGACAAATTCCCGATACTTAGTACACAGAATGTATTTATAAAAACTTATACTGGTGACCCTGTTGGTGCTGTCAAAATTCTAATTGTAAACATATTTATTACCCGACTGCAAGAGGGTTATGTTTTTCGCGCGTATCTTGTATGTTTGTATGTAATATTCTTTATTACCTCATATCTTTTAAACGGCTGAACGGATTTCCATGATTAACATATCGTTAGATTTGTCTTGCCAGCCCAAGTGTTCTTAAGAAAGTGGCGTTATAAAAAAACCAACATGGCGGCTGCACGGTGCTATTATACGTAGAAGAAAAAAAAAATTTTTTTTAGAATACTGCAAAATGGGTAACAAATTAAAGGTCTCATTAAAAGGATTTCAAAAAGGTATATCATGATTGTAATAAATAATAACTAAAAGGAAATTAATAAAAAAATTAATTTAAAAAAAATAAAAACCCTCCTGCATAAAAAGACAAGTCAACTGAAAAGATGGAAACAAGATTAAATATTAAAGGCAACATTATAACATGCAGTCGGAGGCATATAACTCAAATCATTCATAATGTCACTTTCTTTATGCATGCCTCCGACTGCATGTTATAATGTTGCCTTTAATATTTAATCTTGTTTCCATCTTTTCAGTTGGCTTGTCTTTTTATGCAGGAGGGTTTTTAAATTTTTTATTTAGATGGGTATTGGTGGGGTGGTTGGGGATTTAGGTGGGGAAATAAAATTACCTTTGAAATTACCCATGTAAACAGACTTTTTAGACAGTCTCTACGTACAACATAGTAGTACTTACTTATATCACTCTGTGACAATACAACCAACTCAATATAAGTTTTGACAGTCACGTGACGCGTCAGGCACCTGCAACGGCAAGTCAAACTTGTGTTGAAAGACTGACCGTTGACGTGACTGAGACATAGTACTGAGACGTGAGTCACGTATTCAGTATACGCTCAGTCACGTCACGTGACTGAGCTGTATGAACGATCTCTTTACGGGTCAATTTGGCTTTTCAACTTAAAGTATGACATAGTAGGTACCTATCTGTTATTTTAGCATTGATATTGTTATCACCAAAACGCAGAGGTTTTTATCCATCAACACATTAGGTATTCACCGCTGCGAGCGTGCAACGATAAACAATCAATGGTATCAGACACTATTGTTTTATGTTTTTTAAGGAGGTATTCTAAATCTCCTCTTATCTAATCTATTTTTACAATGCTAATAGGATCACAGGGTAAGTTCTACAGGATGCATAAAATCCGGGACTAGTGCGAGTTGATGTTTTTATAAGAAAGTAAGTACCTACTTAAAAAAACCGGCTAAGTGCGAGTCGGACTCGCGCACGAAGGGTTCCGTACAAAAACACAGCAAAAAAAAAACACATTTGTTGTATGGGAGCCTCACTCAAATATTTATTTTATTCTGTTTCTAGTATTTGTTGTTATAGCGGCAACAGAAATACATCATCTGTGAAAATGTCAACTGTCTAGCTATCACGGTTCATGAGATACAGCCTGGTGAGTGTGACAGACAGACAGACGGACAGACAGACAGACCGACGGACAGACAGACAGACAGACGGACAGCGGAGTCTTAGTAATAGGGTCCCCTTTTTACCCTTTGGGTACGGAACCCTAAAAATTGATGCCGGCACTACATATTCGCCAAACATCGGCACAATTCATCGTACGTTGCCGGTTTTGTAACAAATGCTTCAGAGGTTCTTTCAAAAGCATCAACGTACGATAAATTGTGCCGATCATTGGCGAATATGTAGTGCAGCCATAACAACGGTGTATAGTCAAGCGAGTGAAAGAGACAAAACGTTAGTTTTCGATAGCGGAAAAAGTGAAAATATCAACTCGCACAAGGCTAGGCCCGGAATTTTATACATCCTGTATTACCTACCTACTTAGGGTCCCCCCAGACCTACCGGTTTCCGTTCTTTGCTTTGCTGTTCGGCAATGGACCGCCGGCCAAGAGGCTCATTTTCAATCTATCGCATATTTTCAATCTAAGTACATTTCACATATAAGAATGTTCTTGTGAGCTTTGTTCCTTAAACGATCGTTATGAAAACACAAAAAAAAATAGTTCAGATAGGTAATGATGACACCCACAACCCTGTTCACAATTTAGATAAATATGCGATCGATTTATTTTTAGCAATCGGAGACCATGTTCAGGGTGGCATATCTCCCAGAAGCTTCCTACTTCGCAATCGCAACCCAGACGATGATATTTGATAACACCAAGCTAATGGCTATCTTGCCAATTTGGTCTGGTCCAAATATGCGATAGATTGAAAATGACCCTGGTTGGCCGGCGGTCTAAACAGCAAGTAGAACAGCAAAGCAAAGAAACGAAACCGGTAGGTCTGGGGGGACCCTTATTTAAATTAGTGGGGCCCAATTGGGGCTCGATATATCTATTAATAGCATTTAATTTATTTTATGCAGGGACCTCGAGAGCCATGCACTGAGAAAATGGACTTCGATATTTACGGCCAGAAATGCGCCCCTGGTTACTACTGCAACAAGTTCCTGGGAGTCTGTACTGGGCTTGAGTACAACCCTGCCAGCAAGACCCAGTGGCTGCTCAACCCCCATCGCCGCTACACTCTTCGAGAAGGACACTCTGTTTAAAACCTCTTTCACGCAGAAACGATAAAAAAAAACAAACGAGTGCCCTTATCTAAAAGCCTCTGAAGAGAGCTGTTTATCTACCTACTTATGTTATCAACTTGTCTAGAAATTAAATAAGTAGGTACTTTCCTTATGCAGAATATAAACTTAGAAAATGACAGGCAATTAAAATAGGGATTTTCCGGTTTAATATAAATTCGCTTTGGTTTAATAAATGTAACGAAGAAGAGCGGTTTCTTTTTTAATTATTTATTAAATATGTACTTAAATACTTTTTTCTAAGAATCATATAATTTAGATGACAGAAAAACTCATTTAATTATTGCTCCGATAAAGTACTTCCGTAGGGTTGCTATAACTTTCAGGGACCAATACGAGACATCTAAAAAAACAAGGTGAATCAACGGTTTTATATGAAATAATTAATACTATAAATAATAATATACTGTATTGTATTGTATACCATCCGCGCCTAGTGTGGGCCCGCGTTTTGTCGATATGGCAATATTGGCAACCCTATCTTTACGCTAAAAATGATGTCATGTTTTTAAACTATTTTTTATTTTTTTATAAATGACTAAACAACTTTAAACAAACACAAATGTTTAACATTAAAAAAAAATATGCCTTCATAAAATGGCTTATTGATTACTTGCCTACTCGTGAATTTTTATACATATAATGCATTTTTTATTTATTTACCATAAATATATGTAGGTAGGTAGGTACTTACTTATTTAATTTATAATTCGCTCCTCGATGTGCTAAGATAAAGTTTTGTTTAATGTAAAAGGAATTTAAGTATTTTGAAATGATGTATTAAATAAAGAAAGCGCGTAACGTAACGCGGCATAAGTTAGCTAAAATATTTAATTAGTTATTTAGAAATCAATGATCTCGTAAATTGATCTCACATGTAATTTTATTAATGGCTTTTATAATTTATTATGAATAAATCAAGTCTTTTATGGTACCTAGCTTTTGTTTTTATTAATTTCCACTCTATGTTATTTCCTTCTTAATTAACAATTAGGTAGGTAAGTATATTTTTCTACGCCCGCGCCCTTATTCATAGGTACTTATTATATACTAGCTTTTGCCCGCGACTTCGTCCGCGTGGACATTCTGAAATTCGCTATGGAACCTTTGGCTGAGATAAAAAGTATGCATGTTTTACAACAAGCTTTAACTATCTGTGTGCTATACCAAATTCATTCAGCCGGTTTTACGTGATTAAGTAACAAACATCCAAACATTAAACTTTCACATTTAATATATTATTAGTTCCCGTTCCCGTTCTCGTTCTCATTCCTGTTCCCGTTCCCGTATTATTTTTCCATAAAAAATTTGAACCCCCGTTTCAGTCCTTTAGGTGTTGAATAATATCCGCCGTGTCGTGTTGGACTCTAAAATAAATGACATTTTCGCAATAATCATCCCCTAAAACCCCAATATCGACATCCATATCGATTTGTTTGCTTATTTGTTTTAGAAGTTACTCATATGAAGTTTCAAGTCGAAATGTCTATTGAATATTATTTTTCCAAACAAAACATGAATCCTATTTCACCCCTTTAGGGATTGAATTATGGCACCGTGTTGGACTTCAAAATAAATGCCATTTTAGCAATTAACATCCCATAAAACCTTTTAACGACAGCCATATCGATTTTTTCCAACCCCTTGGGGGTCAGTGGGTAAAAAAACCTAAACATTTTTGCTTAGTTTTTAAAAGTACTTACGAAGTTTTAAGTCGAAATGTCTTTTAATAATAAAACATACAAAATAAGCCCCATTTCACCCCTTTAGAGGTTGAATCATGGCCACTATGTTGGACTTAAAAATAAATGCCATTTTCGCAATCAACATCCCATAAAACCTCAATAACGACATCCATATCGAGTTTGGGCTTTTTACCCCATTTACTCCTTAAGGGGTTGATTTTCAGAAATTAACGAAATACATGTTTGGTCATTTGTTTATAGAAGTACTCCTACGAAGTTTCAAGTCGTAATAATGTCTATTTTATTTTTTTTTCCATACAAAGTTTGAACCCCATTAATCCCTTCAGGGGTTGAATAATGTCTACCACTTGAAAATAAATGTCATTTTTGCAATCAACATCCCATAAAACCTAGATAACGACATCCATATCGATGTTGGGCTTTTTATACCCCATTTACCCGCTAAAGGGTTGAGTTTCGGAAAACTACGAAACACATGTTTGCTTATTTGTTTTTAGAAGTACTCCTACGAAGTTTTGAGTTGAAATATCTATTTAATTTTTTTTATACAAACATTGTACCCCCATTTCAACCCTTTAGGGGTAGAATTTCCAAAAATCCCTTCTTAGTGGGTGTTACACTAAATAAAGTATCTTTGTACAAAATTTCAAGTCTCTAGGTTCAATGGTTTGGTCTGTCAGTCACCCCTTCACTTTTATATAAGAGATAAACACTGAGCTATAATGTAGGTACTAAATTATAATCGATTATATCGATTGTTTCAATTTTACAATTAACTGAGCAACTGAGCGTACCTACCTAATAGGTATCTTAAACTAGAAGTTAGAACGTAGGGAACCCTAGAGCATTAATGCTCTAACAATCAAAGTGAGAAGGAAAGGAATCTCCTCCTTTTTAGGGTTCCGTAGCCTAAATGGCAAAAAACGGAACCCTTATAGATTCGTCATGTCTGTTTGTCTGTCTGTCCGTATGTCACAGCCACTTTATTCCGAAAGTATTAAAACTACACAGTTGAAACTTGGTAGGTAGATGTATTCTGTTAACCGCGTAACGAATTTATCACAAAAAAAAATTAAAAAAAAAACAAAAGATTAATGGGGGCTTCCCATACATGGAACTGATAATGAAAAATTTTTTTCTTCAAACCAATACGTGCGGGGTGTCTATAGATAGACTTTAAAAATGACATTGAGGTTTCCGAAACAATTTTTCTCAAATTCAACCGTTTGAAAGATATTCACCACCAAAGTGGTAAAATGTGTCCCCCCCCCCCCCTTTAACTTTTGAAATAAGAGAGTGAAAAATCTAAAAATATATGCTGTAGATCTTAATAAACACTTTCAACGAAAATTAGTTTGAACGACATATATTTTGTAGTTTTTGATATATAGCACATTTTCCAAAACCGCAAATATAACTTTGTCATTCATACCAACACTGTGAAGAACAAAGTTATTTTTGCAGACGAAAAATGATTTAAATATGGTATGGTATAAGATAACTACGGAACCCTACGGCGCGTGGCCCGACACGCACTTGGGCGGTTTTTTTTAAGTCGGTTAATGGGCTCAAGTCAAGATGTCTTTTATGCGTGTGCGTTACCCAGTATCTTCTTATTCGTCTGTGCGTTACCCCAGCAAAAAGTTGTGCTTTAGAGAGATGAGACCTTATCAGATAAAAGTGTATCATGAGGATTTACTAATAGCAAAATTTGTGTGAATTGTAGTTTTTAAGATATTTGAGAAAAACTGATTTTGCTGGGGTCACTTTTTAAACATTACCCTGGCAAAAAAAGTTTTTTCAGCCTAGAACCAAATACATGAATAGATAGCTTTTGTTGCATAGTAAAATGTTAGCAAAATAGCAAATAGCAAAAATTGTGTGTGTTGTGTGTTCTTGAGTTTTTTAAGTTTTTGCTGGGGTAACGTTTTGGGATTTCCCAAATCTCGAAAACGGTTCAACGCAGAAGTTTGTTTTTTTTTTTTAAATTTGTTTAAACATTGGTTTTGGATTTGATTGTCGCAAACCAACGTAATTAAATGGTTTCGAAAAACAGAAAAAACTAATTTGCAAGTAAACAAGTACAGTTATAAACAAATAATCAGCTGTATAAAATAGCCCTGGTAGATATTTATTACGTCAAGAATTTTAGGCTTTGTAACTTTACACGATATAAAGTTATAAACAAATTTTATAAATTTTAGACTGGTCGTACTTTAGCGATCGAATACTGTTTCCATAACATTAAGACACAATGCATACAGTATAAGTTTAATGTATTAAACTTTATGTAGTTAATGAACATTCGTTCCTATCAATTTCAGATTTCAATTACAGCTATCATGAAAGTTTTAACAAAAACAAGAATATGAAAACAATTCTCTAATAAGCCGCCTAAATTGTAGAGGTCGCGTAAAAGCGACCGCGCCATACATAAGCGTACCATCTTAAATGAACGGGATGTTATGGATGTTTTATTAGTACAGTTGCGTACAAAAGTTTGCTGGTCAGGTTATCTTTAAATACCTATAAAATGTACATTAGTCTCGTGAAAACTCAAGAATGGCTAGGTCGATTTTGGTTTTAAAATGTTTGTCGTATTCCAGGGGGAGGTTTAAACGGTGAGAAATATATATGGAAAAAATGCGAGGTAGTTAAAAAAAAACCCGTAAATATTCCCGAAAACAACAAGGCGAGCTGCTTCGACTTGCATCGAGAACGTAAAAAAAGTTTAGCGTGGCGTTGCCGTTGCGTTTTGGTATTAAAATATAACATTTGGTTAGATCAATCAAAAGGAACAAATTACTATCGGAAAATAATCCTGTTTCAAACTCACTCGGACGAAAGTATTTTTAGTAAGCACGATCATTTATGGCAAACCAGCTTCCGCCCGCGACTTTATACGCATTTACGTTTGAGAAAATCCCTAGGGAACCTTTAACCAAGATAATGTATCCTCCTATGTTTTAATCCGGCTTATAAACTATCTGTGTGCCAAATTTAATCCAAATCCGTTCAGCCGTTTTGCGTGATTGATTAACAATCATTCAAACAAGAAAACTTTCACATTTATGAAATAAGTAGGATAATACGGCCACCTCCGAAGCGCTTGAAGTAGGAATTTTTTGCTACATGAAATGGGACTGCTATTTAGTTAAGTCTTAATTTCTCATTTTTTATTTAAGCTATTATTAAATTTTATACCTCAACTGAAAGCTGAATAGATGGTGATGTTTTTAAAATATTATGCACGCTTAGTTACTAGGATTTTTTTAAATATATTTGAAGCTATTTTTAAAAAATCTGAAATAATTAAAATAAAAAATGCATTTAAGGATTGAATTTTTTATAAACACCTGTATTTTATGAATTTTTTTTTATTCATTATCAACACTCAGATTCTTTTCTATCTTAAAATAATAAAAAATCCGGAATCGAATGAGTAGTTATCTTTTATTTTAAATTTTTGTGTCTGTAAACGTACTTTTGGTAAAAAAATACTAAATTTCAATTAACTCAAAAACTATTTATTTTTTGAGAAAAAGTAATATGACAAAAAATATTTGTTTTGACCTCATCTATAACCCCTTAACAGGAATACGTCATATTTCCAGTGACCCTGTATATATAAATGTGTATATATATATATATATATATATATAAATATATATATATATATATATACATTTAAAAAAACCTAAATCTAGTTTTCTAATTTAGAAAAAATGTTATAGCTGAACCAAATAGGGTCTTTACTTTTGCGCCACCCGTTATATATATATATATATATATATATATATAATATTGGTACCTAACCTACTAACTAGTGATGAAACATGAAAAAAAAACATAGCACCGCTGTTTTTTACTAAATTTGTTTTTTTTTCAAAAATATTATCTTGAAAAAAATAAATATTTTATTTAATCAAATCAATAATTTTAGTAGATTTTTATTTTTCGTCAGTGTCTCCAGATATGAATTTCAATTCTTTCCCCAGATCTCGTTTTTTTTTCCACAAGGGAGAAAAAACCCCCAATCTGGATACACTGTTCTTCGTTCTAACTAAGTTCATAGATGCTTCAAAAATGCTGCCAACTGTTGAAAACTTGGTACTGTTCAACCAAAAAAGTAATATAGACAGGTTAAAAAATGAACAGAAATAATGTGAACTCATAAGTATTAAGCTTTAACGGAAACTTCCTTAATAATTTTGATTTTTGTACTCTTGAAAAAAACATGCTCCAGAAAAGAGACACCTTTTTCATGATTTTATTTACGTTTTATTCCCGTTAGTAATAACTGTATTTTACAACACTACTACTGACAAATAAATCACACTATAAATTGCTTAATGAGATTATTACCTATATACTTAAGTTTAGATTATTATTTACCTATATTTATGTAATGTTAAGTGCCTTTAAACTTTTAACTTTCGTGAATCATTGTATTCTTTAAAACTACTATTAATCGCGTAAGTGTATTCTTTGATATTAATAAACACGATTTTAATTTATAAAATAGAAAACTAGTAGAATCTATGCTATATGAATAGGTACCTAACATTTTTCTACATAACTGTACAAAACATCGGATACTAAGCTGCTAATTTGCGAAGATAACCCGTACGTATGATGCGGTCACTTTTTAGTGACCTTTTACAATTTGGTCGGCTTATTAAAGAATTGGCTTTGGTTAAAAAATAAAAGGTATTTTTTTTATATTTTTTTTCTACAGATTAGGCCAATTTAAGAAACTAATTTGAATATTTCAACATTTGGTCCAGTATTTATTTTTTTATAAATATATTTGCCGAGCGGATATGGTCAACCGGAATGACGTCATTAGTGGCATGAAAGTTTAAGAAGGAAAACCTTTGCCATCTACTTATAGAAAAAGAACGGCCAAGTGTCATTACCTGTCCTGTCATAATGACTTTATGGTTGTTTGTAAACAAATAAGTTATAGTTAATATTTCTTCTATTTTATTCATTTAATCCAGTTGTGACGGTTCTAACCTACCTTCTTAATTTGCCGCAATGATTTTTGAGGTGGTAAAATTATAATAAAAATGCTTACCAGTGGAAACTCAGCTGAAAAACTTTGTAAAAACTGACACGCCCAATTTACCCAAATTGCGAAATGTATTGTATGTATTGTGTCTATTTTGGATGTAGGCTACATGGATAAAATTGTAACGATTGCTTGTGGACTGATAAATTTGCAGGATAACATAATAAACATTGTGAAAATATGTGCATACTTTATTTCTATTTACAAACATTTAATAGTAGGGATGTGGAAAAAATTACGAGATAAGTTCATCGATATTTTTCGGGCGATATTAAATACTCTGATATATCGATAGATGTTTTTACAATAATTTTTCCAAAACTTTTTTTTTTGTAATTACGTATGGTTTCTAATAGTCGACACTATTTTGTCACTGGAGCATTTTGTTTTTTCCTACTTTTGAGTCTTAAAAATCATCGTAAAATTCGTCAAATCGAGCCAAAATTTCGCGTAGGCGTTTATTTTGCTATTTTTTATGTTTTACAATACCTTAAAATTAGAATCCATTACTTAGTCATCATCCCATTTCATCCCATTTTTTCTGAGAAATATTACCTATATCGATATTTTTTCACTTCCAACTTCCACCATCCCTAATGCCAAGTTCATTGTCAAAATTGTCTTTGCCCTTTTTTCTTTTTATTTATTATGGCTGGGGGATCTGTATGTGATGACGTCATTTGAAGGTCATTTGAAGGTTAAAGCTTTTTATTGAATATTATAAATATCTTTAAAAATATAGACTTATTTTTAAATTTAATTAGTAGACACTGTACCGAAAGCTTATTCCTCGAAATGGTTTTGAGATTTCCAGTCATGTTCAAAAAGTTATCAAAGCCAATTGCTGTCTTAATCTTGTTTTTGATATATCTTTCATGATAACTGTAATTGAAAGCTGAAATTAACAGGAACGAATGTTCATAAATTACTTAAATTTGTTTAATGTACCTATAGCGGTACATTAAACAAATTTGTTTTGCGGTTTTGTGTGCTCTTTTAAGCTATACGGCTGGCCTTGATGGGTTAACACATAGTCTTGGTTTTCTTTCAAAGTCAAAGTGTCTTTATTCAAATTAACTTAATAATAACTTTTTTTACTGACAAGAAAATCGGGCGCAAGAAACTTTCTTGTTTGCTATAAAAACCCTTTCTTCTTCCTCGCAGTGACACTATGACCACGTCTACACCAATTTCATCCATCGCGTTTAACGGTTGCCGACCGACTAAGCGACTAACGGACAAAACTGTCGCGCCGCCGCTGCAGTTTCAGTGCGATATTACGAACTTCATCTAGTACTGCCTGCCGCGTCGTTCCGCTGCAGTGCAGTACCGCCTAGTGCGGTCTTACCTTAAAGCACAACTTTTTTAACGCACATCAGAAAATAAGCAATCTATATATCAATCGACCCGCGCGCGTGTCCCGCTTGACGCAGCGGACGCCCTTATATTATGAAACAGAATTATACTCAAATAAAGTACTACTATTTTATGGTAAATTACTGTAGTTTTACATTATTTTATGAAATAGGCCCCTTATAAAATACTGATGAATAGCACGGTAAATACTGTGATTCATCGCCATAGAGTAAATTTTAACCATAGAAAGTAATTTTTAAGGAATGTTCAATAACTTTCCATGGTTAAAATATACTCTATGGCAATGGATCACAGTATTTACCATGCGAGTAGCCGTCGCCTTAAGGTATGATTCCGATGTCAGCAGCACTGCTGCGCGACACTGCTGCGCGACAGTGCTGCGCAGCACTGCTGCCGAGCTCGGAATGTAGTCTCATATAAACCTATAGAGAATGTATGGGGACCAGTGGTGTTGCGGCAGCAGTGCCGCGCAGCACTGCTGCGCAGCAGTGTCGCGCAGCAGTGTTGCGCAGCAGTGTCGCGTCGCTTCTCCGCTCACATCAAATTGAGCCTTTCAAACGTAACATTAGGGTTCAATTTGGAGTGCACTGCTGCGGCAACACTGCTGCTGCTGCCGAGATCGGAATCATACCTTTAAGGTCGCTGTATACGTAAAGGGAAATCTCCCGGACGCGATATTAGAAATGCCTGTGGGGTACAGACACTACCTGCTCTGTACCGCTCTGGGTTTTTCTAATTAAATAACTCGAAAAAGCCTATGTGTTTCAGAGCATCGTCTGCTCTGTAGCGCGCGGGGTTTTTCGACTAAAAATTTAATAATATCACCCTAAAAAGCCTGAGGAGCTCGGTGGCGCAGAGGAGCTCGGTGGCGCAGTGGTTTAGCACCTGGCCCAGCGATTGCGTAAGTTAAGCAACGTTCGCAAGGGTCGGTCATGGGATGGGTGACCAAAAATTTACTATCGCGAACTCCTCCGTGCTTCGGAAGGCACGTTAAGCCGTTGGTCCCGGCTGCATTTGCAGTCGTTAATACCCACCAATCCGCATTGGGCCCGCGTGGTGGGTTATGGCCCGTCCTCCTTATCCACCCATAAGGAAGGCCTGTGCCCCAGCAGTGGGGACATCAAAAATGGCTGATGGACAAAAAGCCTGTGGAACACAGACCTTACGCTGTGATTTTCTAAATATAAATACCCCGAGCGATAAAGACACGTAATAAGGCACTTAAGTATCGTGAAACTTGGATATTTAAACTAAAATACTTATATTTTTGGGAACCCCCTTATAGAAAGAAATTTCCAAAGGACAGCTGTTTTTAACATAATTTGCAAAATTTCTCGAAAGCAGCATAAGCTTTTCATTAACTTTTTACCTTTTTTTTTACATTTTGTGTGAAAGAAATAACTTGAAAGTACTTATACATAATTTTAATTGAGAGTTTTACAAAATTAGTTTCTTTTCTAAAAAAAGTATTTATTTTTAGTTTTTCGTAATTTCCGAGCGCAACGACTTATTTCGTTATTTGATTTTTTTGGATAATAATTTTACCTACTTACAGTCAATGGTACATCGGTTTTAGACTGTTTTTGCAGTTCAAATGTTTAACTTAACGTGCTATCTTGTATACCTTTATCTATACCAAAGAGTACTTTTGTAATAACGGGTGGCGCAAAAGTACTGGCACTAAAGAAAATACTTTTATTTTTTTTTATATGACATTTTCTGTCATTCTGTTGTTGAAAATTGTGTAGTGAACAAATATAAAATACACTGAAAATAAACATGGACCGTTTTACTCCCCAAGAACGTGGAATAATTGTGTCAATGTTCTTACGGAATAATTCATCAGTGATAAAAACACAACGTGAATTTCGTCGACGATTTCCCCACCGTCCGGCAGGACTGACCAGTCCAGACTTCTTTCTTTGGGGTTTTTTGAAATCTCGGGTGTATGTGAACAAGCCACAGACTCTCGCAGCTCTAAAAGAAAACATTCGTCAAGAAATAACGAACATATCGCAGGAAGTGTTACGGCAAGTTATGCAAAATGTCATAAATAGGGCTCAAATGTGTATCAACTCTGGAGGTCACCATTTAAAAGACATCATCTTTAAATCCTAATGGTACGAAATTTAATGGCACAAATATACATTTAAAAAAACCTAAATCTAGTTTTCTAATTTAGAAAAAATGTTATAGCTGAACCAAATAGGGTCTTTACTTTTGCGCCACCCGTTATAAAGAAATAAATAATCTTGCTGGCTTTTTCTGTTAACAAGTTACTAGTTCCATTCCATCTAACCAAAATTATAATCGCTATTAATAATGTGTTTTATTTTTTGTCAGATTAGTGATACCATAAAATATAAGTAGGTATTGTTTATGAATTATCCATAAAAATTGAAAATGTGCACTATCAATTTTATAGCTACCTACTAGCTTCCATTGTTCATCCCAATCTATCCCATCTAGCATAACCCGCCATTTTTATGTGATTGAGAGGAAAAAAACAAACTTTCACATTAACAATAAATTAATATTAATAGTAAGATAAACTCAAAAATGACAGAACTTATCACTAGTATAGCTATAATCAATAATCTACATAATTTACCGAAATATTGTACAAAGAAGGAATACTTTAATCACTATGAACTCTAGTTTTCTGAATTGTCTGTGTTCCACAGGCTTTTTAGGGTGATATTTTTTTTTTGTCGAAAATCCCCGCGCGCTACAGAACAAGCGATGCTCTGAAACACACAGGCTTTTTCGAGTTATTTAATCAGAAAAACCCAGAGCGGTGCAGAGCAGGTAGTAGTGTCTGTATCCCACAGGCATTACTAATGTCGCCTCCCGGACGGGACGGGGACGGAACGGGCACGGGGCGTGGACGGAACGTGATCCTGACGGGGAGTTGTTTAATGCATTGCATCTTAGAGCATAGCTCTAATGAGCCGTTTACACGAGTCAAGCTATTAAGTAATTTAGTTAAAATTAAGTTGTCGACCAACTAAATTTTCGCGTGTAAACAGCCAATTAAGTAGTAAGTAGTAAGTTGGCCATTAAGTGGGCAAGTTATTAAGTAAATAAATTCTAGTCTATTTTTTGGACAACAAACCGCGCCGCCCGCACCGCATGCCCCCCTTATGGGCGTGGCCACGCGCTGTACTTGCCACTTGCTGACGATTTTCGGCATTTCTCCCGATTTGGGGAAATATGGACCGTAGTCGGGATTAAATCGGGAATCGACTTAATTCGAGACTTTTCGCTGTTTTGTAAGTTTGACAGCTGTCATCTGTCAAATATAAAATAGCAATATCTCAAAAAGTCTAGGAAGACTGATGGTGTCTCTGAAGAAATGAAAGGTCTTGGTTAGATCTTCATTTTAGATGGCTGCTGCCAAATTTAAGTTCGTCATCTAAAATGAAGCTCTAATTACGACCTTTCATTTCTTTAAAGACACCATGAATTTAGGATGAGTACTTTTCGAGACATTGCTGTTGTAAGTTTGACAGCTGTCATTTGTCAAACTTAAAACAGCAATATCTCGAAAAGTCCTCATTCTAGATTGATGGTGTTTTTGAAGAAATGAAAGGTCTTGGTGATATCTTTATTTAAGATGACAAACTTTTTGACAGCTGTTTCCTAAAATGAAGATCTTGCTAAGACCTTTGATTTCTTCAAAGACACCATCAATCTAGGAGGAGTACTTTTTGAGATTGCTGTTTTAAGTTTGACAGATGACAGCTGTCAATCTCCATCGTTTTTTTAAACTAATGAAGTTAAAAAAACAGGTGCAAGTGATTTTCGACCTTATTTCTAGCTCAGCATTCGGATATTATGGCCTTTTGTAATCGCCAAAAATGGGCACACTGGCTACTTACTACTTACTATTTAAATCGTGTGAACGACTTTTTACTAAATTTTAACTTAAAATTAAGTTGCCCATTTAGTTACTACTTAACAGCTTGACTCGTGTAAACGGCTCTTAAGCATTGCATACGCAATGTGCTAGTCGCGCCAGTTGACGTGGCAGTAACGTGCTAGTGATGTGAAAACAACTTTATTAAAACGCTTTTTATGCGACTAATTTTATATTTTCAATCTCAATTGATACACTTTTTTCTAAACCGAGTTAAGTATTTTTCATTGACAAAGGACAGAAAGATTTTTCAATTTAAATAAAGAAATTTTTTTTATTCGATTTATATCTTATTGACTAATTGTCAAATAAACAGATCGTCAAAGATTTTTTAAAAATAGAGGAATATTGTATTACTATACAATGATTAGAACCCCTGAACTTTATGCCAGTCTTGCCGCTGAAAAATATGTTGAATGCCATTTATTTGAATCTAAAACTTAAAGTAATTTATAGTTTTTAATGCCTTGCGGCCGAATACTCAAAGGCTACTTAGCTAAAATCTTAAGTTAAGGTCTCCTTAACTTTAAGGAAGCTGTCAGTTTCATAGATCTTCTGTCAAATCTGACAACTTTTTTGAATTTAAGGTGGCCTTAACTTTAAGATTCGTTTGAGTATTTGGCCAATAGTCACTTAATTAAGTAGTATATAGAATATTGTATTTCGATATAACGCACGCATCACAGAACATTATTGAATATCAAAATGTCATTAGTGTTAAAATCGATGGCTAAATCGTAGTTTCATTTTTCACCAAGATGCTTTGCATCGCAACATCACTACGTACGGAGCGAACGGAGTTTCAATGCATACGTAACGGGAAAATCCCCAGACGGGACAGGAACAGGACGGGCACGGGGCGGCGACGTGCCACCGACGTGGTTTTTTCCGCCCCGTGCACGCCACGTCCGGGCCCCGTCGTGCCTCCGCTACCTATGCATGCTCCTATACATTTTGTATGAAACGATGTTTTTCCCGCCCCGTGCCCGTCCCTTTCCCGCCCCGTCCGGGGTTTTTCACATTACGTTACAGTGACCTTTACTATCCGCCGGCTACACGCGTGGTATTTACCGTGATCCATCGCCATCGAAAGTAATTTTTACAGAATGTTCAATATTTGTGAGCATGCGACTCTCCGTGCCACTGAATAATTCCATTCTAAAACTACCTAGAAGTAATGTACCGATGATATACGTTCTTATTTCAGATATCAAATTGATTGTACCGGCTTCCCGGCAGAATGATTGACAAAAGCATGTGGCACGGAGAGTCGCATGCTTTGAGGTTATATTTTTTGTTAAATCGTCGAATTCCAGATCAATCGGAGCCGGTACCGGTGGGTTGATGTATTTGTAGCCGTTACATATTCATTGTAACAGCTACAAACACATTTGTTGCTCATGTAACGCAACAGGGACAAAGATATGGCGATCTAAAGTTTTAAAAGCATGCGACTCTCCGGCCCACACGCTTAAGTCTAAAATACTGGTGAAAATTGTATTAAGATTAAAAATAAGCAAGTTTACGTAACCGTTTGATCACGATAAACGGCCCGAAAACATATTTTCACTATATCTTCATTCGTTTTAGAGAAATAAGTAAATTTATTTACTATGATTTATTATGAATAATCAGTGTGTAGGGTGACCATATCGTCGGTCCGTAGGAATCATTAGGCTGTTTCTAATAAAATTCAAGTTGAACTACATAATGTTGAGGGTTGATTTGCCTACATACTCGTACGTATCGTACCTACTATCATACTGTTACTGACTATGCAATATTGCAATATTTTTTAGGGGACGTAAAAAGGTGACTTTTATCCTAATCGAGATGACAAAATACAAACAAACAAATGAGAAAGTAGGTAACCTTATAAAAACGTGAACGTCATAATTGGTATAATAATTGCCCACTCAGTACCAGTCACCCATCATCATCAGTATCAGTCACCCATTAATTTAGGTCTCGGTTGAATGCAACCGAACTGAGAACTTCCTTCGTTTTTTGAAGTATTAGTCTTTCAAAATAGGTATCTAAAAACACTTCAACTTGCATTTTAGACCGATCGGGATAAGTTTTTCGCTTTTAAAAATATTAAAGTTTGTTTTTTTCCAATAAAAAATTGCTTGTCTGTCCAATCCAAAAGCAAACGGCTACCTTGTTCAAAACACAGATAAAGTAGAGTAGGTAGTTTGAACAGAGAAAATCACTTGACCCACAGATTACCTACTAATTAGAGACCGACCGAACCCACTTTTCCGCCAAGAACCGAGACCGAGAATTAAAAGCAGTCTCGGCCGAGACCGATATTTTGGAAAAAAATTAAATGTAGCTATAAAGTGGGAAATATTGATTAAAAAACACATTCGATGAGAAAGGCAACTGTCAAAAAAGCATTTTTTTTTAAAAGCCCACGACTTAGGACAATTATTCTTAATGAAGGCTTTACAAAGTGACATTTTAAAAAAATAGTAACTATTTGCCTCTAGATGGCGTTGATGGAAAGAGAAGTGTAAAAATTGGCTTTTAAAAATAAACGGCCTGTACCAAAGAGGCAAATAAGCGTTCGCTGGCTGACATCTGGCCAAAGAGAAACATTTTAGGGTAACATCAGATTTGCCTGCCTACCTGAGTACTCTTCGAAGCTGAGTAAAAAAATCACATTGACACATACATTTTTATCAACGCCATCTTATCTATCGAGCATACAGTTTTTTGTCATTTTGAAAAACCCTAATTGAAAAACAGTTTGGTTAATATTTTTACAAAAATCCTCCGACTAAAAGTAATGAACATACTCTGTCTGTCAGCTTCATCATCAGACCCTGGACTTCGTCTCCCATTAGAGTACTCGTCAAAACAATAGGGATGACGACTACTGAATAAAATAACAAAATACTAATAAAAACCGTAAACATATTGAACTTTTAGAGTAGCTCGTATACCTCTTGGTTTTATATATTGCGTATTATTTGTTTTATTACCCTTCAAAGTTGGGCGGACAAGTCCATTTAAAAAGTTTAAAATATATTAAAATAAATAATACATTTAATTAATCCATAAAATTTATAGCAAATTTGTATAAGAAACAATTTTGATAAACACAATATTTAATATAGCTGCCAAACTTTCCTACGCGTTGCATACAAACACCTAGGCGTGACGTCATAACTAGGGTAGCCGTTAGTATGGAGCGTTTTCGGGTGAGTCCAATTTGTGTGCATTTTAAACTGTGATATCTCAGGCAGTTTTCACGCTAGCGAAATAATTATTTTACCAATGTTTCTTTTTTTGAGAGGTAATTTATGTAACATAAAATAAAAAAAAATTTCGTCATGCCTATTCTAACGAGCCCAAACACGATGGGGTTGTAGGTTTTATCATAGAATTCCTGTGGGCTTCTTCCGGCTTCATCATCAGATCAGCTCAATGACACCATAATATTGCATTGCCTTCCAGTTCTGACCTATTTTCAAAGTTTCAAGTCTCTAGGTCATCGGAAAGCTAGGATAAAATCGTTCGCAATATATATCTGTAAATATTAGGTCTTTACTTATGAACTTGCCGATATTTTGTCACATACAGAGAAAATAATAACTTCTATGTTTTAAAACATTTAACAATATCTTGATTTACGTATGTCGAATTATGACCATGATAGTCAACTATCAGTAAAAATAAAGTCCTTTTTTTAGCTTTCATAGCATTAAAAAAAGATCTTGAAAGTTACTCTTTTTTTGTGAGCCAAAAAAGGGTGACCGGAGGGGTTGTAACTTAGCCAAAACTTATTTTTTTCGCTTATCGTAAATGGAATAGGTTAGCATAGTGTTCAAACATTAGTACATAAAAGTTTTGTTACAAGAGTGTTAACGGTTGTTAAATGAACAAAGAAAATGCTAGTATGAAAAATGCAACTTCTTGAAAATTCTCCATACAAATCGGCAATTTCATAGGTAAAGACCTATTATATACGGTTACGAAAACCTGCTTATTTTTAATCATAATACAATTTTCACCAATATTTTAGACTTAAGCGTGTGGGCCGGAGAGTCGCATGCTTTTAAAACTTTAGGTCGCTATTGCGTTACATGAGCAACGAATGTGTTTGTAGCTGTTACAATAAATATGTAACGGCTACAAATACATCAACCCACCGCTACAGGCTCCAATTGATCTGGAATTCGACGATTTCACAAAAACATAACCTCAAAGCATGCGACTCTCCGGCCCACATGTTTTTGTCAATCATTCTGCCGGGAAGCCGGTACAATCGATTTGATATCTGAAATAAGAATGTATATCGTCGGTACATTACTTCTAGGTTGTTTTAGAATGGAAACAGAACAGATATGTATGTACTATGGGCAACAGCTTCGCTTAAAAAGTTAGCAAAAAAATTGTGTGCGCACGTATCCCCCTGCACGAACTAAATATATTATGTTATGACGGCGGCGGCGCGGCGTGCAACCGATTTTAACCTTAAGAGTTGTGGTTAAGTGACGTTGTTGTCCATAGTACATCTGTATGAATTTCTAAAACAGGAGATGTAATTCTATAGAGTACCTACTTAACCAAACGAAAGGTGCGTGTTCGTTCGTATCGTGACGTGAGACTTATAGGTATGTACGTACTTAGTATCCAACCGAAACGGACGAGCTTCGTCGTCCCTCGCCACGCGCCCGCGCCTACTCGCTTCGACCGCAAACTTTTTGAATACCTACCTACCTAGGTATTATCCATGCATGAAAATGACACAAATTCATTCTGTCCATCACTCATGTATTTAAGATATTAAATATGTAAACTCTAATAATACTAATATTTTTTATAAGCATCAATGGCTCGGACAAACAAAAAAATTGAAAATATTAAAAGTCCATGCCTTAATTTGGCACAAATTTATTTCATAGGGATTTTTAAGTGATCTGAGGTATATGGTACTTGTTTTTCAAATTGTAATATTTTTTTGACGGTGTTATTAATGTACGGGTCCCACGTCTGTTTCCATGGACGAAAATGACACAAATTAGGTTTGTACACTACGCAGGCTATCTTAAATACAATACTATTGTTTCTTTTTACTTTAAAACAATTTTGACAGTTTAGACGGTTCTCACACTGGCGACGCGCGCGGTCGCGGCGCACCCACGCGCGTCTTTTACGTTGTATGCAAGTACATTAATTTGTACAGAAAACCGCCTCGTCCAACACACCAAGGCGCGCCACGGCGCGTGAGCACGCACTGCCGCGTGCCGCCGGCGATCCGCGAGCAGTTTGCGCCAGCAGGCGCGTTACCGCGGGGTACAACACACTGCGACGCGCCCCGCGGCTGGTTTTCGATGATCGTTTCGTTACGATGGCGGGATTTCCTCTGGTTTTCAAATGTTTCGTGGCTTGGATATACGCCCATTTTAGTGCCATTTGGTAGGTACATTATGCAGCACATGAGGTTATACAAAACTGTAAAAAATCTGTTATTTATTTGATTGAATATCATTACGCTGTCGTGGAAGCCCAGCGTGCCGTTGACCGTACCTACCTACTCGTATGTTATTAAAATTCCGTCATTAATATCGAGATGGCAAATCTTAATTATTTGTCTGGACGTTTTAATCTCATGAGTGATTTTATATGTCTTCAGTTTTTTTTCCTTTTGAGGTACGGAACCTTAAAAACCTGGAAATTAAAACAAAACAACTTCAAAATTTAATGCCTCTAAAAAACAAGCGGCGGGGACGCGTCAGACGCCGAATGGCGCGGGGGCGCGGAGAAAACCGCCCGAACAGGCGTTGCGCTGCGCCGTCACCGCGCGCGTGAAACGCCAAACCGCGCCCCGCGACGATGGCGCGCGTTGGCAGTGGGAGAATCGCCTTAGAGTCCAATTATTTATAACCACCACAAATAATCGAATTTCTCAAGATGCATCGGCTAGATGTGACACAAAACGCAAAAATAAACTAATTAAATGCCAATGTATCGACAGGCAAGAATTCATAAACTTTAGAATTCTTGAAGGTTATACCCTCAAAATAACGTATTCTGATCGGTCTATTTTCTAGAAACAGCCTAATGATTCTGACCTGACCGACCGACGATATGGTAACCCTACACTGTGATTGTTCATAGTAAATAAATTTGCAAATTTCTCTAAAACGAGTAAAGATATTCTGAAAATATGTTTTCGGGTCGTTTATCGTGATCAAACGATTACAAAAACCTGCTTATTTTTAATCTTAATGCAATTTTCATCAATATTTTAGACTTAAGTGTGTGGGCCGGAGAGTCGCATGCTTTTAAAACTTTAGATCGCGATATCTTTGACCCTGTTGCGTTACATGAGCAACGAAAGTGTTTGTAGCTGTTACAATGAATATGTAACGGCTACAAATACATCAAACCACCGGTACAGACTCAGATTGATCTGGAATTCGACGATTTAACAAAAAACATAACCTCAAAGCATGCGACTCTCCGTGCCACATGCTTTTGTCAATCATTCTGCCGGGAAGCCGGTACAATCGATTTGATATCTGAAATAAGAACGTATATCATCGGTACATTACTTCTAGGTAGTTTTAGAATGGAATTATTCAGTGGCACGGAGAGTCGCATGCTCACTTTTACTTTCCATGGTTAAAATTTACTCTGTGGCGATATGGCGACACGGTAAACCAAGGAGTTTTATAATTGGGAGTGAGTACTCTACAAAAATTTTCACTTATCGTTTAAAAGAAATTCAACTTTATTGTATTTGTCATAGAGTTGAAATTCTATCGACGACATTGTCTGAAGGCACTACTGTGTGAATGAGACAACACCAGGTGGAGGTCGGTGTCTCGTTCGCACAATTGCCATTACTAAACAATAATACCACGATAGTAGGACTAAAAATATGTACGTTACCAATCAAGTAGTGTATCAAAATTATGGATTAGGAATGGGAAGTCGAATATATATACTATTTAAATATTAATTTAGAATGACACATAATAATTGTAATATAAAACAGAACTTACTCTTTTGATTTAATTAGATATCTAAAATAATGCTAATCAGCTATCATCGGTGAGGTGGTAATAAATAGAAGTGTCAATCTTGGCAACTCCGATTTTGACCTTGGCGCCGAATTTCAATTTAAGAATATAATCTATAGGAAATATTACTTTACAAAACTAGTGTGACCATAAATACTGCACCATTTCAGATTTCCAAAAGAATGAAATTGTTCTATTGAAATGGCTAGAGATCGCAGGCGAGACGGTAAAATTAATGATAATAGTCAAATTCATGTTTGTGCGCCTATTTCGATGAAACTCGGTTTTTGGTACTATTTCAACATGAAAATAACAACGCAATGTTGAAAATTTAAAAAATCCAAGATGGCGGCCAACTTTTTTGTTTTTGGGCCGATTTCGATGAAACTCGGTTTTTGGAACTATTTTGACAAGAAATTAACAACGCAATTTTTAAAAAACTAAAACTCCGAGATGGCGGCCAACTTTTTTGTTTTTGGGCCGATTTCGATAAAACTCGGTTTTTGGAACTATTTTGACAAGAAATTAACAACGCAATTTTTAAAAAACTAAAACTCCGAGATGGCGGCCAACTTTTTTGTTTTTGGGCCGATTTCCATGAAACTTGGTTTTTGGAACTATTTTGACAAGAAAATAACAACGCAATTTTTAAAAAACTAAAAATCCAAGATGGCGGCCAACTTTTTTGTTTTTGGGCCGATTTTGATGAAACTCGGTTTTTAGTACGATTTTGACAAGAAAATAACAACGCAATGTTGAAAATTTAAAAAATCCAAGATGGCGGTCAACTTTTTTGTTTTTGGGCCGATTTCGATGAAACTTGGTTTTTGGAACTATTTTGACAAGAAAATAACAACGCAATTTTTAAAAAACTAAAAATCCAAGATGGCAGCCAACTTTTTTGTTTTTGGGCCGATTTTGATGAAACTCGGTTTTTAGTACGATTTTGACAAGAAAATAACAACGCAATGTTGAAAATTTTAAAAATCCAAGATGGCGGTCAACTTTTTTGTTTTTGGGCCGATTTCGATGAAATTTGGTTTTTGGTACGATTTTGACAAGAAAATAACAACAAAATGTTAAAAATTTAATAAATCCAAGATGGCGGCCAACTTTTTTGTTTTGGGCCGATTTCGATGAAACTCAGTTTTTGGAACTATTTTGACAAGAAAATAACAACGCAATGTTGAAAACTTACAAAATTCAAGATGGTGGCCAACTTTTTTGTTCTTGGGCCGATTTCAATGAAACTTGGTTTTTGGTACTATTTTAACAAGAAAATAACAATGCAATTTTATAAATACAAAAAATTCAAGATGGCGGCCAACTGTTTTGCTTGTGGGCTGATTTTGATGAAACTCGGGTTTTGGTAATATTTTGACAAGAAAACAGCAACGGAATGTGTGGCGGGCGCGGCGGGCAGATGACGACGAAAGCACTTGGGATATCGTCCACACTAAACCATACACGTCACAAATAATAATATCACTTGATAACTCTCAGTTAATAGACTGTAAACACTAAAATAGGCACTTAAAAATACTTCATAGGTTGATCGCCAGCTGGACGAGGAAGGCGGTTGAACACTTGGTCAGAAAACACTATTACGGAACACACAATCAATCACAGAGTTCATAAGTTAATGTTATTTCAGTTCACAGTTGTTCGTATCACTCACTATTAACTTTATAAAATGTCACACCAACGTACAACACAAATACTTGTTCAATTTAACACTTATAATTCACTATTCACCACTGTTTCATAGTCGGCGCACAGTCAATGTTCGTAGCACGACTCGTAGCTTCGTAGCAAACTCGTAGTCCGTAGCACTTGACACTATCTCACAATCCGAACATAGTCACAGTTACTAATTTGCCACACGAAAGCACTCAAACACTTACTCGAACACTAAACATTAACTTTGCCGCGCTTTCTATCAGAGCACACTAACTTGGACACCAACTATTCACTTTGACTTCATAACTAACTTTTACTGGAACCTTTTCTTTATAATGAAACCACCATTACTGTTTCTTCTTTTATTTCTTCCTTTTTCTTCTTTTACAAAGGTATCTTCATTATCAGAAAACTATACGCTTACTTCGACCTCTCCGATTTATATATCGATCGATAAATAATACTAGAAAATTCGGAACCAATCAAATTTCTTGGAATTTTCTTGAAAATCAATCTAGAACTTTCTAATCTTTCTAGAACTCGGACCTCTCTGTCTTACAGTATGCCTAATTTCCAAAAATTGGGGCTTTGTCTTCAAGGTTACCCTATTGGTATACCCTAACTTTTACCTAAACATTTGCTAAAACCTTATCTATTTACTATAAAAACAATGAAAAATCACTTAAGATATTGCTTAAAACACAAATCCTACTTATTAACCCCCTTACTAATAAAGATTTTATAGCAGCTGCATAGTTACACAGTGTTTTGTCACTTTCTTTTTAATGTCAAATTCAAATAGTTTGACAGAGAGTAACCATTGTGTAACTATACATCTGCTATTCAATCTTTATTAGTAAGGGGGTAGATAACAAACAAACAGAACTTACATGATATAAGAACGTAAGAAATTATACAAAGTCTTATCCACCTATCTTAGATAATATTATTTTTAAAATATGAATCTATCTATCTCAAACATGTTAAAATACGAATCTTAAAATATCAATGTCACTATTTGCAAACACTGATCACTTTCACTTTGTTTTCACATCGTGTCTTTAGCACTTAATCACTTTCATATCACATTGTGTCACTATCACTTATCACTTTACATTGCGTCGCTAACAGAATGTCATAAAAAAATTCTTGGCAGCCAAATTATTATTTTTTTTTCAACCGAGTCACATCAAAATCAACCCAAAAACAAATTAGCAGCCATTTTGATATTTTTTGATTTTTCCATCAGTTTACATTGAGTTGTTATTTTCTTGTCTAATTAGTACCAAAAACCGAGTTTCATCGAAATCGGCCCAAAAAACAAAAAAAGTAGGCCGCCATCATAGATTTTTAGTATTTTAAAAATTGCGTTGTTATTTTCTTGTCAAAATATTACCAAAAACCGAGTTTTATCGAAATCGGCCCAAAAACAAATTAGTTGGCTGCCATCTTGGATTTTTTAATTTTTTCAATACATATTGTGTTATTATATTCTTGTCAAATTAGTACTAAAAACCGAGTTTCATTCAAATCAGCCCACAAATAAAAAAGGTTGGCTGCCATATTTTTTTATATTTTTAACATTTCTTTGTTATATTTTTATCAAAATAGTAACAATATCGAGTTTCATAAAATCAGCCCACTAACAATATAGTTGGCCGCCCATTTTGTTTTTTTTTTATATTTTAAACATTGTGTCGTCGTAAATCTCTTGCACCCATTTTATTAACTTCACAAGTAAAGAAATTGGTGCAAGTATTCTAGACCTTATTGACATCTCTACCAAAAAAAAACAGTTTTTAATGAAACAGCAAAGTAAATGTACAAGTATAATTATGGGAAAAAACAATCGAATTTCAAACGTCAATAAAGTCGAAAATCGTTTGCATCTTTTTTTAACTACAGATCACTAGACAATGTTTTCCTACTTTAATTTGTTTTCCCAACATTTATTTGTTTTTCCGAAGTTCACGCACATTGCATTTTTATTAAAAATTGGAATAAACTTTAAAGTTGCGTAATTATTTACACTTGAAATTAAATTGAATTGAATAAACTAGATTTTAATTGGTTGAATTACCATATTTAAAAAATAAAAACAAAAAAGCATCTTAATGAAAACGTGATAAATAATTTGTTCTAAAAAAATTATTTTTTAAATAAATATTAATTTTCTTTTTTTTAGTTAACGAGCTAAACTAAAAATATACCACCGCCTATCAGAGTACTCGTCAAGACCATTCAAACGAGTCCAAACTCGATTGGGTTGAAAGGTTTTATTGCAGAGTTTTTGTGGCCTTCTTCCGGCTCCATCATCAGACTCTTGGATACTATTACCCAACAGAGCACTCGTCAAGACGATTCAAACGAGCCCAAACTCGATGGGGTTGCATGATTTCAATATTGAGTTCCTATGGCATGGAATCCAGACTTCATCATGCGACCCTGAACCTCGTCTCCCGTCAGAGTACTTGTCAAGACAATTCTAATAAGCCCAAACACGATGGGGTTGTATAGTTTCATTCATCATAGAGTTCCTGTGGCGTTCTTCCGGCTCCATTCCACAGATCACCTCAATGACACTGTAATATTGCAATTCCTTCCATTTCTGACCTGTGTTCAAAGTTTCAAGTCTCTAGCTCATCGGGAATTTAGTATAAAATCGTTTGCAAAATTTGTGCTCAAACAAACAAAAGAGCAAGCAACCTAATAAAAACGCGGTAAAAAGTGTTAATTATAAATAACGAACTACCAAGGTATTTAAGTTTACATTAAACAGTTTAAAGTATTATGTATGTCTCCGGCCAACCATACGGTTTGGTCACCCTAATGAAGAAAAGGACACATACATCTACTTGACCTCTCTGTCGGCTCGTTTTGGGGCGAAGCACTCAATCCGGTTTATAGTACTATTTCCATGCGGTAAACACCACGCGTGTAGCCTCATAGGTGAGCATGCGAATCTCCGTGCCACTGAATAATTCCATTCTAAAAGTACCTAGAAGTAATGTACCGATGATATACGTTCTTATTTCAGATATCAAATCGATTGTACCGGCTTCCCGGCAGAATGATTGACAAAAGCATGTGGCACGGAGATTCGCATGGTTTGAGGTTATGTTTTTTGTTAAATCGTCGAATTCCAGATCAATCGGAGCCTGTACCGCTGGGTTGATGTATTTGTAGCCGTTACATATTCATTGTAACAGCTACAAACACTTTCGTTGCTCATGTAACGCAACAGGGTCAAAGATATCGCGATCTAAAGTTTTAAAAGCATGCGACTCTCCGGCCCACACACTTAAGTCTAAAATATTGATGAAAATTGCATTAAGATTAAAAATAAGCAGGTTTTTGTAATCGTTTGATCACGATAAACGACCCGAAAACATATTTTCAGAATATCTTTACTCGTTTTAGAGAAATTTGCAAATTTATTTACTATGAACAATCACAGTGTAGGGTTACCATATCGTCGGTCGGTCAGAATCATTAGGCTGTTTCTAGAAAATAGACCGATCGGAATACGTTATTTTGAGGGTATAACCTTCAAGAATTCTAAAGTTTATGAATTCTTGCCTGTCGATACATTGGCATATAATTAGTTTATTTTTGCGTTTTGTGTCACATCTAGCCGATGCATCTTGAGAAATTCGATTATTTGTGGTGGTTATAAATAATTGGACTCTAAGGCGATTCTCCCACTGCCAACGCTCGCCGTCGTCGCGGGGCGCGGTTTGGCGTTTCACGCGCGCGGTGACGGCGCAGCGCAACGCCTGTTCGGGCGGTTTTCTCCGCGCCCCCGCGCCATTCCCTCCATCCCGGACCTCTGAGGTGTTCAGACGTGTTTTTGGAAATCTCTGTGTTAAAATTATTATCTAAAAATCAATTTTATTCAAAAATTGAATAGTGAATTAATTCCGTCGAGTACCAGGCATCCAGTAAACAGAGGAGATACCAGCCGCTTAATAAGTGAGTGAGATACTATTCAAACAAAAGAGATAACAGTTAATTGTAAGCTGCCCCACTAACTGCTCGGCACTCACACACCAAGCGATATACGTTCTTATTTCAGATATCAAATCGATTGTACCGGCTTCCCGGCAGAATGATTGACAAAAGCATGTGGCACGGAGATTCGCATGGTTTGAGGTTATGTTTTTTGTTAAATCGTCGAATTCCAGATCAATCGGAGCCTGTACCGCTGGGTTGATGTATTTGTAGCCGTTACATATTCATTGTAACAGCTACAAACACTTTCGTTGCTCATGTAACGCAACAGGGTCAAAGATATCGCGATCTAAAGTTTTAAAAGCATGCGACTCTCCGGCCCACACACTTAAGTCTAAAATATTGATGAAAATTGCATTAAGATTAAAAATAAGCAGGTTTTTGTAATCGTTTGATCACGATAAACGACCCGAAAACATATTTTCAGAATATCTTTACTCGTTTTAGAGAAATTTGCAAATTTATTTACTATGAACAATCACAGTGTAGGGTTACCATATCGTCGGTCGGTCAGAATCATTAGGCTGTTTCTAGAAAATAGACCGATCGGAATACGTTATTTTGAGGGTATAACCTTCAAGAATTCTAAAGTTTATGAATTCTTGCCTGTCGATACATTGGCATATAATTAGTTTATTTTTGCGTTTTGTGTCACATCTAGCCGATGCATCTTGAGAAATTCGATTATTTGTGGTGGTTATAAATAATTGGACTCTAAGGCGATTCTCCCACTGCCAACGCTCGCCGTCGTCGCGGGGCGCGGTTTGGCGTTTCACGCGCGCGGTGACGGCGCAGCGCAACGCCTGTTCGGGCGGTTTTCTCCGCGCCCCCGCGCCATTCCCTCCCTCCCGGACCTCTGAGGTGTTCAGACGTGTTTTTGGAAATCTCTGTGTTAAAATTATTATCTAAAAATCAATTTTATTCAAAAATTGAATAGTGAATTAATTCCGTCGAGTACCAGGCATCCAGTAAACAGAGGAGATACCAGCCGCTTAATAAGTGAGTGAGATACTATTCAAACAAAAGAGATAACAGTTAATTGTAAGCTGCCCCACTAACTGCTCGGCACTCACACACCAAGCGATACCGGTTGCTGTACACCGCGCATACTGCCAGCTCCTACGCCCCACCCGTGCACATTATTACATCTGCGTGCGTGCCTGTGCGCGTGTCCCCCGCCACTCAATATAGACAGACCATCGGTCGCCGGCACGACAGAGCGCAGTGCAGCACTGAACCACTTTTATAAATAATAGATAGACTACACTCGCTCGCGGACTCGGAATAATGTCGACACAGCGCACTCCTCCCGAGAAATTATCACCGAAATTGCATGTGACTAACCCGCTACCGGAATTTCATAGCTCGGATTCCGCTATAAACATAAGTGTTACTGAGCCAAGCGATCACTTAACGAATATTACTAAACGTTTTAAGCGTAAGGTGGACGACCTTCCGGGCGGTTCCGAGACTCCCATGTCGGAAATAAGAGCAATGTTTACGGAGATAAAACAACAACACAATACACTTCTTGCTAAAAATGAAGACATCCAGAGATCTATTGACTTTATGTCAAGTCAATATGACGGTTTGCTAAATAAAATAAATTCATTGGAAATGGAAAATAAAGACTATAAGAAACAAATTGTCATATTAGAAAACAAGTTGGATTATATTGAAAAAAGCGCTCATTCTACGATTATAGAAGTGCGTAACATTCCGAAACAGCAAGGTGAAAATAAACAGACTTACACAAACTATTTAAATAAAATCTCTAGTGCAGTGGGAGTTGTTCCGGCAATCACAGACTCCCAGATTCGTGATATTTATAGAAACAAATCGGAGGCTCTAATTGTGGATCTCGCATCAACAAATACTAAGGAAATACTATTTGCTAACATAAATAAGTTTAACAAAGCTAAAAGGGAGAAAAAAGAGCCCCAATTGAACACGCTTCATATTGGTATACCTGGATCGAGTCAACCTCTTTATATATCCGAGTCTCTCACGAGTAAGAATAAGAAGTTGAACTACTTATCAAGAAACCTTGTTAAAGACAAGAAGTTATTTTCTACTTGGACTTCATATGGCCGTGTCTTTGTGAAAAAGCAAGATGGGCAAAACCCGATTAGAATTAACTCTGAAGAAGATCTCAAAAAACTATTTTTGTGACTATTTCAAATTATTCACTTTTTGTTTATATTTTTGTTTATCTTTTTATCATTTCCGTTGTTTAAATCTTACAAACTTTATACTGTAACGCATGCAAAGTTATTTAATAATATAGTTACTTTATCACCTTATTTAAGTTATATTTATTCCATCAATAAAATAAATTTACACTACATATTGATTCATAACCGCATTTATTATATTTACACTGAAGCATCATCATTATCAAACAATATAAAACATAATATTACATATTACATTTATTTTTACACTATAATAAATAGGTTTTTTGCCCATGATTATGTGACAAAATTCAATCTATTTAAACAATATTTTACACTAATAGTTGTACACAATAAACATATATTCATTTATAACATTCGATTCGTTAAATAACATTAACATAAATAATTCATTAGATTCTTTAACAATTGCCGAGAGCGCACTGTGTAGTGTTGATAATGTCAATAATTACATACCCAATAGCAATAATAACTTAAAAATTATTACACAAAATGTACGTAGCCTAAATTGCAATTTACCTAATTTCTCAACGGTGCTGGTGCGTTCAAGAATTGACTGGGACATTATTATTCTAACAGAATGTTACTTACAAGTGACTCCAATAATACCCATAATTCCAAGTTATGATTATACTATAACTAGTCATAATAAAAATAGAAATGATGGAGTAGTTGTTTACTTTAAACAAAATCTAAGGATAAAGATTGAGCAGCTGTCTCTTGAGGACTCTAGTGGACTGATTATCTACCTTAATGTGGATACATGTATTATTGGACTTTATCGCTCCCCTAGTTATCGTAACATTACAAACTTTCTCGACTCATTAAACTTATTGCTATCTAAATTAACCAATTACAAAAATATAATAATCATGGGTGACATTAACATAAATATCCGGCCAGAGCTTATCGACAGTAGTGGAAATGAATATCTTAACATGCTGGCTGGTCACTCTATTCTGGCAGGTCATACACTGCCGACACGTGAACAATCTTGCCTTGATCACGTTATGTTGAAAACTCAATTAAAGGCTTATTGTTATGTAACCGAGTCTACAGTAACGGACCATTCATCAGTGATACTCAACCTTGAATTAAGTACTAAAAACCTAACCATTACCCCCAAGATGAAAACTGTACTAAATTTCACTGGCATTGGTGAAGCGATCAAGAACATTGATTTCTCACCTCTTTATCTACTAACTGACGCTAATATTGCAACCAACTACTTGATTTCTTTACTGCAGAGGGCTATCAGTGATAACTCACTAACCAAAAGAATACCTAACAGACAACGTGTAATCAAACCGTGGATTACTGTGGGTCTTCTGCGGTGTATGAAAAACAGAGATCATTTACATAAAAAACTGAAAGGCGATCCAGATAATGAAGTTCTAAGATGCACTTACAAACGCTACAGAAACTTCTGTAATAATATCCTTAAAAAGGCCAAAAATAATTATGAAAAGCAGTTAATTCATAATGCAGGGGGCTCTAAAAGAAAATTATGGGATGCTATCCGTAATATTGCTTATCCGAATAATAAGGTAGACTGTTCCAACAACCTGATATCAGATCAGTCGCCTCAAGACAGTGTAAATAAGGTCAACAAATTCTTTGCTGAATTAGGTAGTAGACTGGCTGGTGAAATTGATAATAATACGTCCCACCAGTATGTGTCAACCTGCTCTAGCGTTAGTTCGTTTGTTCTTCTGCCTACAGATGAGACCGAAGTTGCGGATACTATAATGAGTCTTCGAGACGATTGTGCTGTAGGTATTGATGGCATTTCTGGGAGGCTCATAAAGGATCATTGTACCATATTAACTGGACCAATCACCTACATTTGTAATCTGGCAATAAATACTGGATGCTTTCCTCGAGCACTAAAAACTTCGATGATAAAGCCGATACACAAATCTGGGGACAAATACAGTGTCGACAATTATAGGCCAATATCTATACTTCCAGCTATTTCAAAAATTCTTGAGCGAATACTTAATAAAAGACTAGTTTGTTACCTGGAAGATAATGGTCTCCTTTCCTCCTCGCAATATGGGTTTCGTAAGGGCAGATCTACCGATGATGCCGTTCACGAACTTACAGATCTGATTGTACGCAAGCTGGACTCAGGACTTAAATGCCTTGGTATCTTCTTAGACCTGGCAAAGGCATTCGACACTGTATCTGTCCCCCTTCTACTCCAAAAGTTAGAAGATATCGGCATAAGGGGCATACCACTCTCACTTTTTACTGACTATCTTTCTGACAGAGTACAAACAGTGAAAGTGGGGGACTGGCTTAGTGATGAACAACCGGTTACCTTTGGGGTTCCCCAGGGAAGCATATTAGGACCATCGCTCTTCCTAGTATATGTTAATGGCCTCTGTCAGCTCCAACTCAACCAGGGAAGTATCTTCGCTTTTGCTGACGATACCGCCCTGGTCTTTTTCGGTGAGTCTTGGAATGAAGTCACTTGTTTTGCCCAGCAGGGATTTGACAAGGTCTCCGAGTGGTTAAAACATAACATTCTCACTCTAAATGTAGCAAAAACGAAATACCTTCCCTTTGCTCTTACCAATGCACAGCTACCAACTGATGTGACGATAACCGCCCACAGACACCACCATGACGTTAGCAACATGGCATGCGACTGTTCTCCTCTAGAGCGTTGCAATAGTTTGAAATACCTTGGTATCACCTTAGATAGTACTCTCACTTTTAACGCTCATATTCAGACGCTGGTTAGCAGATTGCGTAGGCTTATCTTCGTGTTCAGGAATCTGAGGCATCTAAGTGACCGTAAATTAATAAGAACCATCTTCCTCGCACTATGCCAGTCAATTGTTGGATACTGCATATCTTCTTGGGGTGGTTCTGCTAAGACTCACATGCTAGATCTCGAACGAGCGCACAGAGCAATCCTCAAAGTGAGTGCTTATCTCCCCTTCCGACACCCGACCTTTAATACATACCAACTGTGGGATGTGCTCACTGTAAGGCAAACTTTTATTTTGTCCACTATTCTGAAAAAGCACGCTAGCATCACATTTAACCCTAGTATACTAGTAAATAGGCGACGTAAGGACAATGTTTGTCAAGTTGTGGGATTTAACAAACGCTTCGCCCATAGGTTTTATTGTTTCCTTGGAAGCCACTTATACAATAAGAGTAACAGCCTTCTATCCATTTATCCCTTGCCTAGATTTACCTGTAAGAAAACCGTTACTAAATGGCTTCAAAAGCTTGACTATGATGCAACAGAGCAATTATTAACAATAATAATATAACAACTTTAGTAAAATAACATAGGTACACTCTCAGATAAAATAACACCTTTTATTAATTTTATTATATATATCACAATTATAATAAATTAACCTTAAAACAGAATACAGATGTAACTTTGCTTGCTATAGTTTATTAATTAACTAGTAATTACCTCCTTTGTTTTGTTTTGTGTTAATAATTCAATAATAATTTGTTTAATCTCTCTGTTAATCTGAACACCCAGTGTAAAACATTGTCTTTATTCCTTAATAAGTTATAAATCTTAAGGGTGGAGTGAGCCTGGTGACCTGTCACACAGGGGGGTCTAACCTCACCTAGTTCGGGCACCAGTTCTCTCCAATATTAGTTTATCTAGCTTAGTTTATAACTTAATATAATTTACGACATGTAACTTTTTGGAGAGAAAAATAAATATTCTTATTATTATTATTATTATTATTCGGCGTCTGACGCGTCCCCGCCGCTTGTTTTTTAGAGGCATTAAATTTTGAAGTTGTTTTGTTTTAATTTCCAGATTTTAGGGTTCCGTACCTCAAAAGGAAAAAAAACTGAACACATATAAAATCACTCATGAGATTAAAACGTCCAGACAAATAATTTAGATTTGCCATCTCGATATTAATGACGGAATTTTAATAACATACGAGTAGGTAGGTACGGTCAACGGCACGCTGGGCTTCCACGACAGCGTAATGATATTCAATCAAATAAATAACAGATTTTTTACAGTTTTGTATAACCTTATGTGCTGCATAATGTACCTACCAAATGGCACTAAAATGGGCGTATATCCAAGCCACGAAACATTTGAAAACCAGAGGAAATCCCGCCATCGTAACGAAACGATCATCGAAAACCAGCCGCGGGGCGCGTCGCAGTGTGTTGTACCCCGCGGTAACGCGCCTGCTGGCGCAAACTGCTCGCGGATCGCCGGCGGCACGCGGCGGTGCGCGCTCACGCGCCGTGGCGCGCCTTGGTGTGTTGGACGAGGCGGTTTTCTGTACAAATTAATGTACTTGCATACAACGTAAAAGACGCGCGTGGGTGCGCCGCGACCGCGCGCGTCGCCAGTGTGAGAACCGTCTAAACTGTCAAAATTGTTTTAAAGTAAAAAGAAACAATAGTATTGTATTTAAGATAGCCTGCGTAGTGTACAAACCTAATTTGTGTCATTTTCGTCCATGGAAACAGACGTGGGACCCGTACATTAATAACACCGTCAAAAAAATATTACAATTTGAAAAACAAGTACCATATACCTCAGATCACTTAAAAATCCCTATGAAATAAATTTGTGCCAAATTAAGGCATGGACTTTTAATATTTTCAATTTTTTTGTTTGTCCGAGCCATTGATGCTTATAAAAAATATTAGTATTATTAGAGTTTACATATTTAATATCTTAAATACATGAGTGATGGACAGAATGAATTTGTGTCATTTTCATGCATGGATAATACCTAGGTAGGTAGGTATTCAAAAAGTTTGCGGTCGAAGCGAGTAGGCGCGGGCGCGTGGCGAGGGACGACGAAGCTCGTCCGTTTCGGTTGGATACTAAGTACGTACATACCTATAAGTCTCACGTCACGATACGAACGAACACGCACCTTTCGTTTGGTTAAGTAGGTACTCTATAGAATTACATCTCCTGTTTTAGAAATTCATACAGATGTACTATGGACAACAACGTCACTTAACCACAACTCTTAAGGTTAAAATCGGTTGCACGCCGCGCCGCCGCCGTCATAACATAATATATTTAGTTCGTGCAGGGGGATACGTGCGCACACAATTTTTTTGCTAACTTTTTAAGCGAAGCTGTTGCCCATAGTACATACATATCTGTTCTGTTTCCATTCTAAAACAACCTAGAAGTAATGTACCGACGATATACATTCTTATTTCAGATATCAAATCGATTGTACCGGCTTCCCGGCAGAATGATTGACAAAAACATGTGGGCCGGAGAGTCGCATGCTTTGAGGTTATGTTTTTTGTTAAATCGTCGAATTCCAGATCAATCGGAGCCTGTAGCGGTGGGTTGATGTATTTGTAGCCGTTACATATTTAAGCATGTTCCAGACGGATTAAATCACGCCTCCCAACAGAGGTGACCTTGCTTGATTTAATCCATCTAGACGGCAGATTTAATCCAAATTTCTCCAACCAATCCAAATGACCTTCAACGTCCTTGGTGGAAGGGCGCGAGTTCCAACACAGGCACGGTAATGATATTTATCAGTACTCCAACTTCATATACTGCCCGGCATTTTATTGGCAAGATAAAAACGAGACAAAAGATGTGCAGCGCCACAAATTTTAGTGTTTGTGGCTATTGCGCATCTTTTGTCTCATCTTTCTCTTGCCAATTTATATGCAAGTGTCATCTGTACAAATAGTCGAAAAGCGAGTCGTACCTACGCGCCTCGGCCCTCGAGTTCAGTCTGCAGTCTGCACTCGGTACACAAACAGTCGCGAATGCGCCGCAGTGATGAACGAAAGATGTACGTAGGTCAGGTACTATTGAGGTAATAAATATAATAGAAAAAATACTATAAAATATCGACTCAGCCCTCGCAGTTCAGACGGGCTCAAATGGCTCGGCTGCTACGGGTTACGGGTGAGTCAATTTTTTCTAGTATTTTTAGGGTTCCGTAGCCTAAATGGCAAAAAACGGAACCCTTATAGATTCGTCATGTCTGTCTGTCTATCTGTCCTTCTGTCACAGCCATTTTATTCCAAAAGTATTAATATTACACAATTGAACCTTGGTTGGTAGATGTATTCTGTTAACCGCTTAACGATTTTAACACAAAAATAACAAAAATAAAGATTAAGGGGGGGCTCTCCATACATGGAACTGAAACTGCGAACGTGTGAGGTGTCAATAGATAGGTCTTTAAAATTGACATTGAAGTTTTTAAGACATTTTTTTCTCAAAGTCTAAGGTTTGAAAGATATACTCCTCCAAAGTGGTAAAATGTTTATCCTCTCCCCCCCCTTTAACTTTTGAAATAAGAAAGTGAAAAATCTAAAAAACATATATGCTGCATGTAGGTCTTAATAATTACTTTCAATAAAAATTGGTTTAAATGAGATATAGTAATTAGTTTTTCAGATATAGCACATTTTCCATAACCGCAAATATAACTTTGTCATTCATAACAACACTGAAAAACAAAGTTATTTTTGCAGACGAAAAATTATAATGGTATTAAATATGGTGTGGTATAAGGTATCTACGGAACCGTACGGCGTGTTGCCCAAAACGCACTTGGCCGGGTTTTTTTCTATTATTGTTCACATCTCCAGCAAGGGGAGAGGTTAGTAACTGGGGTTTGGAGGGCTGAAAAGGGGTTTTATCTCAAAAAAAACTGGGTACCCTTTTGTGTCACACAGCCCTAATCTAGGACTGTGGCCCAATTTATTCTCGCACAACAAAACTTATTTCGAAAACTTATAATTAATAACAAAAACCTTAACACCGCCGTGTAGGTAGAACATAACACAGTACAGCGACATCTAGTGATACAATTGAGAACTAAACACTTACTAGGGGTTATATAAAACTACACAAAACTCTTAACACCGCCAGTCAGTTAATGGCTGGTTCGCTACAGCGCCATCTATGGAGCAACGATAAAACCAAACATACCGCCCACCAAGAACATAAAGTGGCATGCCACGGTATGTACTTAACAAATAAATATAAAAACTTAACCTCTTCGAACTCTTCACTAATAAACTATTATAATTATTCAACCCCTTATTACATAAAAAAAATTAAGAAAATTAGGAAACCTCTCCTAAAATTATAGCAAATCACCACTTATTCCGAAATCGGTAAGACACATAACTTAGAGGTCGGTCTTTTTAATGTAGACCCGTTGGTTCGTAATGTGACTACTCGTGTTATACCATCTTGACCGGAATGTTTCTCAGTCACTCTGCCAAGTAGCCATTTACAAGGAGGCAAATTGTCTTCCTTGATTAAGACAACATCACCGATGTTCGGTTCAGGAGTTTGTTTTGACCATTTATAACGATGCAGAAGCGTTGTCAAATATTCGTTAGACCAACGCCTCCAGAACGTTTGCATCATCTTTTGTACCAAATGCCATCTTTTTAAACTTGAGACATTAGCATCTTCGTAATTATAATCTGGTGGATTCACTATCGGTTCACCTATGAGGAAATGTGCTGGTGTTAAGGCGTTAATTGTGTTTTCATCAGTAATTCTACAGAGAGGACGTGAATTTAAACACGCTTCTATTTGAATAAGGAGTGTTGCCATTTCTTCATAGGTTAATGTAGAACTGCCAATAATCTTGCGCAAATGTTGCTTGCAAGATTTGATACCAGCCTCCCAGAGGCCTCCAAAATTAGGTGCATGCGGGGGAATGAAATGCCACGTAGTTCCTTCATTTGCCAGGGCTTCAGCAACCTCATTCGTAAGGCTTGAATTTTCCGCCCGCAACAATAATTGTAGCTCTCTTGAGGCACCCTGAAAATTCGTTCCATTATCGCTCCATATTTCTTTACAGTGGCCACGTCGTGCCACAAACCGTTTGTATGCAGCCAAGAATCCTTGAGTAGTGAGATCGCTGACGACCTCCAAATGTATTGCCTTGGTCGCCATACAGACAAATAAACAAATATATCCCTTACTAGCTCGATGACCTCGGCCCTTTGACGTCCTTAAACTGATCGGACCCGCATAATCTACTCCACTATTGCGGAATGGTCTACTTGGTGTAACGCGTGCGGATGGCAATTGACCCATCAATTGCTGTTGAGAAGAAGCATTGTAGCGCAAGCAGATAACACATCTTCGTACGTAAGCCTTTACTAGTCTTTTAACGCCCAATATGTAATATTTTGTGCTCAAATAGCTTAACATAAGCTGTGGACCTCCATGAAGCGTTTGATTATGAGCATCGGCAATTACAAGATCAGTAAAATTTGATTTGTATGGAAGAAGAATCGGGTGTTTTTGATTAACACTCAAATCAGAGAGCTCCAGTCTGCCGCCCACCCTTAATATGTCAGATGTATCCAGGTAAGGATTCAATGATTTTAACTTGCTTGTTTTGCTACAATTACTGTCTTTTAGTATCATTATTTCATTTTGTAAATTTTGTTTTTGACACTCTCTAATACATGTACCTAACGCCAATTTCAACTCATTTGAATTTAAATATTTATCCATGTTTCTATCAACCTTAGGCTTTTTCCATTCTAACACGCGTCTACAGTATGCTACCACTCTGACTAACTTGATTAGTGATGAATACCTTTCCCATATCCAGTTATCTGGTCCATCTGAAATCAGATGTGCCTTAACTTCTTCAACTGTAGTGGAAACGCCTTTATTTTTTTTATATTTAATGATTTCGTTTTTTAGGAACGAAGGCCCTGCCAACCATAATTTCGATTCTAGTAGTTTGGACGGATATAAACCGCGCGATGCAATATCCGCAGGATTTTCCCTAGAATGAACGTGATGCCACTGTTGTGGCTCGCTTATGCACAAAATTTCCGATACCCGGTTAGCAATAAAAGTTTTCCATCGGCTTGGATGACTATTGATCCAAGCCAAGACTATTTCAGAGTCGGTCCATGCACGTATGGCTGATTTGTCAATGTCCATAACCTCAGCTATTTCACTTAACAACCTTGCAAGCAATACAGCTCCGCACAATTCCAAGCGTGGGATGGACACTGTTTTAATAGGGGCAACGTTCGTTTTCGCTGTGATCAATGTCACATGTGTCTTCCCATCCATATCTACTACGCGCGCATATACCACCGCAGAGTAAGCTGTTTTTGAGGCGTCAGAAAAACCGTGCAATTCAACGCAACGATCGCTTTTCTGAGTTTTGAGCCATCGTGGTATTGATAGTTCGGTTAAAAACTTTAATTCTTGGCGGTAAGTATTCCATTCTTCCTTTAACTCATCTGGCACTTCATCATCCCATCCGATTCCAATTATCCATAGTTTTTGAATCAATACCTTTGCTATTACAACCACAGGTGCGACCCAGCCTAAAGGATCAAATAATTTGGCTATGTCTGATAATATTTTTCTTTTTGTTACAGGTCCCGGAGTCATCGATGAAAGCTGAACAGAGTATTGGAATGTGTCACTGTATCGGTTCCAGGTAAGTCCTAGGGTTTTGAGTATTTCATCTTGCTTCAATTTGATACCCTTTGATATCTCTTTATCACCATCCTTGACAATTCTTTCTAATAATTCATTACAGTTACTAGACCATTTCTGCAATTCAAAGCCTGCCTTCCCAAGAAGACTGTTCATTTGATTGTAAATCTCTAAACCCTCTTCTATAGTTTGACAGCCAGTCATAAGATCATCCATATAATAATCTTTTAGAGTTCTTTCAGCTGCCATTGGATAAGATTGCCCTTCATCATGAGCAACTTGTTGCATGGATCGTACAGCGAGAAATGGTGCCGATGCTGTCCCAAACGTTACGGTGAGTAGTTTATAATCCTTGATTTCCTCATCTTTGCTATCTCTCCAGATGATACGTTGATAGTTTGTGTGCCTTTCCGTTACTCGCACCTGTCTATACATTTTGATGATATCAGCTACAAGACAAATAGGATTAATTCTCCACTTCATGAGTAGATGTCTCAACTCAGGTTGCAAACTAGCTCCAACCATTAAGTCATCATTGAGAGACGTGCCATTGTTTCCCTTACAAGAGGCATCAAAAACCACACGCACTTTGGTCGTGTCTTTATCATTTCTTACAACTGCATGGTGGGGTAAGTACACTGCATTTGTATCTCTTTTTTCTTTATATGTCAATTGCCTCATGTGACCTAATGATAAATACTCATTAATGACTTCTTTGTAACTCTGTTTCAGATCACTGTTTTTATTCAATTTAGATTCTAAAGCGTGAAATCTTTTAAGTGCAGAAGCTCTGGAATCTGTATGTTTACCACCGGGTTCTTCAGTTTTAAACGGTAAGTGCACTACATAACGTCCATTCTCATCCCTCGTCGTAGTGTTTTTGAATATTTCTTCACATTTGTTTTCTTCTTCCGTAAGCATACGTTTCCTTGTTTGACTTGGTTCCCGTTCGATTTCCCAAAACCTCTTTAAAAGGTCGTCCTCCTTAATTTGAGAATGTAACACTGTTATATTAGGTGATTTTTTTGTTGTTTCTACAGTTCCCGATATTATCCACCCTAGAGTGGTGCATTGAGCTATCATTGTTCCATCGGGTGCTCTTTTTAAACCTTCTCTCAATACCTGGGTATAGACTTCAGCCCCGAATAGTATATCTACTCTATTTGGTGAGTGAAAATTAGGATCTGCCAATTGTAAGTCATTTACTTGTATCCAATCCAGAGCTGGCACGCTCTTAATAGGTAAAAGGGAAGTAATTGATTTTAAAACATAAGCTCTTACAATAAGACTTTTTGATTGGTCAATTCTGGATTTGATTGTTATTTCAACTAAGGCGTTTGAAGTTAAATTGATTTGTCCTCCTATTCCAGAAATTGAACTCTTTACGGGCCTTTTCTTTAAGCCGAGACTTTGGACTGTATCCTCTGTGATAAAAGATGCTTGAGAGCCCTGATCTAGCAAAGCTCTCACCGCGTACATGGATCCGTTAGCCGAAACAGCATTGACAAGAGCGGTGGCTAATAAAATTTGGTTATTAGCAACTCCTTTTGACAGGCAAGCCACTATGTTTGAATCATCTTCTTCCCCAGTTGGATTTGCGCATGAATTCGAGGACGAAGGCTCACTGATGTTCATCAAAACGGATGGTTGATTTGCCTCGTCACCTGACTCTTGCTCATCCTGGGCATGCAGCAACGAGTGATGCCTTCGCTTACATATTCTACAAGACGCTGTACGCTTACACTGCCTGGCAGAGTGATTTTGACCCATACAATTGAAACATAAATTGTTTTCTAGAACAAAATTCCGACGAGTAGCCACATCATTCTTACAAAACTGTTTACAATTTGCTATATAATGATCTGCATTGCAATATATACAAACGGTGGATGCATTGTAAAACACTTTAGTTTTAGTAGTAGAACTATGCTGATTTTTACTAGATTTAGTTTCTAAAAATTCGAATGCTCTATATCTACTTGTGAGAAAATCTTTAAATTGGTTGAATGTTGGTAGCTGATCGGAATCACTATTGCTAGTTACCTTAAGCTCCCATTCACGTCTGCTATCAGAATCAAGTTTCAATGTAAGAATGTGTATCAGTAAAATGTCCCAAGAAGTGGTATCGATCTCTAAGTTATTTAGTGCACCTAAGCACTCAGAGGTGGTATCAATTAAATCTTTTAATGCTCCTGCTGATTCCCCGACAATATTTCGTTGACTTAGTAGTCTTCGTAAAATACAATGAGACAGGTATTTTTTATTGTTATAGCGAGATTCAAGCTGAGACCAGCACCTATCATAATTAGCTTCAGATATAGGCACATGTCGCAGAAACTGTTCTGCTTCACCCGTAAGGTAACTTTTAAGATAGTGTAATTTTTGTACCTTATCTAAACTAGTGTTTTTGTGAATGGCTGATAAAAATAAGTCTCTAAAAGTAGGCCACTCGGTATATTTACCCGAAAAATTGGGAATCGTAATACTTGGCAATTTAATATTATTGTTTTTCAATTCACAACTCTTATCAGTAGAACCAGTTGTTTGATTTACTTTTGTTACTTCAAATTTACTACACGTTATTTTAATGCTACATTTTAACTCTAAATACAATTCTTCCATATTAAAGTATATATCATTTTGACAATAAGAACTTACTTTTACATCTTTATCCTCAAAGTTATGGATTATTTGTGTATGATTAGCTGTGAACTGTGTCCACAACTGTTCTATATTTTCTAATCTGGATTCCAAATACTGCTTAGTAATTCTTTCTTTAGGCGATTTTTTAAAGTTACTTTGCGTTCTTACAAGTCTATTATAAATATCTTCTTGAACTTTAACAAGAGATTGCAACGCCATTTTGTACTCTTTTTTTACAATCCTTGCCCAAATATAAACCAAATACGAAACAAACTTAAAATTAACACATTAAATTTTTGTTCCAAAATATTCAAAATTATTCTAAGTGTTTGGAAACGTTAAAAATCGGACCAAAATTGGGCATAGGTTCCCCGTATTAACAAAAATTCCTTAAATCTAACTAAGTCTAAACAATTACAATTAACATTATTCTATGTCCAAATATTCAAATTTTACTAAAGTTAAAAGTCTCTTGGAAATAAAGTTCAAATTCACTCAGCTTCTTTAAAACTTCATTGATTATATTATTTCTTCAAAGTTATCTAGCCAATGTTTTTAAAGTTCACTTTAGCTCAACAATTAATTTTCAGAAAGTACTCACGTTTGTATTGGAGACACTCACTTCACTTTGATCACCGATGTATAGTATGATTTGTGGTTCACTGTACTTCCTTCCTTCCACTGTTCCAAGTCCAAGTACCAGCAGCTGGTCATCCAAGATTCCAATTTCTCGGATTCCGCTTACTCATCAGGTCAGGTCATCAGATTAGAACAGGGATGATGCTTCAATAACAGATTCTTTGACTGAAAGCTGAAAACATCTGAAAAATAGGGGGTACAGCAAATCCGGCTCGAAGGACCATGTTCACATCTCCAGCAAGGGGAGAGGTTAGTAACTGGGGTTTGGAGGGCTGAAAAGGGGTTTTATCTCAAAAAAAACTGGGTACCCTTTTGTGTCACACAGCCCTAATCTAGGACTGTGGCCCAATTTATTCTCGCACAACAAAACTTATTTCGAAAACTTATAATTAATAACAAAAACCTTAACACCGCCGTGTAGGTAGAACATAACACAGTACAGCGACATCTAGTGATACAATTGAGAACTAAACACTTACTAGGGGTTATATAAAACTACACAAAACTCTTAACACCGCCAGTCAGTTAATGGCTGGTTCGCTACAGCGCCATCTATGGAGCAACGATAAAACCAAACAATTATATTTATTACCTTAATATAGAATTAACATTCTGAATGCCAAAAGTCTAAAAATTCAATAGGTACTATTGATTGAAATATAAGTTCTTACTATTGCAAAGTGCAGATTGTGCTGTTTTTATTATAAATATAATTAACCAATAATCCAGAGATACCTTACATTTTTAAATACCTGGAAAGTCCGAAAGCTAAGATTAAGTATACTTAAAATATTATATAATACGTAGGTATTGTACTAAGGATTATTAAATAATTTGTTTCTCCCATCAATAATGTATATATTTTTTTATTTTTATTTTACCATTAGTTTTGTTAATCTAGTTATATTATTGCCTTAAAATTAATTGATTGAACCAGCGCGGGTTTATTTAGGTAATTATTTCAAGGACAGGGCCGAGTTACAGTACTGATAGATATCTTTACCGTGGAATGGGAAAGAGTGTCGGCGCTAGGGTTGCCAACATGTCTAAGGCGAAATACAGTATTTTTCAAATAAGGCTAAAAAAATTAGTACACTTTAAAATAATATAGTAGTTTATGGAAAAGGCAAAAATTAGGCAAATATATTATTATATTTTACTTTTTATAAAAACTATATTTTTTGAACTTTTTGCATTTTTGAACAATGTTTTGGTCAAAATCATAAACCATAAATAAAACAATCATGAATCAAAATAAAAGTCTCATATTATTTTCTACCATCAATATTAATTAAATATAAGTAAATTAAAAACTCGTTTTTAACTTACTTACGATTGTATCAGTATTACTGATTAAGTTAAGACATGAAAGAAATTCGTCCATGGTTAAGATTAAGATATATTTCGTCCATGGATTAAGATTTAATTAAGTTGTCAATTTTATATTGACAAGTTTGGAACGCAATAAGACAGATAGATACGTTCAGAATTCAGATACAATACACTATACACATAGTATTTGTTATATGGTGTGACTATACACTACACGCTATAGAATCAGTCAAAATTCACGATCACAAATTAAAAAAAAAGAAACATTTGTTTCTTAGCGATCGATGTTGAAAATATAGTATTTTTGCGTACTATATATTTCTTCAATAGTATATAGCACGCAGACCCGAAACATAGTATAATACGACATATTATTATAGTATGGTTGGCAGCCCTAGTTGGCGGCGCTTGGATGTAAACTCGTGTAGCCGCAACACAATCCACGGATGGAAACCACGCCCCCATCAAGCTTCCACCAAGGTGACCTTGGTTGGGAGGCGTGATTAAATCCGTCTGGAACGTGCTTTATTGTAACAGCTACAAACACATTCGTTGCTCATGTAACGCAATAGCGACCTAAAGTTTTAAAAGCATGCGACTCTCCGGCCCACACGCTTAAGTCTAAAATATTGGTGAAAATTGTATTATGATTAAAAATAAGCAGGTTTTCGTAACCGTATATAATAGGTCTTTACCTATGAAATTGCCGATTTGTATGGAGAATTTTCAAGAAGTTGCATTTTTCATACTAGCATTTTCTTTGTTCATTTAACAACCGTTAACACTCTTGTAACAAAACTTTTATGTACTAATGTTTGAACACTATGCTAACCTATTCCATTTACGATAAGCGAAAAAAATAAGTTTTGGCTAAGTTACAACCCCTCCGGTCACCCTTTTTTGGCTCACAAAAAAAAGAGTAACTTTCAAGATCTTTTTTTAATGCTATGAAAGCTTAAAAAAAGGACTTTATTTTTACTGATAGTTGACTATCATGGTCATAATTCGACATACGTAAATCAAGATATTGTTAAATGTTTTAAAACATAGAAGTTATTATTTTCTCTGTATGTGACAAAATATCGGCAGGTTCATAAGTAAAGACCTAATATTTATAGATATATATTGCGAACGATTTTATCCTAGCTTTCCGATGACCTAGAGACTTGAAACTTTGAAAATAGGTCAGAACTGGAAGGCAATGCAATATTATGGTGTCATTGAGCTGATCTGATGATGAAGCCGGAAGAAGCCCACAGGAATTCTATGATAAAACCTACAAACCCATCGTGTTTGGGCTCGTTAGAATAGGCATGACGAAATTTTTTTTTATTTTATGTTACATAAATTACCTCTCAAAAAAAGAAACATTGGTAAAATAATTATTTCGCTAGCGTGAAAACTGCCCGAGATATCACAGTTTAAAATGCACACAAAATTGGACTCACCCGAAAACGCTCCATACTAACGGCTACCCTAGTTATGACGTCACGCCTAGGTGTTTGTATGCAACGCGTAGGAAAGTTTGGCAGCTATATTAAATATTGTGTTTATCAAAATTGTTTCTTATACAAATTTGCTATAAATTTTACTTCGGCACTCGCGTTTGGGGCTAGAGGAATAGTGACATACTTCCATAAATTGTTTTTCACTAATATTGCTTCTGCTTGGATTGCCCATGTGTCGTAGTTATCTTTTTCAAGTGGATCTATGTGGTATGTCCTCGGCATGTTTGTAATAGCACAAAGAACGTTTCACTTGATTCGCTTGATTTTTGTTTGTATACGCTCTGCTACCATATTAACTTTTTACAGTTGAAGAATCACTATGTGGCAATAATAAACAGATTTGACTTAGTGAACTGTTGTTTATTTATAGTTAAACTAAATATTAACAAGTGTTTAAGAAGTATTTGAATATGCGAAAAGATCACCAGTTGTCAAAATAGAAAAATCTATCAACAAGTAATTTGCCATGGTTACTACCATAGATATACAATAGAGAACTAAAGAGCTATCTATAGTATATAGTCTCTTTACAATATGTTTACGGTTTTTATTAGTATTTTGTTATTTTATTCAGTAGTCGTCATACCTATTGTTTTGACGAGTACTCTAATGGGAGACGAAGTCCAGGGTCTGATGATGAAGCTGACAGACAGAGTATGTTCATTACTTTTAGTCGGAGGATTTTTGTAAAAATATTAACTAAACTGTTTTTCAATTAGGGTTTTTCAAAATGACAAAAAACTGTATGCTCGATAGATAAGATGGCGTTGATAAAAATGTATGTGTCAATGTGATTTTTTTACTCAGCTTCGAAGAGTACTCAGGTAGGCAGGCAAATCTGATGTTACCCTAAAATGTTTCTCTTTGGCCAGATGTCAGCCAGCGAACGCTTATTTGCCTCTTTGGTACAGGCCGTTTATTTTTAAAAGCCAATTTTTACACTTCTCTTTCCATCAACGCCATCTAGAGGCAAATAGTTACTATTTTTTTAAAATGTCACTTTGTAAAGCCTTCATTAAGAATAATTGTCCTAAGTCGTGGGCTTTTAAAAAAAATGCTTTTTTGACAGTTGCCTTTCTCATCGAATGTGTTTTTTAATCAATATATTTGTACATGTATCATAGATTCACGTGGACTACATTACCACAGAATAACTTTGATACTACCTAATAAATTGTTCGATTTTGGTAGATTATTTTTTGATGTTATTCTAAAATACCCCAGGTGTCCAAGAATGTCACAGCTCAAGGGTGGACACAATGTAACAGTGTTTCCACTACTACTACCTAATATTTGTGATTTTCAGACTCATTAATCTTTTAGTATGTAGAATTTTACCTGAGAGATTAATGCCTATTATAAGTAATTGTTGATTTTAAATCGTTATTGCCTATAAAAGGTACATAACTACGATTTAAAAAAAATTAGACTCATTTATCTTTAAGTCACACACAAATCATTGTACCTGAGATAAACCTATAGGTACTTTTAAAGTCTGAATAATTATGCAATACCTTGAGAAAACCTTTATCGGTTGGAATTCAACAGATTTTGTCATTTACTTGTTCCACTAAATATGAAAATGTCAAAATTAATAACAGTGTTTCATTGTTGGACAGAGGATGTTTCATTGTGTACACCTAGGTGGACACAATGAAACAATTCCCATTTTCTTTTAAAAGTCTTCTTATTGGTTTATGTATCTATTTATTAATGAAACTATAACTGCCATTTTATACCTAATTAAGTAGATTCCGTTCCTCTAAAAACGGAATTCATATCTTTAAAAATGAGAGAAATATGAGACTCAGAGCTTTTGGTGTTGCATTGTTCCACACTGCTCTACGTTTGTATGTATGTGAGTTTTTGTATTGTTACTTGGGACAAGTTTCAATGGTTGTAAAGTAATTTATGCTTACTACATAAGTCAAAACTTGAAAAATTAAACTTTAGTATTTACTTACCTTTTAAAAAAAACAAAAAACCGACTTCAAAAAATCTGCCTCTAAAAAGCAAGAAATAATATTCAAATCATTAGATATGCATTATCATTGTTATATAATAACAACACGTCTATTGAAGTCGGGTGGGGCTGGAGTACAACTTCGTTTTTTATTCTAAAATCCCTACCCGACTTCAATATACGTGTTGTTATTATATAACAATGATAATGCATATCTAATGATTTGAATATTATTTCTTGCTTTTTAGAGGCAGGTTATTTGAAGTTGGTTTTTTGTTTTTTAAAACATTTTTTTTTATTTTTAAAACAATTTTTATTTTTTTGTTTTTAGTGTAAGTACCTTCTCTATTAGGTAGTGTAGTGTAAGTATATTATTTGGTAGAAAAATCGGCTCAGTCAAACGTGAGATATTCGCGGAGAAACATACATTCATACAGGTCAAACTGAAAGAGAACCTTCTTTTTTTTGAAGTCGGTTAAAAAGACTAAAAGTACCTCTTACCCAACAAAAAGAATCATCTTATTCGGTTCATAAATAACAAAATAGTCAAGTTAGTTGATGCAAAATCATAGTGTTTTCAGGATACCTTGAAAACTACTGAACCGATTTGAAAAAAAAATAAATGGGACCATTTCGCAAAAAAATTGAATCGAACAAAAAAAGAATCATCAAAATCGGTCCATAAATGTCGAAGATACGCGCGAACAACGATAAAAAAAAACATACAATCAAGGATGTAATAAAACAGATGCTTCGTTCGGAGTTATTTTATTAATAAAATACATGTAAAATAATTTTTTTTTCTTACAAAGAGGTTATAAGAAAACTGAATTTCTTAGTGCTCATCACGGTTAGTTCAGAGCCATCACGCCTTATTAGTAAGTTTGGATAGACTAACATACACGTTACTAACATAACAAGTGATGTATAGGTACTTGGTTATTTATAAAGCTGTTGGGTTTTAAAGTAAATGGGAACGGGAACGAGAACGAAAACGGAAACGGGAACGGTACTTACCTACTAATCTCTGAACTAAACTTTTCAATAATTTATACCAATTCGAATTTAATATTTATAACTAAGACAGGACAACGTCTGTCGGGTCAGCTAGTAAAATAAATATTTGAGGGGGCTCCCATACAACAAACGTGATTTTTTAGCCGTTTTTTGGTACGGAACCCTTTGTGTGCGAGTCCGACTCGCACTTGACCGGTTTTTATTTCCTTACCCTCAAAAAATATTTTGTTACAGTAGGTAGGTAATCCTTTCTTTTTAAACTTTGCAAGAGGTAGAGTACAAGAATGTTAATGATGTCATCTCATCAATGAGACTGTAATTGACAATAATAACACATGCCTAGTTCCAAATCACGCCAACAGCACTGTTAGCCTATAATCCATTAAATGAAGTAGGTACACAAATACCCTATCTGTGTAATATTTTGTGACTATTTAATTTGGTCGGATACGCGCTAACAGCGCTGTGAGCGTGATTCGGAACGCGGCCACAGTATCATCAAATGTATTTATATTCGTTCGTATACTTCTTACCTACCTACCTACTCGTTACTTCAAATGTGTCACCGAACTTCAGTACCTATGCTTAGGCGTCACTTAAGTCACTTACTTACTTTAAATTAGGCGAATTAATTTGAAGTGGGATATTGTGCTGGCTCAATACGAAATAGAGGCTACTTTTTACAAATTCTTTTACCCAAAGTCGCTCGAACGGCAAAGTGCGTAGCAGCGGTGCTCGAAGTACGCAGCAAACAGCGGTGCCCCGGCTCCCACCCCCCCCACCCCCCCCATTTTCTTTTGTGACTTTTACAGGGTGTTGAAAAGAAAAAAATAAAAAGCTGAAAATTCCATTGATGAATTTAGCACAAAACATTATGTACAACAGATACTATTGATCTAAAACATTTAACACTTATTTAACCAATTGTAATATTCTTTTGGAGTTACTAAGGTAACGCTTTAGGTAATAGTCAAATAACAGTATTCCCGTGGACAAAGATGACACAAAAAGCTCAAGTAAGTACATCGGTTACAACTTCATAATCATCATGAAAGTAAAATTTTCAACTTTAATTTTCTTTTCGTCCGATAGCGTTAAAAAAGACAAAAACCTAAATTGTTACTTATGCATCAAACCAAAATGACACAATTTCATGTATTAGGCTAAGTGAATGGTGCAGAAACTATATACGAAAAAAACAAACTTTAATATTTTTAAAAGCTAAAAACTTATCCCGATCGGTCTAAAATGCAAGTTGAAGTGTTTTTAGATACCTATTTTGAAAGACTAATACTTCAAAAAACGAAGGAAGTTCTCAGTTCGGTTGCATTCAACCGAGACCTTAATTAATGGGTGACTGATACTGATGATGATGGGTGACTGGTACTGAGTGGGCAATTATTATACCAATTATGACGTTCACATTTTTAACACGTTTTTATAAGGTTACCTACTTTCTCATTTGTTTGTTTGTATTTTGTCATCTCGATTAGGATAAAAGTCACCTTTTTACGTCCCCTAAAAAATATTGCAATATTGCATAGTCAGTAACAGTATAATAGTAGGTACGATACGTACGAGTATGTAGGCAAATCAACCCTCAACATTATGTAGTTCAACTTGAATTTTATTAGAAACAGCCTAATGATTCCTACGGACCGACGATATGGTCACCCTACACACTGATTATTCATAATAAATCATAGTAAATAAATTTACTTATTTCTCTAAAACGAATGAAGATATAGTGAAAATATGTTTTCGGGCCGTTTATCGTGATCAAACGGTTACGTAAACTTGCTTATTTTTAATCTTAATACAATTTTCACCAGTATTTTAGACTTAAGCGTGTGGGCCGGAGAGTCGCATGCTTTTAAAACTTTAGATCGCCATATCTTTGTCCCTGTTGCGTTACATGAGCAACAAATGTGTTTGTAGCTGTTACAATGAATATGTAACGGCTACAAATACTTCAACCCAGCGGTACAGGCTCCGATTGATCTGGAATTCGACGATTTAACAAAAAACATAACCTCAAACCATGCGAATCTCCGTGCCACATGCTTTTGTCAATCATTCTGCCGGGAAGCCGGTACAATCGATTTGATATCTGAAATAAGAACGTATATCATCGGTACATTACTTCTAGGTAGTTTTAGAATGGAATTATTCAGTGGCACGGAGATTCGCATGCTCACCCTCATAGTGAACTCACATTCACATGTCAAGTAAGGACATATATAGTGGTCTGTGAAGTAAGGCGAATAGCGAGCGAGCTTGCATGTCTTCACTTCACCGTGCGAGTTCGCTATTTGCCAGTTTTGCCTTGCCACTGGCGCGAATGTGTGCCTGCCATAGATGTAGCACATCCCTTCGGTGCCTGCCATCTTGCTGCCATCCTGCCCGGCATAATAAGTTTATTGTCTAATTTGTCTATGTTTCGGGGAATTTTTCAAACGTCATTCATTACTCATCATTAATCATTATTGTCATTATCAAGTTTAGCTTGTCTTTGGTGTACAGCAAAGTTAAATAAAAGTTGTCGGGCGCGAGCGAGTCAGTCAGTCACAGCACAGTTTTATTTCTTTGTTGTGCAGTGAATAAAGATAAGATTATACAATTATACAGCAAGCAGGCAGGCAGTGTTAAGTGCATTGTTAACTAGGTACAGCAAGACAAGTCTACTAACTAAAGTACGGTACGTTTTTTATATAAATTACTTACCTATTCGTAAAGGGTAATTTTATAAAGAAGTCTCATCCAATTCCAAACCAAGTGATTTAAATTAACCCACGGTTACCTATTTAATCTTAATAACCTGAGGGTAGACATTTAACTTAAAGCACGGCACCGACCCGAACCTAAACACCGACCGGCAAGTCAAAGTGGTGCCATACATTGAGTATTGAAAATTGTACAATAATAAAAATATTTTATTTTTATAAGGTAGGTACCTACTTATGTGGAGATCTCCAATCTTAATTTTTATCAACTTGTACTTACCTAGCAATAGCACTTACTTAACCAATCGCTTTACATTCTAAGTAACTTAACCAAAGATTAGGTATTATATATTAACTTTGAATTCAACTATCTACCCAATATGCACCAGTCACATAATATCATTGAATGGTATTTTTATATTTCCATTTCATTAAGTACCTATATTAAAATAGGTCCCTATCCCCCTACCCACTGGGGTTGACCCAGAATTCCAGTGTGTATCTTAGGTCCCAAAATATCCAAAACGGTCCCTATATGTTGGGCTTTAAATAGCCCAACCAAATTGACTGCAGTCAGGAGTGCAAGGTGTGGTGTCTTTCATAAATTTTATAGAGAATGGTTGCTTTCACGCAGAGCGCCATGGGCGTAGCGAGGTACAGGCAAGGAGGGGCGGCTTAGTAGAGCAGTTGTTCGCTTCTTACAAGACCTAAGAAACTAACAGGCTTGAAGGCTGGCTTGTGAAATCCAACAATACGGGATGTGTTCTCTATATAATCTAGGATTTTCTTTGTCTGCCCCCCCTTCTATACAATCCTGGCTACGCCCCTTGCACAGCACAAAAAATATTTAAGACTAGCGGCCGCACGTGGCTTCGTCTGCATGGAAATGAAATTTTTGCTATTAAGGTTGTTGGTGTTTTACAAATAACCCTATATACGTAACACTAGTAGGTAGGTACTCATAATTTGTGTCTGAACCACACATGGATTGCAACTGTATAGTGTGTGTGTTCATAACTGCTCGCCTCTTTGAGGCAACGAGGACAGGAGAAGTGGCAATTTCTTTGTTCAGCGCATAAGTTTGGCCATTCAAAGAGGAACTGCTGCCAGTCTATTGGGTTGAACAGGCGATTTAGTTGAAATATTTTATTTGTTAAATATATAATTCAAATTGTATATTTATGAAATAAAAATAAGTGTGCTCCAATCCAATCTTAAGACCTTGTTCAGATCACAAATTAAATTTTGAATTGTTTGTAAAAAATGCTTCATTTTCTTATTAAGTGACTGTGCACTCACAATAGACAAATTCCATGTAATCATTCTCAGATACTTTGATGAAGAATATCGTACATAACGCTCCACAGACTAAAACAGCATGCAAAAACGGCACCTAGAAAAAGCGTCTCCCACTTACAACTGGGCTCTTATTTTGTACATAATTCCATCTATTTTATACAAACTCACATCTTATCACTTATTTTGTACAAAATCACATCTTTTATCACTTACTTTGTACAAAATAAGGACCCAGTTTGTGAGTGGGATGCTATTTTGAGGTGCCATTTTTGAGACTCTGACCAGACATCTAGGGCTTCTAGGGTATTCTAAATCGAAGCTTGGATACCCATTTTTTGAGACTATTTTCATCTTGATTAAATTTAGAACAAAGATTTTCAAGTTTTTTTATCATCTGTTAAAGTATGTTTTTATGTGATAAGCACATATTGTTATCATTCATTTGTTTTGAAAGTTTAGAAATACAATGAAATTACATTGACAATAGACAGTGATCCGCTGCAATTTCACTCGAGAACATATGGAAGAGAGGATACAGATTAAAATATGTTGTTGAATGTAATGCAAAGAGGAAATTTTTCAAATTAAAATACGTTTTGTACTGCAGGTGCTCTAAAGTTAGTCACTTCAGTTGTACATTGTCAATTTAATTGCATTGTAACATCAAATATATATTTCATTAATCAACGCCCGAGCAGCTTGATTGGGCCGCACAACAATGGTAAATCTAAATAATATACTAGAAAAAATACGACTCGCACCAGATCAATACTCGGACGGGAATCGAACCCGCGACCTTTGGATATCCGGTCCAATGCTCTGACCGCTGAGCTACCGAGTCACTAGTGACATCGTCGAATTTTTCCTAGTATATCCTAAACTCTTACGCTGTAAGCCAGCGTTATTTCACCAATGTGAGGAATTACCTCGACATTCAATTGAAATATCTTTCCAGATATTTTAACAATTGATTAAGATGAAATAGCTATATAATTTTTAAATTTGAGATTTTTGCATTTACAATGCTATTTTTAAACAATACTAAATTATATACTAGAAAAAATATGACTCGCACCAGATCAATACTCAGACGGGAATCGAACCCGCGACCTTTGGATATCCGGTCCAACGCTCTGACCGCTGAGCTACCGAGTCACTAGTGACATCGTCGAATTTTTCCTAGTATATCCTAGGAAAAATTCGACATAATAAGATATTTCAATTGAATGTCGAGGTAATTCCTCACATTGGTGAAATAACGCTGGCTTACAGCGTAAGAGTTTAGGATATACTAGGAAAAATTCGACGATGTCTCTAGTGACTCGGTAGCTCAGCGGTCAGAGCATTGGACCGGATATCCAAAGGTCGCGGGTTCGATTCCCGTCTGAGTATTGATCTGGTGCGAGTCGTATTTTTTCTAGTATATTATTTAGTATTGTTTAAAAATAGCATTGTAAATGCAAAAATCTCAAATTTAAAAATTATATAGCTATTTCATCTTAATCAATTGTTAAAATATCTGGAAAGATATTTCAATTGAATGTCGAGGTAATTCCTCACATTGGTGAAATAACGCTGGCTTACAGCGTAAGAGTTTAGGATATACTAGGAAAAATTCGACGATGTCACTAGTGACTCGGTAGCTCAGCGGTCAGAGCATTGGACCGGATATCCAAAGGTCGCGGGTTCGATTCCCGTCTGAGTATTGATCTGGTGCGAGTCGTATTTTTTCTAGTATATTATTTAGTATTGTTTAAAAATAGCATTGTAAATGCAAAAATCTCAAATTTAAAAATTATATAGCTATTTCATCTTAATCAATTGTTAAAATATCTGGAAAGATATTTCAATTGAATGTCGAGGTAATTCCTCACATTGGTGAAATAACGCTGGCTTACAGCGTAAGAGTTTAGGATATACTAGGAAAAATTCGACGATGTCACTAGTGACTCGGTAGCTCAGCGGTCAGAGCATTGGACCGGATATCCAAAGGTCGCGGGTTCGATTCCCGTCTGAGTATTGATCTGGTGCGAGTCGTATTTTTTCTAGTATATTATTTAGTATTGTTTAAAAATAGCATTGTAAATGCAAAAATCTCAAATTTAAAAATTATATAGCTATTTCATCTTAATCAATTGTTAAAATATCTGGAAAGATATTTCAATTGAATGTCGAGGTAATTCCTCACATTGGTGAAATAACGCTGGCTTACAGCGTAAGAGTTTAGGATATACTAGGAAAAATTCGACGATGTCACTAGTGACTCGGTAGCTCAGCGGTCAGAGCATTGGACCGGATATCCAAAGGTCGCGGGTTCGATTCCCGTCTGAGTATTGATCTGGTGCGAGTCGTATTTTTTCTAGTATATTATTTAGTATTGTTTAAAAATAGCATTGTAAATGCAAAAATCTCAAATTTAAAAATTATATAGCTATTTCATCTTAATCAATTGTTAAAATATCTGGAAAGATATTTCAATTGAATGTCGAGGTAATTCCTCACATTGGTGAAATAACGCTGGCTTACAGCGTAAGAGTTTAGGATATACTAGGAAAAATTCGACGATGTCACTAGTGACTCGGTAGCTCAGCGGTCAGAGCATTGGACCGGATATCCAAAGGTCGCGGGTTCGATTCCCGTCTGAGTATTGATCTGGTGCGAGTCGTATTTTTTCTAGTATATTATTTAGTATTGTTTAAAAATAGCATTGTAAATACAAAAATCTCAAATTTAAAAAATGGTAAATCTATTGTGTCATTTTCCCGGACTTGAAGGATTAATGTTTAGTGTTTAAAATATAAAATACCTTACTTCTATTACCTATTTATAAAGAGTAGACTATAATGTGATTATTACAGAAACAGGAAAGATGGTGGTCTGTGAATATTGTGGTATCGTGGATGAGCATTATGATGAAAGTTCAGATGCTTTTCATAATTCTACCCCAAAGCACATATGCAATAAGATTCTTGCTGATTTCAAGCAGAACAAGTAAGTTATTGAGTAAAATAAGTAAATTAGTAACTCAGATCAAATAAAAAAGGAAGATGGAGCGTTGCGCAGTGGTTGCGAACAACGAAGTGAGGCCGGTTTTTGATGGTACATGTGTGAGTGCTAGGGGGCGGGCGGGGGCCGGGCGGAACGGTTCGATATGGAACGCCCAATGACGAACGAAAGCCAAGGCGTAGTTTCGTTACATGTGTGTGCGTATACTGTGTATGTACACAGCCAAGGCGTAGTTTTACATGCCTCACCGCTTTGTCGGAAGACTCCGTCTTTACTTTTTTATTTGGTCTGAGATTAGTACAATAAGTAATAGTCAAAAAATTGCAGCATGATTTGGTAAAGTTACTTATATCTACCATTAATTTATGACTGCATTTTAATCATACCTTATGAACACTTAACACGGTGTGATGTTCTGAGCTGCCAAAAGATTGAAACATATTATACATATAATGTTATGTAATTGCTGATGGTTATTTTTTACAGGAAAGCATTTAGCAAAAATCGAGATGGCATTTTGATTTTTTGTGATATTGAGAAAGATTCTAAGATATCAATTCAAGGTGCTGATACCCACAAGCTTAGAGTTTATGTAAGTTCTTTACATATTATGTTATTTTATTCAGTGCAGTGTTTATGGTTTGTGTAAGTATTATGTGGTGAAATACAAATTCTGAAAAAATTAAAGCATATCTGTGTACAGCAGGGCTTTATAACATTACCAATTAACAATCAAAATAATGTAACGTAACATTATTTTCAATATGATACCTTGATAACGTTATTTTTTTTAATGATACCTAGTAACATAACATTATTTTAACGTTATAATAAGGTTATGTTACTAGATATCCTTAAAAATAACATTATTTTTAATGGTAATTTTATAATACAGACCAATACACCATACAACAAGTACATAGATAAATTCTGTTTTACCGTTATCAATTTTATTTACTTAAACTTTATTGCATAAGAAAATACAATTGGCGGACTTAATGCCTTAAGGCATTCTCTAACAGTCAACCGGAAAGGGTGTTAAAGAAAGATATCGTGGTGGCAAAAACGTTATAAACAAATATAGCAATACATACATAAACAATCCTAAATATATATATTTTGATATCTGACTATTCATGAGCCATGTATTTGACGAGCAATATAACATTGATTGAATATACTTTGCAGGTGAAGCCAAAAACAGTTGTGAAGTTTTTATTCACAATTTCAAATGACACAAGAAATGATGACATGTTGGTGGTTGGTTTCCAATTGGGTCACCCACAACCGCAATTCAATATGATAAATCACCCATACATCATAGGAGAGGAACCACATGTGTTAGAGAAAAGTATGTATAACTAATTACTGAATATAATAATAGAACTAAATGTACAGAAGTTCATCTACGCAAGGACAATCAAATAATAAGCTACTCTCGCTGCACGGCAATAAAGTACAATTTCAAATTGCACAATGCTGCATGCCTACTATTGTATGCACCTTCTCTTTCTGTCGCGTTAGTTGAGTAACTCTGTCTCACTCAACCGTCACACGACATCCCTCGTGCGCTGGCTCACTTACGACATACTTCCGACATACGACGCTTCCGACCTTTCGTTCTCGAGATCCAGGTAAAAAGGACTCCACAGCGTATCCTCACATATCTCCTAAACGCAAGATCGACAAACTCTGATTCTTGGTGACAAATTCCGACAAACTAACGGCTACACACTCGAGTTATCAGATTTTCGCTACGACCTTCCTTTCTCAAGATCCAGGTAGAAAAGTCTCCACAGCGTATCCTCACATATCTCCTAAACGCAAGACCGACAAAATCTGGTTTTTGTGCGACAAATTCCGACAAATTAACGGCTGCACACACGAGTAATCAGATTTTCGCTACGACCTTCCGTTTTAGAGATCTGTGTGGCTCAGCTGCAGAGACGTCTCTACAGCTGCGCCACACAGATCTCCTAAACGCAAGACCGACAAACGGTTTTTGTGCGACAAATTCCGACAAATTAACGGCTGCACACACGAGTAATCAGATTTTTGCTACGACCTTCCGTTTTCGAGATCTGTGTGGCGCAGCTGTAGAGACGTCTCTACAGCTGGGCCACACGTATCTCCTAAACGCAAGACCGACAAATTCTGGTTTTTGTGCGACAAATTCCGACAAATTATCGACTTCATCGTGGCATAGTCAAAAAGTCAGATTTCCAACTTTTTTTTTGTGGCGCAGCTGTAGTCCGGCACGTTTACGACATCAGTTTTCTGAAATAAATGTTATTATTATTATTATTATAAGAGCTTAGAGTACGGCCGCTGGTATTGTAGTACGCGCCCGCACACAGCGCACGGTTTCCCGCAGCCTCAAGTCATTGTGTTGTAGATGTGTAGGCTCCCTTAGAGTAGCAGAGCGGGACCTCCCTCTGAGGCAATGCGATAGCACTCATGCTAACTTTCTCGCTTTAGAAAGTGTCGTTCTTGAGCGATGGAAAAGGATAAAGCATGAAAAATACGATTCCGTGTTGACAGATGTGGGTTAACCCTGAAGATAACTTGTGTATAACTTCAACTTTATTCCACATATAATAAAGATGTCATAACGATGCAAGCATCGAAGTCGATTTAACTTAAGGCGATTGTATGACCGAAAGTGGCGCCCTCAGAGGTTTTTATTTAATAAGTTATTAATAGAAAAAGATTTTTATAATGAGGGCATGTAGCACCTTCTAAAAATACTAGACTGTGGGCCCTAAAATCTCCACGATAAACATTATTAAAATTGTGTATTAGAATTATAATATTAAATAAAATTCACCGCGGCGCCACTTTCGCTCAGGGTACCACCTTAACAACAATTGTTTTTAAAATTTCTGTTTTTATTATTTTAGAATCATCATTGCCCGATAAAATACCGGTCACATTTTTCGTTGATGATATTGGCCATTATGAAATGCCCATCATGTTTACCTTTGTAAGGATGAGAGATGGAAAAAACCTAATTTTTGTGAGGGAATTGGTATGTACTTTATTGTATTATTGTATTTTGTTATTGAATAAATAAGAGGTTTATGTACACACGACGGCCACATCAGACTAAACATGTTGACCTTGTGACCGTCTTTGTGTCCTGCATAATAAAAGCGGTTTTCGCAGTTCAACTGTTTGACTTGATGTGCTATCATGTGTACATTCAACGCGCGATATATCAACTTTCCTAAGAACAGGCCCAAACCAGTTTCTCAGATTGGATATTATTAAGTTTCAGATAGCTGACAGATAATTTTATTAAATTTTTTTGGCATTTTCAAATAAAACTAGAAAATTGGTTTCATCTGGAACCTGTGAAATAGCCCCTTAAATTAATATCAGAGTTGGTAAAGATCAGGGATTCCCAAACTATTTTGAGCAAGAGACCCCTTTCCATAAACGAACTGATACTTCAGACCCCCATGTCAAAATTACTTTAAAAATCCTATCGAATATTAAGGGTCATTAATATTAATTATCATAATTATTAGTTTATGTCGTCCCCTAGGAAACCGATTCCGACTCCAAAATATTTTTTTTTGGTATTACGTACCTAATTATGTAATGTGTGCTTTTCCTCTTTAGGTAGTGATTGTACAGGAAACGCCGTCAACTTACCAGAAGAAAAACAGCCCTTACAAGGATTCTGAGTGGCAGTCGGCCGATCACTTCATGACTTGTATCAACCACGTGTAAGTACTCATGATGACCAATGATTAAACACCGCCCTCACGCTGTCCGGTTGTCTGTTTTCCTCTACAGGTCGCCTTGGGCAAAAATGCCGTCCTGCTGTCCGGCTGTCTGTTTGCCTTTATAGTCGCCTTGGGTAAAAATGCCGTCCCGCTGTCCGGTTGTCTATTTTTGTCTACAGGTCACCTTGGGCAAAAATGCCGTCCCGCTGACCGGCTGTCTGTTTTCCTCTTCAGGTCGCCTTGGGCAAAAATGCCGTCCCGCTGACTGGCTGTCTGTTTGCCTCTACAGGTCGCCTTGGGTAAAAATGCCGTCCCGCTCTCCGGTTGTCTGTTTTTGTCTACAGGTCACCTTGGGCAAAAAAGCCGTCCCGCTGACCGGCTGTTTTCTTCTTCAGGTTGCCTTGGGCAAAAATGCCGTCCCGTTGACCGGCTGTCTGTTTTCCTTATCAGGTCGCCTTGGGCAAAAATGCCGTCCCGCTGACCGGCTGTGTTTTCCTCTACAGGTCGCCTTGGGCAAAAATGCCGTCCTGCTGTCCGGCTGTCTGTTTTCCTCTACAGGTCGCCTTGGGCAAAAATGCCGTCCCGCTGACCGGCTGTCTGTTTTCCTCTACAGGTCGCCTTGGGCTAAAATGCCGTCCCGCTGACCGGCTGTCAGTTTTCCTCTACGGGTCGCCTTGGGCAAAAATGCCGTCCCGCTGATCGGCTGTCTGTTTTCTTCTTCAGAGGGCCTAGTATGAGTTGTGTTTCTCACCTCAAAGTGTGAAAGAAAGAAAATCATGCGAGTGAGTGAAAGAGAGAAGACGATAGTTAACTATTCGCAAAGTGAAGTGAGTGCAAAAAACCAACTCGTACTAAGCCCTCAGGTCGCCTTGGTCAAAATGCCGTCCCACTGTCCGGCTGTCTGTTTTCTTCTTCAGGTCGCCTTGGGCAAAAATGCCGTCCCGCCGTCCGGTTGTCTGTTTTCCTCTACAGGTCGCCTTGGGCAAAAATGCCGTCCCGCTGTCCGGTTGTCTGTTTTCCTCTACAGGTCGCCTTGGGCAAAAATGCCGTCCCGCTATCCGGAGGTCTGTTTTCCTTTACGGGTCGCCTTGGGCAAAAATGCCGTCCCGCTATCCGGAGGTCTGTTTTCCTTTACGGGTCGCCTTGGGCAAAAATGCCGTCCCGCTATCCGGAGGTCTGTTTTCCTTTACGGGTCGCCTTGGGCAATAATGCCGTCCCGCTGCCCAGCTGTCTGTTTTCCTCTACAGGTCGTCTTGGGCAAATATGCCGTCCCGCTGTCCGGTTGTCTGTTTCCCTCTTCGGAGGAGGTATTACAACCTCTTAAAACTTGCCAGGTTTATAAATTGTTATAGTTACATCTCTTTCTCGCTGTATAGCAAATAAAAGAGACGCATTGATAGCCATTCAGCTGGCAAGTTTTAAGAGGTTGTATAACGGTCGCATTTCTCAATCGATTCTCCTGAAAATTTGTGAGCAGGCCCCCTAGCCAAGGTAACATTTGCAAATCTTCGTTATCGCTTCGCTTTCGAAACATGTATGGGATTGACAAAAGGTTTCGTTAACAATAGCGAGAGCGAAGCGATAGCGAAAATTTGTAAATGTGACATTGGCTACACGCTCTGGTTCGATAATTATATAGATTTTTTTGGCGATGCAGTTTTTCGATTTTTTTCAAAATGGCGAAGATATGTTTGAGCGAGGTCTACAGCTCATAGAGCCACTAGTTTAAAAATTGGACATTCCGGTAATAGGACCTAACGTGCCTAAGGGTATACGACAGAGAAGTGACCAACTTCAGAGCGGTTGCGGTCGGTACCAAACGTCGTATTTTAATCTGAGACTCTTTGTCATAAATTTTCGAGTGAAGTTGCAGCGGATCACTGTATATTGTCAATTTAATCGTTTAGGCGCAGAAAATCCAATTCGCAAAATGTCCAGTGGTTTCACAACGTCCAATTCGCAAAATGTCCAATTCGCGAAATGCCCAATTCGCAAAATGTCCAATTCGCAAAATGTCCAGTTCGCAAAATGTCCAATTCGCAAAATGTCCAGTTCGCAAAAATGTCCAATTTTCCTGACTCGTTTTTATGAGAATAAAAATGTCTTCAAACCCTATATGGTAAAGAAAATGTTAAGTATTTTAATTCAAACAATATAAAACTATAATTTAACTAAATGTAACTATAATTTTAATTACCTAACAATGAAAAATATTTTTATACTAATATGAAAAATAAAAACGACATAAAAAAAACTAGTGTTAATTTTGTCCGATTTGTTAATAGGTAAGTAAGAAGAAAAAACAATAGGAATTAGGATTATTATAGATTTGATTATAGGACAGTTTTTATCCCGATATTCCCACGGGAACTCGTGCAAAGTCGGAGCGGGTCGCTAGTCAAGAATATTGGACATTTTTGCGAACTGGACGTTCTGCGAGCTGGACATTTTGCGAATTGGACATTTTGCAAAATGGACATTTTGCGAATTGGACATTTTGCGAATTGGTCATTTTGCGAATTGGACGTTTTGCGACCACTGGACATTTTGCGAATTGGACATTCTGCGCCTAAACGAATTTAATCGCATCGTACAAGCCACGGCATGTAACTTTAGCGCTGCCAGTTTCTGCGCAGAAGTAATTTTTGAGGTCTCATTGGCGAGAGACTGCTAAACTTACGTGCCGCAGCCTAAACACATAATAGCTCGCTGGGCTACCACTATAATTGTCGTCGTTTCAAATGTATAACAATGTGTCGTGCGAAGTAAACATTGAAACTTTGAAATCTTTTACAGACCTGCTGAGAATCGGTACAAAATCCCTAAACATTTGAAAACTATATTACCGCGTGGCCTGGAGGAGAAAGCTTTGGAAGGTTTGGGACTGCAACGAGAACAGTTTGATAAACTGCGTCTGGTGTTAATAGAAACCAGGTATGTAATAAATAGGGAGTAGTACTTGGGAGCGAATGACGCTGGAGCGAAGCATCCTGCACCGAAAAATTAATAGCTTGGTACGCTGGAGCGAAAACTTATTGAAGCGACGAACGTTGTAGCGAAAGTCATCTCTTTTTTAATAACTTTGCTTTGATAAAATAGTTCATAGTGAAGAATTGGCGTTAGTTGTCGGACACGCTAAAATATATTGTGTGAAAGCAAAATCCTGGGCAACCACGCTAATCAGCGCCATCTATTTGGCCTATCGTTTCGAGTCCAGTGCTGCAGAGCGCCGACTTTCCTGGCCACATACATATTTCAAATGTTATAATGTAAAATGTTTTATTTTTTATTTTTATAATGATAGCTTTTTATCAATTTTAGAGCAATAATGGACGAAGGCATAACTAAAGCTAATTATATGATTTACTTTCACCATCTTTTGTGGTGGGAAGAGATTATGACGAGGATCAATTTAAGAGTAAGTGTTTAAAGTTATTTGTTTTTGTTGCGGTAAAACTGCTTTGCTTTTCAGCATTAGGCTAGGATCTCACGGAGCGATTTTCTCTCGCGCCCGCCGCGGTTGCGGGCCCGCAGCTTCAGTAAAATGCGAATATGTACGTAAAAATTTAGGCAAATTTCACGACGCGTTTTGCGCCCGCAGCGTGCGCGATTGTTTGCGGCTCTCGCTGCACCGGCGGGCAACTTGTAAAATCGCTCCGTGAGTTCCTAGCCTTATAACCCAGTAAAATTAGACGTGAAAAGGGGGTAATATTGGTAATAAAATAGTATTTTTAAAAATTGGCTAAATTTTGAAAGGCTGTGTCTCCGAAACTATCGGTCATATCAAAACCGTTTCACCCTCAAATGGTTGCAACTTTAACCTTCTTTAAAACTTTCTCAAACAAAAAACTAATCCTTTCGGGTCAAAATCGTCAAAAACTGGATAAATGTACCTTTTTTGTTTTTGAGAATGACCCGGTCGTCTGCCGAGGTCAAAAACTTGGATTTAATATTGCCTCCACATTACCAATGATATATCCAAAAACCAAAAATACCTGATTTGATGCAACGATAAATGTCTCTAATTTAATTGAATTACGTATATTAGTCTGCCGTTAAAATGTCATTAAAATATATTCTTTAAAAATAATGATTAAATTCTAAAAGTATTTTTTAAACGAAATTAGAATCGTTTAAATTGAGTACATCTTTTTTTAGACGACTGCCCAAAGCAAAAAGAGTGTATATTTGTTCAGGGTTCATGTATGTTTGAGGGTATGTGAGTTTTTTTATTCCACCATAACTTCTAAATGCCTGAACTGATTTGGATAAATAGGGTATCGTTAGAATCCTTACAGCATCCCGAGTGAAACTGGCTATATTTTTTTAGAAAAAATTTATATGGCGACTGTACGACGCCATTTTCAAATATGAAAAAAAATTTTTTTTTTTCCAATAATTACAATATGGGCATCAAATGAAAGGCCTTGATGAGCACATTCTAAAACTATACTCATCAACTTTGTCTAGGGATAACAGGTGTTATTTTCATACAAATGAGGTAACTTTGAAGCCTTGGTTTCCTGCCAGGGATGTACCGTGCTGTAATCTGATGACGGCTATCCAGGGAGTGAATGGAGGAGATTCAGATTCAGACACACCCAACTGATCTGATCAGCATTCTAAAAGATTAATGGGTCAGAGTTCTCAGTTTGAGGATTTCCATACATTTTCATGCTATTTTCGCGGTTTTTTGAAACATGTCCATTACGTTTTTAGAATGTTGGTCAGATCAGTTGGGTGTGTATAGCGATCTGAATCTCCTCCATTCACTCCCTGGATAGCCGTCATCAGATCACAGCACGGTACATCCCTGGCAGGAAACCAAGGCTTCGAAGTTACCTCGTTTGTATGAAAATAACACCTGTTATCCCTAGACAAAGTTGATGTGTGTATATAATATGTCACTAAAATGTGTGAAATAAAAATAAATAAATTTAAAAAATATTAAAAACACGACTGCCCTGCCAAAAACGAACTAAAAAGTTAAACAACAAGTGTATTTGCAGTCGGGGGACCTCTTTCATCAAAAATTGTTCCATAATAAGGTCCCCCGACTGCACTGACACTTGTTGTTTAACTTTTTAGTTCGTTTTTGGCAGGGCAGTCGTGTTTTTAATATTTTTTAAATTTATTTTCTTTAGGGTTAATTTCATCAAATTAATATTTTTGTATATTGCTTACTCTAAAAGTTTTTAGCTCTATGCCTGACCAGTGCATCCCGTTCCCGTTGCGTGCCATTCTTGCGCATGTGACCTATGGATTGATCAGACATTGATACAAATGTATATATACGAATGTCTTTTTCCTCAGAAATACAACATGAGTAACGTTAAACTGGAAAAAGTTCATAGTAATGTAAAGCCCGGGTATCTGTTGGAAGTCCCTGGATTGGCAGAGAAACGGCCTTCTTTAATGCGAGGTTAGTATGAATCAGACTTGAAGCAATGGACCTCTTTTTAGGGTTCCGTAGCCAAAATGGCAAAAAACGGAACCCTTATAGATTCGTCATGTCTGTCTGTCCGTCTGTCTGTCTGTCTGTCTGTCTGTCTGTCCATCACCATGTCACACACAGCCACTTTATTCCAAAAGTATTAGGACTACATAGTTGAAACTTGGTAGGTAGGTGTATTCTGTGAACCGCTTTACGATTTTTATACAAAAATAAAAATAATAAAAGATTAAGGGGGGGCGGCTCCCCATACATGGAACTGAAACTGAAAATATTTTTTTTTCATCAAACCAATACTTGTGGGGTGTCTATAGATAGGTCTTTAAAAATGACATTGAGGTTCCTAAGACTATTTTTTTTCAAAGTCAACCGTTTGAAAGATGTATGCCGCCAAAGTGGTAAAATGTGTGTCCCCTCCCCCCCCCTTTAACTTTTAAAGTAAGAAGGTGAAAAATCTAAAAAAAATATAAGCTATAGATCTTAATAAACACTTTTAACGAAAATTGGTTTGAACGAGATACAGTAATTAGTTTTCGAGATATAGTACATTTTCCAAAACCGCAAATATAACTTTGTCATTCATACAAACACTGTGAAAAACAAAGTTATTTTTTCAGACGAAAAATGATAGCGGTATTAAAATATGGTATGGTATAATGTACCTACGGAACCCTACTGCGCGTGGCCCGACACGCACTTGGCCGGTTTTTTATTGAATATAATTTATTGTCTCGATCCACAGAACAAAAAAAATCCATGTCTCAAACAAGATCTGAAAACATACGATACTTGCCTGTTCATACAGCCTCACTCAAATTCTGCAACAATTTCTACTATACAGGGTGTCCCAAAACTTTGCCACACAAAGGGGAAATTTTGATGAAAGAAAACTTTATTTTGATTACATTAACCAGGAAAGATTTTTGAAAAATCGCTTACACTAACCAGGAATCGAACTCACCAAATATGAAAAAAAAACAATCTTTTATTTTTACGATACTGGTCGAATCGAAAGGGACTTATTGTAATATTTTTTCTTGGGACATACAATAGTATGCGATTTATTCAAAATTATTTTCAAAATTCAAATTTTTTCAAATTTAATTATTTTTAAAGATAAAATAAAGTCTTCTTTTAATATAATTTCCTAAATTCAATATTTAAGATACTTTTCCTCCAAGTTAAGTCAAGTCAAAAATAGCTTTATTCAAATAAACTTAATTATTAAGTAGGTACTAGTAGGTCTACATTTTCCTTCCACACGTTCCAGACTTTTTTGACTGATCAGAAAAACGGGCGCAAGAAACATATCAGCTTTAACAGCAATAAGTAACAATATTTACAAACTTAAATATATCGTTACCAAATAATTACAACAGGGTGACAGGATTATTGACAACAAAGTACTTATAGTAGTTATGTGTTACATCATGGGTCTCCAAACTTTTTAGCAAAAGGGCCAGACTTACTCCTCCACCAAGTCCCACGGGCCAGGATCTAGCTAGCTCCGTACCAACATACTGTAAATTACAGTATTGTTGGTACAATCCGGCCTGCTTTCGCGGGCCGGATTGTTGGTGCTCGCGGGCCGTAGTTTGGAGACCCCTGTGTTACATAATTTCGACGCATTTTGATCTTTAAGATAATCGTCTACTTTATAATAACATAATAACCTTTATCCATGAGCGTTGTTCACCATGGTTTTTAAATTCATGCAAAGGATTTCATGCTCCGTGTGGCAAAGTTTTGGGACGCCCTGTATACTTTTTTAACTTAATTTATTTGATTGTGCAAAAAAACATAAGTACATCTTTTAACTAGATCAGGGGTCTCCAAACTACAGCCCGCGGGCCAGCTCCGGCCCGCGAGCACCAACAATCCGGCCGGCGAAAGGAGGCACGATCGTACCAACAATACTTACAGCAATATTTACCTACAGTATGTTGGTACGATGAGCTAGCAAGATCCTGGCCCTTGGGACTTCGTGGAGGAGTTAGTCTGGCCCTTATGCTAAAAAGTTTGGAGACCCATGAACTAGATGATTAACTTCACTTAACATTTTCACTTTATAGGAGATCGTGTGTTAATCAGACCAAAGGCCAACGAAAAAGTAATTTTTGAAAGCATTATTCAAGATTTACTTGATGACAAAATTAAAATCGCAGATTTTGACGAGAGGTACGTCTCACATTCTTATAGTTAGTTTAATTTTTATAACATTTCTTTGCTGCTATTTTGAATAATATAAGATAGGTTTAGTATAAGAATATATAGATAGGCTTAATATAAGATAGGTGAAAATAATTTCACCTATCTTATATTGATCTAGTGACCGCCCAGCTCTGCCTAGTGACAGTTGGTTGCGTTGACAGTTATTTTTCAACCCCTCGAGAATAGTACATTTTTACCCCTTTAGGGGCGGAATTTCCAAAAATCTTTCCTTAGTGGATGCCTACACTGTATTCTACCAAAGATTACATAATACTATAGTAATCCTACTAATGTTATAAATGTGAAGGTTTGTGGGTTTGGATGTTTGTTCCTAAATCACGCAAAAACGGCTGAACAGTTTTGGATGAAATTTGACACTCAGGATAATAGGCATGTTGACTATTTTTTTCTTTTATGTTACATTAATTACCCCTAAAAAAAAGAAACGTTTGTATAAGAATTATTACGCTAGCAAGACGCTAGCATGAAAACTGCCCGAGATATCACAGTTTGAAATGCACAAAATCGGAATCACCGAAAACGCTCCATACTAACGGCTAACAAGTTATGACGTCACGCCTTCCTACGTTGTATGCAACGCGTAGGAAATTTGTTCGGCAGCTATATTCAATATTGTGTTTATCAAAATGGTTTCTTTGACAAATTTGCTATAATTTTTACGGACTAATTAAATGTATTATTTATTTTAACAAATTTTATACTTTTTAAATGGACTTGTCCACCCAACTTTGAAGGGTCATAAAACAAATAATACGCAATATATAAAGCCAAGAGGTATACAAGCTACTCCAAAAGTTTGATATGTTTACGATTTTTATTAGTATTTCGTTATTTTATTCATAAGTCAACATTCCTATTTATTATAACCTGGATTAAAACATAGGATCCGTTTTATCCCGCTCTAAGTTTCCCTAGAGATTTTCGAATGTCCACGCGGAAGCTAGTAGTGTACAATGTCTGTGTGTAAGTCTCTAGGTTCAGCGGTTTGGGCTGTGCGTTTATTTATCAACAATTAGTTTACCATTTTATTCACGGTGGATTTTTTTATTCACTCCAAATTTTATGGATGTGTTCAGTCCACGAAACTGAACAAGAAGAAGCATAAAACCAAATATGAAAAAAATATCCATATAAATTAAAGAGTTCACATGATCAGATTAGTAAGGGATGTCCAAAATTTTGTGGCGTATTTCGACACATGTTTCTTAGAGGTTCAGTTTCATAGACTGAACAATACCTTAAAAAGGCATACATGTAACGTTTTAGTATGGAGCTCGATTCGAAAAAAATCGGAAATTCATCGCACGCAACTGATGAAACTAGTTTTAATCGATAGAAAACGTCAAAATAAACATGAATTATTGATTGTTAAAATATTTTAAAGTATAATGAAAAATTTAATACCATAATAAAATTGTCAATATCATAGTAAAATTACTAGGCTCTTAAAAAAAATCTTCATAGGTATATCTCCGAAAGTATTTTACGACAATATGACCATCAATAATTTGTGTTTATTTTGACTTCTCGTATCAATGGGGATAGTAACGCAAAGCTAATTCCAGATGTCGCTGCGTACGCTTGTTCCTAAGACAGTAGACGTTCAGAACAAAATGTGTGGGAAAATAGGTATTTATTTTGTGGTTTTTTTACCAATAATGACCCATTGGATCCAAAATGGATATAAAAAACTATTCTACAATGCAAATGCCGGAATTTAAGCCAAATTAAGACGTTTTTATTCTTACAGAATTTATTAATTTTTTCGATATCCAGATTTTTCGGAAATTTGTTAGTGCCAACATTTTTAAAGCCTATTACACAGAATTCAATCATTTTAAAGCTAAAAAAAAAACGATTTTTTTAAGTAAAAGTTCTTTGTTTTCATAGTTCCCGTGGAACAAGTGTACGCAGCGCCATTTTGACAGTTGCCTTTCCCATTGGCACTAGTTTTATCAGTTGCGACGAATTTCCGATTTTTTCAAAATGGCGGGTATGCCAAAAATGTTACATGGTCTTTGGAGAGTGATTAAAAATAAAGCCTGTATATACAGCCGGATGTATTTTGGTTGGGCAGCTTTCACCAGTGGTACCACGAGGCCGCGGAGTTTGAGGTGCACTTCATGATGTCGCGCGTGCCCATGGAGCGCATGCACGAGGCGGTCTCTCGCCTGTACGTCTCCAAGCAGGACTGCCGCGTGTTCCCGGAGCCCAACAAATACAAGGTGCCCGCCAAACCCATCGCTAAGTAAGTACTCTCTTTCCCACAATAATAATTTGTGCGAATACAGTCGTGTGTGAAAAACTGAAATTCTTTAAACGTATTTTTATTTAACGCACTTTAATTTTAATCGGACCACGGGCAAATCCTATCGATAGAACTACAGATAGTTGGATTTGCCCGCTGTCCGATTGATAGAACCACAAACAAATAAAAATGCCCATGGACGACCTGTAGAACTCGGCGATCGGGCCACATGGCGCCCCTATCATACAAAAACATCATCAGCTTTTTAATATCCCCATTGCTGGGGCAGATACCTTAAAGCCTAACCCCACAACCAAAAGCAGTGGGCCCAAAGCAGATTGGTGGGTGTTAACGACTGAAAATATAACCTTTGGTCCCCAAAACTTTAGCGTACCGTCCGAAGCACGAAGGAGCGATAGTTGCATCTCATTCTTCAGGAAATTGAAGCAATCTACTTTTTGAGTCATGTCACGTGGCCTAATCGGTCTAAACTTAACTTAGACCGATTCATAGCCCTAGCCAGGCCAGTTTTTCGGAAGGGGGACCAGTTTTCTGGGGGATCGGTCAATGTAAAAAAAACGCTTAACAAAAAAAGAATTTTACTTAGTAATTATTTATTTATTTGAGTTTGAACCAGAGAACCCCCCCTCGCTGTGCCCATGGACCGATTAGATGATGAGCCTGTTTTTTAATATGATTAATTTAACAATATACAACAGAAGTGGCCAACTTTAGAGTGCTTGCGCTACAAAATGATTTATCATTCTCGTTCTAAACATTCTCGAATGAAGTTGTCGCGAATCACTGTCTATTGTAAATTTAATCGCATTGTACATCTCTTAAGTGACTTTTGTTTTTACAGATTTTATAATAATTTAATTCAAATAAATACGGAACAAAGATCAGCTGTAGAGCACATAGTGTCGGGTACTTCTGGCTATGCCCCCTACATTGTGTTCGGACCTCCGGGAACAGGAAAAACTATGACCATAGTCGAAGCCATTATACAAGTAAGTATAAATAACTAGAGTAATACCTGGTTTATACGGGGTCAGTAACATTCAGTAATCCAGTCCAGCGCTGACTCGCTACTGGGCTCGTGTAGACAAGAGTTTCAACCCAGTCCAGGGGGGGTATTACAACCTCTTAAAACTTGCCAGGTTTATGAATTGCTATAGTTACATCTCTTTCTCGCTGTATAGCAATTAAAAGAAATAGATTGATAGCCAGTCAGAAAACTGCCAGGAAATAAGAGGTCATAATACGGTCCCAGTTCTGACTTCTCGCTCGCAAGTCAGTCCAGCTCACTAGCCACCCGTTCTATTTTCGGACACTTAGAGCATACAGAACGGGAGTAAGCAAGAGCGCTCTCCTACACTAGATTTTGTTCACCGCTTTTGGGGGGAGACGAGGTACACACGCACAGCACACAACTTCATATTCACGCACACTTTTGAAGCTTAAAGTCATATTGTTACACACGCACACAAAAACAGAATGACCACAAAGTTATATTGGCAGGTGGTCAAATTCGGAACTAACCATCTTAGTACAAATTCTGACAGATCACGTAGACGGCAGCGCCAAACATACCGACATAAATAAGTTTGCCCTTGCGTTAAGGTTAGTGATGGGACATAAAAAGACCGATGAAATTGAATGATTAGATTAGAAGCTTTGATTTGAAGATGAGTGATTGATTGATTATGATTACGAACAAAAAAAGTCTTCATTTGATTTTGTGATTTGCACCAACAATCACTAAAATAGCTTACAAATAAATGTTTAATAATATACATAAAACATCGTTCTGCACTTTTATCTTCAAATAATGTACAGAAATAAAATTCCGATAGTGAGTTGGCGCAAGATGCAAATGTAAAGGTTGTCAAAAAAAAATGTGATTAATAATGTAATCATTTATTTACAAGTATCTGTGTACAGTCAGCAGCACATCAAGCTATACAAAACTGTCAAAAATCTCCAGTGAATTTTGAACCTTAAATTGCTTGTTAGGGTTCCGTAGCCTAAATAGCAAAAATCTAAACCCTTATAGATTGGTTATGTCTGTATGTCTGTCCGTTCGTCCGTATGTCACAACCACTTTATTCCGAAAGTATTAGGACTACACAGTTGAAATTTGATATAAGTAAGTAGATGTATTCTGTAAACCGCCTTACGAATTACGATTTTTACACAAAAATAAAACAAAAGATTAAGGGGAGCTCCCTATACATGGAACTGAAACTGAAAAAAAAACATCCTTGCACGCACACGCACACGCACTTGGCTGTTTTTTTTAATTTAAAATTCATCAAGCTCAAGCAAGATCAAGCTAATTTTACACTTTTTTTAAATTTTACGCGCTTGAAAATTCAGCGGATGAACAATCTTTATCATAAAAGTTTGAGGGAATCATCATTAGTATGACCATTACATATTTAAATTCTACATAAAGATTGTTAAGGCTCGGTTATACGAAAACATTTGTTTCTGTTTTTAGGGTTCCGTACCCAAAGGGTAAAAACGAGACCCTATAACTAAGTCTCCGCTGTCCGTCTGTCTGTCTATCCGTCTGTCTGTCACCAGGCTGTATCTCATGAACTGTGATAGCTAGACAGTTGAAATTTTCACAGATAATGTATTTCTGTTGCCGCTATCACAACAAATTCTAAAAACAGAATAAAATAAATATTTAAGGGGGGCTCCTATGCAACAAACGTGGTTTTTTTGCCGTTTTTTGGTACGGAACCCTTCGTGCGCGAGTCCGACTCGCACTTGGTCGGTTTTTTTTCTTTAGAGTATGGAAAAAACCTCACTTCTGCACTTTCTAGATGTTTTTTCATCATTTTCTTTTGTACTTTACAGTACGTTAAAGTGTATTTGGATGTAGAATTTAAAACGTTTCCGCTATTATTAACACCAAAAATATTACCCTACAAGCAAGCGCTTTTGATGATATACTTTTTTTACAATCATCTGTGAGGTTCATACGCAATTTAAAACTTGTAGCTACTAGAGAATCTCTTTAGCTTGCCGTATGTTTTTTTGTGGTAACAACTTTACGTTTTCTATATAAAAGTATGACCCGCGCAAATCATGTTTTCCTATCATGGACCCTTAACGGCAAACTACATTTTATACAAACTTTGAAGTCCTTATTTTTCGAAATGGATGAACCGATTTTAATGAAACTTCATACACTTAGGCAGAATATATCGGTCCAAATAGTTGAAATTCTTAAAGGATAGTACAAATAAACCCTATTAAATTCCAAATCGTGGTTTTTAGAGAAGTTAGCGGAGATTCAGACAAACAGTCGAAAAAGTGTCCTTTATACTAGAGTTTGGTTAACGAAAGATGAGAGTCTGTTGGAAAAACTAATTTTGCACCACATTTAGGGGTCGATTTCCAGTAACTTAACCTCCAAATGTTAAAACATAGTGGCGCCGCCATTTCAGTCACATGTTTCGTTGACCAGACTATGTAAGTATAGATTTTGCAAGAAAAGTATACAATTATTACATAATATTTATTATAAAAAACTAATCATTGATAATATAGGTCCTGATCAAATCACATCAAAATAATAGTTACAATTCATTTGATCTTTCATTCGTTCAAAGCGAACGGGAGCACACGCATTTGTTCACACTGTCACAGCTCTAGACTTGTACCATGATGTTTGTTTCATAGATTAGTATTATGTTTGGTATCGTTTTGCTATCGCAATATCTGTCGTTAGCTTACTTAACAAATTGCGTTTTCTTCGTGATTATATCACAGTTTGTTAATAAAATTAGTTTAGGTGTGATAGGAAATACCGTCTTTAGTAAAATTTGAACTTTCGGATCGTCTTTTGCACAAAATCACTGCATAATACATCATTTTAGCGGAGCTGCGTTCGGCGATATGTAGTATTACAAAATGGCGAGTGTTCGTGACCAACTAGTTTTTATAAACTGACACGACCAAATTGGTCATGTACTTTGGTGAAAGGGGGCGCGTGCTTTGCCTACTCCCGTTCTGTATGCTCTAAGTTCGGACAAAATACGAATTATTGCCCATCCTGTCTACATGTACACCCAGTTACTGGCAGTGTTTCTTTCAGGTAGGTACTACTTCGGGGGGGCGGTGCCCCCCCGAAGCAGCCTTAGTGACCCCCCGGAGAAAAATGAGTTATGTGTAGGTAGACGGGCAAACTAGTGTAGTGATCGACGGAAGAGCTCCCTCGAACCTCTTAATTGCCCCCCCCCCCCCAGAGAATATTGTCTGAAAGAAACACGGTACAAAATTCTGAATCACTGGGCCCAGTCACTAACCCCGTACCTATATACCAGCCAAATATTTTAATTCGAATCAGTAAATTGACATTTAGAACTGTCATACCACAATACTACGGCCATTGCTCATACATGTATGAGTTGTATGGTCTGTGCCTATTACTCACATCTGACAGTTCTAAATGCCAGTATAGGTAAGCTCACTTTGATGTTTTTTCACATTACGTGTTTTACATAATATGCATATTCTGTGTGGTATTCATATAACTGTGTGGTTGCAGCCTTGTAGCAGCGTAATTTAGTCACTAAACTCCTTTTTACTTGCTTAAGCATTTAGGAATACAATTTGTATGTTTAATGCCCTTAAGAATTTGTTGCTACAGCGCGACTATCGCCTAACTAATGTGAAAATACTCTTATAAAGGTTATAAAAAGACCCCCGACGAAGCCGAAATCCACGCATTCCGCCCATCATCAGGATCATTTTTGTCTTTTAGACTATACCTGGGAAATCAATAGCTATTAAGTTATTGAAGTCCAAAGTAAAAATTTAAAAAAATTAAAAACCCGCCTGCATAAAAAGACAAGTCAACTGAAAAGATGGAAACAAGATAAAAAGCGGGTTTTTAATTTTTTTAAATTTAATTTTTTATTTATTTCTTTTTAGTTATTATTTATATGATATACCTTTTTGAAATCCTTATAATAAACCCTTTAATCACCCATATTGCATTATTCTAAAAAAAAATTTTTTTCCCCACTACGTATAATAGCACCGTACAGCCGCCATGTTGGTTTTTTATAACGCCACCTTCTTAAGAACACTTGGGCTGACGAGACAAATCTAACGATATGTAAATCATGGAAATCCGTTCAGCCGTTTGAAAGATATGAGGTAATAAAGAATATTACATACAAACTTACATACAAGATACGCGCGAAAAACATAACCCTCTTCCAGTCGGGTAAAAAGAAAAATATTTTTACAAAAACTAATTTCATACGTTATTTCCTCGTTGTTATCCAAAGAAACATAAAAATTTTAAGTACCTATTTCGTAATAAAGAATGGCTTCAAGATGTCATCAATCATTGTATGTTATGCGCACGCACTTAAACGCTGCCTTTGAACTCGGCCGCACCACAATATAGAAAGAGTACAGTAGTTTAGCTTAGTACTTCGTGCGCTCGAGCAACGCACACATAGACACCTCTCACCGACACGGAATCTTTGCCACGCTCAAAACACTTCGAGCGCGAGTACCACGTGACGCAGTTGTAGTACGTCCGACCCCCCGCGTCGCTCATTTGTACGCTTTGCGAGACTCAATAAAACCGGCCAAGTGCGTGTCGGGCCACGCACCGTAGGGTTCCGCATTTACCTTATACCATACCATATTTAATACCACCTATCATTTTTCGTCTGCAAAAATAACTTTGTTTTTCACAATGTTGGTATGAATGACAAAGTTATATTTGCGGTTTTGGAAAATGTGCTATATCTCAAAAACTAATTACAATATCTCATTTAAACCAATTTTCGTTGAAAGTGTTTATTAAGATCTACAGTATGTATCTTTTTTAGATTTTTCACTCTCTTATTTCAAAAGTTAAAGGGGGGGGGGGGGGGACACACATTTTACCACTTTGGCGGTGTATATCTTTCAAACGATTGACTTTGAGAAAAAGTTTTCTTAGGAACCTCAATGTAATTTTTAAAGACCTATCTATAGACACCCAACACGTGTTGGTTTGAAGAAAAAAAATTTTTTCAGTTTCAGTTCTATGTATGGGGAGCCCCCCCTTAATCTTTTATTTTTCTTATTTTGGTATTGAATTTGTTAAGCGGTTAACAGAATACATCTATCTACCAAGTTTCAACTGTGTAGTCTTAATACTTTCGGAATAAAGTGGCTGTGACATACGGACGGACAGACAGACAGACAGACAGACATGACGAATCTATAAGGGTTCCGTTTTTTGCCATTTAGGCTACGGAACCCTAAAAATGGAAGGCTAAAATAAAACGTACTATGATTGCTCAGTAAGCAATTGCTTAAACTCGACTTTAAATACAGAATACACATTGTTTACGATACCAGTGTACCCAGAAAGGTAAACAAACAGTGAATTATGTAATAGCTGTTATGACTATATACCTAAATCGCAGTTATATAAAATAGCAGTTTTCATTAATTGTTGTTTCTAAATCAACAGCTCAATACAATAATAATTTTACCTTATTTATATGCTAATTTGACGTACTTATGACAAGGTACTAGTACCTACCTAATAAAATATAAGTAGGTACTTACCTATACCTATTTTTAATACTTTAATCAGAAATAGAAATATTCAGCTAGATAGGTATAAAATAGTAGCAATTACTAGGTACTTTAACATTTTTCTTACTCCGTGACAACTTTTTACGATCCAAAAAATAGCAACTGTTTAAATACCAAAAATATTATTCAACATTATTATTCCTTACGCTATATGTATGTCTTAATCTTATGAAAATTAATTTTAAACTAAAATTTCAAAGATAAATTACACTTTTAAAAACACCTAAACAAAGAAATAATCAAACCTGTGCATCACAAGTTTTTACCACATTCTGTAATATTATAAGTATTTTCTGTGGTTTTACGTAAGTAGGAGTTGACAACCCTAGCGCGTCGCCCGAGTTTAGGTATGGATTTCAAGGTCACGCGGGAGCTAAACTTCTGTACTCTCTCTATTTTGTGGCCGCACGCAGCTGTGTAGCACACACTCGCGGTCTGTTGCGCGCGTTACATTGCGTGGTACCTACTGTATTCAATGCTTTTTTAACACAAAAAATGAAAATCGTTTCCCAGCAATAAATTGTCGTGCGTGATGACGTGCGTGGTGGGCAGAACACGTAGACCTCGGCTTCGTTGAAGGTCTTTTTACACCCTGTATATTCTCCGTGAATACCTAACGTCGAAATGTTTGATTTTCGCAGCTTGTATTGAAAAAGGCAAAGAATCGTGTGTTAGTGTGCACGGATTCAAATATGGCCGCTGACCACATCGCCCTCATGCTTCTGAAGTTTAACAAACAGCTACATATTAACAACTTCCTCCTTCGCGCCAACTCTCGTAACAGGGAATGGTAAGATTTCATACTAACTTTAGACCTTGTTTTATGTAAATCACATTCTAAATTTTGCTTTTCATACAAAAAACACAAAAATCAGTGAGATATTACTATAAGCATATCGACGCTTAAGAACCAAGACCATCTATCTACAAAAAGTCGACTTCACAGGAGACGAAAAATGGTTTTCTTTATTTTTCAAACAATTTCATTATAATTATGTCTGAACATTTACAGGATTGGCATGAAAAAAAGTTTAAATTAGGTGCTTACATGTATTTCAAGAGAGCTTCATTAGTTTTAAAATTACTGTAGATAGCTGGTATTAGTTAAAATTTGTTACTTAGGTGGTATTGGTATTTTCTCATAACTCCTTATTTAATGCGAATTTGAGGTTAAAGGAAGCGATGCGTAAGTTGACCATAAAAAGAATTGCATTAAAAAGTAAAAATCGCCAAAAGTGTAGATAGATGGTCTTGGTTCTTAAGCGTCGATATAGCACAATCCAACTGTAACTAAATCTGAACATCCTAAGTACTACCAAATTGTGCAAGAGATAAAAATGCTCGTTTTTAAGTTTACCCCGAAACAAACCTTTATAACTTCAAGGTGTTTGGCCTAAAATCGCATTACTCATTTCCCAGCAAAAATGTAAACAAAGAAACGTCACTGTCAAATTGACAAACTGACCCTGATAGTGACATTTTCAGATATTGAAAACCTTTGGTCACTTTTATAACTTTTTAATTTGTTTATTATATTTTGAGTCATAATAAATATAATGCCATCCAGGGTAATTTTAAAGTAGGATGGTAATTAGAAATTTTATCTTAATAACCTATCATAATTTTTGATGTTAAAAGTTCTTGAAACGAACTGATAAGAATACTTTACTTAGATATTGACTGTTAGAGCGGCGGTAATTTAAAAAAAACGGCCAAGTGCGTGTCGGGCCACGCGCCATAGGGTTCCGTAGTTACCTTATACCATACCATATTTAATACCATTTTTCGTCTGCAAAAATAACTTTGTTTTTCACAGTGTTGGTATGAATGACAAAGTAATATTTGCGGTTTTGGAAAATGTGCTATATCTCGAAAACTAATTACTACATCTCGTTCAAACCAATTTTGGTTGAAAGTGTTTATTAAGATCTACAGCATATATTTTTTTTAGATTTTTCACTCTCTTATTTCAAAAGTTAGCATAATTATCTGCTTTTTCTAAATTCTCAGATTCCTTTAATAATTAATAAAAAAATAAAAAATAAACTTTCGTATGTTTATCCTTAGTTGTCCTATTGATTAAATAGTATTTGACAGTTTCCATGCTTCTTTTCAATTTAAATCACTATTAAAAAATGTGTTAACAATTTCTTTGGTATTCAATGCGTGGAAAACCATTTGTTGAATTTTATATATGATTATTTCAAAAAAGAATTGAGTAAAGTTTCTTTACCAAATAGGACAAGTAAGGATAACTAAAAGTAATGACAAATACACATGGAAAACACACACAGTTGCTCGGAGACCTAAATAACCTGACGAAACTCAATAGGCAAAAGTTATATACAAAAAAATCAAAGCAATACACAAAAATCACAGTCTTTTTAATGGGTGTAAAAGGGGCTTAACGGGTGTAAATAATCATTCATAAAATACAACAAATGTTTTACCACGCATAGAATACCAAAAATATTGTAAATTGTTAATAATATTTGATTTAATAAGACAACATTTTAAAATAGTGATTAGGTTTAAAAGAAGTATCTAAAATGTCAAAATTTGATTATTTAAACCTTCGTTTGTTTATCCTAACTTGTCCTAGTAAGGATAAACATACGAAAGTTTATTTATATTTTTTTTTATTAATTATAAAAGGAATCTGAGAATTTGGAAAAAGCAGAAAATTATGCTGCTTTTGCTGCCCTGCTGTGGTATCTTTATTATTTTTAGTAGAACGCGAACTATTCCGACTAGGCGACTACCTAATAATAACAATAACATCGCAGGAACGTGATGCCGGCCGAGCTGCACGCAGTCTCGAACGGCACTAGCTACGAAAATTTCTATTCGGTGAACAACCACGATGTTAGTACCTACAGGATCGTGGTCACCACATTGTCGCATTCTGCTAAATATTCATCGTAAGTATATCACTTATTGACATTTATTATTTATCAGTTATTTTTCATTACGATTTAATCTACCATACAACATTTTAGGTGAAACTTGCACACTTAGGGCGGTTTCATTTCATAGGTTTCTAGTAGCATTTTGTCTTCTGGGTTTAACTTGGACTCTGAAATTATCCCTCAGGTCTGTCATAACTGGATCATAATTATCCGAAATGTGAAACTAAACAGGTCCTTAGTAAAACTCTTTATTGTGCGCTCATCGCTAACTAGCACTCGTCATGTATTATTTACGAATGAATGATGTGATTTTTCCTGAATTAATGTATTAAAAAATATTGAAAAAAGATGGTCCAAAATGTATGAACTAAAAACACAGAGATCGGACGAACTGTATTTCGGTCACTACTTTGATAATTTCGCTGTTCCTAAGCTACTGTTCAGCACACAGTTTGATCGAATCGATCTCTGACTCAATGGCAGGATAATTTTGCTGATTCATAAATCGTCCGCCAATCGACGAACTACCGTCAATTTGGCGTAAGTGTTAGATGTAGACCTGTCACCAGGGAATGATAACGTTATTTTTAAATGTACCTAACGTTATTTCTTACTTTTTTACCGTTAATTTTAACATTAACGTTATGTCAATAAATAACGTTACTTTAGATAACGTTACGATGAAATTAACGTTATTCCAATTAATAACATTACTTTTTTACCGGTACTATTGTACCGGTAAAGTTTAACCCTATATTTAACGGTAATTTTACCGGTACAATATTTTTAACGTTATTTTTACCGGTAAATTTACCTATAAAATGTTTTAACGGTATTTTTAACGTTTTTTCTAACGGTATTTGAATCTGTCTGTCACTTTGTTGTTTTATTTATGTTTGCTATCATTTTTTGGATGTTGGAAACGAATTTTTAAAAATATAAATTTTTGATACAACACACAGGGTAATTTTTGGACCTCTTTTAAAATTTTGTCAGGTCATTCTATAACAGCAGTACAATCAATCTACGAAATGAAAAAAAAATGTTTTTTTTTTACTTTTTTACCCCAAACTTTTCCCTACACAAATTGAAATTGTTGTCACTGTTTGCGCATCGCACAGTCGACCCGCGCGAGCCCCCCTCCCGCCACCCGCCTTCCCCCGCTCGCGTCCCTTGCGCGAGGGTGAGCGTGCGCGCCTAGATGTTTAGGATATAAAAAGTGGCTGAAAACTGTCAATTTAAAAATAAATCGAACATAATTATCTCATCAAATATTTTTTAACCTCCTTTTCATTTTGTAAAGAGATCGCAAAATTACACTGTATTTTGGTTTTCATCAATGTTTTCGTTTACTTTCCAACTTCCATAATAATAATAATTATTATTAACCATTTTTAGACCTACTTAAGGCTCCGTTATGTGAAACCATTTGTCTCCGTCTTTTTCCTTACGTGTAAAGAGTATGGAAAATAAATGTTTAGCACAATTACCTTTAAAAAAGTTATTGGAGCAACTGCACAGTACGTTAAAGTGTATTTTGATGTAGAATTCAATACGTTTCCGCTATTATTTACGCCAAAAATATGGCCCGCGACAAGCGCTTATGATGATAATCTGTTTTTTTTTACAATCATCTGTGAGGTTTTTACGCAATTTAATACTTGTAGCGACTAGATAATCTCTTTAGCTTGTCGTTTGTTTTGTTTGTGGCTACAACTTTACGTTTTGGATATAAAAATATGGCCCGCGCAAACCATGTTTTCTTATTATGGCCCCTTAATCTAAAAATTTACCGGGAACGTAATCCAAATAAAGTACAAAAAGTCTTCATCTACAGTAGCGCCACCGAGCGAGATAAATTTCCTGTCATCCTGCCACTGTAATATTGTCTCCTTCCGCAGCCCGCGAAGCCAGCAAATGCACAAGCTGCAGATGACGCACCTGTTCATAGACGAGGCGGCGCAGGCGTCGGAGCCGTCGGCGCTGATCCCCGTGACGGGTCTGCTGGCGCCCGGCGGCCGCCTCGTGCTGGCCGGCGACCCCAAGCAGCTGGGGCCCGTGTGCCTGTCGCGCGAGGCCAGCGCGCGCGGCCTCGGTGAGTACCGACATGCTACCTAGTGTATGCGCCGACACATGTGTCTATAGATGATGTTGCGTCGATGCTGGCCGGCAGCTGGGGCCCGTGTGCCTGTCGCGCGAGGCCAGCGCGCGCGGCCTCGGTGAGTACCGACATGCTACCTAGTGTATGCGCCGACACATGTGTCTATAGATGATGTTGCGTCGATGCTGGCCGGCAGCTGGGGCCCGTGTGCCTGTCGCGCGAGGCCAGCGCGCGCGGCCTCGGTGAGTACCGACATGCTACCTAGTGTATGCGCCGACACATGTGTCTATAGATGATGTTGCGTCGATGCTGGCCGGCAGCTGGGGCCCGTGTGCCTGTCGCGCGAGGCCAGCGCGCGCGGCCTCGGTGAGTACCGACATGCTACCTAGTGTATGCGCCGACACATGTGTCTATAGATGATGTTGCGTCGATGCTGGCCGGCAGCTGGGGCCCGTGTGCCTGTCGCGCGAGGCCAGCGCGCGCGGCCTCGGTGAGTACCGACATGCTACCTAGTGTATGCGCCGACACATGTGTCTATAGATGATGTTGCGTCGATGCTGGCCGGCAGCTGGGGCCCGTGTGCCTGTCGCGCGAGGCCAGCGCGCGCGGCCTCGGTGAGTACCGACATGCTACCTAGTGTATGCGCCGACACATGTGTCTATAGATGATGTTGCGTCGATGCTGGCCGGCAGCTGGGGCCCGTGTGCCTGTCGCGCGAGGCCAGCGCGCGCGGCCTCGGTGAGTACCGACATGCTACCTAGTGTATGCGCCGACACATGTGTCTATAGATGATGTTGCGTCGATGCTGGCCGGCAGCTGGGGCCCGTGTGCCTGTCGCGCGAGGCCAGCGCGCGCGGCCTCGGTGAGTACCGACATGCTACCTAGTGTATGCGCCGACACATGTGTCTTTAACGGGTTCAAGACAATAAGGCCCTCAACGAAACCGAAGTCCACGCATTCCGCCCATCATCAGGATCGTTTTTGTCTTTTAGACTATACCTGGGAAACCAATAGCTACTAGTACCGAGTTTATGAAGGTCAAAGTAAAAAAATATGAAATCTTATTTTATTTGTTATTTCCTAAATTTTGTCCAAAAAAACATTACCAAAATTTTCAGTATTTCGTAACAAAGAATGGCTTCAAAACGTCATCACTCAATGTATGTCATGAGCACGCACATAAACGCCGCCTTTCAACTCGGCCGCACGCAGCTGTGTAGCATACACTCGCAGGCGCGGTCCGTTGTACGCATTACATTGCGTGATAATGTATGCAATCCCTTTTTCACACCAAAAATTTAAATCGTTTCCCAGCAATAATTATTAAATTATACATAATAATAATACAAATTACAAACTTACAAAAAAAAATACATATACGTGTTACAAAAATCCCCTAAAACCGAAACTATATATCTGTTACCATGCACACAACCCCGGAAAATTATTATAAACCATGAAAACCACCACTGTTTGAAAAAAAATCTTTTCATGATTAACTGCAAAGTGGCAACTCTAGACCTAAATTGTGTTTTGCTTTTGCCCATTAATCGGTTTGATTTATTGAAAACAATATTCTATCTTTTTGTCTAACATTGTCAACTCGAGCAGCGACGGCTTCGTCCCGAAGGGAGCGACTGGACTCGGTCTAGAAAGAAATCCGGGCGCAACTGGTTTTATTATCGCATATGCCCATTTGGGCTTGTACTTCGGCAGAGGGGAAAGCTTCGTATGGCTACTCTTTCTGGTACAGAAGCCCGTCTTACTCTAAGATTGTCACTATGCAGATTTGCATATAAATAAAAATCATTTTTTACGGGTTACTGAAACATCCTATATATTGTAGACTGACTGACTAGTTTTGCTTTAAAACATTTACTTTCGCAGGTAAATCCCTTCTGTTGCGCCTGAAAGAGACTTATCAAAACTTATACGAAGACAATCCTAACTACATCACCATGTTGGTAAAGAACTTCAGGTCAGACCCCGACATATTGAAGCTACCGAACGAGTTGTTTTATGGAGATAATTTAGAGGTAAGCATTTGAAAAAATTAAGCAAGTGTTACTTGATTAACTTAAAACGCTTGATCACAAAAAATTTACTAATCAACCCTAACCTTTGATTATATAGAAATTATTAGCAACATAGTCACATGTATCTTTAAGAATCTACGACGTAAATTCATCCTAAAAATCGGTAACAGGTAATAGTTAGTTAGTAGCCAATCCGTGTTTTATGGTAGTATCTAGTCAAAGCCAGTCTATCTCTATTACAAACATTCATTAAAATTACCGTGAAAATTTTTTTCGCATTTCTTATAACTGGATTACTAACACATTTCCCCTACTAGCTTTTGCGCTACGCATTTTGGTTTGTAAAGGACACTTTGTACTATATTATACATAGTAACACCCAAACCCATTCATTTCAATTTCTGCATGGCCGGCAATCGAACTCGGGACCTCTTGCATGGCAGACCGGCATGTTGACCACTGCACCACTCGGGTCGTCAATAGATTTAAAGGTCTGTTTCTTTTTAGGCACTAGCCAAACCAGATCCGTTGAGTAAAAAAAGCGTCTTGGGTCTGCCAGGTGGCGAACGAGCTATAGTTTTTCACGCCGTGAATTCTATGGAACAACGTATGGGGAAAGCTCCAAGGTATGTAAAATGTTGTCAATATTTTTTTTATAGCTCATTGCCTTAAGTTCTTGAAAGTATTTCTTTTTTCACTAACGAAAACTTGTTAATGAAGCAAGTCAAGTTAGAATAATAACATGGCAACTTGCGGATTACTTAATCTTACTTAAAAAAAAATGCATAGCACTTTTGGGTAAAAGTAACAGTTTTGGGTAAAAATTAAAGTTAAAAGCGGAAGACAGCACGTACATACACCGAGTAAAAAAAGGATTATTAAGCGAGACAAAACTTTTTTCTATTTATGTATCTAATTTTTAGGGTTCCGTAGCCTAAATGGCAAAAAACGGAACCCTTATAGATTCGTCATGTCTGTCTGTCTGTCTGTCTGTCTGTCTGTCTGTCTGTCTGTCTGTCTGTCTGTCTGTCTGTCTGTCCGTATGTCACAGCCACTTTATTCCGAAAGTATTAAGACTACACAGTTGAAACTTGGTAGGTAGATGTATTCTGTTAACCGCTTAACGAATTTAATACAAAAATAAGAAAAATAAAAGATTAAGGGGGGGCTCCCCATACATGGAACTGAAACTGAAAAAATTTTTTTTCTTCAAAACAACACGTATTGGATATCTATAGATAGGTCTTTAAAAATGACATTGAGGTTTCTAAGACAACTTTTTCTCAAAGTCAACCGTTTGAAAGATATTCACCGCCAAAGTGGTAAAATGTGTGTCCCCCCCCCTTTAACTTTTGAAATAAGAGAGTGAAAAATCTAAAAAAAATATATGCTGTAGATCTTAATAAACACTTTCAACCAAAATTGGTTTGAACGAGATATAGTAATTAGTTTTTGCGATATAGCACATTTTCCAAAACCGCAAATATAACTTTGTCATTCATACCAACACTATGAAAAACAAAGTTATTTTTGCAAACGAAAAATGATAGGTGGTATTAAATATGGTATGGTATAAGGTAACTACGGAACCCTATGGCGCGTGGCCCGACACGCACTTGGCCGGTTTTTATTACGAGAATAAGATTGTTTTAGGGATCGTCCTAACTCCTAATAGAACTCGACTACGCGATTATCGCAAGTTCGCGCGAATTTTGGTCGTACGAATCCGTAATCAAACATACTGATGTCGATTAGGTGTCCTAATTGACTTTCGCGCGATGCGGTCGCGCGACTAAAATGTTTTAAATATATTCGCACGACTAAAATGTTCTAAATCTATTCGCGCGAACTAAGTTCGTACGAATCCGCGATCAAACATACTGATGTCGATAAGTGTCCTAATTGGCATTCGCGCGATAATCGCCTCGCGTCGTCGGTACGCTATAATAGTCGCGTCGTTAATTCACGCGATGATTGTTCGTGTTGTATTAGGAAACATTGTCATCGCGCGAATACGCGATGGTCGCGTCGCTTACTCGCGCGATTATCGCGTAGTCGTGTTCTACGAGGGGCATGCCAAAAGTTTTTTGATTCTCTTTACTCAATAATTTGATACTGGCAAGTTATACAACATCGTAAGCACTGGTTACGATGTTGTATAACCAGATTAGTGATTAAACATGGAACATACTTAAATTCAAATAGTTTTTTCTTAAAAATGCTTTATTTGTAAAAATCTGAGGCCCTATTTTTAAAATCATTTATGTGTGTTATTTTGAGTCAAATCACAATTAACAACATCGCACTCAAAAATCGCTGACCAAAGAGACTGACTGACAACCTGCTGACCAACAAACGATTCTAAAATAGTGATTTTGTTATGTCGGACGAAAATGAGTAGTAAAGAGCGCTCAATGCCAGCTCCAGAATTTAACAAAATTAAATAAAAGAATTTTTAAGAAAATAATATTTTAATTCTAGTATATTCCATGTTTAAATTTATCCTTACGATGGTGTATAACATTTCAGTATTAAATTAGTGAGTAAAGAGTATCTAAAAACTTTTGGCATGGCCGTCGTATTAGGACGGTCCCTGAGTCATGTGCGGCAATTAGTTCAGTTTAAAAATTGTGTATTTTTTTCAGTTATTTTAATGAAAGAGAACTGGAAATGTTGAAGAGGTATGTTAAGGCTTTGCTCAATAACCACGCTGTGCAACCAGACGACATCGGCATCATAGCTCCTTACATTCGACAGGTTAGTACATTTTTTCTGGTATATTTTTAAAGAGTTGTATAGGTATAGTGCGAGGCACGTAACTTGAATTTTTTTCGACGGAGTGGGGATCAGTTCGCGCATGTGCTCTTGTGAGCGACCAATAGCGCGCGCCCCTCTCCCGCCGCCCGCGCCCCTCACCGCTACGCATGCCCTAAATACGCGTTCCGCGCAATCCCCACCCGATTTCAAGTTACATGCCTCGTACTGTACTGTACAGTCAACGGCACCTAGGTTTACTACAACATAATTTTATGCTAAAGTTGTATACTTTAAATCTGTTATTAATAATAGAGGAGCTCGATGGCGCAGTGGTTTAGCGCCTGGCCATGCGACTGCGGAGGTTAAGCAGCTTTCGCAAGGGTCGGTCATGGGATGGGTGACCAAAAATTTATTGTCTCGAGACAGAAATCGCCAAAAACTTTTCCCATACATTTTGTACTGAAAAACGGTAAACCAACTCGAAATATTTTTTATTGCCAAATGATCCTAATTCGTACTGTGATCAAAATGCTCCTTAAGGCCAACTGAAATTTGAGTACAGAAACTACAACAAGTGCCAACACCGGCTTCACACGCAAGCTATCTATCTATCATCTACAACATTAGATCTAAAAAAAATTTTATCCTCAAAGAGTATTTTGATCACAGTAATAAATAGGATCGTTGGCAATAAAAAATATTTCGAGTTGATTTATCGTTTTTCAGTACAAAATGTATGGGAAAAGTTTTTGGCGATTTCTGTCGTTTCTAGTACTTATACCTTAAATGATCCCATAGACATAGAGTCTTTTGATTCCCACACGAAATAGGATCGATTGGCAAAAAAAAATTTTTCGTATTTTAGCATTTTTTTTGCTAACGGTATATTTTTTTTTTGTTTGTGACTGTGGGCTCTGCTACATCGGGCAAACAAAGAGAAGCATAGGGACCCGCGTCAAAGAGCATATAGCTGACATGAAACATAGGCGCGATAACAAGTCTGCAGTGAGTGAACACGCCTTTGAGGGGCCTAACCATTATATTAGATTTGACAAACCCCAAATCCTTGCTAGGGAACGTAGATTTATTCCTAGAATGCTCCGCGAGGCTATCGAAATAAATAAATACCCTAATTTCAATAGAGATGATGGTTGGAAAATTCCACCAGCTTGGGACCCCATCATTCACAAGCTTAAGCTAACACAAACTGTAAGATCTAATGATACAGTTAGTTCCTTTTGCTAATAAATAAATTAATGTAAAAGACGGAGGTCGGTTTTCCTCTCCAAGTTTTCTTTCGCCATTTCTTTCTTGGAGGGGCCTCCCAATTTTATGAAATGGTGGTAGCTTCAGTAGATTCTCTCTTTTTTTAGCACTAAATAATTCATAAAATTGAATTATAAATCAACATAAAACAATTAAAAATTTTGTTAAAATTTTAATTTCTGAACGTCTAAAAAAAATTCATCGCTTGAGGGTAGACTCACGGGTAGCTTCAGTCCCCCGTGACCACGGCAGCTGCAATGGTGCCGAAACGTCGGAAAAACCAAAAATCTAACCAAATACCAACTAATTACCAAAGTGCTTTCAATAAAACCGCGCTAGTATCCGTTAAAAATTGTTTTATCAACGGTATATTTTTCCAAAATCTGTGAATGCAGTTCAGAATATCTTAAAAAGTTATGGATGGTCTCCTAGGAACGTTTTCCTGTAACTATAACGGTTAAGGTACCTGCCCTTAATGTACCGTTTTAAAAATCCACCCTGTATAGAAAACGTAAACTTGTAGCCACCAAAAAAATCATACGACAAGCTAAAGAGTTTATCTAGTTGCTACAAACATTAAATTGCGTATAAACCTCACAGATGTTTGTAAAAAAACAGAATGTCATCAAAAGCGCTTGTCGCGGGCCATATTTTTGGCGTAAATAATAGTGTAAACGTATTGAATTCTACATCAAAATACACTTTAACGTACTGTGCAGTTGCTCCAATAACTTTTTTTCAAGAAAGATAAATGTGCTAAAGATAATGATGAAAAAACAACGAAAAACATCGAAAAAGTGCAGAAGTGAGGTTATTTTCCATACTCTTTACACCTAAAGAAAAAGACAGAGACAAATGATTTCGCATAACGGAGCCTTAAATGCACCAAAAACTGTACTAAAACTGCATTTAAAATTAATTATACTATTAATTGCATGTGACCATAACAGTAGAAGAATTTGAAAATTGTAAGTTTAAAACATGCTGTACACGGGTAGATGCATGGTATGACTGACTGACTATCTTACTAACTATACTAATGTAGACACGTAGACAACATTGCTAGAGTAGAGTACTGAAATATGGAAGAGTAGAGTAGAGCATCACCATGGGCAAGCTACTCTACCACTTTCCATCCCCCCACCCCGGCGCCCACTCTTCTCTACCGTACACTTTACCGCCCCTCGACCCACGTATTTTTATTTACGATTCTTGACGTTCATGGCGTTCTAAGAATTACGTGTAGACAGTTACTCTCCTAAAACTGGTAGAGTACTTGGAACTATGCTAGTTGACTCTACTATTTACTTTACTCGTGTACAGCAGCCTTTACTCAAGTCATTACTTTCTCGTCAAGTAGGCAAGGCAAGTAACGAACAAGAAAGTTCCGTTTCAAACTTAATATTCATCGACACGCGTCAAATTCACAGGTGTATAAGATGAAAGCGTGGTTATTGGACGAAAAGCAGGACAAAATAGAAGTGGGCACCGTGGAGGCGTTCCAGGGGAAGGAGAAACGCGTCATTCTGGTGTCCACCGTGCGCGCCAACTGCAAGCTGCTGGACTACGACGCCAAATACGGACTCGGATTCTTAGTAGATGATAAAGTAAGTACCTTGCCACTAAACGAAAGTATTATTGCTTGGACAAACTTAACATTAACAATAAATTGTTTTTACACTTACAGAGATTTAACGTGGCTTTAACTCGAGCTAAGGCGAAAATTATTATAGTGGGCAACCCTACCTGTTTGACCAGAGATGAGAAATGGCGTAAATACATGTCTTTGTGTGAAGAATTCGACTCCTACTTCGGCAAGGAATCACAACAGCTAGAAAGAAACTCGAACTTACTGCACGAAATTGCCCGTATCAGGTTTGATAAATGTCGAATCACTGAAGAACTGAAGGCTATGAAAAAGAAGAAAACTAAAGGTATTGAATAATAACAACTCTTCACCCATCTTTGATACTATTATCTTATTTTTGTGTTTGTAATCATTATTTTACTCTTTACTTTTATGCTATCTTGTTAAAATTAATCATTGTTATAATTATTATTTCTTGTAAGTACACTTTCACTATTTTCTAAGAAGGCGATAAAAAAGAAGAAAACAAAAAGTATTGAACAATATCAACTGTTCTCCCGTTTTTTATTCTATTTTCTTATTCTTTACTCTTTTCTTTTATACTATCTTGTTACAGTTAATCATTATTATAATAATTCTTGAAGTACACTTTTTCACCATTTGTTAATAAGGTTTTGCTTTCCTTTGACCGCCATAGAACGCTGCCACTTTTACATGGCAATGTAGAGTAGATCGGCCATCGCACATTCGGTTCGTAAAAGTTTGAGCGATTTTCACAAGTGGCATTTGTTCTTAAATAGCTACGGTCGTGTTGAGTCTATTTTACGGCTGTAGAGTCCCGGCCTTAAGAACGCGGCGCCTATTTCGTTGAAGTCATTGGGAAAAAAACAAACAAACGAGAAAGCAACATTATAAAAACGTGTTAAAAAGGCTGTATAGTAATATCGATTAGACATCTTATATTTTTCCACGGGACTTCTTTCGTGGCGCAGACTAAAGTCAAATATAGTCTTGTCGGCTTAGTAAGCGCACTACGACGAAACGTCAATATTTTACTGGCGTTAGTGTGATATCTGTCCCTATCACACCGCACTGGGTCTTACTAACAGCCGCCCTCAGTAAGCCACTGAAGCGATTGCACATTTAAACGATCAATTCAGCATGACATTCGGTTACCACAAAATATCACGATAGAACATGTTATGGTTTAACATTATTGGGAGACATTTGAGTAATTTTCCAAAGTGCACAAATTAGAGCCGTAGTTTTAATAATGCATAAGTTAGAATTAAAGTGCCTTATAAACAGTAAGTAATTATTATTACTGAAAGTATTTTTTGATTTTTTTATAAATGGACTTTATATTTTAGACGAGTTTATTATTAATAAGGTTTTGAAGTTTTTATGTACTGAGTCGGCTGCATATTAGAATATTTGAAAAAAGAATTGACATTGAGAACTGAGACACAGGCGTTGTGTCCTAATATACTGCTGACTTGACAGAATCCTTCGAAGACCCACCATTAATATGACTATACCTATAGGTTAATCAAACCAATGTATGCATTTTACAAATAATCATTACTAGTCCCTATTTCACAGAAGTGACAATTGTAAATGACAATGACAATTTGGTATCCACCGCGTCAGACAATTTGAACTTACAAAATATACTGATCAAATTACTCACAGACACCGCAACGTACATCAAATTGTCATTGTAATTTACAATTGTCACGTCTGTGCATATAGGGGGTGTGAATAGGGGCCAGGTGAAAGGCGAGTATAGGTGCGAAAGTGGTGCCACTATCTTCAGAAATGACAGTCGCTAATTACATCATTAAGTACAATACCTACTATTTTTTTATATAGTTCACTGTAATTAAAGATAGCAAGATTTAACTTAGAAATTTTCACAGCTGTACTCGCCTGCCCGACTAGCTAGACTATCGGGCCGATAGAATGTGTGGTCTTTGGTGGCTTGTGACGTATCTGCTCTTGTAGACGAATAAAGTGAGATTAATTTTAAGGCCAAAAGTAGCTTGATATATTATGTAATCAACAGTTACGACCTCGTTTCTATTGTTCTCTCGTTCATGTAAACTGAACGAGCCAAGAAGAATAGGATTGGGGGAAAACATTAACAGCTCGAGTTAATCCAATAGTCGTATTATCGTATATTCTTAATGCCTCCATAGACGGACTGCTTGAAGCAGTCAGTGCTGACTATAGATGTGAAGGCGGTTGTTATCTTTGTCAGCCAGCCGGTTACCTGCCGCTGTTTTCGCTGACCTACGGTGATCACCCATAAACAGCGGCTGTCTACGATTGAAAACAAGTCATTATGTTTTATTCCATCCGTTTAATGTCCTAAGTGATATTTTTTGTTTATCTACATACTACCTACTTACTTTATACGTTACTTTAGCTTTAATTATTCAGGTAAGCGCTCTTTCCTATTTCTTAGTTGTATCGATGTTATTTTGAAATACTTAACTTTTAAATTAAATGTTTCATCTTACTCGGGCTGATAACATAATTCCAAAAACACGAAACACAAAACAGACGTTGTAGGTACACATGTGAAACATTGTGAAACGCCAAGCTTTGCGAGCTTACCTTCTTATTACGATTGTACAATAATAATAATAATAAAAGTGGCGAAGCGGAGTTTCATACCTACAGATTAAATAGGTACTAATTACGTATCGTATAAATAAGTTGGTAGGTAGGTAGCTTATTATGTCTTATTAAGGGACATTGCAAAATACCTAATTCATAATATTTAACATTTTATGTTTTAAACTATGACAAAGTAGATAGTTAATTTAGTAAAAATACCTGTATATAACGACTCGTTTATTTTAACAATTTCGACTTAGGAACTGTAAAATTTGTAAGACCTTTTAGTATTGAGTCGGATAAGCAGCCGAGCCGGTTGCCAGCCGCTGTTTAAACGTTATTACCGGCGGCTTTGGATAACTACCCGATAACAACCGCTGTTTTACAACTATAGTGCTGACCGGCTTCAAGTGGTCGTTGTTTGGCAATTTGCAATACATTCGAGCACATGTCGTTCGCAAGACACGTACCGCAAAAACATTTCGTGGATGTTGCACTTCCCAACACAACTAGTAAACAAGATATCGACAATGATTGCTTCGAGCAAGCACGTCTATAGAAGCCCTTAGGGATAAATTCTACGACTCATTCCAAAGATATTGTGCGTGACTATATTTTTAATTATGTATTTCGGAAATGATTTAAAGTGTGTGTTACCATTATTTGAAATTAATCAATTCAAATGGAATTTAAGTGACATGTTTTATTGTATAAATAAATCAAATAAAACTATTTTATATTATATAATCAACGGTTTTATTTCTATTTCCACTCTAAGTCTTCTAACTCTTCTAATTAGTTACATACTTTTTCAAATGAATCCATAAGTAAAGTTTAAAAACTCCGTTGATATTAATCGAAATGATTTAACCGTTGCCCCGTGGCGGATGTCCCACTCCTGCGCACGAAGTGGTAGCCCCACCGGATGGTCAGAAAGAAGACCAATTCGGACACAGTCAGTAAAGACAGGCCGACGAGCAGGCGCGCTTGGCAGCTGATCTTAGCTGAAATTGTAACCGTTATGCTGTTTAGTACAGTGTGATTCAAACGAAGCGGTTGTAAAGTACCGCTATGCGTGTAGCCGTGCGTGTCCTATACCACTACTATGCGATGATGGTAACAGACACGGCGCCGGCCGCCGTTGGCCGAAAAATTGCGATTAGCACAAAAAAGTTGCAATATTTTAAGTCGTGCGTTGTATCATGTAGGTACTATGGGCTGTTGTTGCCCACAGCGTCGCTTAAACAAAATTCGTGTGCGCGCATATCGCCCCTGCACTAACCTTAGGAGTGGATAAGCGACGCTGTTGCCTATCGCCATGGTACTGTATATTATTTTACTTAACAGTTTTCAATGGTTTTAATAAAATCAGCCCACTTATTATGAGAATTGAAACAGTTAGCCCCATTTTGTAGGTAAATAAATACACTTGTATAGCCTGTAGGTACATACAAGGTAAAGTCTTACCGAACGCCTCAAAAAAGCGGATGTTGATTTCAACGTTGAATTCTATGTGGTGGATAGAGTCATAGTAGAACCGCAGAATCGTCGTGTTGTCTAAGGATACTCCAGTGCTATGACAATAGGAATATAATATTACTACTTATAATAATAATAACCATCAGCGAAAGAAAAGTATTAAATGCATTAAAATCATTTCTAATTAAATATAGGCATTTTGCATGTGATTTAGTCGAGAAGCCGTCATCTGCCCTGTGCGAGAAAAACAGCAAGATGGCTGTTCAAAATTAATGGCTTTGTGTGACTAGGTAATTATTTATTATTTATCTTAGAGCATAAACCACTAGGTAAAACATCCATAGTTAAAACAAATTATATAAGTCACTAAACAATATTACGCGCGTAAAATCATTCGATAGTGCAATTTTGTATTGGAAATTTGTACAACGCCATCTACCGCCGAATAGCGAAATTAAAATTTCCATAGATAATTCTCTATCGAGTAATTTTACGCGCGTTTTTTTTTCTCGATAGCTGTTCGTGCTAAGGGTACTGATAAGAATAGAAAAAGTGCAAATGACGAACTAGTGCTGACTTGGGAGTCAGCATTAGCTCGTCATTTGCATTTTATTTTTTACTTAGATAAGCACAAATTGCTTTTGATGTGCTTAGATTTCGTTGTAACAATAATTTTTTGAAATCATTTTTGGTGGGCCATCTAGTAATGAGTAGAAATACTAATCAAGATGCATTTAGCGCCATCTAGTAAGCAGTAGATAAACTAATCAAGATACATTTAACACCATCTAGTGACGAGTAGAAAAAAATAATCTAGTTGCATTTAGCGCCATCTAGTTATGGATAGGAATGCTAACCAAGATGAATTTAACGCCATCTAGTGAGGGGTGAAAAACTAATTAAGATGCATTGAGCGCCATCTAGTAAGCGATAGATAAACTTAGGCCGCTATTACATTATCATATATTTATCATTTATATATGATTTCATATCTGTCAAATTCTATGATCATAGTTAAATGATGCTGTCCTTCATTTTTACATATTACACTTATGATCCACCTATGATCATATAAACAATGTCATAAATGAAGATGGATAACGATTTAGCTGTGTTTTCCGCTGCTATGAGTGCAATTTTTATAAATAGCATTAAAAAAGAAGAAAACTGTTGAGAAAAAAGGAAAAAATAAAACGTATTTGGGTTTTGTAAAAACGTATTTCGTGTTCCGGAGCAAGATTATTATAATAAACACTCATTTTCCTCGTAAAGAGCCTAATTAATATTTTTGTTATTTCAATATTCCAGTCAAAATTCTTGCATTTGAAGACGCCATTTTTTGAAGTTAGGCGAATAGAGGAAAGAATCACTACTGGGGCAACGAATATGATCCTACTTGTACGCTCGCTGTCAAATAGGATCCCATAACTATGATCAAAGACAATATGAATCACATGTAGTTATTATACCGTCCTATATTCTTCATATAAAAATGACTCATACATATATGATCATATTTCTATGATAGTCTAATAGCACTCTAATCAAGATACATTTAACACCATCTAGTGACGAGTAGAAAAAAATAATCTAGTTGCATTTAGCGCCATCTAGTTATGGATAGGAATACTAAAGGAGCGTTCCCACGGCCTGCCTGTAGACAGGCCGCGCCGAGCCGAGCCCGTCTGTCTACCCGCAGGTCGTGGGAACCGACAACGTCTGGCGCGCCGGGGCGCGCCGGGGCTCGCCGGGGCCTGTGCAGAGCATTCCCACGGCGCGCCGGCGCCTGCCGCGGCGCGCGCCCTGCGCGGCGTCACAGTTTAATAAAATAGTGAAATACAGTAGGTTTAGGTATGATAAAAGTCAAGTTTTAAATGGCGGCCATTCCAACATAGACATAGACAGTAGACACCCCAACATGCGGGTGTTTTTGTCGATAAAATTAGATGTATTTCACGCCTTTAAATTATCGCTACTTCAAGACCAAAGGCACTGTACATTCAGAAGGAATCGAAGCTAATTTGTTTCTTCTTTTAATATGTGTAGGTAGGTTTTTCGCATTTTTTTGGTTTTTTGTTTTATTATGTCATAAAATGGCCACTCCGGTTTATAAATTTCATCTGTGCCGCTTCCCGTTTTCATTGAATCTCTTAATTTTGCCCTAAGTTTGCGGTATGTACTCATTAAATTTTCTTTTTTTTTTAAATCTATGGTTATCGTTCCACCTTTTAAATTACGTTTAATTCGCAACCAACTATCGTGGACGTTACTCTTATTTTTATGCAGTGGGGACGAGCTATCCCAAAGCGCTGGCTCGTTTTGATAAAGATTTAATCATAAGTTAGTTAATAAGTTAATTGGTTTGACCACTCCATCATGACTGTGCGCCGTGTGCGCGTACGATGCAGACTGCGGCCCTGCGGCGTGCTGCGGTCGCAAACGAAACGAAATGTTTTTAATAGCGAAGCGAGTCGGTCGGTACACAAACAGTCGTACAGTCAGTCTCAGTTTTACAATGTGGCAGGTGACGTACCTACTATTGAATGAAATATACAGTACGAGGCAAATATCTTAAAAATCGGGTGGGAATTGCGCAGAACGCGTATTTTCGGCATGCGTAGCGGTGAGGTAGGTACCTACGTGGGCGGCGAGAGGGGCGCGCGCTATTGGTTGCTCACACGATCGAACTTATCCCCACTCCATCGAAAAAATTTCAAGATACTTACTTATATACCTTTATTACTATTATGGAAAAGCACAGATTGTGCTGTTTTTATTACATTTAATTAACAAATTAACTAATCCACAGATAAAAAAACTACCTGCCTGGAAAGTCCGAAAAAAAGATTAAGTATTAGTAGGTACCTTAAATATTTTTTATACAGTTCCTTTGGTCTTAAATTAGCGATAATTTAAAGGCGTGAAATACACCGCATTTTAATATTCTTAGTTATTTTTCTATAATTCGAATGCACAAGGATGTTATCTACAAAACGAATCTAAAATTTCATTGCTGTGTTGTATATTTCGAGAGTTATTGTTGTTTGAATATGACCCTAAGTACTAAATGTTAATTTTCGAAAATGAATAAAAAACAAAACTCATAAAAATTGGATTTAATAGTTTGATGAGATTTGTATTCATTCATATTTGTCCATTTTCAAAAATAATAATTTTTGGTTAGGTACGTAAGATGGTAAGGGTCATATTCAAACAACAATAACTCTCCAAATATGAACCGACTTATGGTGTAATTAGGTATTTCAAGGACGGCCGAGTTACAATACTGATAGATATCATTACTGTGACGCACGGCAGATGCCGACAGGCGGCAGGCGCCGGCAGGCCACGCTCCGCGCCGCGCCGCGCCGATCCTTTGAAGTTACCGACACCCGATGGATCGGGCAGACGACGGCGCGCCACGGCAGACGTCAACGGACGCGTCGATTCCCACGACGTGCTGGCTCGGCCTGGCGCGGCCTGATCTGTGACACCACAGGTCGTAGGAACGCTCCTTCACCAAGATGAATTTAATGCCATCTAGTGAGGAGTAGAAAAACTAATCAAGTTGCATTTAGCGCCATCTAGTTATGGAAACGAAAACTAATCAATATGTATTTAGCGTATGTCTGTTTAGCGACTGTCAGGAAAAGCTTCAAATGAAATGATGCATCTTTGATGGCAGTAAAAATGCATTTGTAGTTTATAATTTTTATATTAGATGGTGCCCCTTCTTTTCCGTAGCTCCATTGGACAACCCATTGATGGGACAACGGGAAAAAATAATTTTACCGTGGTCCCAAGAATAACAGGCTCTAGGCTTGCAAATTGTTTAATAAGCAACTGATAAGCAATTTTTGGCCGATGAAAATTTCAGTAATTCTACATGTTACTACTCTACGGAGCCGGCCATTCTGATGTCAGGATAGAAGGTCAGGATAGAAGGTCAACCTTAAATGTTTAATTTTTTTAAATTATGCAATAAGCAATTCTCTCATTATGATAAGCTAATATAAACAATACATAAGCAATTTTTAGACACAATTTCAAAGTTAAATACGACTGTTGACCGGGGCGATTCAGCCGTTCACGAAATGCACCTGCCATGACAATGATGCATTTCTTCTAGTAGTAGAATGATGCATTTCTACTAGCAAGAGTACTTATAGTCATTGGTCATCAGTCACATATTGGGCGTCATTACAACCATATCCAATCATAATAATATTACATAAATTACGATTTTTATGTTACAGTAGGTACGAGAGGCAAACATTTTGACACTTTTGTGACGGAGTGGGGATTAAGTTTGCGCATGTGCACTTGTGAGCGACCAATAGCGCGCACCCCTCTCCCGCCGCCCGCGTACCTCACCGCTACGCATACCCAAAATACGCGTTCCGTTCTGCGCTCTGCGCAATCCCCACCCGATTTCAAGATGTTTGCCTCGTACTGTACACCCTGTCTGTAACCACGCTGTGACCTGTAACCCGATTTATCTAGCGAATTTTTACTCACGTATACATAGTACGGGTTAGTTTCTTCGGGTAATAGTGCTTTGTGTGGTAAGGTACTGTGGTGTGCCACTCTCGCGCACAGTCCGGGACACAGTGCAGGCACATCTGGGAGTCCTGCCGCTCCTTGTCAAGGTGGGGGTCGGTCCCGCCTGGGTAGTAGTATAAAAGTTTCTCTGCAATTAGAAACATAACTATAGGTAGAGGAACTCGTTGGCGCAGTGGTTTAGCGCCTGGCCCTGCGATAGCGGAGGTAAAGGTTGCTTATAGTTACCCTTGCGATAGTAGACCGACCCTTGCGAATCCAGGTTTGCCAGGTCTTTTTCAAATAAATACCGAACAGTGAGCAAAAAAATAATTGCCTACACAACTGGGAAACCCGAGCATGTCCCTCGCCACACCCTAACCTAACCTAACCCTCTCACCAAGCCTAATAGGCTTCGTGTCAGGGCCGGGCGGTTCTCACCCCTGCCCCGCCCCCCAGAAATGTTAGAGCCCCGTGGGCTCGTTCTTTCCTCTCCTTGAGGACTGGGCGGATCGCCTCCACCGTTTTGTGACCGGCGATTGGCTCTGCCAGTTGCCGCTCCCAGTCCTCAAAACATTGCACCTCTGTCACACGCATAAGCCCAGCAAACTAATTTCAAGTCCACCTGGCTAGCTACCACCATCTTACCTAAGTCTGGCGCCATAACAACATTTAAAAATTGTTGTGTTCCGGCAGCTAGAGGTATAAGATAGTCAGTTCTTCAGTGATGAGAATTCTGGGTGTAGTGCACTACCACCTTCGGCCTTATCACCACTTAATTAACATCAGGTGAGGTAACGGCCAATAGCACTATCCCGTTGAGCATTAAAAAAACGAAATTAGAACTGTGGAAAGCCCGAACCTATTTCTCCTATCCAAAAAATAAAATTGCTAGTGACAGCTCACCCCTGTGCTTAGTTAGACAGGTAAGATGTTCAGGAGTGCAGATTTTATCAGTGGCGTTCTGTGGCATCGTGAACGGCAGGCAGTGGCAAAGTGCGAAGATGGTGCGCTGGCGGCACTCCGTCAGACACCATGTATAGCTGCTGAATTCATTGCGCGATTTGCCGTCCATCTGGCGGAGACGGCATCGTCTCTGAAAAGGCAAACTTGATTTTTTAACTAGGTACCACATCGGATTGTCGCCAGCTTTAATCATTAGGTAATTTATAATAAGTTTGGGATGGATTGCGGTATGGGGTATTTAACCGCCTTTATGGTCTAGTGTCGTTCACCCGTGTAAAACGCAGGGGTCCCGGGTTCGATTCCCAGGGGGGGGGGGGACGACAATTTGTACTCGGTTTGGTTGGTGGTAGGAATTATTTCAAGTCCACCTGGCTAGCTACCACCTTCTCACCTAAGTCTGACGCCATAACAACAGGATAAAAATTGTAGTGTTCCGGCAGTTAGAGGTAAGATAGCCAGTACCGCAGTGATGAGGATTCCGAATGTAGTGCGCTTTCACCTTCGGCCTTAGCGTCACTTAACATCAGTTGAGGAGAAGGCCAAGCACTATCCCATTGTGCATTAAAAAGGTAGATGTTTGGTTTCAGCTGGCCGTTAATTATTGTAGTATTTTTCAATTATTACTTACCCATTCTTCGTTGTAGATGCGTAGAGTCGAGGAGGGGTGTTGCACATGCGCTTGCAGCGGGAAGTACACGGACTGGTTGCGACTGGCGGGCAGCAGGCGCACCAGCCCTGATTCTATCAGAGGGTACTGATTCCCGTCGAACATCAACACCTGGATGTTACAACATTGAGAGAAATTGAATGGGATTACTGCGCGTGTTTGCATTTGCCCCGCACCACGTCCCCCGTCAATGAGACCAAATGACTTCTGCGCATTAAATGTCACTGCTCAAGATTCGTGCTAACTGCTGAAGCCTGACCTATAGTATACTATAGGTCTGTAGGTCTATAGGTATATAGGCTATAGCGCTTTATCGATACTTAACAGGGTCTCCAGCAAATTTATTATATACTTCATACTAAATAAGTGCTGATTGGCTGAATAATATAAAAAGTCACAAAAGTCGATTTGTCTCATGATTACGAAAAGACTAACAGTAGGTATAGATAGACAGTTGAAAAAGCACCCAATCAAGAAGAACATGTTAATACTAACTCTTCGAAATATAGGCAAAATGAGAAAGGACAACCACGTAGCAGATGAATCAGGCGACTATTCATGTGCAACAACTTTCTGTCGAACGAAGTATGCACCCATAGCGCACCCATAGCGCAACCAATTTTTATCGGTGCTTTTGTAACTATAGCTGATTTTATGATGCTTGGAACTAAAGTCTTTATTAAGACTTACATCGAAACCAGCAGTGGGTCGTCGGGAAACAGCGGCGTCGTCGGGATTCTCGTTGACCACCACGACTAATCCGTTGTTGGGTCCCAACAAGCGTAGTGTCAGTGGCGGCTGTTGGATGTCTGCAGGACTGGAGTGTTAGAAAAATTGTTAATTAAGAACATCTTTCTTCATACCTACTTATTAGTAAATACCTACCTGAAGCGCTCATGACGGAGCTTAACAGACTGATCGTACTCGATCACGTTTGTTAAACAACTTTTGGTCTGGCCATGTGCTGGATGAGTGACCGTTAAGTGGCATTGCAAGTGAGCGCTTCCGTGCTTCGGAGGGCACGTTAAACCGTGCGTCCCGGCTGTTGTCATCTGACAACAGTCGTTAAGCCAAGTCAGAGGCCTTACAGGCGGCTTGATAAACTCTAACACCAAAGGTGGCCACTAATCCTCATACGATAAGAAGAAGAAGTAGATACCTAAGTAGGTCTGTAGGTACTTTTTTATGAAACTCATAAAATATTGCTTAGATTTTTTTATCGTCTAGCATTAAGCTTACCTGCTGGGTCAAGATAAAAAAGGGGGAGAGTATAACGGGCGGGAAACACCATAATATTCTAATTCGAAAAGAAAAAACCAACTGGTATCTGGAGTTGAAGACGCAGCAGAACCCGAACGGTGTAGGCCTCTCGGCGAACAGGCGGTCGCACTCGACGGTGTGGCCGCGCCACCCGCATCGGCGCAGGATGTGCGTGCATCTCGGAGCGAACTGGCCAAAATAGGTACACGTTAACTTTGCTGATGGAGCACACCAAATCAGTTGCAGTCCGTATGCGTTGCAGACGCAGTTCGTGAGGACCAGACCCACCTATACCCGCTGATATTTTAATCGTTTTATTCCCACAGAGGGGTGGTCTTCCATGATTACAAGCAACTTTTGCTATGGACCAACTCATATGGCGGAAAAAAAATTAGCTATTTGAATGTATATGTTGCTGGCACACTGCCCTTCACATATCTCTCCAGCTATCCTAAGTCTCAAACATCGATGTGGTCTCAAAGGTTGTCTGGAAGAGATCGCTCTGAGCGATAAGGCCGCCTTTGCTCACCATAGTTTTAAGTTTTATGTTACTGTAATTCCTGTAATGTGTGTGTGCAATAAAGTGTTTATCTATTTCTCTGTTCCATACAAAAGTGCAATACTTCCTACTAGACCTTATATTTTTAGGGAACAGCTGATTTTTTTCGCTATATCGAGTTGGCCCCATAGTAAAAGTTGCTTGTAATCATGAGTGGAACCACCACACTACGGGAACCAAAATATTACTAAAATTTTACGCTGTAGGATGTAGTAAGAAGTAGGTAACTTATGAAATTCTAAAGACGCCTTACGGCTTATAATAGGTAAATAATGATGTAATTTTTACCCATAGGTACAATGCGGTTAAATTGACAATAGACAGTGAATGGCAAAGAGAAAATTTTACAGATTAATTATGTACCGCAAGCGCTCTGAAGTTAGTCGCTGCAGTTGTACATTGTTAAATTAATTGCATTGTACACAAATACATAAAAGGGATAATGCCCAAATTCTAAACTAGGTACATGTTGAGCATGTTGTTGTGGGGAAACAGGGAGGGTGTTTGGTACTTTTTTTCCATTTACTTTGCTTTTGTGGTCTCTCGGCAATTAATATTATAGCCTTATGATAATAATGTTTACCTTACCTTATACATAACATTAGTTACGTTGAAATTAGGGTCCATATCAAAAACAAATCGCATAAATTCCGTATCGGGCTCCGGCCAATTGAGGGTAATCAAGTTTCCAAATTTCATCAAATTGTTTTTAATTATGTTATAGCTGTAGGTATTGTTGTTAAGTTTTCTGGAAGACCTAAAAATATTTTGTTTGTTTACTTATGGCACTAAATAAATAAGTGTGTAACAAAAAGATGGCAATTATTGATGAATCCTTGGATAGCAGCATCGCTTTGAACGGAAAAATCTGCAGAATAAAAAAAAAATAGGTAGTGTAAGTACCTCATACTTACAAAAAATCTGTATAGGTCTTAAGAGCCCTGTGGGTAATGATGGCGTTACTACAAATGGCGATGGCGGGAAAGGATACGATCGAATCCCGGTCTTTGCTGCGAAGGTTTATTTGTAATGGTGGTCTGTTCTGGAAGTCTACGCACATGTAAATCATGGTTGACAGTCCCCATACTACCAAAGACAACATCAGAAGCCCGTGACACCACCTAAAATACAGCACAGAAGCAGGGGGTCAAGTCTGCTAATGTTTTCGTCAAAATCGTAGTTCAATGGTGTTTGAATGGTAATGCTTTTTGACACAGTTCTTGTTTCTTAAACCCAAAATCATGACAATATGTTTCCGTTTTGGGTTTAAGAAACACAATGTGTTTCAGTTTTGGGTTTAAGAAACAAGAACTGTGTCAAAAAGCATTACCATTTAAATACCATTTAACTACGATTTTGACGAAAACATTGCAAGCAGACTTGACACCCAGGGGCCCTATTTTTGAATCGCTCGAAGCCAGTCGAGCGCTCGTTTCTACTGATTTTCGTTCGACATCTCATTGTTTTGAGTCATATGTCGAACAAAAATCAGTATTCAAAAATAGGGCCCGGTCCGTGTACCATGCATTGCACTTGATTTACCCGATTATCTTTTTGTTGATTTTTTCGAGTTGTCGCAGTGGCGTATATCGGAGTGGGGTTCGTCGCAGTGGAGTTCAGTCGCTATGACGTTAATTGCAGTCGTCTTTTGTATCTATATTATATTATATATATATATATTATATTATCTATCAAGTTAGTGGCAGTAACAAACTGTCGCGATTGTGTTATCCGCAGCTTTGTCAAGGTTTTGCCCGGCGAAGCAAAATTGAGGGTAAGTATATGATGGTATGTATGTATTTTTTAAAGCAGTACTTATAACCTACAATTCCACGCTTTTTTCACTATACAAAGGTAGTTTTTCTTTGTCTCTTCAGAGTGTGTTCTGAACTAGCAGTGGCCCTATCATGAGTTGATGCAAACTGATTTCCTTATCTTAAACAGTTGTTTTATCTCCTTCACTCGCATTGACTGTGAGCAGTACCTATAGCCGATGGTTAACGATAAACAGTTTGCATCAACTCATGGTAGATTTACTTACAAATCGATCCTCTTTCATGTGGGGAGAAATCGAAATAACTCCTTGTAAGTTATGTTGCCCTGGTACTTTTGTAATGGCAGGATAATTTTGCTGATTCAGAAATCGTACGTGCCGGACTACAGCTGCGCCACAAAAAAAAAGTTGGAAATCTGACTTTTTGACTATGCCATGATGAAGTCGCTAATTTGTCGGAATTTGTCGCACAAAAACCAGAATTTGTCGGTCTTGCGTTTAGGAGATACGTGTGGCCCAGCTGTAGAGACGTCTCTACAGCTGCGCCACACAGATCTCGAAAACGGAAGGTCGTAGCGAAAATCTGATTACTCGTGTGTACAGCCGTTAATTTGTCGGAATTTGTCGCACAAAAACCAGAGTTTGTCGGTCTTGCGTTTAGGAGATCTGTGTGGCACAGCTGTAGAGACGTCTCTACAGCTGAGCCACACAGATCTCGAAAACGGAAGGTCGTAGCGAAAATCTGATTACTTGTGTGTGCAGCCGTTAATTTGTCGGAATTTGTCGCACAAAAACCAGATTTTGTCGGTCTTGCGTTTAAGAGATATGTGAGGATACGCTGTGGAGACTTTTCTACCTGGATCTTGAGAAAGGAAGGTCGTAGCGAAAATCTGATAACTCTAGTGTGTAGCCGTTAGTTTGTCGGAATTTGTCACCAAGAATCAGAGTTTGTCGATCTTGCGTTTAGGAGATATGTGAGGATACGCTTCCGACGTTTCGTTCTCGAGATCCAGGTAAAAAGGTCTCCACAGCGTATCCTCACATATCTACTAAACGCAAGATCAACAAACTCTGATTCTTGGTGACAAATTCCGACAAACTAACGGCTACACACTCGAGTTATCAGATTTTTGCTACGACCTTCCTTTCTCAAGATCCAGGTAGAAAAGTCTCCACAGCATATCCTCACATATCTCTTAAACGCAAGACCGACAAAATCTGGTTTTTGTGTGACAAATTCCGACAAATTAACTGCTGCACACACGAGTAATCATATTTTCGCTACGACCTTCCGTTTTCGAGATCTGTGTGGCTCAGCTGTAGAGACGTCTCTACAGCTGCGCCACACAGATCTCCTAAACGCAAGACCGACAAACTCTGGTTTTTGTGCGACAAATTCCGACAAATTAACGGCTGCACACACGAGTAATCAGATTTTCACTACGACCTTCCGTTTTCGAGATCTGTGTGGCGCAGCTGTAGAGACGTCTCTACAGCTGGGCCACACGTATCTCCTAAACGCAAGACCGACAAATTCTGGTTTTTGTGCGACAAATTCCGACAAATTAGCGACTTCATCATGGCATAGTCATAAAGTCAGATTTCCAACTTTTTTTTTTGTGGCGCAGCTGTAGTCCGGCACGTAGAAATCGTCCACCATTCGGCACACTACCGCCAACTTGGCGCTAGTGTAGATGTAGACCTGTCATTTTGTTGTTTCTATGCACTGACCTGCATATATTTACACTGGACAGACTTATGTCAAACTGTTTTTGTGCCTATTTGATTTCCGCCATTTTGGCGCTGTAGGACGTAGCGTGAGCATAGCGTGAGGGACATGGTACTAAAGTTTGAAGTCTGGAGAGACCATCACGGCAACCATTTTCATATTGTACGTCAAAATTAGTTCTTTAGACGCACGCTAGTGGCGTTTCAAATACTAAAGGCACAAAAACTTAGCTGTCAAATCATACAGACAGCCAGTCCAGTTAAATAAAATTTTTTTTTTCATGTCAGTGTTTCTATGTGTTTGCTATCAATTTTTTGATGTTGGAAGCGAATTTTCGTAAATATCCATTTTTCTTCCAACATATTTTGGTTTCCTTCAATGTTTAATTCATTTACTATCCCACGTCCATATTCATTATTTATTTATTAGTATCAACCATTATTGATATAATTTAATATAAATTGGAAAATCCGGGGTAAATGCCCATACAAAGGTCTCCAGCAGCAGTAGCGCCACCAAGCGGGATACATTTTGTGACATCCCCCCCCCCCCCCCCCCCCAATTAGTGGTAGGTATTCCGTTGTTTAATTTCTTATACCACAATTCTCACCTCGTATGTTTTCTGGCGTCAATGTCTAGGACGTACCGAAGTCCTGGCATGGTGGTATGGCGCCAGAACTCACCAATAGCATCGTTGAAACTGGTTCGCAACCTTTGTTCGATGGGACCGCGGCGTCTAGTGTCCCTGGCGCTTGGTCCGGTCGTTGCTTTGTTTAATTTCTTAAACCACAATTCGGAATCTACCGTCCTCATTTCTCAACCGGTCATAAAATCACCGGGCTTTAGTCCTAGGGGATGGTTTATATGTGTTGATTAAAAAAGTATAAGAAATAATAATGGAAGCAATCAATTAAGTTAATCAGAAATTAAACCTAGCTCGGAAGCGGGTGACTGCTGTTTTTTTGGGTCCTTCGTCGATTCATACACGTGCTGGACTACAGCTGCGCCACAAAAAAAAAGTTCGAAATCTGACTTTTTGACTATGCCATGATGAAGTCTATAGTTTGTCGGAGTTTGTCACCAAAAACCAGAGTTCGTCGGTCTTCCGTTTAGGAGATACATGTGGCTCAGCTGTAGAGACGTCTCTACAGCTGCGCCACACAGATCTCGAAAACGGAAGGTCGTAGCGAAAATCTGATTACTTGTATGTATAGCCGTTAGTTTGTCGGAGTTTGTCGCACAAAAACCAGAGTTTGTCGGTCTTGCGTTTAGGAGATACGTGTGGCGCAGCTGTAGAGACGTCTCTACAGCTGAGCCACACAGATCTCGAAAACGGAAGGTCGTAACAGAAATCTGATTACTTGTGTGTGTAGCCGGTAGTTTGTCGGAGTTTGTCACCAAGAACCAGAGTTTGTCGGTCTTGCGTTTAGGAGATATGTGAGGATACGCTGTGGAGACCTTTCTACCTGGATCTTGAGAACGGAGGGTCGTAGCGATAATCCGATTAGTCATATCTATAGTCGGTAGTTCGACCGAGTTTGTCGCCAAATATCAGAGTTTGTCGGTCTTGCGTTTAGGAGATATGTGAGATTTTCGCTACGACCTTCCGTTCTCGAGATCCAGGTAGAAATATCTCTATAGCATATCCCCACATATCTTCTAAACGTAAGATTGACAAACTCTGATTTTTGGTGACAAACTCCGACAAACTAATGGCTACACACTCGAGTTATCAGATTTTTGCTACGACCTTCCGTTCTCAAGATCCAGGTAGAAAGGTCTCCACAGCGTATCCTCACATATCTCCTAAACGCAAGACCGACAAACTCTGGTTCTTGGTGACAAACTCCGACAAACTACCGGCTACACACACGAGTAATCAGATTTCTGTTACGACCTTCCGTTTTCGAGATCTGTGTGGCTCAGCTGTAGAGACGTCTCCTACAGCTGCGCCACACGTATCTCCTAAACGCAAGACCGACAAACTCTGGTTTTTGTGCGACAAACTCCGACAAACTAACGGCTATACATACAAGTAATCAGATTTTCGCTACGACCTTCCGTTTTCGAGATCTGTGTGGCGCAGCTGTAGAGACGTCTCTACAGCTGAGCCACATGTATCTCCTAAACGGAAGACCGACAAACTCTGGTTTTTGGCGACAAACTCCGACAAACTATAGACTTCATCATGGCATAGTCAAAAAGTCAGATTTCCAACTTTTTTTTTGTGGCGCAGCTGTAGTCCGGCACGTGATTCATACCAGGGCTGGTCCATCCTATGGTATGAAAATAAAATCAATGTCACCAAAAAAATTCAAAGTAAATGCTGGCAAAATTACATTAAAAAGGTTGCTTGGTATGAAACAGCGAATTCAAAAAGCGTCTTTGTGCGATTCATACCGTGGGATGAAACACTCATGGTATGAATCGACGAAAGACCCTTTTTTTCTATTTTAATATTTTTATAAGTAGGTAAGGTATTTAGCCCTCCATCACGCAATAACTCGGATTGTTAAATTTTCTTTGTTTTCGAGTTATTTACAAAAAAAAAAAAAATACATTTGTTTTAAGACTTTTTATATTTTCAAAGAATTTTTAAAAAAAGAGTAGACTGTTGCCAAAATGCCGTGCGAAATTCATACAAATCAACTTTTATCGAGAGATCGAACGGTGTGTTTGCCTACAGTCTACAGAGGGTAGAGTTCATTCATTTAAAAAAAAGCTTAAAACGTTTTAGCAGAGTTATCGTGAATTCACTTGTTTTTTTATGTACTTACATGGAATATCTATTTCTAAATCAGTTATGTACTTTTCTAGAACTTCTTTCAGGCTAAGCTTATTTACAGTTCTAACCAGTCAATGGTTATGGCGTGACTAATTTACCTACTGATCGATATTTAACATTGAAACAAGTCGCTTGGTGGAAAAATTGTAACTAATTAAATAAAACACGCGAATTCATTGTGGTAACTTTATTTTGTTCATAACAATTTAAATTTAATATTTATATCTACTTATGTATAGGTAGGTAGGTAGCAATATGAATAGATTTGTCCACTTTTTCATTTTGTTTCATTGATATAATATAACTTTATAATGATTTTGTAATTAATGCAGAAACATAACCTGCACTTATTAATTAAATTGAAAATATACGTCTAAAGTCTGTTCATCCTTACTCGTCTTATATGGTAAACAATCTTCACCTAACTCTTTATTGAAATAATCATTTATAAAATACAACAAATGGTTTTCCAACGAAATAAATTGTTATTAAATTAACAACAACTCATAAAGTTAGTAACATATTTTTAAATAACGATTTAAGTATAAAAGACGTATGACAACTGTCAAAAACTGTTTACTAAATAAGACAAGTAAGGATGAACAGACTTTACATAAATATATTTCTGGTATAGAGACGGTTATACAACATGTTAAAAAAGACCCCTAAGGCCAAATATGGATGGTATACTACTTATAGGGATGGTGGTCAAACTATGGGACCAACTCTGAAATCGCGAAAAAAAATTGCTCAGCTCTTTCATACAACAATTAATAACGAAAATATCAAAATTGTATGAAATTGAAACAAATATTTTTTTTGTCGCGATTTCAGAGTTGGTCCCATAGTAAAAGTAGTTCAGTTTGATGGTCTCTACCTATCATATTCGGTATCAAGGTCTTTTGTAACACGTTGTATGTATAAGGATTATAACAAGAAATGTATAATCAAAACATATAAATATAAAAACATACCCATCTAAAACAAAACTTTCGGTCCTTTTATAATGCAAAAAATATGTAAATTTTATTAAAATAACATTTTGTTTCCATTTCATTATAACCATAAAACATGATTTCTTAACTAATAATTCCTTTGGCGTAATAACTAAATAATAAATAAATGTCACGGAAAACGTGGTTGCTAATTTTACATGTAACTAATGGCGTAAAAGAATCGCGTTTTCTCTACAAAATTGTGTTATCACAAGATGTGCCATATTTACATCGTGTTTACAGCAGGTGTAAGTACGCCAGCAATGAAAGTTGCTTAACACTTTAGTACTTTGTCATAGTAAATTGTTGACGCTTCAAACTGTAACGGCCCAGTCACGGACAGCGCGGCAGGAGGTGAGGCAGGCGGCGCGGCAAGCGAATTCAATAATCACTGCGCGCTATCCCGATGGCGGCCTCTCAGCTCGTCGTCACGACCGCGCAGTGGTTACTGAATTCGCTTGCTGCGCCGCCTGCCGCGCCTCCTGCCGCGCTGTCCGTGGCCGGGCCGTGAGACATCTGTCAAAAAAGTTGCTGTGACAAAGTACTATGGGCAACAGCGTCGCTTAACCAGTTTGCAACAAAATTCGTGTGCGCACTTAATTATTCTAAGTGTGCGCACGTATCGCCCCTGCACGAACTAAACGTATGTGACAGCGGGCGCGACGTGCAAGCGATTTTAACCTTAGCGGTGGTTAAGCGACGCTGTTGTCCATGGTACATACTAAAGTGCTAAGCCACTTTCGTTACTAACTGTACAACGAAATCATTGTCCTTGCCAAATAATTTCACAGTTTATTTTGATATTTTCTATCACAGACTTCATTCCAGATACCTACAGTTAAATATAGTATTTATTGCGTAAAAAACCCGAAGAAACAAATCAGATGTTCTTTTGATCAAGTACCTAAGCAAAAAGTTTACATAATCGAACAGGGATAATAAGCAAAAACTTGATATTTTTTTCCAAAACTTGGATTAAAATTAAACCTGACTTATTACTGCCATTTTTATTCGTATCGAAAAAAATGTGAGCATCCGTGTTAAACCATGTAAACTACTTTAGTTCCAGTTTAGAATACTTATTCACATTTTTATGTCATACTGAAAATTCCTATGGCGTAGAAGAGACTTACATGGGATTGAATTCGCAAAGCTTTAATACTCATGAAAAAAACTCTACAGCAATCTTTACTTGTAGGTATTGTTTCAACATTACATATTGCAATAGTATTAAGGCAACTTTCTTCACTTTTCTTTTCTCAACATTCACAATAATAAAATAGTTCTGTAGAAAAATACATAGTAGGTAGATACCCTCTAAGCTACAAACATTTGGTTAATGTCAAAAGTTTAGTAATTAGGCAACTAACTGAATCACGGTATTATGTTATCGGCAGGTAGGTAATATGTACCTACAGATTGTCAATATTTTCGTTTACTATCAGAGGAAAAGTGCAAACATTTTTTAGCACTTTAAATAAGTTTATTTTATAAAATGTACGGACTTGAAATATTTACCGCTTACTTTTGACCGTTACTAAAGCATCAATCGATCTCCGTCGCTCACGATCGTCGGTCGTGGGTCGTCACATACTGCTGTGACCTGAAAATTGTCGGCATCGCGATCGAAGTGTCATTTTTGATTGACAAAAATGTTAGGAAAGCAGAAAGGTGTTTCGTCTAGACGTGTGCTGTGGGGCCGATGCCGGCAGGGGGCGCTCGTCACAGGCGCGCCACCAGCAGCAGCATCGAGAGCAGAAGCAGCGACGCTCCGCTCACCCCCAGCCGTGTCGAACTTGACAAAATGCTCTTCCCTGTAACAAAACATTTTTGTAAGAATTAAGTATCTGGGGGTCAAGTCTGCTAATGTTTTCGTTAAAATCGTAGTTCAATGGTGTTTGAATGGTAATGCTTTTTGACACAGTTCTTGTTTCTTAAACCCAAAATGTTGTGTCTTGATTTTGGGTTTAAGAAACAAGAACTGTATAAGAATTACCATTAGAATACCATTGAACTACCATTGACGCAAACATTAGAAGACTTGACCCCCAGGGCTCTGTCACTCCGCCCGTGAGTATGAATGAGGTTCTCGGCGTCCTCAGCGAGGTCAAATTTCATACGTCAGAAAAGATAAGACCTACGCGATAGAAAAAAGGCAACTACTACATAGATGAATATTTTGTAGCGAAAAGAGCGCTGTGCGACCTGAATTGCACTTTATTGTGTCGGAGCAAGAGTTGCAATTTATTTAAACGATTTTGCGGAGTGCAACTTCTGTACGCTAGTACTATTATCTATTCTGTGATATTACATTCTGTTGCAATTATTTTGTATCCCCTTTGTACAGTCGTACAGACATCACACAGTCACGGTAATAGATATCATTACCGTGACACAGCGGCGGGTACGATGTCAACGAGGATTGGTGCTATGTGACGGCTCAGAGCTGCACTCTTTGCGCTGCCCGCGGTTCATGCTCAACACCAATGTAGCACGTGTGCGGGAGCCAGGGGAAGGGCTCTGAGAGGAACACCCTAGTGTAGGCTTTAAAGTCATTTTTCAATACAGTTGCTCGAAAATGTGAGCTTATGCTGCTGTCAGCTGCCCTGTGGCCAGCGGCGTGCGGTAAGTAGATTTTTCAACACACTTGCTCGTAAAGTGAGCCCTAATACATCGCTTTTAGGGCCATAAACCGAACTATAACAAACGCGTGCAATAATATATAAAACACTAGTTGGTTATAGAATGATCCCTACAAAGTTAAATAGGTACCTTACTGCAAGTTCTATGCGAGTAAACAGAGCATTTTCAATTTAACCGGGTAATACAGTTATTTTTTTAGTAACACCAAAGAGGTTTTATGCCGCTGAAAATTCATTTGCATTTTTGGAATAAATAAATGTGTAGGTCCTTAATTAAGTCAAACAAATATTTATTATTATCAAATTATTCCTAATTTACAATATTTTGTTAAAAAATATTAAAATATTAGCATTTTATCACCTAAATTTATAATTTTGAAGTAGGCTGTATGCTCACTAACCCCTTTGTTCGCAAAATATTTTTGCATTGGGCGTATGAAAAAAACAAAAAAAAACCTGCGCGCCTTTTGTCATCATGATTATCAGTTTGTTTTTGTCATATTTGTTGCTGTGTGGTAAATTACTTTGTTTTTCCTCGCAAATGTGTTGAAAAACGTCGTATGAAACTCCTGAGCTCTTACTTATTGCACACTCGGCTGAGTTACGCCCTCGCCTGCGGCTCGGGCTGCAACCCACAGCCTTGTGTGCAATAAGCAACCTAAGCTAACTTGTATCATAATGTACTATTACCGCACGCCCGCGCTGTGCGTTTTTGTTTACGTACGTTTTTTTTTTTTATTTCTACTAAGCCAGCTTCCACCGGCGACTTCGTCCGCGTGGACAGTAAAAAAACCGGCCAAGTGCGAGTCGGACTCGTGCACGTAGGGTTCCGTACCAAAATCCGGAAAAAAATATGTTTGTTGTATGGGAGCCCCCCTTAAATATTAATATTATTCTGTTTTTAGTATTTGTTGTTATAGCGGCAACAAAAATACATCATCTGTGAAAATTTTAACTGTCTGCATGTTGTCGTTATTAATAACGAGCAAAAAACGGCAAAAAAACACGTTTGTTGTATGGGAGCCCCCCTTAAATATTAATTTTATTCTGTTTTTAGTATTTGTTGTTATAGCGGCAACAGAAATACATCATCTGTGAAAATTTCAACTTTCTAGCTATCACGGTTCATGAGATACAGCCTGGTGACAGACAGACAGACGGGACAGCGAAGTCTTAGTAATAGGGTCTCATTTTTACCCTTTGGGTACGGAACCCTAAAAATATAGCGACCAGTTTAAAATGACCTCTTTGAATATGTGTATGAAAGCTAGTACTAAGGATAGTTCAAGCTGTTTCCCTGGTTCCACCCACCTGAATTTAATGAAACATATAGCTTAGATTTTAAGTTGGCCCTTAATCTACTAAACTGTGAAAAGCCCATCAAAATTCTTTTAGCGGTTTTTGCGTAATACGCGCACAAATATTTATAATTTACAGTTTTATTATATGTATAGATTACAATTTCAGTAGTACCAATAATGTTTTCTCGCAAATGTATTGTAAAACGTAGTATGGCACACGGTTGTTAAGGTTTTTTAAAACTCGTGACGATTATAAACCCTTGCTTACGGCTCGGGCTTATAAAACGTCAACTCGTTTTAAAAACCTCCTTACGAACCTTGTATCATAAACTACTAATACATACTCAATTACTTACATCTCTCAGCTAGTTTCCTGTGACAACAGCAGTCTCTGAGTCGGGCGTAGCTCGCGCAGTCGTGAGCGCTCAGGTGGCAGCGGTCCCTGCCGATGTAGCACGTGTGCGGAAGCCACGGGAAGGGCTCGGAGAGGAACGCTCTCTCGCAGCAGCAGTGGTCAGCAAGCACGCGCGTCTCGCAGTACTCCATGTCGCTGCGGCTGCACACTCCGCAACCATCGCGGGTTAACGGTACTGCAACAAAAGTCATTCAGGATTGGTACACTTGATACGTCTCATGAAACTGGTATTGACTAATTAAAGTATCGGGATCTTGATGAGAGAGATGAAGCAAAATAAATACCTGGTGTAACAAGACCCTTAACGAAGCTGAGGTCTACGTATTCTGCCCATCATCAGGACCATTTTTCTTCAAAATTTTAACGATATTAATTTTAGGTGTTAAAAGAGCATTGCATTGTATACATTACCGTAGCTATTGGTTTACCAGGTATAGTCTAACTAAAAGACAAAAATTATTCTGATGATGGGCAGAATGCGTGGACTTCGGCTTCGTTGCGGATCTTTTTGCACTCTTTATGTATGAATCGTAGGAACTGGAAAGAATTTTAAATCCAGTTTTCAGCTTTACAAGTTCCAGTTGGTTGGTTTCCAGTTGGTAGCTACAATAAGTTTGACGTGTGTAGTCAGTCAGGTACCAGTGAATGCGGCTGGCTGCAGTATTGATTAGATTCCGCGATAGTAGTCGTAGCCTAGTTCTAATACACAAAGACACGTCTTTAACTTTTTTTGTCATTACAGTCTGTTGATTATCTGTTTTTTTATGGAAAATATATATTTCTGAACTTTCATGGATACCATACCTACTATACTTAATATAAAAATTAAGTAAGTACTTAAGTAGATGAAATTAGTTCAAATATTGCTCATAAAAGTACAATTAACGAGAAAGCAACCCAATAAAGCGTGTTAAAATGAGGCTAAGTTAAGTTAAGTAAAGTTAAGTTAAATAATTCCGACATTGTAATTTTCGTGTGACACGAAATTTCAGGAAAAAAAAATATTCTTGAAATTTGCATATACCTATTACTATTGACATTGAATATCGGATTATGAAAAAATATCTGACAAATCGAAGGTTGCGCAAGCACAAAAAGCGGATACGCTCGAATAGCTTAGCTCAAGAAAAATACGGAAAAGTTTTCGTTCACATAAAAATTTAAATCAACTATTTTACTGAGATAGTTTCCTATTTTTACCGACTTCAAAAGGAGGGAGGTACTCAATTCGACCCGTTTTTTTTTTGTATGTACACCGATTACTCGAAGACGGCTGAACCGATTGAAATGATTCAAACGTTACATTACATTAGGTAAACCCCCAAGTTGGTCCCATTTTTTTAAATTTTGAAATCGGTTCAGTACTTTTCAAGTAATCTTGAAAAAAGTACGAAAATAGTATGATTTTGTGTGAACTACCTCGATGATCAGTCGTATAACTTCTTTGTTTATGAACTGAATAAGATAATTATTTTTTGTTTGAAAAGGGATATCTTAAGTGTAGTTCTTTAACCGACTTAAAAAAGGAGGTTCTCAGTTTGACCCGCATGTATGTATGTTTCTCCGCGATTAACTCACGTTTGGCTGAGCCGAATTTTCCTACACTAAAAATAAAAAATTGTTTAAAAAAACAAAAAACCGACTTCAAAAAACCTACCTCGAAAAAGTAAAAAATAATATTCGTAATAATAAAAACAAGTCTATTGAAGTCGGGTGGGGCTTTTAGAATAAAAAAAAAGGAATTTGTACTCCAGCCCCACCCGACTTCAATAGACTTGTTTTTATTATTACGAATATTATTTCTTACTTTTTTGAAGTCGGTTTTTTGTTTTTTACGTACAACATTGTAGGCTGATTACAAGCACGTCGCGTCGTCGTCAAGAATTCTTGACTCAGCAAAGGATACCTAACTATGTCCCTGCGTGTTATTTCACACTGTGTCACAACGATTTAATATCAACCTCCGTTTCCTAGTGGCGTTATAAAATTTTTCATAGCACGACCAGCTAATTTTCCGCAGTCAATCATCATTTAATCACGGTGACAGCCCCTGTAATTAGCAGTTCCACGAGAGTGATTGCCTGTCTGGCCATTCAGTGCCAAGGCTGGGACCAATGCCAAAGGTACTGAAGAGCTGCATTGTGATGCATAGATTTATGGTGGGGTCGTCCTAATAGGGGATTTTCAATTATTTTCAATTATCTCCATAAATTTTGGGTTTAAGTACATATGTGTCATACAAAATATTATTTCTTATTCGATATTCTATCTGACTGTTAAGTGCATTATATTATTATCCGAAAATGAAAAAAATAACGTTATTTTTCCCAGATTTCATCGTGTGATAAAACTAATATATTTTTATTTTTCTGTTCCATCATGTTTTTATACGTGTCCGAAGCGATCAATTCAAAATCGGTGACTTATGCATATTCCGTACGAGCAAACGAAGCGATTTCGTCGCACGACGAGATTAAACACACACATTTCTTTAGAGTGTCTTAATAATAATCGTCCTAGCCTATTCAATAGAAATGTGTAATCGTGCGATGAAAACTTCTGTCCAAATTGACTTCGTTTTCTCGTACAAACGAAGTCAATTTGGACGACGATGCTGCCTGCGCCGGGAAGTCTACTGTGTCATCCAAATCCAATGAAATCCAATATGTGAAGGACTTTTATTTTTTAAGAAATTGTTAATAAGTAGGTAATTCAGTGTTTTGTTAAAGTAAGATGAGGCTGAAATGGTGGCGCCACTTTCCCTGTTAAATTATTGTTAGTGGAAACTGACCCATAAAATAAGGCGCAATATTAGTTCCTTTTCCAACCGAGTCTCATCTTTCGCTGACCAGACTCTATTTAACTTTTGGACAAATTAACATTTTGTTTCCTTTACCTACCTATCATCGACAATAAAGGTATGGTAGAGTAAATAAAGTCTTTGGTATAGGTATATTATCATCCCGTACGCATGTGTTAACTTTCACTAAGACAATTCTGATATCGAGAATTACAAAATACAAAAATCTTACACAAGTAGACCTGTAGACCTGCCTCGCATTTTTTTACAATAAAAAACAGCAATTTTCCCCCTAATCTGGTGTCAACCCAGAATCGTCAAGTCGCTGCAACGTGTGCTGTAGAGGTCAGGGCATAAGAATAAATATTATTCTTATGGTCAGGGGTTATTCGGTCCCAGCCCTGATGCTCAACAATGTTAACAGTGAGTCACTATTGCGGAAATTAGGTCAAAAGGGGTTGATTTTATAGCGGAAAATTGCTGCTAACAATGACGTCAGAAGTGAGGGTGCGTGATGACGTCATATGATGGGATGTTAGTTTTATTTTATAGTATCACCTTAGTAAGGGATATGTACATAAATTAAGCTTGGTAAGTTAACGTACCGTTACTGACATCTTTTTCTACATCGTGTGTCAAAAAACCCTGTCAGATCCTGAAAAAGGTGATAAGTGTTGCTGAAACTGAACAATATTCTCCAAGGTCGAAAAACGAATTTTTGTTCGCCTTTCCATAGTAAATCGGTCAGCTGACCAATACATTTTGTATGGGAGTATGAAAATTTTTTTTCGTTTTTCGACCTATGTTCCATGGAGAAAGATGTTTAGTTTTAGCGACACTATCACCTATTTCAGGATCTGACAGGGTTTTTTGATACACGATGTATAGATATTGTATTGTTTCTCACAAGTTACAATACAATCTCATAACGCACTATATGATTAATTTAGTTGCAATATCCATGGCATTTGTAACCTTCCCTATTACGCCGATTATTACGATTCGCCACGCCCTATTGTCGGGTTGGAAGCCAGCATTGTCACTGCGAAGGTTTGTGGGCGGTCAGTGGAAGCTAAATAACATGTTTGTACCGCCAAAATGTAATCAAGGACGTGTCACTAGGGTTGCCAACCCTACTATATAATATAGTATCCTACTATATTGAGGGCTCGCCTACTATATTTTCTGAAAAAATATATACTTAGTAGGCAAAACTACTATATTTTTTCAAGTGAAAAAATTAAACAAAGGCAACAAAAAAAATTACTTATATTTACGTAATTGCATATTTTTTGTGATTAAAAACTTGTGTTTATGGTTGTTAAAAAAATATAAAATGTTAGTACTTAAGTATGAAAAACGCAACTTCATTAAAATCCTCCATACAAAACGGCAACCTACTATATTTTTTTGGACTTTTTCACCATCTACTATATTTTTACATTAAAAATCTTTAAAATACTATATTTAAAGCAAAAAAAGATGGCAACCCTACGTGTCACATTAGTAGCTACTTACTGTTGTTTACCAAAATATGGCTTCCCCGACGATAAATTTTACTTCTTCAACTTTGTTACCCTTGTCATCTTATGACTAATTTGAAACTCGCTGTTTAAAATTAGTTAACATAATAATAAGGTCAATATCATCTTTTTTCATTTATTTGATTATTAAATTACCTATTAATATTTGTAATGGTAGTGAATTGAATACTTGTAGGATCTCTAATATTTTGATTATTTTTACTGAGGATGTTTTCAGGGTTTATAATATTTTTTCTGGGTTGTATTGTATGCATGGTACGAGGTTGTAACTACAATATTTAGCCATATTCAGTATTACCAACATACCCTGTTGCCACTAAAGAAATTTTCATTAAAACATAAAAGTAGGTAAGTACCTACCTACCTAAGTAAGTAGGTGTATACCTTTTGGCACCTTTGTAGCCGCTGGTTTTGGTCTAATTAAGTGATATTCTTTTATGAACATTTAAAACAAAACCAGCTAAAAGTAGGTAGCTTTTTCTGGCAAACCTAGTGGGTAGGTGAGTTTTAGACTCATTTAATTTAATAGTTACACTGAGCAATTAAGTCCACTAATGCTCGTGTCATTGCTTGTCTTCGCTTGCACTATCATAGTGTCTGGTAGATGAAGCACGCACCACACACGGTTCAGCAAATCGACTAAATACAGCAATTTTACTGCGTAAGCTGCTATTAAAGCTACAACTAGGAGTGTCGTAGGTAGCATTCATTTAGCACTCGGATAAATCCAAATCTTTACCTACCTAGTTTCTATTTATTTGCAATGAAACTGTTTTTAGGGTTCCGTACCAAAATGGTAAAAAAGGAACCCTTATGGTGTGACTGTCTGTCTGTCTGTCACAGCTGTAATATCTCGAAAACTACTAATGGTATCAACTTGAAATTAGGAATGATTTAAGATGATGTTTGTCCAACTATTTTGCAAATAAGAAAGAAATTAAAAAAAAAATTTTTTTTACAACAGGGACTGAAAAAGGGTCTTAAAAATTTGAAGTGCAGTGACTAGGGCGTGTGGGGTACCTACCATATGAAAGAACGCTGTTTGCACATTTTAAAACATCATTTTCTTTTTTTTAGGCCGCATAGTTTCCGACTTATGATGAAAAATGTAAAAAAAAATACCATTCCCCCCCCCCCCTTATCTCCGAAGTTTGCAAATGGAAAAATCTGAAATGATTCTATGTGATAGTAATTTAGGAAAAATAAAACGATGTCTCAATATAACACACTTTTTTAAAAATTCAAAAAACAAACATAAAATCATTAGTTACACTACTAGTCAACAGATGGCACTGATTAAATTAGTTCCACTATCGGCAAAGAGATGGTGCTGAACTAAGAAAAAAAAATAGTTTCACTATCGGTCAAGAGATGGCGCTGACCTAATACTACAATAATAAAAGGTAGTGGTTCTAACATAATTAACTACTATTTGCCGTACGAATAAACGAAGAATAAGTTCCTAATATAAACAGTTTGCAATGTGGAGTGGCTGAAACGTTTTTCAGTCACCGTAAGCAGCTGTGGTTAAAATTTGTAAATTAACTGTCCGCCTGTTCGCCCTTCCACCTGTCCGCCGTTTATGCTACTTTTTTAAAAACTGTACTAAAGTAACATACCCAAATATATTTATGATTGTACGGAACCCTCGGTGCGCGAGTCCGACTCGCTCTTGACCGGTTTTATTTAATATCATTTACCCCAAAGAATAAGAAAAACAAGTTACCTAATTCAGCTTTAAAAACAGAATCTTCTAGTTGCTTGGTGTGACAAGGCACTAAATCGTTTAGTAACTTCCCAATGTGACTATTTCACTACGCAAGGCGGACACGCACCGCTAACGATTACAAAGTAATAAAAACCTTGACAAATCCGAAGATAGTTTCAAATCTTATAGTAATTGCAAAGGCGCTTGATCAGTTTGTTGGTGAGTCAAGCAAATAGTTAACAACCCGACGCATTGTTGGTAACTCGTTAGAACCAATTAATAGAAGTCACCGCTATATTAAGACCAGCAGCTTTGTCCAGCTGTGTGGAACTGTGGATCCTATTCGATATTGGACGATGATCGTTACTCCTTCCTTTGGAATCCAGTTTCCCGTTAATATTTTACTAAGTAACTTTACGTATTGCACTGTTAGTTAGACAACCCCTTTCATACATGCATTATTGCGTGTCTCAATATTTTAATGCAAAAAGTAACAAGTGCTGTACACTGAGTTTTTTTTTTTTTTTAAAGTTAGGTTTTGCGGCCCACTGATTCTACCGTCATTATGCATTTGGACCACCAAAAAATTTTTAGTTAGACATTGCTGCTGTTTTAAATTTTTCAGATAAATAATAATTTGGTACAGGTACCCGTACTTTGTATCTGTGACATGATGATTAGGTTGTCACCTTGAACAGTCATAATGAAGTGACTCAATCATAATTCCACTGAGTTAGTTCAGACCCTATTCTAATTCCTTAATTAAGAGACATCGCCGGCAATAAAAAAAATAGATAAGTATTTCATCTTAAGGTGGATAGCTCACCGAAAATGGCGCCCTCAGAGGTTTTTGTTTAATAAGTTAAAAATAGGATTTTAATAAAACTTTACGTAGAATTTTTAAGGCCAAAGTCTAGTATTTTTAGAATGTATCATTACATTATTTTGTAGTCACTGCTAGAAGTAGCAAACTGATAAAAGTGGCCGTTTTGACACATTTGCTATGTACTTCTACAAATTACTACGTGGAAATGTACCTAGTGATACCTTTTAAAAATACTAGAATATGGGCCCTAAAAATTCCACGTAAAGTTTTATTAAAATCCTATTCGTAACTTATTAAACAAAAACCTCTGAGGGCGCCTCTTTCGGTGAGCTATCCACCTTAAGATGAAATATTTATCTATTTTTTTTATTGCCGGCGATGTCTCTTAATTAAGGAATTAGAATAGGGTCTGAACTAACTCAGTGGTTACCCAGAATTATGAGATGTAGCGTAGCACGGTAGCACGCTCTTTCCTTCGACGGCACTAGTCGGAGTTGTTGCCAATAGCCATACAGTTTTGTTACGAAGACAAAAAGGGGCTTCCCTGCCTCTATCTCCATTTGACTCACCGTTATCGAGGTTGAGTTCGGCGGCAGCTCGGCGCGCGGCGGCGGTGGAGATGTCATGCTCTACGAAGTATTCCTCGTAGCGTACAACGCTCTCCTTGCCGGCGGCCCACTGGTCGGAGGTGTTGCGACTCACGGTCGCGCGACCTGTCCCCACTGGCTTGGAGGCGGCTGCGTGCCGGACCTGGGAAGGGAGAAAGTCGGGTGTCACCAGTATCAATTTGGAAAACGGTCGTTTGGTTTGTTAAAACAACAGATTCCCCTATGGATTTTCCCCTAATTTGCCAAATGGAAAATGACAACTAAGCAGCTTAAGGGGCCATAACAGGAAAACATGGTTTGCGCGGGCCATATTTTTAAATAAAAAACCGTAAAGTTGTAGCCACAAAAAAAAGACAAGCTAAAGAGATTATCTAGTAGCTACAAGTATTAAATTGCGTATAAATCTCACAGATGATTGTAAAAGAAAACAGAATATCATTAAAAGCGCTTGTCGCGGGTCATATTTTTGGCGTAAATAATAGCGGAAACGTATTGAATTCTACATCAAAATACACTTTAACGTACTGTGCAGTTGCTCCAATAACTTTTTTCAAGAAAGATAATTGTGCTAAAGATTATTATGAAAAAACAACAAACAACAGTGCAGAAGTGAGGTTATTTGCCATACTCTTTACACGTAAAGAAAAAGACAGACAAATGATTTCGCATAACACCTAAGGTCTGGGAAGGAACGACCGGCAGCGGAACGGCGACGGCGAGCGAATTCTCTATTCCTTGCACGGACACAGCCATTCTCGTCGTACCGACTCCGTCCGGTAACCCTTCGCGTGATCTGGGGCCCTATTTTTGAATCACTCGACTGGCGTCGAGCGCTCGTTTCTACTGATTTTCGTTCGACATCGAACGATTCAAAAACAGGGCCCCAGACCGTATCAATAGCGTTAGTGATGTGTTGCCCCAGCATTACCAGCACTTCGGGCACCCTGAAGATGACGTCGGCGCTCGCGGCTGCCAGCGGCGCCAGCACGGCCGCCCATACCAGCGCGCGCCGCACCGCCGCCATGACATTTCCCTTGGCTCCGACCACTTGACACCTCCTGCAAAGAGGGAATGTTCAAATAAATGCTTTATCAGGTGGAACAAATCTATAGGTACCAGTGGCGAAGGGTCCATACAAGCCGATTCCCATCGGCTTACCTTTTGGAAATCCCACCCCACTGATCCACTATGCAGATCACTACATTTTTCATCATTTTTGTAGAGCGGCTTACCTTCGCCATAATTTCACCCCTCGCCACTGATAGGTACGATAGTCATAATATTCTATAAGTGAAAACTTGTAAATGGCTCTTAGTAACATATTTTGCAACTACTCATATCGTGCTTCAAAGCTGTTATAGTTTTCCTAACGAAATAAAATAAATACTTAATAATAAAAATAAAAACCTGCCAAGTGCGAGTCGGACTCGCGCACGAAGGGTTCCGTACCAAAAAACGGCAAAAAAAATTACGTTTTTCTATGGGAGCCCCCCTTAAATATTAATTTTATTCTGTTTTTAGTATTTGTTGTTGTAGTAGTATTGTTGTTATAGGATTAAGTAAAAATTGTTACTAACATATTACTAATAATTCTATGGATGTTTAAACGTCTGAAATAAATGTTTTATTATTATTATTATTATTATAGCGGCAACAAAAATACATCATCTGTGAAAATTTCAACTGTCTACCTATTGTTGTTATTAATATCGAGCAAGAAACAGCAAAAAAACACGTTTGTTGTATGGGAGCCCCCCTTAAATACTAATTTTATTCTGTTTTTAGTATTTGTTGTTATAGCGGCAACAGAAATAGATCATCTGTGAAAATATCAACTTTCTAGCTATCACGGTTCATAAGATACAGCCTGGTGACAGACAGACAGACAGACGGACAGTGGAGTCTTAGTAATAAAGTCCCGTTTTTAACCGACTTCAAAAAAAGGAGGAGGTTCTCAAGTCGTCGGTTTTTTTTTTTATGTATGTTTTACCATAACTTCGTCAGTTGTTAACCGATTTATACAATTCTTTTTTTATCTTAAAGAACATAGTTTGTGTGTGGTCCCATAAAAAAATTACAGAGATCTGGCTGGTAGTTTTTTCATAATCCTGAAAAATGTCAATTATTTAGCTTGCCATTACACGTGTTTTTACGGATTTTCGAACATAACATCTTTGTTTATGTACCGATTTAGATGATTCTTTTTTTGTTTGAAAGGGTATACTTAAGAGTGGTCACATTTTAATTTCATCGGTATTGGACTTTGAACTTCGAAGATACACAAGGGAACTCCTCAAATTCAAATAGTATATGTAAAGTGATTTGGATTTTGGTAGGTTTATGACAATCCAAAACAAACCAAACCATGGTCTGCAATGCAAGGTTCTGGACTAGACTTGGACTACGATGACACAATGGAACTCCTCAAAAACAAACAGCGTAAATTGGGAATTTGAGTTGTGGGCATTTTACCATTGAAAATATTTTATAAAGTAAAAAAATATTTACATGCTTACATACCTGCCACTAAAAAGTTGAAAATAAAAAACTTTTTTAACAAAAAAGAAAAACCTCCTTCAAAAAACCTGAAACAAAAACAGCTTCAAAATTAAATACCTCTAAAAAAGCGAGAAATAATATTCAAATCATTAGTTACGCATAACATTATTAATAAAACACGTCTAATGAAGTCGGGTGGGGCTTTCAGAAATATTAAAAAAAATACTTGTCTTCCAGCCCCACCCGACTTCAATAGACGTGTTTTATTAATAATGTTATGCGTAACTAATGATTTGAATATTATTTCTCGCTTTTTTAGAGGTATTTAATTTTGAAGCTGTTTTTGTTTCAGGTTTTTTGAAGGAGGTTTTTCTTTTTTGTTAAAAAAGTTTTTACCTTTTGGGTACGGAACCCTAAAAATTATAGGTGATTGGAAACAATTATATTTCGCGTTGAATTCGAGAGGAAGATAAGTATTAAATACCTAGATACCAATTGAATCCTGAAAGATATTTTTTTTAAATATGAGTTTTTTGCATTCATTTTATACAATACTAAATAATATACTACAAAAAATACGACTCGCACCAGATCAATTCTCAGACGGGAATCGAACCCGCGACCTTTGGATATCCGGTCCAATGCTCTGACCACTGAGCTACAGAGTCACTGTCGATTCCCGTCCGAGAATTGATCTGCCCGCTCTGGCTGATTGATCCCTCTCCGTCTTCTCGACGCACAATCACCTAGGTGAAATGTGACGTCTGCGCTGTCCTCTCCCCTGAGGGAGGGCAGTCGCTTCCGGTTGAAGGTTCGTTGACTGTCCGGTCACGAAACCAGATTCTAAGGCGGTTTTTAGTCAGTACGAGTCCGACATAACCAGATTAGCCCGGTAGCAACCGGCTAGGTGGTATCCAATGAGGATTTTCCGCCTCCTTCCCCCCGCGGGGAGGGTGGCTCAAAACCCCTAAGGTGGAGAGCCCCAAAAAAAAGAATTGATCAGCTAGATGATTGCGTAAAGTCAATCGTATTCATTTGACAGTTCATATTGTATCATAATATATGTCATCCCATACAAATTGCAGCTGATGGAATACGATATGAACTGTCAAATGGATACGATTACCTTACGCAATCGCACCCCTCCCTGGTGCGAGTCGTATTTTTTTCTAGTATATTATTTAGTATTGTATACATTTATTTTTGTTTTGTTGTGTTTGATGTGTTACTTAGGTAGGTAGGTATACATTTGAAGACAGTGTATTGAATATTAGAATTACCTACAACTAAGTAGGTAGATTTGATAACATCTAAAAAGAGGGTCACCAAAATTCGTTACTTACCTATATGTAAATTATAATTAAGAAATAAAATAGCCTGAAGACAAATAACTGCCATTCTTCCACGTATTAAACCGAAGGTGTCAACGGTGAGTCACTCGGTGCACCAAAGACAATCCATAAAATGTCTTTACTGAGGCAGTTAGCATTCCTGAGGAGTGCAGTGTCGGGTGTAGACTTTCTATTAAATCACTCGGTCAAGTGCATCTCAATCATTAAAAAGTGTAGCTATGGGCCGTTACGTACGATAGAACAGTCAACGATATGGTTTGTAAAAATTTAGCAATGTCGTTTGGTTCTATCAATCGTGTAAGCGTGCTATTTGTATGCAAGCCATGACGCGGTGTCTGCGCTCCGCACCTGCCGAGATGCTTAAGAATTTGTAGATATACATACTACAAATTCTTCGGAAGAAAGAGTAAAGAGAAAGAGAAAGATACAAAAAGAAAGAGAAAGAGAAAGATACAAACTTCAAAGAATAGGTAGGTAACCAACGAAAATAAAATAACATTCCGTCTGTCTTGGTGTCAAGGCCAAGAAAGCCTAATTCCATAGACAAACAACGGTTTCATCTTTGCAAATAACTTCGGGAACAAAACATAACAAAGTCTTATGAGAATATAAAATATGAGATTCGAACCATATTGTAACTAACCGACTTCAAAAGACGGCATTGATGGCTTCTGTGATTTACGAATCTTGAAACACGCAACGCTAACAAGAAAAACGGTGTGACGAAATGGAACACTGCGTTTACATTTTCCCGTTCAAAATGTTAACTAGTTTCTTATTGTTTAACTAAATGTAACTGACCTAGCTATAGCAGTGTCGAAATAGCATTTCAGGGTTTAATCTTAATTTTCAGGGATTAAGTAAATTTTATATTAGTTCTGTGGTTGCAAATAAGAAAACTAAGAGAAAAATCAATGTTCTTTTTTTACAAGTCTTTAATATTTGTACACTTTAGACTTGTAAGTATTTAGGGACCAAGTCAGACAAGTCAGAGGCAGAGGTAAAATTAAATTATTATTCTTCGCAAATTTAGTAATGTAAGCAATATCACAATGAAACATGCTGCAAAAACAAAGCCAAAAGTAAAAAATACGCCCCTCTCCTTTCTTTCGCTGGGTATGACAGAGCCGACGAAACGACTTGTCGACTAATTCTCGATAATTGCATGAATTTAACTGTCGTCAAACAAAGTGTAAGCAAATGGAGTATAAGGTTCGTTTAGTGGGTCAGTGGAACTAAAGGGCCGGGAAGCGTGTGACACGACACGTCCGTAGGATTTACATTAAACGACCGTTAGAGAATGATAGTATCAATAATAAGTACCTACCTACATAAAAAATAAATAAGTCATACAAATTTTGAAATTTTTAGATTATAGGCATTCACAATGCTACTTTTATATTAAGCTAATAAATTTAATAGAAAAAATCGACTCGCCCGTAGCAGCTCTATTTCTATTATTAGCTTAATAAATAAGTCATGTTAGAAAAAAAACCTTCAAAACTGTGAAAACACACTTACTCTCGTTTGAGCGGGAAAATTGTTAGTTTTCTATTGTAATAAACTTTTACACAATAACATTGTGAATGCAAAAATTAAAACTTAATTAAAAATACTCGCGGCAAACACAGAATTAAGTAGGTACTTATAGGTCGTTAAGGAAAGTTTTTAATGCAGATTGTAAGAAAATGGGTATAAGTACTAAACTTTGTAACTTTTTGTTTATTACGTAGGTAGGTATTTAAGGATGCAAAAACTATATGTATAAACTTTGCAATAACTTTCACACAGCAGATAGCAACATTAAGAAATCTGTGCACCGCCCGCCCGTCCGCCCACAAATAAATGCACATGCAAATACCAACTTGCAGACTCACCACACATCACACCTCGCCCTTATACCACACGTGTTTCACCCCTACACCACCCTACACGCAGCATCTTATCGTGCACGCCCAAGGTAATTTTTTTTTATTTTTTTTTCACTTTTTGTTTTCACCGTATGTATACCTACTTTATTTTCATTGAAATATATCTCTGCAGTGCAACAACGTGCGTGCAGTATCTTCTATCCATAAAATTTTAACGCTCTACCAATCATTTATCATTTTAAAATCACATAAAAAATATGAGTCATTATCAACCCTAAACCCTGAACTAATTTAGGTCGAAAATCCTTGATCCAAAAATAATTCATTCGATATTTTAAGTCGACGGATAGTTGTTCCATTATTTTTATAGATTGTTCTCGTTTTATCGGTTACATATCGAAAGTTTACTGGACGCCGATTTACGAGGTGTTAACAGTTGGATGAAGTGGCCCGGGACTTAAGTGCCTCTCAAGGTCAGGACTAATCGGGACTTTTTATAGTTCCCATATCGATGGCATGCATGGCTTACTTAGGGTTACCAGATGAAAAAATCAAAAGTCCGGAGAAAAGGCCCGATTTCCCTTCAAAAATCCTGAGATTTGTAGCAGTTTGAGAATGAGGTGTGGCGGGAGGGCACCATGACTTATTTATCCTTCTATTAGTACTTAATCAATTATTTGTTGATATTTATTCTTTTTCTGCAATTCATTACCAAAGTTAAAATATATTTTTAGTTTAACGTTTTTTTATAAAAAAGAATTTTAAAATGCACTGTATTTTATTAAAAAATTATAAAAATCCTGAGATTTGCAAAATCTGGCCGCAATCCTGAGAAGAGTCCAAAAATCCTGAGATCTCAGGACAAATCCTGAGACATGGTAACCCTTGGCTTACTATAAGTTCGAACTTAACCGTTGAATTTTTTTAATCACTTTCAGCGAACAGTTTTTATCAAGTTGCGTGTTATCTTAGACTACTTTATTATTATTACAAAAGTGAAGTATCAATGACAATAGTTGCATGTGGTTTAGTGCCATTCACTCGGCTTGAGAAAAATAAACTCAGTATAGGTAATTAACTTAAGTACCTAATACAAAAGTATAAATTATTTTTATCGAGACGAATCAAAGCAATGAAAACAAATGAAAAAATGATACTTTTTTACCTTAATTTTATTTTACGTTTGCATTTAAAATTTACGTTTTGCGTTTAAAAACATGCGGTGTTATTACAAAATATTTTTAAACACCTGCAAAAATATTTTTTTTATTTCTTTCTTATTTGCAAAATAGTTGGGCAAATGTCATCTTAAACTATTCCAAATTTCAAGTTGATACCATTAGTAGTTTTCGAGATATCCTGCTGTGACAGACAGACAGACTGAGTCACACCATGAGGGTTCCTTTTTACCATTCTGGTAGGGAACCCTAAAAATGAATTATCTACTTGTTGATTTTCGGCGTTGCGAAAACACTGTACAGTGGTCGTCTGTGGTCGACTGCGTAGTTTTCTTAATGAGGTCGATCCAACGAGTCTGAGAGCGGCCTCGTGGTCTCTTACCCTCTGTGTGGCCTTATGCTATGAGCCTCTCCATCGATTTTTCGTTTCTGGAGATATGCCCATAGAACTTAAGTATTCGTAACTGCACAATCGACGATAACCTATCACGTATGTGAAGTTCTTCGAGGATGGATAAGTTGGTGCGGAACAATGTCCAGTCCAGGGTATCCTCCCACCAGTAAAAAGAAAATTATTTTGATCGTCGTGTCAACAAAATCAAAGTTATAAGAAAACAAACTCTTACAACACACTATGTAAGAGTTGACGACCGATAAGAATAAAAAAAAAGTAATAATGGTGGATTACTTGCTTATCTATCTTTACTGAATATGAGTAAAACATAATGACGGTTAAAACCGGTTAAACGCGAATGAATACGATGGAAAAAGCGACATTTTAAATTTTTGATTGCCAACTTAGAGAACTGAAATTCAATTCGTTTAACAATATTTTTCAATACGACATGGTGTTTTAGAATTTTTTGAAGAAGATCTTTTGTCATCGCTTTTGCGGATAAAATATTCAATGGTCGGTAGAGAATCTTGATATATTTTTCGTTTGCGCCCCATTAAGAATATTCCGGTTTTTCATAATAAAGACATCAACGAAATCAATATTTTGTGCAATAATCTCATAATTATTAACCATTCTTAAAATTTTCGCTTTTCCTTAGTATTTTAATTTAACCACAACAAAGTATATTGAAGCCTATTGAAACATTGGTTGCAAATTGTAACAATGCAACTTGAATCGAAGTAGGAAAAATTAAGTATTTTTTACTACTTATTTATATGCAAATGTGGTCTTTGTGGAATACAGGGCTGGTCAGGTAATTTCCTGTGGATTCTGCATTCATAAACGTGTATAGATCAAAGATTTCTATGGTATTCATATGTCCAAACGTTAGTTAAATTTATTTAAAAAACATTACTTTTTATTTTATATGTTTTATACTTACAAGATAATAATCATTTGTAAGTTGTGCAGCTAAATGAAAAATTTGTAATAATAAGTATTGTGATTGTAACTGAAAGAAAGTGTAAGTACCTAATATTAAATACTTAAACACTTTATTGTTCTCAAGAAACGTTCTACCAGTTCTACGTAAAAAAAAAATTTTGTAGTTTACTAGGTACTACGTAACATTGTCTATTTTATTGTTTTTATGTTACATAAGTAAGTACTACAATATAAATAGTAAGGAACCGTGACCTATTCGTCAGGGGTTCCCTATATAACTGGAATACAACCCCCTTAGCCTTGAATTTAGATATGATATACAGATTAGGATATAGGTATGATATTTAAAAATAAAATACAGCTCTACCTACATGATTTCGTAGAGGTCAACTTATTGTTTCGTCGCAAAAACGTAAAAATTTGTCTCGTAATTTTTTTGTAATATTTACCTAAATAAATATTACGTTGGTAAATCTCCCTAGATTTACCGACGTTTTCAGCTGCCACTACCTACTGAATTGCAGCTGAACAATGCAACAGCGCACGTTCCAAAAATAGGTACGTTCCCTACGTTAAATCTAAGAAGTAAAAAATAGCGCCAATGCTAGTACTTATTTAAAAAAAATACATATTGATTCATGGTACAATCCCGAAGGTACTAATATCCTGTGGTATCTGAGGTGTGGTTTTCTTATCTTGCGGCAAACTTGGCTGGGTTTGTTCAGGCAAGCCACACTATTGTAAATAATGCCGATCCCTTGCTTGCACTACCCGGTACAGTGGGTACATTGTTACACTTTGTTTACTATATGGCCAATCAGTTACGAAGAATTTTATGATAAGTCCAGCAAAGCTGAAATAAGGAAAAACAAATTAGGACATTTTCTAACAAACTTTAAACAAAATTCTTCGAAATTATATGTCTGTTTCTGACAGTAAATTAATGTGCTTAGGTACCCAATAGGTATGCATAAATATCTAAAAAAAGTTAGTATGGAAAAATAAGAACAGTGTATAATATAAATATTTGACTAATAAATTATTCTTTTTGCTTTGAAAAAATCTGATTCCTGAAACTAAATTTTGTAATTTTTTCGGATAAAGCGGTCCCTAAGTTCGTAAATAAAATTACCAAATAGCAATATCGTTGGCAATTCGTGCCTAAAAAATTTAGAGAAACTGTGTCGATCAAACAAAAAGTTTTTTCTTGAATCGAAACACGATCGGTCGCGGTTGTCTTTTTGCTTTCAGTTACTTTGTAACGGTACCAATCAATGATATTAGAAACAGAATGCAACCAGTCTACTTATAATATATCTGCTTTTTTTATTAAGTTGTATTACAACTTTGAGTGAAATGGTACAAGTAGTACATAACAAATATTTATAGTAAATCTTTACTTTATCGTTTCTTTCACAGTAAGAGGGCGGTTTGGTAAGTCCATTGGCTTTGAAAAGAAGAAATACTTTTTTTTCATAATTTATTTTTGTATCTTAAAAAGAAACTTCTTAGGAATCTTAACACTATTTTTTTTTAAATTCGTCAAAAGATTATTACTTTTTGATAGAAAAAGCTCAAGCGACTTCTAACTTTTCTTAATGACCCTGTCGACCTTCTCGGCGGCATTCATGACATCAAAACTTATCGAATGAAGATGCGAATCCTTCCCATTCTCTAGATTTAGCCCGCTGAGATTTTATTTCCTATCCTACCAAACATTAATAAATATCTTGGCGGGTAAAGATTTTCATCAAGCCAGAAGGTGGGGTCTGAAATGGACCCATTTCAGTTACCACAGTTTTCAGACAAAGAAAAGAAGATTATATAGAGATTACATCCCGTTTTGTTGGATTTCACAAGCCAGCCTGCAAGCCTGTTTGTTTCTTAGGTCTTATAAGAAGCGTCGCAAACTATGAAGCTCGTCAGAATTACAGTTTACCAGCCAACGACCACTTTTTTTAAGGGGGAGCAGCAGCCCCTGCCTGCCCGTACCTCGCTACGCCCGTGCCGAATTAGTCGATTATGTTGCAATCTTAGATGGGTTGGAGTGTCATGATATGCGAAAGCACATGTTTGCCCAAAATTGGGATGTTTTCATAATGTACCACTGGCAACAGCGTCGCTTAACCACTGCTAAGGTTAAAATCCCTTGCACGCCGCACCCGCTGTCACATGCGTTTAGTTCGTGCAGGGGCGATACGCGCGCACACGAATTTTGTTGCAAACTGGTTAAGCGACGCTGTTGCCCATAGTACAGTAGATAGGTAAAGGAAAAGAAATTGTTAGAACTGATATCTTAAATATAGGAAAATTGAAACTGTTTTCTACTTATTCGGTATGATTAGGTAATAATGGAGAATAAACATCTGAAAACGGAGCCATTTTGGCTGTTTTAGTTTGCCTCACTTTTGACAGTGCGCTTTGTAGAGAACTATCGTTCTAGGTGTTGTTATTCTAAGGGTACACATTGCTACTGACAATGGCGCCACGGTTCAGTGGTCAAGCGTGAGTGGCCGTCGACACTCGATACGCACCTTTCCACTCATGCGTAGGATTGCACTAATGACACAATAAATAATAGTAGTAATGATTCATACACGGATTCATATATTGCACTCTTAGGCCCGTATTTATAACCGCTCCCAACTTTGAGAGCTATCTTGAGATTACGTATACTTGAAATGCTCTTCTTATAGGAACAGCATCTCAGGTCTAATCACAAGGTTTATAAATACGAGTCTTAATTAACTATTGGTAATAGGTACCTGAGGAGCTCGTTGGCGCAGTGGGTTTAGCGCTTGGCCCAGCGATTGCGGAGGTTAAGCAACTTTCGCAAGGTCGGTCATGGGATGGGTGACCAAAAATTTATTATCTAGAGCTTCTCCGTGCTTCAGAAGGCACGTTAAGCCGTTGGTCCCGGGTGCATTTGCAGTCGTTAACACCCACCAATCCGCATTGGGCCCGCGTGGCGGGTTATGGCCCATCCTCCTTATCCATCCATAAGGAAGACCTGGCCCAAGCAGTGGGGACATTCAAAATAGCTGATGATCAATAAATAGGTACCTACTGATTAATATTTTTTTCAACACACTTGCTCGTAAAGTGAGCCCTAACACATCGCTTTTAGGGCCATAAACCGAGCTATAACAAACGCGTGCAATAATATATAAAACACTAGGTTGTTATAGAATTATCCCTACAAAGTTAAATTAGTACCTTACTGCAAGTTCTATGCGAGTAAACAGAGCATTCCCAATTTAACTGGGTTATACAGTTATTTTTTTTAGTAACAACAAAGGGGTTTTATGCCGCTGAAAGTTCATATTCATTTTTGAAATAAATAAATGTGTAAGTCTTTAATTAAGTCAAACAAATATTTATTATTATAAAATTATTCATAATTCATAATATTTTGTTATGAAATATTAAAATATTTGCATTTTATCACTTAAAATTATAGTTTTGAAGTAGGCTGTATGGTCTACTCACCCCTTTGTTCGCAAAATATTCTTGCATTGGGCGTGTGAAAAAAACAAAAAAAAAACTTACGCGCCTTTTCCCATAATTGTCAAATTTTGTTTTTGTCGTATTTGTTGCTGTGTGGTAAATTACTTTGTATTTTCCTCGCAAATGTGTTGAAAAACGTCGTATGAAACTCGTGAGCTTTTACTCATTGCACACTCGGCTGAGTTACGCCCTCGCCTGCGGCTCGGGCTGCAACCCACAGCCTTGTGTGCAATGACCAACCTAAGCTAACTTGTCTCATAATGTACTATTTTAACTTCTTTCAGTGCAGCTAATTGGTGGGTAGATAGATAAAAAAAATATTGTTGTCTGGCGTTTGAAAATCAAACAATAATTTAGTAATTTTATTTTCATAATTTTATTTGGCGGTAAACCACATACTTCTTTAATTAATATTGCTCTCTTCAACAATTTTTATAGAAACTTTAGTTTTTTTTTTATCAAAAAGTCCCTCTTGTAGGAATATGATATTTTAGTATCTATGGTTACAAATCTGATACAAACAAACTCAAAGTTCCTAGTAACTTTACTTGTTGAATTCTATACTAAATGCGTTGACCTTCAGACATGAGGTCGTTGACCTGTCACCCTTGCCATAGCCCTTGATTGGGGCAGGTGTGCCGTGTGGGCTCCCTCCAAAACATATGAAATTAGGTCAAGATGTGTTCAATCGAATTGGTTGTTCAACTTATACAGGAAGACTAAGTACCTATTAAATAAGTAAACAATAGAATTCAGCCCTTCGTAACATAATGTAAAAATTTTGAAAATCTTCGTATGACTTGCTGAAAGAGGTGATCTTTTTATAAACGGTTTCACCTTAGATGAAATTAAAAGGGTTTCACCGATACCTTCAAACGCTACCAATTTGCTCTCTAAAAGCTTTTAACAGTTACCCGTTCAAGACCTACTTGTAGGAATATTTTCCTAATTATCCAATATCTTAGGTTTTTGCGTGCCAACCTTTCCGTTCTTTATCCAATCCTTTGTCTTATTGGATTTTTTATGGTTTTTTATACTTAGGTAAGTAGCATTAGTTCAGGTAAAGTGAGAAAATACTGTAGGCACCATAGACATAGAAAAATTTTCGCTGCGCTCAAGAAGACCAACAAAGCGTGGAAAAGAGAAGTTAACATCATACGGACACGGTCTATGTAAAAAGAGACAAAGTATCAAGTGACATGTGCCAACATTTTTTACAGATGAGCAATCACAGTTTGTTTAAAATATTTTTTAATCTTAATTAGAATTTAAAATAAAGGTATAGTGGAGCTATGGTGTCTTCTGCTCTAAGTAATTGTAATGTGACAAAAAGAAACAATCCAAGTAATCACAATTTTCAAAGGTAAAAAAGATATTGCCACACATTTCTCTAAAACCAAATTAAAAAAAAAAAAAATGTTTATTTCGTAACAATAGAACTACAGACTATAACAGTGCGTGGAGATCCTCTTTTAAGTATAGAGTATACTTGTATTAAAAGATCTCGCTCCTTCTCAATGTTCTTACAAATACATTTATGTTACAGAAATACAAATTGGTAAAAAAATAAAACAAAAGAAAAGATTTAGTGCTAGTAATTGACTGCGATGTGATGTGTGTGTGTGTGTATGTGTGTGTGTGTGTGTGTGTGTGTGTGCGTGCGTGTGTGTGTGCCCATGTGTGTGTGTGCGCGTGTGTTTTTTATTTTTTTTATTTATTATTATATTATATTGTATTGCATTAACGATATTTTATTTTAATATACTTTCTATTTCCTCATAGTTTTTACCCTTTAGCCACTCAATGACAGCCATTTTACACTGCTTATTTGTTTTTGGGTATATATTTAAATGTTCATTCAAGAAATTATATACATAAAAAGACTGCGAGGCCTGTTGCCGTTTAGCGAACGCTGTTTCTACAGGAACTCTAGGAACTGCAGGTGCCTTCCTTCTTTTCTCTTCAGATTCAGGTTTGTAGACTAGAGACTTGTGCTGTTTAAGAACTAGATTAATAATATATAGCTTGCGGACTGTAAGAAGATCACAAAGAGAGTATAACTCATGTGTTGGGAACCTGTATGGTTTATAGTACATTACCTTTAGCACTGATCTCTGAGCTCTTTCTATATCCAAAAATTTTGTTTTTGTGGCTCCTCCCCATACGCTTATGCAATAAACCAAAACTGATTGTACTAACGACACAAATATCTGTTTTAATAATTCGGGAGTTGTAAGATGTCTTAAGCATTTGAAAAACCAGATGAATTTTCTTAATCTTGTCATTAAAAGTTCTATATGCAAATGCCAGGACAATCGCTGATCGATCAGAATACCGAGATACTTTGTACTACTTATTTGGTTTATTTGAGGACAGGAGCAGTTCGAGTTGTCTAATGTAGAGCAAGTATGAATTTTAATGTTGAGATTAGGTTGACTGTTATTATAATTTGTGAAACATATAAAGTTTGTCTTAGATGCATTGAGTGTTAATAGGGGTATTTCTAACCACTGCGCGACCTTGACTAATCCCATTTCAGCATTGTGTCGAACTTCTCCCCAATCCCGACCACAAAATACCAGAGCCGTGTCATCTGCATACGAAAATATATGTCCGTTTTGCAGAGACATGCTACAAAGGGTGTTAACATATATCAGGAATAGGGTTGGCCCTAAAACACTCCCTTGAGGAACTCCATAGGTGATGATTGAGTCTTGACTGCAATAATTTCCTATTTTTACCCGTTGCTTTCGATTTGTAAGGTAATTCTTAAACAACTCAAGCGGAAAAATTTCGCTATATTTATTCGTTTATAAACAAAGAAAACAGTATGGAACATATTTTATTAACTACCTTTGCCTTAATATAGTCATATTTTATGAATCTAAGTCATATTTTACGTATCTCATATAAAATGTATTGATTCGTTTTCGGATCACCTGTTTATTGACTTTGTTGTTCTTTGACATTCTATTTCTATGGTAGGCACAGTATTTCTTTTTTCAACTGAGGCCAGTTGACATTCATTTGACACATTCTTGTTTTCCATACAGATAGTTAAAACGTGGATAAAACTTTATACAAACTCTTTATTATCTGTTGTTACAAAAGCACGTGTCGACATAGGTATAGGCTGGCTGTAGGCACCTTCCATTCATTCCACTGAATACCGCACAATGGATGCCAAGCCCTGTTCGCATACAAATGTGTGGTACTCTACACCTAGGCACTTATATGAGAAATACTTAACTTATAATAGATTATACTTAGGTCCCAGTGGCGAGGTGAAATTATGGCGTAGGCAAGCCATTCCACAAAAATGTTATGATCTGCATAGTGGATCAGTGGGGAGAGATTTCTAAAAGGTAAGCCAGTGAGAATAGGCTTTTGTATGGACCCTTCGCCAATAATGTCCCTACCCTACCTTACATTACATTATATCTCTATTACTTATATTATAATGCTTTAGGTAGCAAATGATTATCTCTATGACAATAGTTAGGTAGAGCCTATCTATGTAAGATCTTTTATGACTTAGATGATCTTTGACTTTTTAGATTTTAGGCATTCACAATGCTATTTTTATATTAAGATAATTATGTAAATAGAAAAAATATACTCACCCGTAGCAGCTCAGACGGAAGTACGGGACCCGAACCCGCACCCTTGGGATTCCGACCCAATGCACTGACCAATATGCTACCGAGTCGCTAGTGGGAGTGGCGAAATTTTCTAGTACTTTTTACGTTTTCGCTGTAAGCCAGCGTTATTTTATCATGTCAAAAACAATTACACTGGCTTACAGCGTGAATGTAAAAAAAAAATTAAAAACCCTCCTGCATAAAAAGACAAGTCAACTGAAAAGATGGAAACAAGATTAAATATTAAAGGCAACATTATAACATGCAGTCGGAGGCATGCATAAAGAAAGTGACATTATGAATGATTTGAGTTATATGCCTCCGACTGCATGTTATAATGTTGCCTTTAATATTTAATCTTGTTTCCATCTTTTCAGTTGACTTGTCTTTTTATGCAGGAGGGTTTTTAATTTTTTTTAATTTATTTTTTTATTTATTTCTTTTTAGTTATTATTTATTACAATCGTGATATACCTTTTTGAAATCCTTTTAATGAGACCTTTAATTTGACACCCATATTGCATTATTCTAAAAAAAAAAATTTTTTTCCACTACCTATAATAGCACCGTGCAGCCGCCATGTTGGTTTTTTTATAACGCCACTTTCTTAAGAACACTTGGGCTGGCAAGACAAATCTAACGATATGTTAATCATGGAAATCCGTTCAGCTGTTTAAAAGATATGAGGTAATAAAGAATATTACATACAAACATACTTACATACTTACAAGATACGCGCGAAAAACATAACCCTCTTGCAGTCGGGTAATTACAAGATACGCGCGAAAAACATAACCCTCTTGCAGTCGGGTAAAAAGTACTAGATAATTTCGCCGCTCCCACTAGTAACTCGGTAGCATAATTGGTCAGTGCATTGGGCCGGATTCCCAAGGGTGCGGGTTCGAGTCCCGTCTGAGCTGCTACGGGTGAGTAGATATTTCCTAGTATTTTTTCTATTAAAATGATCTTTTTAAAAATTTTGTGTGTTGTTGTAATGTAATCTTGTTGGTGTTAAATATAATTTATCGATTTTTTTTATAACAACGAACAGCTCTGTAGTCATAGTGAGTAGTTAATTGTTAGGTAGTGAAGGCAAAATTCACCAGAAAGAGGTAATTTAAGTATTAAAAGTGAATACCAAACGAATATCTCAAGTATGTAATTTAACAAAGTTTCTTTACGTTGAATTCAAAAAGTAAATTTTTCTATTTAATTTTTGCTCCGCGCTTTAACTTTTTAAAGTCAGTTTATTTTTGTAATCTAAATTACCCTTATCTTTAGATTAAGCATCGTAACTTAAAAAGGACGTTTTGCAAAAAATACCCCGAAGTTAGTCAGTAGATTACACGGTTATTTGTATGAATTCGCAAACAAACCATAAACGCCCACTGAACCAATACGATTACACGGAAGTAGGCGCGCCAAAGCGCATGTATTATGCAATAAACGTACGCTCATCCGGTGGAATAACCGCACAACTGCCTACACTTTTTTTCCAAAATTGAGTTATGAATGCCAAATTATTCCTTAAGTGTTTTACCTGGAGGATTAAACTCAGGACTGTGTTACCAATAGTTTTCGCTAGATGACAGTGTTGTTCTTCCAAAGATGAAAAATTGTGGCCTTTTGGAGGGTGAACCGCCGATTTGAGGTGGCGCCCCCGCGCAGGAGCGGAGCTCCCCAGCTCTGCTGAGGATGGACGAGTTTGGTGCACTATCAGCATAAATTGTATTTATTTATGCGTTTATACCTCGTACCTATTACGAAAGTTAATTGTGATATCGTCTGTGAACTGGCAATAGGTCCTATATCTGAAAAAAAAAAGATGTTTGCTTTTCTGTATATTAAAATGTCCTATCAGGTGACAGGAATATGTGAAGAACGTTTTTTCAGTTATAAATTTACGTTAATAAAGCACATTTACTAAATACATGGTTTTTTATTCACTAAATAACTTTTTCAAAAATAATCAGTTTTCACATTTAGGTAGGTACTTTTAATAACATCACAACTACAGAAATTGAAAATTTTCAGAAGAACCGCACATTTGTAGGGGTATAAATTTAAAAAAGTATGTAGGTATACAGGGTTATTTGTAAAACACCAACAACCTCGCAGGAGTAGATTACTAACATCATAAACAACAACATTTGTTCTACGACTTTTCTGAAAACCGACAAAAAAATTCGACTCTCCATACAAATGTCCCAAACAGCTGATCGAGTTTTGTATGAAAAGCCGATATTTTTTTGTCTTTTTTCGGGAAAGTCGTAGAACAAATGTTGTTGTATATGGTGTTAGTAATCTACTCCTGCGAGGTTGTTGGTGTTTTACAAATAACCCTGTATTTTATGCATCAAATATTTTGTTTCTTTAATTTAAAGATCTCTAGAATATTATAAACATCATAGGAGCACCATTAAATGCATACATTTTAAGGTATAAACCATCAAACCTTAAAACCCTTCTCCTGTAAAATTTGCAAAAGTGTAGTTGTGCGGATATTCCATCGGATGAGGGGTGCCTATGTATTCATCCGCACATTATGAACGGAAGGTCCAAATCTTATTTTATAGTTTTTTTTTTATATAGACGCTATAAAACTGCTTTGAAACCCTGTTAGTAAGTAGTTAGCGTTAACGTTCAAACGAATAGAAGGTTAGCCACTTGAATTCTCACCCTTGTACTCTACTTATTTATAGAGTCAAATCACTATTGAAAACCTAATTTTTCTGTGGATAAGTGCAGGAGATACGCTACGAGCGAAAAAAGTTGTGCTCTACCTAACTCTACAACGAGTTAAGATGATTGATCTTGAAATTAAGTGTTTGTTTCGACACTCGGATACAAATTACCGCAAGTAGGTAAATAGGTGGGTTTAAAACGAGGAAATCCTTTTTACTGGAACGAGGGAATCAGGCAAATTACCTGCTTGTGCGCTGTTTCTTTATTAAGTACAATTTTCTTGGATCATTTTCACGCAGGCAGTGATGGCAGTTTCTCTACAGAAAAACAAAACTGGTATGTTGCTACGATTCTTAAAGTAGGTATATAATAATTGTTGTTCTTCCTAAAAACTAAAGCAAGCGTTTAATTAGATTCTTTCAATATTGGTTTCGTGATTATCGTCTGAGCTAAGTAATATGGCGTCAAGTGATTTGCACACAATGCTGTCAGTCGGTGAAAAACGTACGATGTTATAGCAAGGCAAGCAACGATTGTCATCGGGCACTTTCTCACAGATTGTCAATACTAGGATTACGAAAAAAGTGTTTTTTTTAGTGTAGAATTAGAATACGACGCCGCATACATTGCACTTGCTTATTTTGAATTTGATGTTATTTGGTTAATTTATATCGTGCTCGAAAGACCATGCGTAGCATCTGTTTTTTCTAATATTTACTTAAATATTGTTTGCACTGTGCACACGTTGTTTGTAATCTCTGAATTGTTTAATGTCGTTAAGTACTTACAAGATAACAAAAAATATATTTTTTTAAATCCTATTATTAGTTGCTCAATTCAGTTACATAGAAACAAATCACTTATTTAAATAAGTTTAATCCAAAAATATCAATTTTAAAAACCGGCCAAGTGCGAGTCGGACTCGCGCACGAAGGGTTCCGTACCAAAAAACGGAAAAAAAACGCGTTTGTCGTATGGGAGCCCCTCTTAAATATATATTTTACTATGTTTTTAGTATTTGTTGTTATAGCGGCAATAGAAATACATCATTTGTGAAAATTTTAACTGTCTACCTGTTGTCGTTATTAATATCGAGCAAAAAACGGCAAAAAAATCACGTTTGTTGTATGGGAGCCCCCTTAAAAATTATTTTATTCTGTTTTTAGTATTTGTTGTTATAGCGGCAACAGAAATACATCATCTGTGAAAATTTCAACTGTCTAGATATCACGGTTCATGAGATACAGCCTGGTGACAGACAGACAGACGGACAGCGGAGTCTCAGTAATAGGGTCCCGTTTTTACCCTTTGGGTACGGAACCCTAAAAACCTAGAAAAGACGGTTAGTAATCAATAATAAACTTCCATCATTTTCCACGCTCATGGTAATGCGTAACGTAAATATTAAGTTAGAAGCAAGTTCAATGTAAGAATTCATTCAAAATAATATTTCTACTAATGAAAGTGTCACGATCCTACTGTAGACGTAAGCGCTAAGTAGGCCTTGTGGTTATGGTTACCGCGTTAGGTGACCATATTACTTAATTTCTATCACATATGAAATAGACCGGTGTGTTACCAGCCATAAGTAAATCTAAACCTTTTCTTACCTAGGTAGATTTTTTCTTAACAAAGCGAAGATTAGCTTCAAAATACCAAAAGAGCATGATTTGACAAATATTTTGGAAACAGGGCCAGTTAAGTAGCGCCTTGTTAATGAGTTTTTCTTGTGTAAGCTCGCACTCGTATACTTAGTGGCAATGGCAGTGGAAAAGCTCGGTAAATTCATTAAACAGAGTTATCTGATACCGTCAACGTCAGTGTCTGTAAATAGGTAGGTATCTTTTAATCCCTGGCTGCCGATTACTCGTGCGAAGTGAGGTAACAAAGTACAGGTATCGATTGGGACATTTTATAATAAAACAGAAGAATAACATTATGCGAAATCATTTGTCTGTCTTTTTCTTTACGTGTAAAGAGTATGGAAAATAACCTCACTTCTGCACTTTTTCGATGTTCTTCGTTGTTTTTTCATCATTATCTTTCTTGAAAAAAGTTATTGGAGTAACTGCACATTTTGATGTAGAATTCAATACGTTTCCGCTATTATTTACGCCAAAAATATGGCCCGCGACAAGTGCTTTTGAATATTCTGATTTTTTTACAATCCACTGTGAGGTTTATACGCAATTTAATACTTGAAGCTACTAGATAATCTCTTTAGCTTGTCGTATGTTTTTTTTTTGTGACTACGACTTTACGTTTTCTATATAAAAATATGGCCCGCGCAAACCAACTATTCCTATTATGGCCCTATAGGTAAGTAGCAGTCTACTGCAGACAGTCCTATTTCAAGAAAGGATGTTGTTTATTGTTATAGTCAGTGTTTCTTTTAGGTAGGTACTAATCCTGGGGGGGGTGCCCCCCCGGAGAAAAATGTGTTGTGTATAGGTAGACGGGCTAACTAGTATAGTGATCGACGGACGAGCTCCCCCGAACCTCTTAATTGCCTCCCCGGAGAATTTTGTCTGAAAGAAACACTGGTTATAGTCTCCCTCCACTCTTGGTAAGCGGGTCGAAGTTCACAGTTTTGGTTCGTTTTCATAGGAAAACTTGCCCCCCCCCTTTGACCCTAAGTGTAAGTGTGAAGCTGAAGGGTTACTGTTATTATCCCCGTCAAATGGTAATGCGCTGGAACCTTGTCAAATTAACCTAATCGTGACGTCACCCGCTACAGCTAGCAAAAAAAGTTGAAGTAAATAATAATTAATTTGATTTAATGATTATTATTGTCAATAAGATAGGGTTAAGTGAAAATATAATAATTGTATGGATCTTTTCAAAATAAATGAAAATGAAATATTCTTTATTTAAATAATAGTTCAGGCAAAGAAAGCTCGAAAATGTATAGAGGGAAATTCTTGGAACACAATTTTTGACTTCGTAACTTTATTTGGAGGAACTTATTAGGAGGTGAATATATCAAAATTCGCCGCCAGTAGCCCCTATACCGGGGTGGGGGGGAGGTTTGAAGGCCCCATTTTTCGGTTTTTTACATATATCTCAGAAACTATGCGTTCAAGCGACATAAGAATACATACAAAATAAAAGCTGATTAAATTTGCTACAAGTTTTATTCAGACAAGTTTTTCGATAACTTGTATAGTTTTCGAGATATCCGCTCTTGAATGTCTGTCAACTCGGTGGTAGCGATGTTCGAAATTGATTCGATTAAACGATTAATCCCTGCTAACTTATTGCGAATTGGTCGATTAATCTAAGAATTAAAATGATCGATCTAATTGCTAATTTTACGCCGATTTTTTTAGAAAAGAATCTACTAGCAAATTAAATGTTTTTAAATTTGTGAGACACGTTACTGCTAGATTATTGCGAAAAGATTAGATTTTTGCGAAATAAATAAGTTGTTGCTAGGGCAATAAAAACAACACTCCATTCAGTTTTTCTATAAATGTATTATAAGTACTCGATACCTGCAGATATCGATAGTTTTGTTCCGAAAATTTTTGGTATCGATACTTTTGACATTTTGCGTATCCCAGCATTTGAACAAACATAAACCTAACGGAGATTTTCCGGTGTGCAATTCGAATATTGCCAACATATTCACGTAAGCTATTCAACCAAAATAATAGGTCTATCATTATTCCTTAATTATCCTTATTAATATTATGAATGCGAAAGTCCGTTTCTTTGTTTGTTTGTTACGCCTTCACGTCTTAACTACTGAACCGATCATCATGAAATTTTACATACACGTTGTCTGAGGTACTGTTTAAGGTACAAAAAATTTAAAAAAATTGAAAACCCGCCTGCATAAAAAGACAAGTCAACTGAAAAGATGGAAACAAGATTAAATATTATAGGCAACATTATAACATGCAGTCGGAGGCATGCATAAAGAAAGTGACATTATGAATGATTTGAGTTATATGCCTCCGACTGCATGTTATAATGTTGCCTATAATATTTAATCTTGTTTCCATCTTTTTAGTTGACTTGTCTTTTTATGCAGGCGGGTTTTTAATTTTTTTAAATTTATTTTTTTATTTATTTCTTTTTAGTTATTATTTATATGATACACCTTTTTGAAATTCTTATAATAAGCCCTTTAATTTGACACCCATATTGCAGTATTCTAAAAAAAAAATTTTTCCCCACTACGTATAATAGCACCGTACAGCCGCCATGTTGGTTTTTTTATAACGCCACCTTCTTTAGAACACTTGGGCTGACGAGACGAATCTAACGATATGTAAATCATGGAAATCAGTTCAGCCGTTTGAAAGATATGAGGTAATAAAGAATATTACATACAAACTTACAAGATACGCGCGAAAAACATAACCCTCTTGCAGTCGGGTAAAAAAGACATAGGGTACCTTTCATCCCGAAAAAAAATACTTTAGCTTGTCGTATATTTTTTTTGTGGCTACAACTTTACGTTTTCTGTATAAAAAAAATGGCCCGCGCAACCATGTTTTCCTATCATGGACCCTCAACTACTCAACCGATCATCATAAAAATTTGCATACACGTTGTCACAGGTACAGAAAAGGACATAGGGTACCTTTCGTCCAAAAAAACGAACTGATTCTGTTCTGTGTGCTCTTAATAAAGTAAAAGCTTCTGTATTGATAAATAAAGCCTTTTGAGGCTGGACATTTTTACAAGCAGGTGGAAACACAAAGTCAACCGAGATACTTCGAGTGGTCATAGATAATCAAAAGTGTGACCAACAGATTCCGACTCCTGACTCCTGAGGGATAGAAAAATAACTCTCCACGCATACGAAGTCGCGGGCGGCCGCTAGTCTATGTACTATAAGAGCGACCGCTGCGTTAAGTGGATCCGAATTCCGAATCCGAATCGGATGATTCATAGTCATAATATTTACCTAATTAATATTTATATTAGGTTCGTGGTGAAAACCATGTAGGTACTTTAGTGTTTTTTTTCTTGACATAGCAATATACTACTTCATTTTGTGTTGTTTTGTTCTGGTAACACCATTGTTTACCTTTTTTCTAAGAAATTGATAATCGGACTTTACACATTTGAAATAATCTAATATCAAATAATCGATTATTTCGGCATCGATTATCATCCCTACTCGCCCGCCAGCCAGTTTTGCTAACGGTACTGAGTGTTCGATTTCACTACGTCATTTTGACGTCATCAACATGGCCGCCACGCGCATTACCATTTGACGGGGATAATACACTACATAATTAAAATAAATACTTATCTTTGATTATGGCTAAGTTCGCCATTGCGGCTTTCGTGCTAACAATCTGCCTAGGTCATCGGTAGCCGCACGAAAACTTTACAGGCGATATTTTCAGGTTTCAGCTCCACAATTATTAACTCTTTATAACTTATGTTTCGTCTGAAATGGGTTTATTCCGTGATTCGCCTAGTTATATTTTAGTAACAACCTTTGCAAGTTCGTGCGGTATACTCGTAGATTTGGACTAAAAAGTCGTTAATAAAAGCAAAAATATAATTTAAAAACATTGCAACAATACCTACACTGTAGTTTTGGTCATTTTTAGGGTTCCGTACCCAAAGGGTAAAAACTGGACCCTATTACTAAGACTCCGCTGTCCGTCTGTCTATCTGTCTGTCACAAGGCTGTATCTCATGAACCGTGATAGCTAGAAAGTTGAAATTTTCACAGATGATGTATTTTTGTTGCCGCTATAACAACAAATACTAAAAACAGAATAAAATTTATATTTAAGGGGGGCCACACAACAAACGTAATTTTTTTGCCGTTTTTTGGCACGGAACCCTTCGTGCGCGAGTCCGACTCGCACTTGGCCGGTGTTTTTATAAATTATCACAATCCCAAAAACACATTGTTTCGGTGGTTTTTTCCTACAAAAAGTGTTTTATTTCAAACTCAGCTCTTCTATGGTAGACTGCAATTTAGGCAGAATAGATATAATTACTAGGTTTAGGTGAATTTTCACTGCAGCTGCTTGAATGAAGGCAATCTCAAAGTCATCATTTGTGATCTACCTTCTCTTATTTTCCTAGATACTCGTTAATGAAATGATTACAATGGTATAATTGCATTAATTTCAAGACATGGTCTTTGTGAAACGAATCCATGGCGATTGTCGGCAGCCCGTAAAAAGCAATTGTCCTAATTGAGGCCATCGCACAACTGTGAAACTGCCAACCGAATTACAGAAGACACGCGACTTTACATTACTCATGTGGACTCTACATTTTAGCTTTGACTAGATACCTAGGTAGTCTAGGTAGTAGATAGGTACTATAATAATTATCGGAATTCTGAGGTTTTCTGATTACTTACTTAGCTATTTTTTATAATTCGTGCATCTAACCATAGGATAGAAGCACCTTCAACAAATTAGAAAAAGGTGTTTCCCGATATCGAAATGTAAAAAAACCGGCTAAGTGCGAGTCGGACTCGCGCACGAAGGGTTCCGTCAAAAAATCACGTTTGTTGTATGGGAGCCCCCTTTACTTTATTTTATTCTGTTACAGAAATACATCATCTGCAGTGGTGCATTTGCCCTAAGGCCCGGGCGCCAGAGATCCTAGAGCGGCCAGATATTAGGGGCGGCCAAGCGTGACGAAAAATACACTGATGATAACAAGAAACGACCCAAAGTTGTAGGTGCTTAAGTGTAGAAGATAAGTGGATTAAACTGACTAAACATCGCGCCGCGTGGACTTTTTTTAATATAGGCATTTTTCAGAACAACCAGGCATTTTGTGCATCCTAGACAGGCATCCCTTACATAGATGGTAACCCTAACCGAGACTCCGAGCCCCCCACCCCCCTATGATGAGAGCTGAGAAAGGGGCGGCTGGTCCTATTCGGCCTAGGGCGGCCAAGACAGTAAATCCGCCACTGATCATCTGTGAAAATTTCAACTGTCTAGCTATCACAGTTCATGAGATACAGCCTGGTGAAAGACAGTGCAGTTTTGTGGGTCCCATTTTACTCTTTGGGTATACATACCCTAAAAATAAAATTCTAATTTTTTACAGATTTACCTAGTGACAAATCGTTTTTAACGCTTCTTTAGTGTTATTGAGTGTTTGGCCATTTTCTCGGGCTCGTCATGCTAGTCACGTCACGCTTTGAAATGTTGTTTTTGTTTATTATTTAGTTATTTAGCCAAAGATAATGACGTAACTATTAAAATACTGAAAAAAATAATACTTATTAGCTGTTCTGTGTTTTAATTTTAACCGCTTATTATATTGAAGTTATATCATGTCAAACGTTTTTAGCGGCGAAATTCGGAAACTCATTCAAAACGGCTTATCTTGGGACGCATACTTATCGGTATTTCTAACAGCTAGGTACCCGCCCAGGCGTGGATGCGTGTAGTTGTAAGCACAGAATAATTTATCTGCGGTGGATGTTATAACTTATAAGCGTCCTGTGTGCCTGGTAGAGCGTGGTCAATCAGAAACGCTATTAGGTACTACGCGAAGCCGTTGCCGCAAAACGATAATCGATTACGTTTATCATTGAAGTAGATCAACTTTGTTGCAATTTAACAGTAGCTTTCTTATGTAGCAGCGAAATAAGGGAATCACTGAAATTTGTAATTTTTAGGGTTCCATCCTGAAAAACAAATAGGAACCGTCCATTTCAAAGCACTTTTGCCGAAGCTGAATACAAATACGGAACCTTCGGAGCTCTCGAATCTTTTAAGCTAGCACTTGCCAGGTTTTTTAACGATGATCATCGGACAATTAAATTGTTTTGTGTTCGTTAATAAAATTGACGCCGGTAAATTATTGTAATCCAATCAGTTGCTCGGCAGGATATTATGCAGTTTATTCAAATTAGACTGTTTCTAAAGACGGCTTATTTATCTTTTTTATGCCTTGATGAAACATAGCATAGTGACCGTACTCCGATACTGCAGATTAGTATCTAGTTAAGTATGAAATGGTTTTATAATTTTTTATGTAAGTAGGTACTTAAAAGTAATCTGTCTGATTGAAAACCGCACGGTTATGAAACCGAATCTTATATAGTTTCGTTCCTTTACAACCATCGACGTGTGGTCGAAGTTAGGTAGTCCATAACTGCACAGCTTTTAAGTAAATGGTTATAATAAAAAAATAATTCAATAGCTTAAATGTGGTATACAAAAATAACAATAATATCAACATGTACTTACAAATACAACTTGCCGGTTTTCAGATTCCGGAGGGCTGCAAATTTAACCCTCCGATCGATCGGGTGATGATAATTCACTTAAACCGTAGTATTAGAAGCACTTGCACGTTTTTAAACACCGATTGTCACTGTTCATTTCTTTTATATAATAACAACAGGCAGTTGCGATCGCGAATGCGTGCTTTGTTTGGACGCAGAGGCGCCGTGGTCACGCATGCGTCGCGCAGCGTGTCTGCCCCGCGATTGCCGCCAAACAAAACCACGAGTTACTTAGTCCCCAGCTAGAAGAGGCGAATTCGCCGTAAACAGAGACGCTTCAGTTACACTGCTGTTTATGTTGCAAACGTTTACCGATACAGCTCAGTCTAGCGGACAATGTAATACGAAACGCGTCTTATTCGCACATGCGCTTCGAGAGGATCTTATTTGAGTTTGACAGTTGGTAAGAGGAAGGGGATGGGTACGCAGGAAAATAGAGTTGATAACGACGAGGCATTTACCAAAAGTGTATGTTATGGGATTGGGAATTACTTAGTATTTAATATGAATGATAACTTTGCTTGAATACTAAATACAACCACAACAATGTTTGATTTACACAACAAAGTTATCCATTTCTGTTAGTTCTTGTTTATGTGTATTTTTTTAAATTTGTTAAGTTTTAATTATTTTTTCTTTATTTATGACATGGTGACTTTGATTGGCATCCTGTTACCGAATTGTAAGGCAAAAGAAAAACAATAGATTTTTTCCGGATTTTATTACGAAACAAATACACCTTGACATTGGAGGGTTAAATAATAACATGTTGTGTTTTTTTTACATTAGTTGAATGAACAATAATTTTACATATTTAAACACAATACTTTGACTTAACGTATCACTTCTTGATCACAAAATATTATAAAAATTATTACCATAGTTTAAAGCTCAAATTAACAATAATTTTAATAGAATAGCTTTGAATCTGTTTTTGCATCAAAAAATAATAATTTAAGTACACTAAATCATAATTTGTTTGGGAAAACTGACAAAGGTTAAATTATTGATATCCTAACATGAATCTTATCCAACTAGAACAGCTAAAAGCTCGCTAAATGTTTAATTTAACATACGAAAATCTATTGTCTCATTTTCCGGGCCTTGAAGTGCTAATGAGAATCCAACTTTTGTAACACAAAAAGGGTATATTTCAAATATAATTATTACTCAATGGGGAAGGCAACTGTCAAAATGGCGCTGCGTACGCTTGTTCCACGAGAGCTATGAAAACAAATGACTTTTACTTTAAAAAAATAGTTTTAAAGCTTTAAAATGATTAAATTCTGTGTAATAGGCTTTAAAAATGTTGGCACTTACAAATTTTCAAAAAATCTGGATATAGAAAAAAATTATAAATTCTGTAAGAATGAAAACGTCTTAATTTGGCTTTCAATTCCGGCATTTGCATTGTAGAATAGTCTTTTATATCCATTTTGGGTCAATGGGTCTTTTTCGGTAATAAAATACCACAAAATTAAATACCTATTTTCCCATACATTTTGTTCTGAACGACTACTGTCTTAAGAACAAGCGTACGCAGCGACATCTACAATTAGCTTTGCGTTGCCAACCCCATTAGTTTCAAAAGTGGAAACGGAATGATTATATTTTGTTTCTGTATCGTTTCTCTTTGACTTAAAGTTAAGAATTTTAAGATTATTTACTTTGAATGGGCTAAACACAGATAATAACCAGTTATCTGGCCATGGTTATCTCCGAGGAACAAGGGAATTATAATGATGATACATAACAGGCATTTTTGATTCTTACATAACATGAAAAGCGATTAACTTAAATAAAACAGCTATATGTATATACCCTAACTTATGTTACTTCTTAACCTAATTCAGTCTGACCGAAATCATCGAATGGTGAGTTGTTATGGTTTGCTTTAGTGGGTATTCATTATAAAACACTCGAATATTATATTATATAGCCTTATAGAATGGGAATAAGTAAAAACGTGTTTATGCACAACGGGATAGTGCTTGGCCTTCATCTCACCTGTGGCCCTACCATGAGTTGTTGCAAACTGTTTACGTTACAGTAAACTATCGTTTTCTCTCTTTCACTCGTATTGACTGTGAGCGGTATGTCCGACAGTTTACTGTAACGTAAACAGTTTGCGTCAACTCATGGTAGGGCCACTGATGTTAAGTGACGATAAGGCCGAAGGTGGAAGCGCACTACACCCGGAATCCTCAACACTGAGGAACTGGCTATCTTACCTCTAGTTAGAGGTAAGATAGCCAGTTCAGAACAACAATTTAAAAAAAAAATGTGTTTAGGCAGTTGCCTAAACACATTTTTTTTTAAATTGTTGTTATGGCGCCAGACTTAGGTAAGATGGTGGTAGCTAGCCAGGCGGACTTGAAATAAGCCCTACCACCAACCAAAAGTTATTGTCTTAAGATTTTGATCTCTGTTCAATTTATTGTCGGGCATCGAGCGGGCCGCCACGGTGACGCATAGTTGTAATGTACCGTCACGTCCGTCACACAGCGCTGTCGTACCGAGCAATGACAACTCACTCGCTTATATAACCGAGTCACACATCCAGCGCACGTATGCAACAAACCGCGTGTGAGCGTGTACACACATCAACTTTGTCTAGGGATACCAGGTGCTATTTTCATACAAACGAGGTAACTTTGAAGCCTTGGTTTCCTGCCAGGGATGTACTGTGCTGTGATCTGATGACGGCTATCCATTTTATCCGTTTTGAGAATGCTGATCAGATCAGTTGGGTGTAGATTACGATCTGAAACTCCTCCATTCACTCCCTGGATGGCCATCATCAGATCACAGCACGGTATATCCCTGGCAGAAAACCAACGCTTCAAAGTTACCTTGTTTGTATAAAAATAACACCTGTATCCCTAGACAAAGTTGTTGTGTATATATGCTAGCGTCTCATTTAGTGTCTAGACTACTGATGGGGAAAATGCCGGGCATTTTTGGCAGATTGGGAATATTCCCAATAAATGCCCATAAATTCCCGCCCACTGGGCATTTATCTGGGCATTTATTTTTTGTTACAAAATTGATCTACAAAATTTATTTAAACATTAAAATATAGTTAATTTTAATTAAATTAGTTAAGATTATCGTTCATAAGTTAATATTTTCATGAATTTGGATATCCTTATCAAAATTTTGTATGTGAATCGTAGACGTAAGTATATATTTGTCACAAAATCTTCGAAATTGGTAAAAAATATATTAAAGGAGAATAATCATATGAAAATACAAGTAGAGAAGGACACTGCCGATTTAAACTCGCTTGGCCACCCCGTACCACTCGGTGAGGTTAATACTAGTAGGCTGCTTATTCATCGTTTTTGCCGAGAATCAAACTTTTGTCAACGGCATTGGCGAGAGCACACGAGAGCGGCTCCCTACATTCCCGGTGTTCGCCGATGGGCAAAACTTTTGGCGAATAGCGAGAGCGGCGAGTTTGTTCGAAATTACGGCATAAGCTTTGTTTATAAATCTGTATTATCTTATCATAAGTCTACCAGTAAACGAGTCGGTATAAATGGTTTATTAATCAAAGAAGTAAATTAATAATTTACTCTCATTGTGGGAACTATCCCCCAAATTGGAAATACGAAGAACATTGTTACATTAACATCCACGTTAACGTCATCCGCTTAGTTATTTAATTATTATTTTCAATAAGATAGGGTCTAGGAAACAAAATATATAAGAAATACAATTGTTTTTCGTTTTTGGATTTAAAAAATGGCCGCCTGATTTTTATGTAATTTACGGGAATACTAGGTATACCTATAGAAGTAACGTGGAGGACTACAGCTGCGCCACAAAAAAAAAATGGAAATCTGACATTTTGACTATGCCATGATGAAGTCTATAGTTTGTCGGAATTTGTCGCCAAAAACCAGAGTTTGTCGGTCTTCCGTTTAGAAGATACATGTGGCTCAGCTGTAGAGACGTCTCTACAGCTGCGCCACACAGATCACGAAAACGGAAGGTCGTAGCGAAAATCTGATTACTTGTATGTATAGCCGTTAGTTTGTCGGAGTTTGTCGCACAAAAACCAGAGTTTGTCGGTCTTGCGTTTAGGAGATACGTGTGGCGCAGCTGTAGAGACGTCTCTACAGCTGAGCCACACAGATCTCGAAAACGGAAGGTCGTAACAGAAATCTAATTACTCGTGTGTGTAGCCGGTAGTTTGTCACCAAGAACCAGAGTTTGTCGGTCTTGCGTTTAGGAGATATGTGAGGATACGCTGTGGAGACCTTTCTACCTGAATCTTGAGAACGGAAGGTCGTAGCGATGCTGACATCCGTAATGCAAGATACTACCTTACTACTATTCTTATTAGGTAGGTAGAAAAAAGGTAGGGTATAATCGCAATAAAATTCTTTATGCCGTACCTAGTACCTAGGCATAAAATTTTACATTGAATTAATTCTTTCTAACGTTAATTGAACCCAAATATATATGCAAATAAGACTGACTTCAAGAATGAAAGTCATGTACTCCAAACCTTACAGATTCTCTACAGACAGCCTGTACAAAATTAGTAAACTTCTTTCAGTTCGAAAATTATATATACTTAATCTGACCCTAAAATTCCATAAATCCTTACCGTTCAGAGAATCAATTCAAAGAAAAAGAAGAAATGACATTGTTGCATGTGTACTTATGACGAAGTCGAAAATCTTTTAACTAGAGTCGCTTAACAACACAAACACACACACACACACACACACACACACACACCTCTTAGCTAGATTTAAAAACTTTGTAATTTAATTAACTTTGTTTATTTTATTTTAATTTTTTCTACTGTCGAAATATATTTTATTTTTGTAATCTACTGTTATCCATAGGGAAGTAGCGGATCATTCCCAAAACAAGTATTGTCAGATTACTTATAGGGAAGTCTCAGCAATTTTTTGTAACTAAGATTACCGAAATAAATGAATTTTTATTTTTATTTTTTATTTATATATAGATAAGCTATTGAATATAATAATGGTTCAAAATAATAATAATTTCATAATAATGGTTCGAAATAAAATAATAATAGTTCCTAATAAATACACTAATAGTTCGAGTGTCCAATTTACCGACATTTTTAAAAGCTTTTATTAGGCTCATTACGGTGAATGTCGGCCAACTGGCACGAGGGACAGCGGGAATCTGGAGAAATAGTTCGCCTACTATACATAAAACTTGTTGAAACTGCCCGAGAACCCTTCGATATACCGACAGGCGACACGGAATGGAGAAGGCGAATATTAGCGAGTTTTTAAAAATGTTGATTCTATTTACCTTTGTTTGCTTAGACTTATCAGTAAAATATATATACCCAAAAGTCAAATTATAATAAATATTTGTTAAATAAGTAATATTTTGTTTTATTTCCTTAAAACTTTTTCATTTATTCGTTGTTGAACAATCGTTTTTTTCTGCCCACAGATTGGGCATTTATTTGGGCATAAAAGATTTATGCCCAATGTGCCTGGGTTTTTTCCCAATTTTCCCGCCCGGGCAGAAACACTTTCCCATCTCTAGTCTAGACACATTATGCCGAAGTTACGCGACCGAAGTTAGGCCTAGTTACGCCTGCAATGATTTGTGAATGGCTAACAATACATCCGGCAAAAAATAAATAGCGTTGTTTTTACACGACTGCCTAAAAAAGGAGTGTATATGTGTTCAGGGTTTATGTATGTTTGTGGGTATGTGAGTTTCTTTATTCCACCGTAACTTCTAAATGCCATAACGGATTTAGATGTATGGGATATCGTTAGAATCCTTACATTATTACGGGTGACACTGGCTACATTTTATTTAAATAAATTAAATATGGCCACTATACAACGCCATTTTAAAATGTGAAAAAAAAAATTTTTTTTCTTCTATTATTACAATATGGGCATGAAAGGCTTCGATGAGTACATTCTAAAACTATATAATTTATCACTAAAATCAATGAAAAAAAAAAAAAATTAAAAAAATATTAAAAACACGACTGCCGTGCCAAAAACGAACGAAAAAGTAAAAGAACAAGTGTCATTGCAGTCGGGGGACCGTTTTGTGGAACAATTTTTAATCAGAGAGGTCCCCCGATTGCAATGACACTTGTTCTTTTACTTTTTAGTTCGTTTTTGGCACGGCAGTCGTGTTTTTAATATTTTTTATTTTTTTTTTAATATAAAGCGTTGCTGCCGATCTACGGTTGCGTAACTTCTAAGTGTCTACTCACTATGCTGAAGTTACGCAACCGAAGATCGGCGGCAACGCTTTTTAATAAGAAATAACGCTACGTGATTTTCGCCAGATGTGTTGCTAGCCATTCGCAAAGCATTGCAGGCGTAACCATGCCGAACTTCGGTCGCGTAACTTCGGCATAGTGTGTTGTGTACCTTAGGCACGTAGATTCGAGTCGAATGGAATCGCGTCATTCGCGTGCTTAACATTAACTATGGAAATGCAACTATTTATTACCAAAACGCTGAGTGCCGAAAGCTAAAGGAAGAAATAAGACTCGATTTGGCGCTTATCCGCTGGGCACACCAGAACTAATAACGGAAGGCTTGATGTCGAGTATTTCCAAATTAACCCCCACATAAGCATTGCTTGATAACCCAATTCATGGAATTATCACCCTTATATACTAAACTTACTCTACCGGCGGCATTTGATAACAGTTACTCCCTTATTCATATAATATTTATTTTTTTAACTAAGAGTGTGTCATTTACATTCAAACTCAATTCGTATTTTGTGTTAAGTGATAGAACACACTTTTAGCTAAATAATTGTTTAAATGTTTTATGAATAAGGGGGTTGATGTGGTAATCTGTTAGTGTTGTCAATTCAGTTTCAATCTTTAGAAATAAAACAAAGTTATTTACACTATTTATAACACATGAACACGGCTGGGGACCGATTTGATGAAATTTGGCTAGTAGACAGATTAGGACCAGGATTAACATATTGGCTACTTTTTATCTTGATCATAGGTTCCCTAGGGTCCACGCGGACGAAGTCACGGACAGCGGCCAGTTTGTAATAATATAATCAATTAACTTACTGTTAGTTATAGTTACTAACACATAAACAGATCTTTATGTTGGTGTAGGTACGGCCCTAATAGTAGTTTATGAAACTGATAATGTGCAGTTTCATACACTACTTTATCTACACTCATACAATTTGGGATTGAACCTACTACTTAAGGCTCGGTTATGCAAAATAATTTGTCTCTGTCTTTTTCTTTACGTGTAAAGAGTATGGAAAACAACCTCACTTCTGCACTTTTTCGTTATCATTAGCACAATTATCTTTCTTGAAAAAAAAAATACTGGAGCAACTGCACAGTACGTTAAAGTATATTTTAATGTAGAATAATCCGTTTCCGCTATTATTTACGCCAAAAATATGGCTCGCGACAAGCGCTTTTGATGATATTCTGATTTTCTTTACGATTATCTGTGAGGTTTATATGCAAATTAATACTTGTAGCAACTAGATAATCCCTTTAGCTTGTCGTATGTTTTTTTGTGCCTACAACTTTATGTTTTCTATATAAAAATAAGGCCCGCGCAAACCATGTTATCCTATTAAGGACCCTTAAATAAAAGATCAAAGTAAAAAAAGAGTGAGAGACTGCTGATATTACTGTACTACTTGCATATCAGTCATTTTTGTCGCTGCATCTAAAATGTCGGGTGGAGTCTTGTCACATTCACTGCTATCAGATATTTTAAAGCAAGAATAAAAAAAATCCTACGAAATTCAGTACAACAAAAAGTGAAAATTGAAATCATAACTTTTTTGTTTTGCGTTAAAAATGACGCGCCCCGCACCACAGACCATAGATATTACAATGAGCCCATACGCGCCAATAGATTAAAAAGTAAAAGTGTGCTGTAAAAATTAAAAAGTTATTTTGAAATGCAGTTAACTGCACTGAAATAGTTTTTTTTAATTCATATTTGGAATATAACTTTGTGAGTGTAGATTAATGTGATGTTATGTGCCCATTAATTATGATTTAGGGGATTTTTCGATCCGGGGTGAGTTGTCGTGAGATTTAGTTGGACCCCCGCAGAACAATAAATTTCGTGATATTTGACGAGACCCCCCCCCCTCTCCCCGACGTGAGATTGGGTGAGATTCGTGAGATTCCCCCCTAAATGCCTCACGTAATTAATGGACGCCCCTTAAGTTGTTAACAATGCCATTACTATAAAAAAATAGGTTGTCTGTAAAGTAGGTTAACGGACGATAATTATATTACGTGATAACGTCATAAGAAAACATTAGTATTCACATTAAATATTCACTTCACTTTATAAACAAACGGGGATGGAAACTGAGGAACTAATGGCGCTACAAGCGGTTGTACCAATACATTTGATTGGTTGTTTCAAATATCAAATGTCATTTGTGGCATATTTTAACCAATCAAAGTATTGATAGCGGTTAGATTGCCGCTGGCGCCATCTGCGATTAGCTTTGCGTTGCCAACCCCATACAGTTGACAATGCTTCACAAGCCAAACGCTGCGGAACGTGACAATTTTTCGTGCATGCAGCCGGCGTTCATCAATTTATAATTATAAGACGTTATCACGTCAAAAACAATAATTATACAATGCTGTGTTTTTCGTGATTCTGTATGGAACATTAACACCAATGACATAGCTTATGTATTGTTGGTTAGACTTTTTTTTACTTGCGCTATGAATATCTGACTGTTCATTCAACCATCGCCGCTTGGCTGACGCACTGGTATCCGTACTTGATGAGGAAGTGGAACCGAGAGTCGGAGCCGAGCTCTGCCAGCTCGCGAGCTGTTAGAATGTCTTCAGCTGGAGGGAGTAGCAGTTCTAAGTCGCCACCTGTACCAAAGAAAATATGCTTTACAATTAGAGCCTTATATGATAGCTCTAATAAACGCGTCAATTTGGCAATTTCCATGACAATTTATATACATTACGTTAACCAATTTGAAAATAGAACCAAACTATGTACTCATAACTACACCGCAATGTAAACCAAATTGTCAAGTTATTAAGTAGGGTTCAGAGAGAATATATCATCTTAGAAAGCATCTAACGCCATTGATTTTACGTCTTAAGGCGCTAAGAAGGGTCAAATCCCAATATTAAATTCAAATTATTGAAAGATTACGCGCGTAAAGCTATCATGGAAAAATATATAATGTACTTGGAATAATACACAATAGATTTAATTGAAAGCATTTGTAAAAATGTTACCACTTTTGATGTAAAAAAATATACCGTGGACCCTGTTTCTGGTCCTATTTGCAAAATTTCTCGGAAACAGAACATTCGTTTATGTTAAAACCAACACATGAAAATTGGCGATGTTAATACCTTCAATCTTAATTGAACAGATTTTTTTTTAACTAACTTGAAAGCGAAGAAATTTAATAAAAACATGTAAAAATTGAGAATTCGGTGCTAGTTCTCAACGCAACCGCCACGTTGGAACGTGCACTGATTTGAACCCAAAGTGAGTAGAGTTACGTTCGATTTTACACCATCACGGATCGACCCGCTCGGATTGAGGCATATTAAAGCCTTAGTCTTAAGGCCAAATACTCAAACGAGTCTTAAAGTTAAACTCATCTTATTGAGAGCTACACTACCACCTCAGCAAAAGTTTTTAGCCAAGAAGCGTTTGAGTATTCGACTCAAACGCTTCTTGGCTAAAAACTTTTACTGAGCTGGATGAAATCTCATCTTAATATGACCATTTTAATCATCCCTAATCTATTTCTCTGTCTCTAGAAGTCTAGACAGTTTTTATTGCATAATCATTTGACTGCAGTTTTCTTCTGCATTTGAAAGAGGTTACAACTTTAATCCAGCGCTAGTCTCTTTAAAGTTTACCTTTTAAAAAAATTGTTTAAAAAAACAAAAAACCGACTTCAAAAAACCTACCTCTAAAAAGCAAGAAATAATATTCGTAATAATAAAAACACGTCTATTGAAGTCGGGTGGAGCTGGAGTACAAATTCCTTTTTTTTTTATTCTAAAAGCCCCACCCGACTTCAATAGACGTGTTTTTATTATTACGAATATTATTTCTTGTTTTTTAGAGGTAGGTTTTTTGAAGTCGGTTTTTTGTTTTTTTAAACAATTTTTTATTTTTTTATTTTTAGTGTAGATACCTTTTGTATTAAGTAGTGTAGGTATATTATTTAGGTAGAAAAATCGTCTCAGCCAAACGTGAGTTAATCGCGGAGAAACATACATACATGCGGGTCAAACTACGAACCTCCTTTTTTAAGTCGGTTAAAGAACTACACTTAAGAAATCCCTTTTCAAACAAAAAAATAATTATTTTATTCAGTTCATAAACAAAGAAGTTATACGACTGATAATCGAGGTAGTTCACACAAAAATCATACTATTTTCGTGCTTTTTTCAAGATTACTTGAAAAGTACTGAACCGATTTCAAAATTTTAAAAAATGGGACCAACTTGGAAGTTTACCTAATGTAATAAAGTTTGAATCATTTCAATCGGTTCAGCCGTCTTCGAGTAATCGGTGTACATACAAAAAACAAAAAAAAAAAAACGGGTCCAATTGAGTACCTCCCTCCTTTTGAAGTCGGTAAAAATGGACTCTAAAGGCTTACCCATAAGGTGCACGAGCTCGATGAGCCTGAAGAACATCTTGTCTCGCAGGGCCGCGTCCGGCTCGTCCACGCGGCACGAGCTCCAATCGTCGCGCCGAACACACGCGCACCACACCTGTGAGTTGGGGTAAATACTACTTTATTTTAATAAGCCTTGAGTCGATTTTTGACTAACAATAGGATTTAGTAATGCAAAAACTAGGCAACATAATAGTAGATTATACACCAAGGGGATAGAGCACTGTTTTATGTCACGGGCGCTACATTGAATCCTGAACGTAACGAAGGACTCCAAATTTAACTCCCGAGCGCAGCGAGGGTGTTATAAGTTAATTCCCGAGCAAAGCGAGGGAAATTAGATTGAGTCCTGAGTGCAGTGAGGGATTCAAGCGCCCAAGAATAAAACAGCTTTATCCCGGTGGTGTATACTCTACTTTTCTCATTTTATGCGAGACAATAAAAAACCAGGCTTAGTAGATAGTTAGAATCTTCTAAAGCTAGTAGTACTACTGGCTACGGCTATAGCAACTTCTTTCAGCTGGCGTGGCCTACTCGATTTGACAAACAAATGAAGTTCGTCTCAGAGCGAATCTAGTGGGCTACGGCCTCGGTCTTCGAAAATCGAGTTGGCCGCGCCCGCTGAGGACACATTCTGTTTAGTGAAATTAGACTTTATAGACATAGCAATAAGAATTATGAAAGTGAAAATCACATTATTGACCAGCGGGTTATAATATTACATTATAACCCGGCTAAAGCCAAGAGATATAATGTCTTGCTTTCGGTAAGGTTTACATGACATATAATTCGGGATTGTCGAGCATGTGGTGTAAAAAAATAATTACGTCTTTATTAAATAGCCTACATCAGACGATTTTTTCTTTAATATTTGAAATATATTGCCTGAGTATGTCTGTTAATACTTTCAAGCTAATTTATCTAGTTTTTTCTTTGCACAACATGATAGTGCTTGGCCTTCACCTCACCTGATGTTAAAAGTGACGATGAGGCCGAAGGTGGAAGTGCACTACACCCGGAATCCTCAACACTGAGGAACTGGCTATCTTACCTCTAACTGCTGGAACACAACAATTTTTAAATTGTTGTTATGGCGTCAGACTTAGGTAAGATGGTGATAGCTAGCCAGGCGGACTTGAAATAAGCCCTACCACCAATCAAACCGAGTACAAATTGTACCCCCTCCAGGGAATCGAACCGGGGACCCCTGCGTCTTACACGGGTGGGCGAACCACTAGACCACAGAGGCGGTTTAAGTCGGAAAACGTCTTCATTGAAGAGTAATTTATGAAACTAATTGCTTACACTAGACGATTTTTCTTTCTAAAATATTTGAAACATATTGACTGTACATGACTGCCAATACTTTGGTAAAAACAGAAAATGTACACGAAGAATTTTAAAATTCAACATAATATTCGATTTTTGTAAGAACTTTCGTTTCTCAAATAGTATTCGGAATCGATTTTAAACCTTAACACAAAGCAAGAAGGTTGAAATCTAAGTTTATTTGTGACTGACCCTAAGACGCAACTCGTCGCGGCGCTCCATGTCCCGCACGTAGTCAGTTAAGTCCAGGGCCTTCTTCATGTCGTACTCCGTTAAAGATTTGCTTTCCGATTCAATGTACATCTAAAAGAAACGACATTGTTAAATAAGGTATCTAAAAACAATATGTAAGAAAAAAAGGTTTTACTGACTGATTGACAACGAAGTGATTCTTTTCGGAACTTTCCATTATTTGATTTTGATTTTTTCTTTTTAGCTAATAAACCCCAAAAATACAGTTAGAAGAACAACTGAATCTATTGTTTTTATTTATGTTATTACATTTCGCCTCTTTACGATGACAACGTGACATTTCCTAAACCGCAACCTTCCAGAAGGCTACTTCCAAAATAAAAAAATGTTTTCAACGAGATGTCACAATGACATCGCAAAGAGGCGTGTCGCTTCTATGCGATGCTTAGAGCATTTAACCAATTAAGGAGACGCCACTGTCAGGCGTACCCCTCTGTCAAATGAGAATGACCGCCGCTCATACTCGTTATATAAAACTAGTTGAGCCGAGTTCCCCGCCATTCAGCTGATCATCATACACGCGAAACCACCGGAGCTAAAAATGCCGATTTGCAGTGCTTTTTCATGTAAAAAAATATTGGAAACATTTAGTGTGCAAAAGGATAACGTTATTTTCCATCTGCTGGTATTATTTTGTCCAATTGTTTTCAAATAATGCACTAAAAATTAAAATAATTCAAAAATATTGTCAATCAAACAGTGTTGCAACTAAATTATACAAATTCCCTTTTAGCCTATTTTTTTAAGTTGAATGTATGACACTTAAAACATCACGTTCTTAACCTGTTAATACCTACCATTCATTAGGTACTTTAGTGTAGACGCTTGATGAATTTATTAGGTATAGATTACTTTTTGCAAATTTATTTATTGTTATTTTTTTCTTTCTTTATCTTTATTTATTATAATCTCTTACTCAATACTTAAAAAATAGCAGGACTATTAAACTTATGTTTAAAATAGGTATTGTAGCACATATAGTAAATAAACGGAACAGAGTACAAGCTCTCAAAACTTATACCCATTCTTCAAGGGTTGGCACCTGGTTGCAGTTTGAAAAGTAGGGAAAATAGAACACGTCCGAATGTCACAGCCACTTTATTCCGAAAATATTAAGATTACACAGTTGAAACTTGGTAGGTAGATGTATTCTGTTAACCGCTTAACGAATTTAACACAAAAATAAAAAAATAAAAGATTAAGGGGGGGGCTATTACTTATGGGGGATTATTACTATTCTTCTCGCTCTTTTATATTGGTATCGAGTGAGTACACAAATTCGCATTTAAAAATTGTGTATTATTTTTTTACGCGTTTTATTTATAGTTAGTATTAAACCATGTCAAATCACAACTTAAAACGGGAGTTATTTCGACGAGCTCCGTTGTAAAAATCTGTCAAATGGTGCTAGCTAGGTGGTTTCTAATTAGATAATCAGCCTGCCGGCTGACAATCCAAGTCTCCGTGCAAATATTTTCTTCTTCATTGTGACATTTGTGACCCGCGGGCTCCGTGATCTGTCGCGGGCTCCACTCTCCGTGCTTCTTTTCATTGTGACTTGCCGCGGGCTCCATTCTCTGTGCTTCTCCCCATCGTGAGTATCGTGACCGGCTGTGGGCTTCCACTACACTACGTGTGTGTTTTGAGGATTATCATAAATAAATTGTATTTTATTAAATTATATTTCTGTCTTTCAATTCTTAGATACAATTCTCCTTAGGCAGATTTTACTACACTTTTCTTTCGTTTACCTCCTTAACGTTACATAATACTTTATTATCATAAAATATTTACGGATGTCACTAATTTTTCCCAAAATATGCCATTTTAATTTAAAAACGGTGGCCACACTGCAGCAAAAGTAATGTTGTGACAGCTCAGAAACAAATATCGATATCGATTTTATCAATAGGTATGTTATTCTGGATATAAAATATTGGAAAAAAATACTAACGTTTTTTCTGCCGAATAGGAATTTCGTTTTTTCAGAAAAAAAAACAGTCTATTATGTATTTTGACGGAAGCGGAATGTGACGAAAGTGGCCTAAATTATTTCAGATTTCCAAAAGATGCAATGATACGAGATGCCTCGATCCAAGCTTGTGCAAAAACATGTTTCCTAAATGTACTCGCACAATTTGCTCACAGCATTTTGAAGCTTCCTACTGTTTTATAATACAAGCTAATAAAACTAAACTCAAAACTCAAAATAATTTATTCAGTCTAGGCTGTTACAAGCACTTGTGACACAAAATACATAATAGTACAAGTCTTGTGAATGTCATAAAAGCTACGCCATCGGTTCGCAAACCCTAAGCGGTAATTGTGAGAGTAAATAACTTTCAACTAGTTGAAAATTACTGATTATGTGACTATAGAAAGTAAAATGATTGCAATAAAAAAAGAGAAATCAAAACGAGGTATTAGTTAATAATTTTATGTTTTGAGTAAGAAGTGCGATACATATTGATAATATTAAACATAATAAATATACGACGTCCTTAGTACAAGCAGAAAGAAGCAGACCCATTCCCACTGGCAGCACCCGTTCACGAGCATGACGCATGAACCACTTTCTTTAAAATAAGTATAACAAATAAAGATTTTAAATATAGTTATTCCGTTTTAAGGCCTACTTAAACATGTGCGGTATCCGCTGCCACCGTGGGTATTTTGTATGGCATTTTCGCAGCTGTTGTCGCGTACGTGATACGTACCGCGTGTTCAGCGAAACTTTTAGGTTGCGTTCAAACGATAACACACGACCCGACGTCAACCCGAACTCAACTCAAACTCGCCTCAACCGCAGCTCACCTTGAAATACATCGCTTACAATTTTGAGTCACTGTGTAATGTTCAGGTGAGTTTAAGGTGAGTTCGGGTTGAGTTTGAGTTGAGTTCGGGTTGAGCGCGCGGCGTTTGCAGTAGCAATGACAATATATAACGGAGCTTATTAATGTGTCATAAAACTCAAAATTGAAAGCGCTTTATTTCATGGAGCTCCGGTTAAGTTGAGTTCGAGTTGAGTTTGAGTTGAGTTCTGGTTGAGGTCGGGTCGCGTGTTATCGTCTGAACAAAGCCTTATTGCCCCCGCGGACGCACCCCCGCGAACGCACCTCGCGTCGCGCGCCACCACACCGCCGCCACCGCTACCGCCTCTGATAGCGGTAAAATTCCGCTATGGTTAAAACAGCGCGTTATCCGCATACCCATTGGGATATCGTTACCGCCACCGGTAGAGGATACCGCTGAGATTTGAATCGGCCTTCACTAATCTAAGAAATTATGTCTTTGAGCGAAAACCTACCAGTATTTGAAAACTCTTGCTTAGTTAAATTGCCCGGGTAGAATTTCTTGCAGTATCATCAATTTTACTGACTTATCCTAATAGACCTAACAGACTCATATTTGAATTTTTGTCATCATAATTCAATCATTATGACATAAATTAAAAATATGAGCCGAAGAAGGTATCGAGAGTAAAATATCGATAGTGTCAAGCACTAGCAACGTTTACATGAAAATGACGTCATCGCGTGTACTGACAGGTTGGTTTCTGCGTGTGTATGTATTTGTGTGCGTAAAGTTTAAGCTCGTGTTTGATAATTTTGTCGTGTGCGTGCGTAGCAACGTGATCGAAAATGCATTAGTGTTTAACACTATTTGTGTGTGCGTTACCTCGTCCCCCGCGGAAAGTGGCAGACTTTTTTGTAAAGAAATTAGTTCTCGTGACGCCTCCTTACTTGGTTTAATGCTCTAAGATGCGATGCCTTGACAACGTGACATCTCGTTGAAAACGTTTTTTTTTATTATTTGGAAGTAGCCTCCTGGAAGGTTGCGCTTTTGGAAATGCCACGTTGTCATTGCAAAGAGGAGATTTATCATGTTCGTGGTATAAACATATTATAGTGTTAAACGGACGTGTACCTGGATCAGATCCTCTGGCTGCAAAACTTTTGTATCATCAGCGTCCAGTCCATAATGCACACGAATATCCCGCGGTAAGGCTTTATGCTGTTCAGCCAGTGACAGGCTACACTCGATCTTACGACGTAGGTCTGTAGACTGAGATTCCGACTCATCTGAAGCTAGTAGGCAGAGTTTTGCAAGTGATGCCATAGTCTGAAAAAAAATAAGTTCAAAGGGACGAATAATTCAAAAACGAAAAATCTTTAGACGATCAGTTTTGCTTGATCGATTTAACCAATCCATATGGTCAATGGATAGACCCTTGATCGAGCAAGTTTTGATACTATACTTTGGAGATCGATATTAAGGTTGCCATCTTACGTTCTGTTCCGTTCTGTTCCAGATAGGAACATAGAATCAATTGCTAGTTGATAATTGTAGCGGCGCGATCATACCGCTACAGAAGCAATCGACGAATGACGAAGAAATGCAGGATCAGCGAAAAGTACAACATGTAAACATTACGCTGACGTGACGTCGCACTACGTCAAGCTAATATCGAGACAAAAATGTATGGAGACCTGACTCAAGATATCGAAGTTTTTTAAGCACTTCGCATAAAAATACAAATTCCAACATCAAGCAGTTGGACCGCGGTCCCCGAGCACAGACACCTAGCTCGATGGAAGAACTTCCCTTTTCGCTGAATATATGGTGAAGGGATCCTGCCGCAACAATGATTAATAATTTATTGATATTTATAAACTGTAATAATGTGATAATAATTGCTAAATAAATGCTTTGGTGCATGACCCGATCGCGACGGCAATGGGGATGCATACTGAGGAACTAATGGCGCCACAAGCGTTTGTCCTAAAATCGTTTGATTGGCTGTTTCAAATATCAAGTGTCATTTCTGACGTATTTTAACCAATCAAATCCATTGAGAGCGGTCGCTTCGCCGCTAGCGCCATCTAGCTTAAGCTTTGCGTGGAGATCCCCATTGATTGTGTACTAACTTTAAAAATGTACGCGGCGTGACGTCAACGGTGTCGGTTCGATGTAATGCACCGAACAATTTTCCCAGAGTGGAATCGACAAAATTTTGACGTTTTTTTTACTGTAGTAGAGGACACACTACAAGCGCGCACCAAACACGCGTTTCAACTACCTATTACCAGGGCTCGAGTATGAAGCACTCGGCGTCCTCTGAGAGGACAAATTTCATACGTCAGAAAAGATAAGACCTATGCGATACTAAGTGAATGTTTTAGAGCGAAGGGAGCGCCGTGCGACCTGAATTGCACTTTATTGTCAGGGCTAGAGTCGGTATTTATTTAAACGATTCTGCGGAGTGCAAGTTCTGTACGCTAGTACTATTATCTATTCTGGGCTATTACACGGACGCTACACAGACAGATGACGTAATAGGCTATTTGACTAATTTTGGAAAACCATTTTAAATTATTCCTTATTACGTAATAAGCGCACCACATTGATATTTCAGGAAAAATCAATGTATTTTATTAAAAAATCAATGTTAAAGTTTAAAATTTAAAAACCGCGCCAAAAACGCTATGGCACTGGACACGTGACTTGTTGACGTCACAAGCCTGTAAACATTGTAATATCCTTAGCCATTTGACAGCCATCAATCGCAGATCCTAAGTCTATGGTCGTGTCAAACGCCTGAAGTCATATTTATGTAATCTATGTTTGATTAATTACTCTGTGGCTGGCACTGGTAAGAGTGCTCTGTGGTGGTTGGTCTTTGGTGACACAAATGTCATACGAGATTTTGTATCTTTAGCGTTAATTTTATTGATTTAGAAATAATTATTTTATCTAAAGTAAGAAAAGGGAAATAATAGCTTCAAATGTTGTTTCTCCTTTTTCAGGTTAGTAGGAACTTAATTAAGCACTAATTGGTTTGTTGATTTTGTCAGATGATACTCAACTTATAAAAAATAAAACTCCTTTTTCAGAGCAACACACAAGCTTTTATTTTCTGACCAAGAATCATACATTATAAAACAACATTTCTAAAGCTATTCTGACAAAGAGGTTGGTGAGTCGGTTTCAAGATGGATAAGTTAAAGTTTGAATTTACAGTAAAATCAGGTGAAGATCCGAAAACGAACGAAATATGCATAACCTCAATCACTGATTGTAACGGTAATACGTTTTTAGTTCCGGCACAATTACAGCCGGTGAAACTACACGAAACAGTTACAAAACTCAAGGATTTCAAAAAGTTAAAACTACACTAAAAAGAAGACATGAGAAAAGACAAGTTTGGATTTCTATGGCCGCAGAAGCGATAAAAGAGTACATTGATACAGATGGAAATATCCAGTTTAAGGATTATTTGTTGGAGCGGTTAACATCAGAGTCACAGCAACAAATTTGTACTGGTGGTATTTCTGAAGAGGCTTTAACAAAAATTCTAGAATAGTTTACTGAAATGAAGAGTGAGACGTTTAAACCCAATAACGTTAGAAACTTGTCAGAAAAATTCATAATTGACAAATTCACTAGAAAGACCTCAAATGTATCCCAATGGGTGAACATTTTTGAAACTGAATGTGTGCGTTTAGGAATAGAAGAAGATACTAAGAAGATTGAGGCTCTTAGATTATTTTTGGATGATTCGTGTCTTGATTGGTATAGTTCCATGCTTATCAAACACACAGTGAATTCGGAATGGTCTACTTGGAAAGAAAACTTTTGTGAAACTTACGCAGACAAAGGGTGGTCGCCTGTCAGGTATGCATTATTATTCAAGTATAAACAAGGATCATTATTGGAGTATGCTGTTAAGAAGGAAAGACTTTTATTGGAAATAAATAGATCGATAGATGTATCCACTCTGATTGATTTAATCGCTACGGGCCTCCCATGTTTTATATCAGATAAGATTGATAGAAATAACTTAAAAGAAACTAAGGATTTATTTAATAATATAAGAAGTCTGGAACATCTTGTTAATAAAAAGTTTATTGAAAGGAAAGTCAAAGATTCTGAAACCAAAATTAAAGAAAAAGATAGAAGAGACACACCATGCAGAATTTGTGAAAATGAAAATAAAGGAAACCGATATCATCCTGAATCCGTATGTTGGTTCAGAAATAAAAATAGTGATCGACCAAGAAAAGATCTGATAAGAAATGTTAATAGTTCAGAATTAGAAATAGAGCTCAATGAAATGAATCCAAAAAACTAATAATTCCACCATTAATCAAAATTAAATTATTAATCAATGATACCTTGGAAATTATGGGAATTTATGATTCAGGATCAAATGTGTCTTTAATCAACTCTAGGTTGTTATCTTTGAAAAATAATAATTCAGATAATAAGCATATTGAAAATGCAGACTTGAAAACGATTAATGGTGTGAAAAAAAACTAAAGGAATAGTGACCCTAAAAATAAAGATTTTTGATATTGAAAAATATTAAAACGTTTTTGTAATAGATGAAGAAAACTTTGATTACGACTTTTTAATTGGATTAGATTGTATAGAAAAATTTCATCTAATTCAAAATGAGAAACTGAAAATTACTCAAAATACCTACATCCCTAAATTGGAAAAAATGTAGAAGAAATATTACATAACAACAATGGATCAACTGAGACATGTATGATAAACTTTAATGAACATATAGAGGAAAATAGTTTCAACATTTCAATAAACCACTTAGACAATGAAAAACAGTCGGAAATAGAACAATTGATATGTAAATATAAACCTCTTTTCGCTAAAGATAAATATGATATAGGAAGTGTAACAGGATATGAAGCACATATAGATTTGATAATTGATAAATATTGTAGCAAAAGACCCTATCGATGCACTATTGAAGATAAAAAAGAAATAGAACAACAAATATCGAAATTATTGCAAAAGAACCTTATTGAAGAGTCTTATAGTCCTTTTGCCGCCCCAGTAACATTAGCCTACAAAAAAGAAGAAGGAAAAAAATCAAGGCTGTGCATAGATTTCCGTGACCTAAATAAAATTATAGTTCCACAATCTCAGCCTTTCCCGTTGATGGAAGATTTGATAGTCAAGACAAGAAATTGTAAGTATTACTCTACCTTAGACATTAATTCAGCTTTCTGGGCTATTCCATTAAAAATTGAAGATAGACACAAAACTGGTTTTGTTACCCAAGAAGGGCACTATCAGTGGACTTGCCTACCATTTGGTCTGAAGACATCACCTGCTATCTTTCAAAGAATATTAAGTAGCATAATACGGAAACATAAATTATCAGATTTTGCTGTTAATTACATTGATGACATTTTGGTATTTTCAGAAACATTCACAGACCACATAACACATTTGTCATTGTTATTGGAAGCAATATCCAAAGAAGGTTTTAGATTGAAGTTTTCAAAATGTAACTTACAAAATTCGGTGAAATATTTAGGTCACATTATCATGAATAATAATACAATAACCCCACTGAAAGATAATTTAATAGCAATAAATGAATTTCCTGTGCCAAAAACAAGAAAAAACGTAAGACAGTTTTTAGGTAAAATAAACTTTTATGGAAAATATGTGCCAAATATATCGATTATATTGGATCCTTTACATAATTTGTTAAGAAAGGAACAAAAATTTTGTTGGTCTGAAACGTGTCAAGAGTCATTTGAAACAATAAAAAACTTCTTTGTATGAAACCTATTTTAGCAATATTAAAATTTGATCTACCTATACATATTTATACGGATGCCAGTATACAGGGCATAGGTGCTATCTTGAAGCAACCGCAACAGAATGGTGAAGAAAAACCTTGTGCATATTTTTCAAGAAAATTGAACAACACCCAAAAGAAGAAAAAAGTTGTATATCTTGAGTGTTTAGCAATTAAAGAAGCAGTAAAATTTTGGCAACACTGGCTCATTGGGAAAAAGTTTAAAGTGTTTTCTGATCATAAGCCTTTAGAAGGACTGAATATAAAGGCAAGAACAGACGAAGGATTAGGAGACCTGTCATACTACTTGTCACAATTTGATTTTAAAGTAATATATTGCGCTGGAAAATATAATTATGAGGCGGATTCTCTAAGCCGAAATCCTGTACTAGAACCAATTGAGAAAGAAAATGAAGATGAAGATCTGAAAATTGTTAATTTAATAAAACTAAAAGAAATACTTGATGATCAAGAAAGAAATAAAGATTTAAAATATAATAAAAATGGATTAGAATTGAAAGATAAAATATACTATAAAAAGGAAAAAATTATATTGACGGAAGAATTTAGTAAGGAATTTATAAAAAAAATACATTATCTATATTGCCACATTGGAATAGAACAAATGAGAAAGAAAATTACACCATTCTATACAGCCAAACATTTATCGAATAATATAAAAAAGATATGTGTGACCTGTGAAATCTGTATGAAAAACAAATCAAGAGGAAAATACAAGTATGGACTTATGTCTCATTTGGGTCCTGCAACTTACCCGTTTGAAATCATATCTTTAGATACCATTGGAGGATTTGGTGGCTCGCGTTCTACAAAAACATATTTACATCTTCTAGTGGACCATTTTACCAGGTATGCTTATATACTTACTTCAAAAACTCAAAACTCTAGTGACTTTATAAAGCTTGTTAATAAAATACCACAAGGAAATAGAATTGGCATGATTCTGACCGATCAATATCCGGGTATAAATTCAAAAAGTTTTAAAATGTTTTTAGAAAAAGAAAACATACCTATTATTTTCACAGCAGTTAATGCTCCATTTTCGAATGGTTTGAATGAGAGATTAAACCAAACTCTTGTTAACAAAATTAGATGTAAAATAAATGAAAAAAAAGATAAATTGGCATGGACAACTATTGCCCATGAATGTACTCAGAAATATAACGAAACGGAGCACACGGTAACGGGTTTTTCCCCTAAGTATTTATTGGAAGGAGATAATGTTGATGTTTTACCAGAAGAATTGAAAAAAAGAAAATTACAAAATGATTTATTGAAAGATAGAAAAATTGCATTGGAAAACACTATTAAATCACACATTTACAATAAAAAACTATTTGACAAAAACAGAAGGAAATGTGAATTAAAACCAGGAGATTTGGTATATGTAGAAAACGGAAATCGCTTAAACAGAAGGAAGTTGGATGAATTAAAAATAGGTCCATTTAAAGTTTTGGAGAAAGTGTCAAACACAATTTATAGAATAGACACAGGACATAAGAAGTGTGAATCGAATCTTTTCCATATAACTAAACTTGTTCCAGCACTTCAGGGGTGAAGTGTTTTTGGAGGGGGGGAGATGTAATCTATGTTTGATTAATTACTCTGTGGCTGGCACTGGTAAGAGTGCTCTGTGGTGGTTGGTCTTTGGTGACACAAATGTCATACGAGATTTTGTATCTTTAACGTTAATTTTATTGATTTAGAAATAATTATTTTATCTAAAGTGCGAAAAGGGAAATAATAGCTTCAAATGTTGTTTCTCCTTTTTCAGGTTAGTAGGAACTTAATTAAGCACTAATTGGTTTGTTTAATTTGTCAGATGATACTCAACTTATAAAAAATAAAACTCCTTTTTCAGAGCAACACACAAGCTTTTATTTTCTGACCAAGAATCATACATTATATTTATTTACAGGCAAGTGACGTCATCAGTAACCTTAGAGCGTTTTCGCCACAGAAAAAAATTCAAAAATTATTGCATTTTTCAAGGTGAATATTAATCAATCAATAGACTTAATTTAGTCTAGTTGAATATTTTTTTTACGTCATTATCTTTTTTTTTATTAATATTATTTGATTCTATTTTGCGCCATTATCTGGATGACCACAATTTGCAGTATATTTTCAATGTTGTCAAATACCCTATTGTACACGCGCATCTGTTGCGTGAAGCTAGGGCTAACGACTACGCCGGCGCGCCCGGCCCGCCGCCGATGGCCGTACAATAGATTGCCGCGCGCCGCATGGACTGGACGGACTGAGCGTTGACACCCGACTAAAATGAGCACGCGATTCGGCACACGAACTCGCGCGGTGGGGTGAGGTAATTGATTGTAGGGCGGGGAGGAGTTTCCTTTCTGTACGGTAGTACTTATATCTATTCTGTGGTAGAGTCACAGAATAACTAATAGTACAAGTACAGAAGCAGCATTCCGCAAAGACATTTAAATAAATAGCGACTTTTGATCCAACACAATTAAAGTCAACAAAAAAGTCTGGAACGGGTGGTAGGAAAATATAGACGATTCAAAAGTACTTAATTTAGTTTATTTGAATAAAGCTTATTTGACTTTGACTTTAACAATAAAGTGCAATTCAGGTCGCACAGCGCTCATAGTAGTTGCCTCTTAGTTGCCATAGTAATTGATTCATAGTGGATATTGTGTCACAGAATAGCTAATAGTACAAGTACAGAAGCAGCATTCTGCATTTAATTACATAGCAACTTTTGCTCCAACACAATAAAGTGCAATTCAGGTCGCGCAGCGCTAATAGTAGTTGCCTCTCTTTCTATCGCGTGCTCTTACCTTTTCTGACGACGCAACGTTAGGGTCGTCTTCCTTTAAATGAACTGTGTCGCATACATCACAAAGTGAAAAACGACAATTTGTTTATTGGTTTTTTTTATTTTGACATCCGTACACGGCATAGTAATGGCGATTCGACATTGTTAATATTATAAAGAGACAATACCTTACGCAGGCATTAAATGCCGCGCGACTACACAGGCGGGCGTGTGGCGGCCCGCTGCTCACTTGTGCCGCCGGCGGCACGGCTAGCGGTAGGTGCTTATCGCGCGACCTTGAGCGAGTAAAGGAGGCCTGGTAGCGTTACTAACCGTCATCCTGCCCACGGAGTCTGTCTCGGCGGCGGCTAAGTGCGCTAGCGCGGGCGCAGCGGCGGCCGCGTCGCCGGCGCACAGCCGCTGCAGCGCCAGCAGCGCCGCGCGCCCGGGGACCGCGCGCAGCCACGCGTGCAGCCGCGGCGCCACGCCGGGGCGCGCGCAGCGCAGCAGCTGCGGAACTAGCGCGCCGCCGCGCTCTACAATGCGCGCGAATGACAGCTCTGCCACACCCTACGTCACACAACAATAGGTTTAAGACATTTATTCTCATACAAACATTAATGTTCATTTACTCAAAAAAAGCTTGTAATATAGTCATTATTTTGACAACCTTCTTTGAACAAAGTCGAGCTTGCCGGTGTTCTTCGATGGTGACGCAACAAAGTTGTATGGGATTACATTATTGTCGAGTTTTAGCCACCAGCAATTTCCTTTGAGAATCCATTATTGTCGAGTTTTCTTTCAAACATAGTTAGGTGAAAAATACACTGTATAACCCGCGCAGATAAAGAATGGGATTAGATATGGCGTCGTTCATATTCACTTCTCGCTCGCACACTTAACGCCACACCTATCGCTCTCTCAGTCACACTCGTTGTGGTAAGCGCGGTGAGCCGCCATTTTTAATCCCATTATATATCTGCGCGGGTGTTGTATTGTTGTACCTAGATGATGTTTTTGTACTTTTATATAAAATTAGTATGGAAAAATATAAAAAACTCACACTTGACCGTTTTTTGACCTTTCCTTCAATACCTCGTATCTACTTCCGTGGTTACAAAGGGGATCAAAAAAAACCTTATTTTTTGGCTCCGACGCACCGTTTCTGAGATATTTGCATTTTTGTATTTTTTTGAAATTAGGTTATAAGTACCTACTATAGTATAGTAGGCAGTATTCGCATTTTTTGAGTAAAGTACTATACAAGCCTTAGTCCACAATGACTGCACTGCTGGCCACGTTATGATGGCCTCGAGCTAAGCTTAACTACGCTCTCGGCCTTCAAGCTTGGTCATCATTGCAGCCCTTGCTGTCCGCGCTATAAAGGCCTCGACCTCCGGTCTCGGCCTTTATTCTAGCTTGTCCATCAAGGGCTGCAATGCTGACCGCGCTGTGACGGCCTGGACCTGCGCTAAACTCCGCTCTCGACCATCATCATCGCTGCCAGCAACGCAGTCATTATTGACCGCGGCAGTAATTATAATGAGATACAAAAGATACTTAATACTAACATCGTGCCTCTGGCGCGTCGGCATCAAGCAAAACATAAAATTCGTAATATAAGTAGCAATAAGAAGGTAGTTACAATGTGCACACGTATTCTTTTAGCTTGGATTTGAATGAGTTAATGTGATTACATTCTTTTATTTTGTTAGGTAATTTATTGTAGTATTGGACACCTTCAAATAATATTGTTTTCTTACCGTAATTTGTTCGTGTATTAGGTAAAAGTAGTTGATGTTTATTTCTTAAACAATGACTAATATATTACGACGGCGACGCGACGCCGAGCAGTTGTAAGGTACTAGATATTACGGACGACGCTACACAGAGCCGTGCCGCCTCGACGTGTTACTGTTTAGACACACTATGCCGAAGTTACGCGACCGAAGTTCGGCGGCAACGCTTTTATGAAAAAAACGCAACGTAATTTCGGCATCGGTCGCGTAATTTCGACACACTTGCTCTGTGTAGCGTCGTCCGTTTTAATCTCCACGAGATGTACCGTACCTCATGCAATGCCACAATTACAGAACTAGTTCTACTTTGCGCGCTTAGGATAGTTCTGCTACACTTTGCATAAACATTATTTTTAAATTTATAATGATGACAAATGGTAAAAAAGAGTGATCAAAGATTTTAATACAAAATCAAGATAAAGTAAGTAAATTGTATATAATCAGAAAAAAGCCGATAAATAAAAACTAAAGATAATTATGTAACAAAACACCATGTAACTTACCTCATTTGCATATTTCTCGATGTAAGTGTACTTACCTCATTTGCATATTTCTCGATGTAAGTGTAGAGTCTTTCCAAGTCATTGTTGTTGATGCACATTTCAATCAACAATTCGTAGTCTTTGAACTTCTCAGCCAACACTGCAGCTCGCTCTACTAAACCTTCGTCCACTAAAAATAAAAAAATAAATCGTCACATAATATCGAATAGTATATCTTTAATATCGTAAAGGCGTGCATATATTAGGAGACGTTCTTGCAGAACATGACGCGGTATGCCGGTGTGCGGTCAGCTAGCGCACACGCCGCTTCCACCACTTGCCAGCGCGCGGTTGCGTCGGGGCAGTTGTGTAATTGTCTGTATTACACAAGTGTGTTGTCTGTAGTGACTGACCGAAGGGCTGTATGAGGTCGCGGCGCAGCGCGGGCGGGGCGGGCGCGCGGTCTGCCAGCGCGCGGTCAGCTAGCGCACACGCCGCTTCCACCACTTGCCAGCGCGCGGTTGCGTCGGGGCAGTTGTGTAATTGTCTGTATTACACAAGTGTGTTGTCTGTAGTGACTGACCGAAGGGCTGTATGAGGTCGCGGCGCAGCGCGGGCGGGGCGGGCGCGCGGTCTGCCAGCGCGCGGTCAGCTAGCGCACACGCCGCTTCCACCACTTGCCAGCGCGCGGTCGCGTCGGGGCAGTTGTGGGCTGATTGCCTGTTATTAACACAAGTGTAACTTATGTTGATGAGTTAAAACCAAAATAAACGTTAAAAACATTAATGATCGTACATAAGAATTTATGCCCAACAACTTCGTTTACCTTTTAAGAAATTGAAGTTGTGTTTATCAGCTAATATTATTTCACTGTGCTTTTAATACAATAACATGGTGCAGTATATTTTTAAGTGATTGAGTTGCAGATTACTGGCCCAATAATATAAATAAATCCTTTCAATATTTTTAAAAATTTTTGATACACAATAAAGGGAAGATCACAACGTTGTATAGCGTACAACAGTAAAAAAATATACTTACGCAAGCGCGCGTCTAACGAGTTGCACGAGCGGCGGCACCAAGTCGCGCGGCAGACCGGTAGGGGAGCCGTCCGACCACTGTGAACGCGCCTTATGAGCTTCACCTAACACGTTCTAGTAAACAAAAAAAAATATGTATGAAATAAAACACTTTCTAGCGCGGTTTTAATGAAAGTACTTTGGTAATTAGCAATATCAATAATTACGGCAGATGCAAAGCGTCGGGAAAATTAAAAATCAAACCAAATACCAACTAATTACCAAATTAGCAATAAAACCGCGCTAGTATCCGTTAAAAAGTGTATTGTTTCATGTCTAGTGAGCGTGTAAGCTTGAGAAGTGAATATTTAAATATGTAGTTTTTACTTTGGTGCAACGGCGTTGTAGTCGAATGATAAAAAAATGAAATCTAAAATGTAAAATTGACAATACACATGATGGGGCCTGTATAGAAGTGATTATAACTTGTATTTTACTTTTTTCATTTTTTTTGCATTTTTATAAGTAGTTAGATTTTTTTGTGTTGCACGTTATAAAAATTGAATGTTGTGTGTACCTGTTATTAAGGTCATGCAATGTATGTTTTAAGCATGTTTCTGTATGTACTTTGTTGGTATACCTAATAAATAAAATAAAATAAAAATAAAATTATTGCTCCCTAAATCAGCGGCTCTGCTCTAAAAACATTTTAGTGACGCGGCGGTAACACATTTTAAAGGAAACTACAGTTTTTACTAACCAGCTAGTCGCTCTGTGAGCTGTAGACCTCGCGTTTGTGACATATTGAAAAAAAAAACGAAAAACTTAGTCGACAAAAAGAACCTATTTATTTATCGAACCTGTGTAACACCTTCTTTTCCACATCCCTATAGGGTAACAAACACTTGATTTTACAGTACTTTTTATGGTGAAATTCTCACTGTAGTCTTGAAGGAGGGGCCGCAGCATTAGGTATTAGGTTTAGATAGGTATTACAAAACACATCCAGTGTTTTCATGTAGTTTTTTGATATGTTTAGTGTTAGTTTATTGCATGCAGATTACTACCTTTGTTTGCATTAATTTCCAATGGCTTGGCGAATGTCGGCGATTGTACCACACATTCCGGCAATAGGGCATTCACTTAAATTCATTTTAAAACATCCTTCACTAAGAATTTTAGTACTTTTTGATAATTAAAATAAATAAATTTTCTTGTTTACACATCTCACAACTGACTTATCTATTGACAAGTGACAACTGTCAGATGTGACGTTTGGCGTTCCGAATCCATCTACCTAGACGTTTCGGACCAATAAATTTATCTTAGTTGATAAAATCAAATAAATAAATATGTCTTATTTGTTATTTTAAATAATTAAAGTAAATGTTAATGTTTGGCATGCTAGTTAAAGATTTTAATAATTGTTTTGCTATGAAGGATAAATATGTTCATAGAAGGTAGTTTGTCTATGGCGTAGATTTTTTTTCGATGGTATTCGAGAGTTTTCTAGACATTTTCCAACAATGTCATGACTCGCCGGAAGTTTTTGGACTTTCATTCTCTTATCTGCACCTTTATCGAATAGTTGCAGTATTGTAGTAATGTGAAACCCCAGGTTTTTGTAACTCCTAGTGGGTTTTTGTCATTAATTTCATGATGCGTTGAGCATCCTTTTAAGTGGTGAGTGTGAGAAAAATGTGAATTTAATTATTTGTCTGCTTTTACCAGTGGTGTCAAAATTGTAATTCTGTGTCTTGTTTTCCAGGGCTCGGAGCTCATTAATTTATCTTTCATCATGTCTCTTATGAGATAAAAACCTGTAGTAATTCAAGCCCAATTTGGTAAGCAAATCAACTTGGTTATAATATTTGTGGTAGAAAAACCTTGTGTTCAATGTGACGACAATTGGGTAATTTTATCTTTTAATTACAGGGCCCCCATGGTTTACCTCAAAATTTGCGTCAGGACTAAGGCTTAGCTTCGCTATAAAGCCCGCCGATGTCGCAGCACGTGGTATGCATTGCGTCTGCAATAAGTGAATCGGCATAACCGAGGTATTCTGAAGATTCCTTTCATTATTACCGTAGCTGCAGTGTTCCGTAACATGTATCCAGGGAATCAATCCACGTTCAGATGAACCTTTTCACTCTAAGCACCTATAAATTTGCAAAGGTTACTCGAGGTCATGTTCAATTTAGTCCCGTGCAGTTTTACAGCCAATTAATGTCTTAGACATATTTTAAATTAATTTAGGTTCAGCATAAACTCTGGTCATAAGCCAGAATGTATAAATAATTCTATTTTACTATGAATGTCTTGTGTTAAAATGATAAGTGATTTGTATTTTAGCATAAGTCCTGTCAGTAAGTACATATAGGTTCGTTTCTAGACCGACGGCAGCTTATTCCGTCCGACTGGCTGGAAGCGAGCGAGTATGTCCTCACCTTAACTTTTAAGGGTTTCTAGATATAAATCCCTCATTCTTTAGCTTAATTTTATAGCGAGTCCTAAGGGTATTATTATTGTGATAAATGTAGGGTCTTACTTTAACCTGTTAAGGGTCCCTGTTATGCCATTTTGATTTCGTGCGGTTTTAACATTAGTATGGGTTCCCAAGGTAATATGTATTGAAATATAATGTGTGACCTCACTTTAACCCTTCGGATTGCTCGTTAAACCCCGTATAACCCATGTGGTTTTAAATATTTTTATGACACGTTTCTTAACGAATAGTTGTTAACTTTGTGTTAGTTATCTAATACGTTAAATAAATGTTTATTTCAACATAAATCTGGTTTGATTTATTAAACTCACTTTGTTTCGATCTGTGGACACTTTATTTTTTTTAATCTTTTACTTTTTTACAATAACGGCGCCCAAAATTATAGTTAGTCCATAGATGACTGAGCCACGCGAATCCACATGACCCCTTTGCTCTACCGACTAAAATTTTCAGCGGGGTAAATACCATCAATACCCCGGGGGTAAAAATTTTCATTACACCTGCTCACAAAATTTAATGAGAATCGGTTGATTAATGCGACCTGTAGAGGAGAACAAGCGGACAGCCGCACGGAAATATACGAAAGCATTTTTATCTAAGTTAAAACGAAGACGCTTTGCTCTCAATAAGTTAACATATTTTGATAATATTGATAGCAGCAGTGGCATGTATGTAAAGCGGCGGTTTTAGTGCGTTTGCAGCTGGAGATGGGCAAAAGTCCAGGTTTAAACCCGACCATTTGGTTTAAATCCAATAAAAACCCACATTGTATGTTATAGTACAGAATAGACTGAATTTCTTGTTAAATCAATAAACAAAAATATTCAACGGCCGAAACATCTCTTATTTCTAAAGATTTTATTTAGTTCAACAAAATGGTCTATGGACGTTAACTGGGTTTAAACGCAGCAGTCGGGTCAAAATCGGGTCCTTTGCCCATCTCTATTTGCAGCTATAGCTCTAATCACATAATACATAGTAGAACCAAATAAGTAAGTCATCTTACTCATTATACGCACGAACGCGGTTTGTATGTGAGCGCGCCCGTACGTATGCGTCGTCGCACGCACACACTGACAAAATTTAAAGGTGACAAAGGTGCAACAGTCATGGCTGCGCCGTACGTAATCCCGTTCGCGCTCACGCACGCTTCACGCCGCCTACAGTACATAACATGCTTTCCAAAGATATTATTGCAAAAAGATTTGTAAGAATGAATATATATTTTACATTAACTTTAAATAATAAGGCATTTCGTATTTGTCTAAACAGACGAATTTCTTTTTATATCAAATTGTGTAATTTTGTTAAAAAATCATAAATTCCTTCAGGAAAAAGTACTTTTAATGCCTATTATGGAAAGTTTCAATTTCCGAATTTAAAGATTTATTATTTTGATAAGTGTAGGTAAATAAAAAAGTAAGAAACAGTTAATAGTGTAAAAAATAAAATTTCATAATCATTTTATTTTATTTGAATAAACAATATTTAGTAAAGCCACGTTTTAATTAATCCTATTTCGACTGTAAGTTTTCAAATCACATAACATGAAGTAGGCAATGAAAACATTGTAGTCAGTTCCTGAAAACAATAAATTTAATATAAATTGTAATTTGACAGATAGATGTGATACATTGCTATTTTTCTTTAGTAAGTTTTTATTGGTGTCATAACGAAAGTGCCAATGTATCACATACATCTATCAAATTAACATTAACTTCTGGTTTACGTACAAAAAAATATAAAAAAAACTTTGTATTATAGTTCCCTGATGCTTACCCTACAAGGAAAAAATGTTTTGTATAGAGATGACGATTGAATAAACTAGCGATGTGACAGCCCTACGTGTTTAAGCTGTATCGCTCGCTCGAGGCTCGAGTTGGCCTACTTATTTGGTTCTACTATGCATAATATGTAATCATGTCACTCGGCCCCCAGCAATAGCACACATTAGATAGAGACAAGAGATATTATTCTACTTACCAATTAATAAACTTACATTGATAATGTTGATAGCAGCGGCGGCATGTAAAGCGGCGGCTCTAGCGTCGTGGTGCGCGTGCGCGTGCGCACTCGCGGCTATTGCGCGAATCACGCGCGTGATCTTAGTCACGCGACGATAGCACACGTCAGAGGGAGACAGAGCGCCGGACGAGAGAGCCTCCTCTACTTCTGGCTCTTCTTCAACTTCGTTGTTATCGCCGCATATCACCTTGGGTAGACATGATCCAGATTAGTTGCTATGCAACGTTTAATATTAAGGTTAAACATTAGCACGTGACTCGCTATTGTAGGCACTTAATATGGTTTTCCAGGCTTTTATACAATATGTTTTTGCATGTCTCTACAACTAATGACAATTGTTCGCTATGAACTATGATATCAAAGCAAAATTATCTGATTAAATGCAATATGTTTACAGTATTTGGCGAATACAACTTTAGTGTGTATTGTATATGTTAGTATGTTTATCCTTAATAACAACGCCATCTTTACCTAAAATGTTTCAAATGTTTTTTGGTAATAAGCATCCGTTTACGTTTAGAGATCGACTAATACTAGGGGGCCCCTATGTGGGCACGTGGAGTGCTTAGCCAGTGGGAAAGATGGGCCTGATTAAATAATTTACGACTGTTGCCTAGGTGTTAATCAGGCCTATCCCTATCTGTGGGTTGATTATTAATTCTGGCCGTTAAGGTTGATTGATAAATCTATCTCTAGTTCTTACCATAAAAATATATTTAGGCAACAAATCTCAAGATCTCTATCTCTTGATAGAGATCGTAAGATTTGTTGCCTAAATATATTTTTCTTGTTGGCTTTTCTGCGCTCAGTCTCTTGATTATGAGCAGATGTGATGTAAGCAATGAGGATCAACGAGGTTTTTAGATATAATATATAGAGTTACAGTCACATCAAAACCAATTATTTCAGTGAAAGAATTATTGAAATTGGACAAAAAATGACGAAGTTAGAACGGTTTTCGTGCAGCATTCTCAAAAACGCTCAGCAAATACACGATTCGCTGATGACGTCATCAGCCACGTTAGCCGCCCGGCGGCGTGGCGGGTGTTTGTTCGGGCGATCGCGGCACGTGACATCATCAGTATCATCACATGTTCCGCAATGACCTGCCGTGTTTTTTAAACTCCGTTTTTAAAACTTTAATAACTTTGTGATTTCTTGATGGATTTGAGTAAATTAAAAATAAATTTACTCAGATATTTACATTGATTTTGAAATTGATATATTCATTTGTCGAATTGATCCTCATTGTCCTGCAGGAGGAGTACTCCTCTGAGTGCCCCACCATTCCTTATTGTTCTCTCATTCGCCTGAGAGTGACAGCTCAATGATGTGTTGTCGTTTCTCTTGGGCTTGTTTATAGTGGCCAATTGCGCTGCCAGGCGGTTGAGATGTGTGCTAAGGCGGTTTTTGTACTTGGTTGAGTATAGTTTAATTTCCTCATTGACCGAGTTCATTTTGAGTTCAGCATGCAGCAGTCTTTATAAACCACGGCGCATTAGATAAATTTTTAAGAATGCCATTCTGCGCCCTCTGTACTATTTCAATGTTGGAGTTACAGACCTAGATATTTGAAAAATAAATAAGGACAGTGCTAAATTAGTAGCTGATCCATAGCAGATTCTTATTAAATCAAAACATGTGACTGTCCGTCCGATTATACAAAACGAACGACGCCTTATGCGTCGAACTAAAATAAATTAAAAAAATATTAAAAACACGTCTGCCCTGCCAAAAACGAACTAAAAAGTTAAACAACAAGTGTCATTGCAGTCGGGGGACCTTATTATGGAACAATTTTTGATCAAAGAGGTCCCCCGCCTGCAATGACACTTGTTGTTTAACTTTTTAGTTCGTTTTTGGCAGAGCAGACGTGTTTTTAATAATTTTTTTTGATTTATTTGTTTTTATTTCACACATTTTAGTGACATATTATATAGTTTTGGAATGTGCTCATCAAGGCTCATTTGATGTTCATAATTCCATATTGTAATAATAGAAGAAAAAAAATTTTTTTTCACATTTGAAAATGGCGTCGTGCTGTCGCCATATTGTTTTTTTCTAAAAAAAATATAGCCAGTGTCACTCGGGATGCTGTGAGGATTCTAACGATACCCATTTATCCAGATCAGTTCAGGCATTAAGAATTTACGGTGGAATAAAGAAACTCACATACCCACAAACATACATGAACCCTGAACACATATACACTATTTTTGCATTGGGCAGTCGTGTAAATAAAATCGAAAATTACAGAAAATTTAAATTGTACCGGTAATATAAAATATTTATGTAATGTCTTATTTATAGCCAGGCTTTTTAATTAAATAATAATGAAAAATAGTTTTACATATTACTGTGATAGTTATATTTATTATATGTCAACTTATATTTGTTCCTACCTATAATCTAGTTAAGTTAGACAATAGTGTTGACATTTGACAGTAGCTCGTTGACTTTTAAAAAGAAAATTATCAATTCAATTAAATGTTAAATTAATTTTATAATAAATTGTATAATGAAAATCAAATTTTATATTTAGTTCTGATTTTAAATAATTTTATATTTTAAATGCTCTAACTAATTTATATAATTAAATTGTTTGTTTTTATTATTGTATTATTCATTAATGTACTTCATTTACCTATTAATCTTATTTTATAAATGCATGCGGTGGCAACCTATAATTGAAATAGCACTTAAGTATCAACGGAGAATGTATCACATTATTGTATTGGTGTATATTTTGTCGGAAAAACAAATCGTTACCGAACCTTTGTAATTTTGTACTGCACAATCGTATTTAAATTAACATGCCTTTTTACTGTATTCTTTTGTAGAAAATTGAGAAACACTTCTTATGTTCTAATTCGTGGATAGCGGTGTGGGTTGCACGATAGTTAATATTGTAAATGTCATAGTTCATAAATAATATTAATTGTGTTAACTGTTTGTTGTCCCAAATAAATAAAATAAAAATAAAATAAAAATAAAAAATAAAAATAACATTTTATACTAGCTTTCCGATGAGCTAGAGATTTGAAACTTTGCACAAAGGTCAGAACTGGAAAAGTATACAATGTTATGGTGTCACTGAGCTGATTTGATGATCGAGCCCGAAGAAAGCCACAGGAACTATAAAAGAAAACCAAACGAACCCATCGAGTTTGAGCTCGTTAGAATCGTCTTGACAAGTACTCTGACGGGAGGTCAAGGGTCTGATAATGAAACCGGAAAAAGGCCACACAGGAACTAAAATTAAAATGTAAGTAGGTACGCCGTACGGTAAGCCGCACGCCGACAAAGAGAAATAATTAGACTACAGTAGGTACCTAAACACTGGCGTTTTACACAAAGTTTTTAACCGCCCTTGTGGTCTAGTGGTTCGCCCACCCGTGTAAGACGCAGAGGTCCCGGGTTCGATTCCCAGGGGGGGTACAATTTGTACTCGGTTTGGTTGGTTGTAGGGCTTATTTCAAGTCCGCCTGGCTAGCTACCACCATTTTACCTAAGTCTGACGCCATAACAACAATATAAAAATTGTTGTGTTCCGGCAGTTAGAGGTAAGATAGCCAGTATTCCGGGTGTAGTGCGCTTCCACCTTCGGCCTTATCGTCATTTAACATTAGGTGAGATGAAGGCCAAGCACTATGCCGTTGTGTATAAAAAAAAAGTACGTACGCCCTGCACCGCTACGTACATACCTACCTACTTTGTGTTACCAGCGAACGGTAAGTTAAAGAAAAAACAAAATCCCATTTCTGACGCTAGGTAGAGGTACTTGTTGTTTGAATATGTACCTAATGAAATGAATGATTGATCGTTACAAGCTAGTTCCAAAAAGTACCTACCGATGCTTACAAACTCAAGAAAACCTAATTTTAATGGGGCTTTTACCAGCGTACGATCAGTTAAATAAAAAATAAAAGCCAATTTCTGCCGCTACGTACTTGTTGTTTGAATATGTACCTAATAAAATGAATGATTGATCATGTTACAAATTAGTTCCCAAAAGTACCTTCCGATGCCTACAAACTCAAGAAAACCAATTTTTTCTCACTAACATTTCTACATCGTTTGGAAAAGCACTGTTTTTTGTTGTATTTAAGCAACCAAATACACTGCAGACATAATAACAACGATTATTCATTTTGTTAACATAAACACTTGACTGCAAATTCGCCACAGCTAATGTAAATACGTGACAAACGCCCGCGCTAGCAATCGCGACAGTCGCGACTGAGCACTGCCTAAAACTGCCTGAGAATCTCTATAAACTCTCTCTAAAATGTCAATATGTGCGTGCGAAATCGCGCTTTCTTCCGAGTGGGCTCTCTGTCTGGCGGAGCGCCGCCACTACTTACTTTGTGGGAACGGGAACCACGCGGGTGAAACCGCGGGCGGCCGCTAGTATAAAAATAAAAAATATACCTGCTGTATGGCTGCGGTGATGAGTTGCGCGTCAGCTCCGTCTTGTAGCCGACGTAGAGCGATCGCCATTGCCAACTTTTCAGCAAGCGCGCACAGTTCTTGGGCCGTACTTTTACCGCTTTCGCCTGCCTCTGAACAAACCAAATGATATTTTTATTAACATGTTTTTTAATTCACAATGGTATTTTATTGTTTCTATAGCTAAACTTTGTAGTAGAAAGAGCAACTCGTCTCTAACCCCAAGATCCAATAATCAATCCACAGATACGCCTAATCCAGATTAGTTGCTAAGCAACTGTCGTTAATTTTTTATTAATATCAACCGATACATAGCAACTAATCTGGATTAGGCCTACCCCTATTTGTGGATTGATTATTGGGCCTGGCCGTCAATATTCCGATGGAAATCGAAGTATTTCAAAGTATAAGTATAATTCAAATGTAATAAATAAACATTACACAAAATATGACATTTCAAATGTAGCAGTCACAGATGAAGATTTTTAAATCCGTAAAAGAAGTTTTTTATCGCATGGAGGTTTTATAAATAGATCATATCAAATAATGAATTAACTAATCTCCATAATAGTTAATCTCCAGCCCCCTAGCATGACCATTGAAACATGATATATCGCGTGATATAGCGTTTTATCGACGCTCAACTTTCAAAATCCATTGTCTTTTGACAGTTAAACTTGAGAAATCGCCAAATCATATAGTGTTTCGGTGGTCATGCTAGCTAGGGGGGCTCGTATTGTAATGGAAATCTACTCATCACCTCTGAAAAATATAGTAACGTTGATACGCTAATGCTAAAACTAGTGTCGCTATTGTTTAGAGACTGTTTGCTATTTGTAATTTTTTTCATTACATAAACATGAACATAAGCTCTATCATAATATCAAGTAAAACAATACATATAACATTGATACTACAAAACATACCATGCAGCGCACCATGCGCGCGCAGGAAGTCTCTAAACAGCGCGAGCGCACGCTGTTTGTCGCGCAGTTGCTGCGAGTGCGCTAGTGCGGAGCTGCTGCCTAGAGGCACGCGGGTTCGAAGCCCACCCACGCGGGATTTCCACCTATTTACAACGTAACGTTTAAAAGTTCTAAATAAAAACTTTCAAGAATTAAAGAAATACTACTACCTAAAGTAAACAGTGTTAATGCTCTATTATCCGACGGAAATAGAATAGGATCATCATATCAGCCGCACGACACCCACTGCTGGGTATAGGCCTATCCCAAGGATCTCCACGTCGTCGGTCCACCTTGTCGGGGGCCTACCCACGGAGCCGAGTCCGGTGCGCGGTCGCCATTCCAGAATCTTTCCACTCCAACGGCCATCGGTTCTTCTCGCTATGTGTCCCGCCCACTGCCACTTGAGCTGAGCAGTCTTTCGAGCGATGTCGGTTACTTTAGTTGTCCTACGGATCTCCTCATTTCTGATTCGATCACGCAGGGAAACGCCGAGCATGGCTCTCTTCATTGCACGCTGGGTGACCTTGAGCCTCCTTATGAGACTCATAGTTAGCGACCACGTTTCACTGCCGTAAGTCATCACTGGCAACACACACTGGTCATAGACATTCGTCTTGAGACACTGAGGTAAGTCGGACGCGAAGACTTTTCGAGACTTTTACGAAGTTGGGCTTACCTAACTGGACTACTTGTCTTAGGTTTACAAAATCGAGTGTAGTGTTCCCAGCATGAACTGGAGTGGGTACAACATGGGCGAATCGACATCATTTTTGTTTTATCCATGTTCATTCTGAGACTCTCTTTGAGAAGCATCTCGGAGATCTTTGAGCATTGTGTTCAGGTCTTCCAGGATCTCAGTCATAAGAACTATATCATCGGCAAAACGAAGGCACACCTCGGACACTCCATACAACCGCGCTATTATAAACAGATGACGTCAGATGACTTTTTTGTACACGCGCAACTGTGTGGGTAAGTCTAAGGCTACCGTGCAGTTTGTACTGTATGAGCGGCGTTCAATTCATAATTCGTTTTTTTGGTAAATAAAGTTACGACGCATTGCTTTAAATATCAAAATAAGTTGACGTTGACAAACACGACTAAACGAGCATACGATTCGGCTCGAGCAACTCGCGGGGCGGGGTGAGGTAATTGATTCTGGGGCGGGACCGTAAGTGTCCGTTCTGTACGGTAGTACTTATATCTATTCTGTGACGAAGGTGTGTTAGGTACTGGCCATTAAGGATCCGTTACGCGAAATCATTTGTCTCTGTCTTTTTCTTTACGTGTAAAGAGTATGGAAAATAACCTCACCTCTGCACTTTTTCGATGTTTTTCGTTGTTTTTTCATCATTATCTTTAGCACAATTATCATTCTTGAAAAAAAGTTATTGGAGCAACTGCACAGTACGTTAAAGTGTATTTTGATGTAGAATTCAATACCTTTACGCAGTTATTTACGACAAAAATATGGCCCGCGACAAGCGCTTTGATATTCTGATTTTTTTTACAATTATCGGTGAGGTTTATACGCAATTTAATGTTTGTAGCAACTAGGTAAACTCTTTAGCTTGTATGATTTTTTGTGTGGCTACAAGTTTACGTTTTCTATATGAAGATATGGCCCGCGCAAACCATGTTTTCCTATTACCGCCCCAATGTTGATGCCGAGTCTTTTCCAGTCCAAGAGTTTAAAGATATCCTCCGACGCAGCTGTGAAGGAAAGGATAACTGAAATACAAGTAACTCTTACCTAGGGTCGCCAGCGGGCGCATCGTCCAACATATCGGAAGCAATAGTCACGGCGGTAGAAGGCAGCGCGGCCGCCGGCAGCTGTTGCAGTATATTGCGACACGATGCTTCTTCACGCCGCACGTAGAATAGGAACGCAGCTTTTAACTGACCACATAGGTCTGTAGTCACTGAGCTTACCTGTAGGTAGGAATAAATAACAATACCAAGTCTGCTGCGCAACGCATCCATGGATGCAAATATTGTGCGACGCAACTAGAGTAGCGTGCGTCATCGTACTCATAGTTCCGGTTACATGTTTTGTCTACTGAGATGCAAACTATAGAGTTGTCTATGGGCAAGTGCCTTGTTAGGGTGTTCCCACATTTGTCTGACGTACGTGTAGTGTGTGAATGAAGACAACCTTTTGTGTCTTCAACACAACCTTTTGTGTGTTAAACAGATAGTTTTCTTAATACGTTTCCAAAAAGTATCAGATTTCTAAAATTTGGAATTTTCTAATTTCCTAAAAAAATTGTAAACTTATAGACATTTTCTAAAATAAAGAGCGCTGCTCCAGTAATTCATATATTCAAATCATTTATTCGTTGTTCTACGTCCAGTACTTCAATACATATTAAAAAAGTTTGATGAGGCTTGGTGTCATAAAAAATACACAAAAAAATGTCGCCGCAGGGTTGCGCAAGGGGACAGGGTGTTTTTTCATTTTTGATGCGAAGTCATTGCATCTCAGTCGATACAAGATCATTCAACAATCAACATTAAAAAAGTAGCTAAATATAAGTTCTTACGTAAATCAGAAACAAAATAACAAAAAATACTAGATTTTAATAAAGAAAGAAAATACTCACTTCGTGTGGATCAATTTCATACAGGGACAAATTCCCATCATACATATCAGATGGACAAGGCGAACCCATAGGGCTATCACAGATTGACCTAAAACAAAGGCATGTTACATTAGTATATCTTTATAATTCACTGGTATCGGAAAAAAAAAATGATTTTATTACATTAAAATCACAGATATTAAACGCGCTTTAAATAAAATATAAGTGTAATAAATACCTATGGTTTTTTTTTTCAAATACAAAAATATTCATTCAAAACCAGAAAATACACTGACACTGCCATTTATGAGGCTCTCTTTCTTTGAGATATAAAAATATCTGTTCCAGAAGACCCCAGATTTTTGTTTTAATTTGTAATACAACAATATGCCTTGTAGTTGTAGGCTATGCAAATTATCAAATACAAGAATAATAGTATCACTAGTTTTACTACAAATAAATAGTAAAAGTACTAACGGTGTTGGAACTAGACTGTCAGCAGTGGACAGCGCCAGGACGCCATGTTTCCTACTGAATATAAGCGGCACTCCATCACAGAGCTCCGCGCCCAGTATGCGGTCACCCTCAGCGGACACGTCGATTATGTCCACCTTGTCGCTTGACACTGTGCCTGTTAAAGGGAAATGAAACCTATTTAAGAGCCCGTAGGATTTTGCCGCTGACTGCAGCTCTCTCGCTCGTACATTTTATGTTTTCTCAAGATTTCTTAAAACTGAGAGCATAGTTGAAAAATGTGTAGCTTTGGTTGGAGCAGCAGTTTTTAATTAATTTATTTAAAGTAATTTCACACCCCGGACACACCATACAAGCGTCGGGTTTCAACTACCTTATTACACAGACGCTACACAGATGACGTTTTTGTACACGCGCAACTGTGTGCGTGAAGTCTAGGGCTAACCCCTCGTTTTCACCAAGAAACATGTTAAATACTAGTCTCATACAAAACTTGTAGAATACTTGTTGTAAACTTGTTGTAAACAAGTATTTGTTTTATACATGTATTGCAACAGTCTCAAACATTCTTCTCGTTCACACTGTTACGAACGTGTGTGTGTTTGAACGAAATGAAAGTAGGCAATTACAAGTACATAACAAGTTTTGTATACAACATGTTTTACACATGTATATGAATGAGAACAAAAATCAACAAAACATGTATTATACCTTGGTGAAAACGAGGGGTAACGACTACCGTGGGCAGTCTTTATTAGTTAGGTAGGTAGGTACTGTGACGCCCTGGCTGGCGTCGACTGCGAACTCTTTGCAGTTGCGCGTTAAAAAAAAGATACAGACGAAAAATATTTCGTATTTGAATTTCTTAGAACAGCCGTACCCGATAGTTGTTTGTTTCAAATCAAAATCAAATCAAATCAAATCAAATATCATTTATTTTGTCAAACATGAGTATTACATAAAATGCAGTTGTCAGGGTTTATTATTGACCTAACATGTTTGGCCTTGTAGGGCATACAAAATTACAATGTCAATTAATTTATAATTTAAATGTCACAAATAAAAAATAAAAAAAAAAATTAAATCATAATACCTTACAAAATATGATTGCATACGAATAAATTTCACTTAATGCCTATTTATATAAAATTAATGTCAAAATTCTGAAATGCTTAGCCTAGATGAATTTAATTATAGTCAGATAAAAAATTGAAAGTAATGTCAAGAAGTACCTATAATAAAAATGTCCAACATGCCTACACAATTTTTATAAATGTCAATGTCAATATTGATAACGTTGATAATAATAATAAATTAATTAATTTGAAGTCTAGAGTTTACATTTTTACATATTATAAATTAGGTAAAGCTTTATCTGATAAATAGTCACTTACGCTATAGTAGCACTTTTCTATGAGGAAATTCTTTAGTCTTATTTTAAATACATTCAAGTTAAGATCTTTCAGGGCTATTGGCAGCTTGTTATATATTTTAGGTCCCATACCAAAAATACTATTACGCATAAGTGCCGTATTTGCACTACACACACAAAGCTTTGTATTTTTAATTTGTCTTATTCTATTACTGACAAATGACTGAATTTTGAATAACTCTGGATTCGTTTTTACAAACACAGCTACTTCAAATATGTATAAGCATGGTAGTGTTAACAATTTGTATTTTTTGAAATAATCTTGACAGCTATCAGTACGTTTCAAACCAAACATTGATCGTATTGATCGTTTCTGGATTTTAAAAATAATTTCTTTATTTACAGAGTTACCCCAGAAAATAATACCATATCTCAATATTGATTCTACTGTTCCATAATAAGCAGCAATTAGCCCATCTACATTAAGAACTGGTGCTAATTTGTATAGTGCATATGAGGCTTTGCTTACTTTTAAAGATATTTTTTCTACATGCAACTTCCAATCTAATTTTTTATCAATTGTCAAGCCCAAAAAGGTCGTAGCGTCTGTTTCATTGATTTCTTTAGCATTATAGTGAATATTCATTTTCATGCTAGGTAATCTTTGGCTAAAATGCATTAATTTAGTTTTTTCTAGATTTATCTTCAAATTGTTATTATCTAACCACATTATAATAGATTTCAATGTTTTATTTACTTCATTCTCATAAAAATATTTATTCTCGCATTCAATAGTGACCGTACTATCGTCAGCAAAAAGAGATACAGGTTTATTAACTGCTTTTGGTAAGTCATTGATATATACTAAAAATAGTAACGGCCCTAACACACTTCCCTGTGGTACACCATAGGTAATGGTACACTGAGAAGATGAGTATGTTTGTTCTTGTTTAGACTCTATACAAACTTTAGAGATTTCGACAAATTGTTTTCTGTTTTTTAAGTAAGAGTCAAGGAGTTGTAGGATATTACCTCTTATTCCATAGGAATTTAATTTAAATAATAATTTTTCAAAGTCAACATGGTCAAAAGCTTGAGTCATATCACAAAAAATGGCACAGACTGGATTACTTTTATCGATATTTCTCATTACAGTTTGGTGGGGCATTCTAGAATTTGAATTATATAGTGTATTATCTATGTTCTAGAAGGTGTGCCCGCACTGTTCACATGTCCTGTAATCGTTTCGGAATAAAAAAACAATTCGAAAATCTGAGCGGTTGTTTAGCTTAGTTAACGCTTAGTGATCCTAGACTAGTGTTCCTGCGGTACACATTTACCCAGACACTTTGGTAATAATGATGGATGACTCACGCACTGTATTCCAAAGCCACTTTTTTCGTAACTGGTTTTTATAAAGTCACAATTGGTACCTACTCATTTGTACAAATACTGACAGGTGACACTCCACTAACAAATTTACTCAAAAAATTCATTGTTTATTCACATTCATCATACACAAGTTTTTTTTTAAACAAAAATCACATCAAGCGCCGGCGCGCACGGCCCGTCGCCGATGGCCGAACAATAGATCGCCGCGCGCCGCATGGACTGGACGGACTGAGCGTTGACACCCGACTAAAATGAGCACACGATTCGGCACACGAACTCGCGCGGTGGGGTGATGTAATTGATTCTGGGGCGGGGCGCTCTCAGACATTACAATAACAAATCGAAGCAGCTAAATTCACCTCACTAGATGGCGGTACCTGCTAACTAAGCCACATCTGATGTTCCTGGTGAGACCCCATGCTATTAATCAGTTTAGTGCGCTTCCACATTCAGCCTTATCGTCACTTAACATCAGGTGAGGTGAAGGCAAAGCAATATCCAGTTCTGCATAAAAAAATGTTTTTATTGATAGGTACGCTTAACCGATCGTCAGCGCTGATCTAACACACTTTTACATTTATAATAATAGTAGGATTCCTTACTTGACACTAAGGCGAGGTATGCAGGTGTATAAAGTAGAGCGAGAGGTCCGAGCGGCAGGAATCTCGGCGGCAGTTGTTCGGCATCACATGGCCAATTACGCAACGGGACTAGTGACGTCACACGCGGATTGGCTGGGTCTTCTACGGAGATGTGCGCTGGAAAGAGACAACAAATGAAGTTCGAGTTTTTGACAGCGCCGTAAGCATTATTGAGTTTTTGGCGCCATTTTGTCGAGTTCGGTTCGGTGACTATTTTAACTATTCGCAAATTGATTCATAGTGGATATTGTGTCTTAAAACTGTTGCAGTTTTGTGGTACAAGAGTCTACGCAACTGAACAATATGTGGGATAATGGAAATTAGGTTTTAAATTAGGTGTTAAATTGTTTTTTATTTTATTTTTTTGTAATTATAATTGTAAAAGATAAAGTCTTAAGTTACTGGCCTGGCATTAAGTTAGGAAGAGCGGGACCTCCTGACACAAGTGTTTTCAAATACTTAATAGGTCGTTCCAACCCCTTGTAACCCCATATTTAAGACTTTATATTGAATAAATAATTTTTCATTTTAATTTTTCATTTTCTTTAAATAGGCGTGATCTTGGTCGCCTGACGTCATCTATGGAACATCTTCAGCGGCCGCCCGCGCCACCGCCATACAAGCAACAGGTCGGATGACGTCACGCCCTTACAATCGCATCGCGCAAAAATTCGTCAACTTAAATTATTTATTACTCTACCATTTACTGACATATTTCAATTTATTTTTTCACTAGCATATTAATTTAAGGCTATATTTTAATTTTATAAATTTAAATAAAGCAGTTTTAACATCATGAAACTTTTCCATTGCACTTTATAGGGTCGGAGCGAGAGTCGATATTTATGCTTGCATGCATGACCGTTTAACTGTATTGATTAATGTGAATGACATGCAAACTACGTGGTGGCAGTTGATTGATAATGAGTATCAGTAACAGGTTTGAATCCATTAGTTTTATTGATATAATATTAACACATATTGATAGCTATGAAACCTAGTGAAAGAATTTTTGGAATCCATTTAGAAATGGTTAAGTTATAAGGGTTTGAAGGAAATGACAAGCTCAATGCAATGTGCTTTATCACGTACGACATAAGGTTCGCGTACGTCGCGATGACGTCATAAGGACCCCCAAAAAAACAGTGTTTCAGCTCGTTTAACTTCTCAGATTTAAGATATATCGTAAAAATTTCTTCACAACTAGTCAAGTGGTGGCATAAGCTTTCTGATAAGCCACTAAACAAAAATAGTTACTGATCCTCATCTTTTTATTTTTCATCCTGCAAGCTATGATTGATATGCACGCATGATCGTATTGTGGTCCCTAGACGATCGTGCAGCATGACAATTCACGTAAACGCAAGGTCATGCCCATAGATGTGAAGCTGGTTACTAACATTTCTAGCCTAGCGGCTAGAAACGGCTTAAATGGCTCGTTATCATTTCTGGCAATAACTAGCGGCTCGAAACGGCTTACATTTCATTGATATATTCACATGATTTAGTTTGTTGTTTTTGTTGTTTCTTTTCTGATTTATTTACTATAGGATACATTTAACATAAATAGACATAAACCTTGATGACATTTTCATCTGTATTAAGCGTTAAAAACTCAAAATTATACAAAATGTGACACAGCAGTGGAAGGACTATTTTAATAATATATTTGTGAGAGATGCTTTGAAACAAGGTATTTATCCATTAAATAAATATGGGCAGATACCTAGTATAATAGTAAGCATTTAATTGTATTTCTTTAATGCACTAAAAACGAAAATAGCATAACATAATATGTGCTACTGTATTATAAAAATAAGAGTTTAACAATAAAAAATGTAATAAAGGTTTTTTTTTCGATGCTCAAATCGGGTATCTCCCCGGTATCAAGCGGCTCGTTATTCGTTTCTAGCCGCTCGTTTCAGTTACTACCGGCTCACGTGCCGCTCGTTTACAACTATAGTCATGCCGCATGATCGTCTAGGGACCACATTATATTATACCTATAGCGTATCTACGATCAGCCGCCAATAGTAGCAATAGTCCGTTATTGCCATTCGCACGCACGTCTAGTGCAACCAGTTCTGCGCCGCTTAGATCACCTGAAACAAAGAAAGACATGAGTAAAGCCCACCGGCACACGGATCGTAAGCTGGTCGTCTCGTAAGCATATCGTCAAGACGCAACGAGTACGAGACGAGCATGGACCGTCGGCCAACCAGGGTCATTTCGATCTATCGCATATTAGCACCAGACCAAATTCGCAACATAGCCATTAGCTTGGTGTTATCAAATATCATCATTTGGGTTGCGAAGTAGGAAGCTTCTGGGAGATATGCCACCCTGAACATGGTCACCCATCGCTAAAAAAATATCGATCGCATATTTATATAAATGGTGAACAGGGTCGTTAGAGGCATCATTACCTGAATTATTATTTGTGTTTTCATATCGATCGAATAAGAAACAAGGATCACAAGAGCATATATGTGAAATGTACTTACCTGGCCTGACCTCCTAGACGCTTCCTGAAAGCGACACAAGACTGTGGTTTTATATACGCCTGGGACCTGCCTCACGACCTGAATGTAATTATATGCCAATATGTAGTCGATTATTTTTGGGAAAAAAGTCGCTATGTTTCTACCCTGGCCGCGCGCATGCTTCCTGAAAACTAACCAAGCCGATGTCTAACATGTTTGTAATGATGCCACCTACGACCATGTTCAACATTTATATCAATATTCAATCGATTATTTTTTGCGATTGAAGATCATTGTATGGGAGGCCACATGTTCAGGGTGGCATATCTTCCAGAAGCTTCCTACTTTGCAACCCAGACGACAATATTTGATAACACCAAACTTATGGCTATCTTATCAATGTAGTCTAGTCCCAATATGCGATAGATTGAAAATGAGCACCTTCGCCGACGGTCCAGCAGAGTTCTACCACACGAATCGTCGCGTAGATGTAGATATTGTTCCAGGTTATAAACTAGAGCTTCACGTTGAAGGAAATTCAAAAAGTACTACCGGCCGCCCGCGACTTCGTCTGCGTGGAAAGTTTTTTGCTATCCCTCGGGAACAACACTTTTTCTGGAAGAAAGGTACCCTATGACCTTCTCTGTACCCCTGACAACGTGTAGGTAAAGTTTTTTGTTAAAGTAGGGCCACTTTAATAGGTCACATTTGACATTTGTCAATTTTAGATTCATAGTGAGGTGACCGTAGGTGTTCATATCTTCAAGACATCGATTAAAGTGAATGAATCGATACAGACTTCAAACATGGGATTTGAATTCAGTTATTATGAAAAAGTACTTATGAGGATACTGTTTATTTTAACTAAGATGCATTGAAAATCAAATCAAAAAATCATCAGTCAAATTCCTGTCGCATTATTATTTTATATCGTAAAAGGTTAACAGAGCTAATGAAGATTTGAAATGATTTGACTTTCAAGTATGTTTACCTACAATAAATAAAGGAAATAAAATATGTTGTCGCGTGCCGTCAATTTCTTATATTTTTTAATGTCATTCTTTATTTATGGTGAAAATATTCATTCACAAGTAATCACTGCATTCAACTTTCGATCTTTCGATTTTTGGGTAACATCCCTAGTGTTTAAAAAGAAAAAGGTTTCACTGGTGTAACATTGTAACGACTTTCAGTTTTATTAAAACGAAAATTGTTCATTATGTTTGGAATGGTTTTTCAGTGAAAATAAATCGTAAAGTTAATTTTTCGGTCATTTTACAGTGAATATATATTCGTAATTGAAAAAAAAATATGCAATTGTGCAATTATAAATATATATTATTTGATGCCCGCCGTTACAAGGTTACGTTGAAAAATGTTGATGAAGTGTCAAATGTGGCCTTTTAAAGTGGCTATACTTAGTTAGTTTTTTGTTTGTAGGTTAGTTTCCACCCGCCTTATCAACTCCTTGCGAACACTACATAATACTCACCGTGTCTCGCGTGTGCGTCAGTGAGTGGTCGCCGCAGACTATGCTCGTGCAGTTCGCCCGCCGTCCACACTTGTATCAGCGGGCCCCCGCCCGCGTTGCCCCCGCCCCCCACCAGAACTACGCATCCTTCCCGTCCGCCTTCTTCGGTTGCGTCGATTGAACCCTCTGATAGAACTACGACACCCACTAGTTTCTGCGGGTGAAACAAATAGCTTGTAGTACTAACAAAGATGAGAAATATACCTAATTCCAATTAATATTTTAGGGCTGAATACCTATAATACACTCGAGAGAAAAAAAATCGCACCACAGACCTATTTTTATACAAACGAGGTAACTTTGAAGCTCTGGTTCTCCGCCCAGGATTAAACGGGCTCTGATCTGATGATGGCAAATTAAAGAATAAATGGTAGAGGCCCATAATGCTAAGAAAACCTAACGGCTTCGTCGAGTCGTTTAGCACAGAGTTAAACTTAAAAAAATACAAGCTAAAATTACATAAAATGTATGTAAAATGTAACACTAAAAACTCCATACAGGCTCTGGTGTAAACAAATCTTCTGATCCGTTGGGTTTCTTTAGCGATCTGAGCCTCCTCCATTAACTCTTTGAATGGCCATCATCAGATTACACCCCGTTCAATCTTTGACAAAGAACAAAGGCTTCAAAGTTACATCGTTTGTATGAAAATAGCCCTGTGGTGAGATTTTTCTGCTCTCGAGTTTAGTTTAGTTAGAATATTTAAATGAAAAGAGTTACTTTGTATTTACCTGGACAATAAATGTAACTTTCGATAGCTTAAAGGACTGCACAACCAACGATTTACTTCATCAAAAATAACAGTCAAGCTTAAAATTTCAAATGAAATTAACAGCAACAATAGTGGACTTCAAAATAACTTGGCAAAATATTACTTTAAAGTAACTTACAGTATCAGCATGCGCAGGCATAGAACCGAAGAATAGTAAGGAAACACGGCGACCGATCCCGCCGAGCCAACCACTGGGCGGGCGAAGAACTCGACACGTAACAGTCGCTCGACCCTCTGCAATATAGTGAAACAGGCATTATACCGGGTGTAACAAGACACTCAACGAATCCGAGGTCTACGTATTCTGCCCATCAACAGGACCATTTCTGTTCAAAATTATTGCTGGGAAACAATTTTAATTTTTGGAGTAAAAAAAATATTGCATACATTTCCACGCAATGTAACGCGTACAAAAGACCGCACCTGCGAGTGAATGCTACACAGCTGCGTGCGGCCGAGTTGAAAGGCAACGTTTATGTGCGTGCTCATGAAATGCATTGAGTGATGAGATGACGTTTTGAAGCCATTGTTTGTTTAGGAATTAGGATATAAAAAATAAAAAAAGATTTCATGAAATTAGAAAAAAAAAATGTTGGCTTTGACACACAATAACTTCGTAGCTATTGGTATCGTCTAAAGGACAAAAATGATCCTGATGATGGGCGGAATACGTGGACTTAGGCTTCATTGAGTATCTTGTTACACTACACCCGTTATATAAAAGTTGAGTTTTATAAAAGTTCAACGATATTGGACAACCCTATCTCGCCCCGATTTTTTTCTTAGCTCTTTCTTTTTTCTGCCGTTAAAATTAGCAATCATTCGCACGAGCGCTTTTTCAAAGGCGTTAAAGAAAGCGTTTAAATGCCACACACAAAAAATGAAAACCCATGTTTCCATTGTTCACACGAAAGCGTTTTTAAAGCGGGGCGCTTTTTTATCGAGCACTGTCCTTTTTTCGATGTTAAGCGTTACAGGTTATCGAATTGAGCATACAGAAACAGAAACACCGAGTTTTGTACTCGGTGTTTCTGTTCTGATGCCGCCACGCCCCGCACGCGAGGATACACACAGATTTTTTAAGCGTTCGTATGAACACAACTATTGGGGACGATAAAAAAGCGCCAACGTCGGGTTTTAACGCGACGCTTTTTAAACTCTCGTGCGAACTGGCGGGCTGATAATCTAATTAGAAACCACCTAGCGACCGGTCTCATTTGACAGATCAATGTGATACATTGCTACTTCTTTATGGGGTGAAAAAAAAACATACCAAAGAAAAGTAGCACTGTATGTGAAATGAAACCGGTCACTAAATAGTTTATATTTAGATAATCAGCCTGCCGGGTTTATATCTGTCAATAGAGCACGAATATAGGCGATGCGATGTCTGGCTGATGCTGAAGCAGGCGGAAGGGGTCGCGGTTTTCTCGCTCTTGGAAATGATGTTTCTATGTGAAGAAGAAAGAAAGATAGAGCTAAGGAAATATGGGGTACCATGACAGGCTAACCTATGTAATGTAGTCTTTAGTTTTTTCGGCTATTGATTTTTTATTTTACAAATGACAACGAAAGCACGGTGTATTAATTAATAAAATTTAATTTTCAATTTGTAATTCATCTGCAACTTTGATGGTGCAAGGAAATAGTGCATATATGGTACAGCTGGAACCTAGCTGTAACCTTAAAAAATTAAACACTAATCTATAACGAGAGATATTAAACACTTACCGTGTCTCTGTGGATGCAAAAGTATCACGGAGCAAGTTGTAGTCGCCAACAGCAGATATTCTGACGTGGCAACAAGACGGTCGCACTCTTGGCCGGCCAGGTCACAGGACACGTCGACGGAGGCGCTCTCGTGGCCGACCGACCACCAGTACCGTACAACGCCTTCTGGTGAAACGCCTACGCAGGATGGCATCTGCAGGCAATCCGATAACATTGTATAGAGCGCGGTACGTACGTAAGTTTAGTGATGACAGAAAATGAAGGGGATTACTGCGCATGTTTGCTGCAACCACTTCTCCCGCCAATGAGATCCCAAAAATTATGCCGAGGCTTATAGAGAGATGGCACTATGGTTTATTTCAACTATTTGCTATGCACTGTGAATGAGAAACGGCGGCAAAACACCCCCCCCCCCCCCATATTGAAAAGGTTAGGAACCACTGATTTTTAAAAAAATGAGATTTTAGTATTCACAAGCTTTTTATACAATACTAAATTATGTACTACGAGAAAAAATACGACTCGCACTAGATCATATTCTTGACGGGAATCAAACCCGTGACCTTTGGAAGTCCGGTACAACCGCTGAGCTACCGAGTCACTTATGACTATGACTAGTGGCGTCGTCGAATTTCTTCTAGTATATCCCACTCTTACGCTGCAAGCCAGCGTTATTTCACCAATGTGAGGAATATCTTTCCAGATATTTTGACAATTGATTAAGATGAAACAACTATTTAATTTTTAAATTTGAGATTTTAGCATTCACAATCACAATGCTATTTTTATACATTTTTTTATTGACTGTTCAATAAATAAATATAAATAGAAAATGTTACGAATTATTTAATGAATTTAAATATTTAGACACAGTACAGTCGAGGAATGAAAAGATTTGTCACTTTTATTGAGATGTTAACTTGGACAAATAAACATAGATTTTTTATAAAAGACTGTAATATTATGTATGTATATATTTATTTAAACATTATTGTAAACAAGTCCCTTGAAAAATTGGGAAACTTCACAAACTTTTGGAAAGGCTTTTGCCTGGCAAAGTGTAAAAAATAAAAAAAAGCATAAATAAAAAAGATAATAACCTGAGCTCCATCTTCATAGAACAGTTCCACCAGATCCGCCTTATGTGCCAAGTCCGTTTGCGGTAACGTCAACTCCCTTGCCGCAGGAGGTGACCCGGCCGGCGACGGTGATGACACACCACCACTGCCGGTCGCCTCCCGCGGCCACGCGACCACGCGCCGTCCGGCCACTAACCAACACCAACCGCAAGGGGAGAGACGGACGCTCACTTCACCACTGGCTGGGACGTAATAACAACTTTTTAAACGAGACACACACCACCTCTACGGGTCGCTTCCCGCGGCCCGGCCACGCGACCACGCGCCGTCCGGCCAACAAGCAACACTAGCTACAGTGAGCCATATATCTTGAAATTTTTTCGACGGAGTGGGGATAAGTTCGCGCATGTGCTCTTGTGAGCGACCAATAGCGCGCGCCCCTCTCCCGCCGCCCGCGCCCCTCACCGCTACGCATACCCAAAATACGCGTTCCGCGCAATCCCCACCCGATTCCAAGATATATGCCTCGTACTGTACAAGAGCAGAGAGAGACTCACTTCACCACTATCTGTGATGTACAACTTTACAAATAAACAGGAAAATTATACTTTTATTTTTATCAGTGTCATATTAACCACAATATTCGAGCGAGAGCATGTCGTGCTCCTCTCGCCCACGCCCGAAGGAGTTACATTGAGAAATTCAGTACAAGATTAAAACACTCGATTGGATGATCTTATGACGTACGCGCGCGCGACGGATATTACGGCTACCATGACACTGGTATTGTTATAATGTTGGCTATAAGCTACTGTTTCAAAACCCTTTATAGAGGATTCATATCATGGGTGTAGATAAAGTCTTGTATGCAACTGTACATAATTAGGTAATAAAAAAATACTCATGCGATACTATTAGCACATGAGGCGAAATACCCTTCATTATATTACAACTATAATAGTAAGCATAGCATTCAAACGCATAGAATGTTGGCCATTTGAGTAGGGGGCAGCTATAACAAATATAAATCTTTACTGCCATACAAATAAACGAAGAATAAGTTTATACTTAGAATAACAAAGTTTGTTTAGGAATATGATTCTTTCGAGACGTTAAATGTAAGGAGTAACTTACATGTAACATATTGCAGCTTTCCTACTATAGGGGCACATCTCAAAATTTTGTGATTTCGAATTTTTATAATATATGGGCACAAAATGTACCACTCTACATGATGCTCTTGACAGAAGAGTCAAAGTATACTGTGGAGCCACGAAAACTATTTGTGTCTTTTTCACATTTCCGAGTGAAGCGTCTCGTGTTCCGCGATACAAATATCTTTAAACGCGATTTCCCAACAATCATGTTTTTCAAATTGTGCCCCTATAGTATGAAAGCAGCGATATATTGCTAAGCAATATTTTGGTTAAACTAGGTATAAACTCTTTCTTCATTTATTTGTACGGCGGTTTATTTATATAATTATAAATAACAATAGGTTGTTTTTAGATCAACAAAACAATAAACATTTTTTTTCTGTAAAGAAATAATAACATACCAAAAGTAAGAGTCTCTGTGACCATGACTGGCAGTGATGAGCCATATGTTTCAACGGTGCTCACTGGAGTTTTGTAGATCACATCTCCACTCTGGGAGCTTTGATTTTGAATAAATTTTCTAAAGACAAAAGATACAGTTTCATTCATTAATATGACAACAATGGAAAATCTATTGTGTCTCAGTTTGTCTGGCTTGATGGTATACCGTTTTTTTTTTCTTATTGTTATTTCTAACTGCAATCAGGGGGCTAATTGTCTAATTTAAAAATCTATCGCAATCGCTTTCGTTTGACAGATGGATGTGACACATTGCTGAATTCCTTTGGTAAGTTTTTATTTGTGCCAAAAAGAAGCTTCAATGTGTAACATCCTGAAAGCGATTGCGATAGATTTTTAAATTAGACAATAGAAAGGCAGTTTCCACACTATAAGAAGTTTTGAGACATGATACATGATTCATGTTTTGTAAGATATAACGGTTGATTTTAATCATCTATCTTTGAAGATAGGATTATCTATGTATATGTTACTAGGCAACTGTTGTTATTTCCCATCATTGAACAGAAACATCTAGGCAACAAATCTTTAGTAAGCCTATCTCTTACTGAGGATATGTTAATGAAATTGGCCGTTAAGCTCTCTCTTAAAAAATAGTAATAAGTACAATATAAATAATTGTTAATCAAAGATGCACATAAATTAAAGGTATTTCGTAGCAAAAGAAGTATCAACAAAGTTACAGTCTAATAAATAAATGAATATGATTGTTATGAAAAATTATAGAATAATGTAAGAGTTAAAAGAGTTGCCAAGTGCATACTCCCTTTTATAGTTGTTGATGATGCGACTCAGAATTAATACATGTATTGGAATTGGAACAAAAATTGTGTACACTCTGATTAGGTACTAGTCTTCCAGCAAAAATGTAATGTAGGTGTTTCCAGAACAAAATGACACAAAAGGAAATAGTATATTGCTAACTCAAGAAATAAACACATTTACATGTTTTTTCATCACAAATCTAATAAAAATAACTTTGATAAATATTCTGAATCATCATTTTTACAGCAAAAACAGTAATATACTTAAATATTTCATGATAACTATTCTAAAGTAGAAAACATTTTTATGATGCTGTGCACACATCAACTGCAAATGGTAGACATCAACCTTTGGTTAATTTTATAAAATTTTATTTATATTAGTATTTAATATGAGTCGTAGAGTAGATATAGTAGTATAAATTTTTCTTTTTAGGGTTCCGTACCCAAAGGGTAAAAACGGGACCCGGGTTGGCTTTAGAAATGGGTCAATGATTTTGGTATTGAAATATATCGCATTTTGTAGAGTTTTGAAAGGCCTTTCAAATGATACACTCTCGGCGAGGACATGTTTATTTTTATTATTATTCTAGTGTTTGTGAAAAAACCAAAATTTTGTATGACGAAATGTCAACATTGCGTATTTTTGCGTGGAACGGAACACGTTTACACATTTTTTATTTGTGTTTGACACTTCACGCATATTTCCGTTTCCATTTATGCGAGGCGCGAATCTTCATTTCTGTTTTTGTGAAATTTGGATGTGTATTCATTTAATGTCGGCGCACTAGGTTGGTAGCACTGCTAAATTGTTGCGATGCCGCAGACAGACAGTTGAAATTTTCACAGATGATGTATTTTTGTTGCCGCTATTACAATAAATACTAAAAACAGTATAAAATAAATATTTAAGGGGGCTCCCATACAACAAATGTGTTTTTTTTACAGTGACATTTATTAGTTTACATTTTTGCTAGGAGATTAATAATCAGACTTTAAGTGCAAGCCTCAGCACGTATCTTTAGCAGTGACAGTTAAAGCGCAGAATTTTTGGGTCTCATTGGCGGGAGACATGGTGTGGGGCTACTGCAAACATGAGCAGTAATCCCCTCCAATTTCTTTCACCGTTAAAGATACGTGCCGAGACTTGTACCTATAAGAATATATAAAATTGGATATAAAATTATTATAAGATATCTCTCTATAGGCTTTGTTCTTTTTACTATGAGTTTTGTGATAATTAAGTTGAATTGTAAAATAGACAACTTTGTAGAGGAAAAAATACTGTTAGTAATTTATTGATCTTTATTTGTTTTCGGAGGTAACAGAACAGAGGTTTTTAAGCCAGTAAAGTATGCTGAATCTAAGGATAAGTAACTTATAGGTTATGTTTTACCCCTGGTTTTTCCTCGCAGACATTCCTAGAGGCTTTCGGCCAGTTATTGACTGTCTGACCCGAGGAGAAAATGGACTTCTCATGCCGCCAGTGTTACTAAACTCCATTATATAATCTAAAACTTTACGATACAAACAAAAATTAAATCGCAACAAATTTTAACGCAAAGTTTTAACGACACGAATAGGAAAAAAATAAAAACTGTCAAAGTCAAACTGACTGTCCGATGAGCAGACTGCGACAATGAGCATTCCAGCAGATCAATCGCTAAGTCATCGGTCACAAAACATACATTTACTTATGTTGAGTGAGACCTTCACGGTCTAAAACCCAATTGCACTAAACTTAAGAATCGCCTAAGTCTTTTCTTAACTACAACTCGACCAAGTTAAGTAGGCGAATGACAGCTACATGACCGCTAAGTTTGACACCGTTTTAATTTGGTCGTGTTGTAGTTAGGAACAGACTTAGGCGATCCTTAAGTTTAGTGCAATCGAGTGTAAGGTTTTTATGGTACGTTCGAAGCTTAAGTTTATTATGAACATCTGCCTTGCCTTGAGCGCAGCGAAAATTTTTCTATGTCTATGAATCAACCACATCTGCCCTGCATATGATGCTGTTATGTCTTTATGAATGTGACACACTTCAATGTGAGACTTCAATTTTGAATTATATAAGTGTATTATCTATGACTTCAATATGATTACACGCAATACACGCATAATGGAGAAGTGTTTGTATTTTGATAGTAGCAACATAGTAGCAGTGAATACAAATAAAGGTGATAATGTGAACCAGAATCCTCCTAGTTTTTATTTTTATTTTATTTTATTTGTTTAAGACACACCAACAGCATACACATTGGAACAATAATTTAAATTCACTTCTGATGTGTAGGCCAATAACAGGCGTGTACCAGCGTTCAAATATGAGTAAGGTCACAGTCAACAAATTATGAGTTAATAAACAATAGGCACCTAATAATAATATCGATTCACAATATGTTTAGCAAAATTTCCGTATGTGGGTATATTATATTTCAATAACAAAATCTTACGCCCTTTGGACACAGACGCATTCGCATGCGGAATCTTTGTGAAACCCTTAGATTAAATCTTTGCTTATAGCATTTAAATGCTCTAAGGTGAAACCATTGCAAAGGCGAGTTTAGTGTAACAAATATTTTGCAGATACTTTTGAAAAAAGGAAGTAACTATGTCATCTCGCTAATAGTAGAGTGAGACCTCAGATTATTAAATAATCTAATAGTGAGACATAGCTTAAACGAAATGCTGCCATACAACCAGAAGATTTTTCGTGGTTTGTTTCGCTGCCACTCGCCAACGCGTCGGTGTAAGGGCGTTAACCATGCAAAGTTATTTGTTAAATAGTTCAATTCTTGGGCGAACCCTATATGCTTGGTAAATACTGTGTTCAGTTAGAAGTCTGTCTTAAAAGTCTGTTTACATGAGAAATTATTAAATTATTTATAAAAACTCATACAGGACGCGTAGCATGACCAACATCGAGATAAGATTCGACTCACAGAACAATGGCTTGTCTACACCGAAATGTCACTTTTGTCGGGTTGAGATCGAGATACTCATGCTCGCATTCCTATGTTCTCGAGCTCGAGAGAGCTTTGTCTACGGAAGTGAAAGCTTTTTTGAGTGTCTCTTTATCTTAGAACTTATTAAAAAATAAGTATCATGTTTAAACTAAATCATTTCGAATCATTTTAGATAATTTCGACGTTTATTGATGTTGAAATAAAAATATTACCTTTTAAAACTCATATTTGTATTAAAAGACATAAAAAGGTTGTAAAATTCTGAGAGCGAGTCCCATCTGTCTGTCAAACTGTGCTCAGCAATCGAGAAGATCGAGACGACAAGTCTTCGTAGACAAGAGTCCCGTTTGCTCATGCTACGCGTGCTGGTAACTGGTAACCCTGTTGGTGCTGTCGAAATTTTATTTGAGGATAAAAGTGCAGAACGATGTTTTATGTATGTTATTAAACATTTATTTGTAAGCGTATTTTAGTGATTGTTGGTGCTAATCACAAAATCAAATGAAGACTTTTTTTTGTTCGTAATCATAATCAATCACTCATCTTCAAATCAAAGATTCTAATCATTCAATTTCATCGGTCTTTTTATGTCCCATCACTAACCTAACCTTAACGCAGGGGCAAACTTATTTCCGACGGTAAGTTTGGCGCTGCCGTCTAAGTGATCTGTCGGAATCTGTACTAAGATGGTTAGTTCTGAATTTGACCACCCGCCAATATAACTTTGTGGTCATTCTGTTTTTGTGTGTAACAATATGACTTTAAGCTTCAAGAGTGTGCGTGAATGAAGTTGTGTGCTGTGCTGTAACAAAATCTAGTGTAGGATAGAGCTCTTGTTTTGTTTACTCCCGTTCTGTATGCTCTAAGGTTCAAAGTAATGAGAGTACTGACCTGCATATATTTACACAGGACAGGCTTATGTCAAACTGTTTTTGTGCCTATTTGATTTCCGCCATTTTGGCGCTGTAGGACGTAGCGTGAGCATAGCGTGCGTACGTAGTACTAAAGTTTGAAGTCTGGAGAGACCATCACGGCAACTATTTTCATATTGTACGTCAAAATTAGTTCTTTAGACGCACGCTAGTGGCGTTTCAAATAGGCACAAAAACTTAGCTGTCAAATCATACAGACAGACAGTCCTGTTAAATAAAAAATTTTTTTTCATGTCAGTGAATGAGAGACTATCTAGCTACACCTGCTTAACTAAACTCTTAACACTGACCTAACCTAACCCACCAATGGTGGTCACAATTAAAGTTTTTTTTTATAAATTAGTATTCAAATTAGTTATGTTTCCTTTTATATTATGCTATAAAACATTAGTAGTTATGTATATTAGACATAACAAAATTATGCCTTTCAAAATATATGCTTACTGACAATATGCCAATTGAAATTAGGAATTGTAACTATTATGCTTTGAAATATTATGCTTTTTATAAGTTATGCAATTCGATGGTTATGCGCATCGAAATTTATGCTAAATAAATAGTATGCTTTGTGATTATTATGCCAATCGAGTTATGCCAAGTGACTTTAGGACAATCGAAATTATGCGATGCAAAGGGCACCCATATAGGTCACTGGGCGCAATCTGCTAAGCTAGACTAATCTTTGAGTCATCGATCGCCATATAGAGTACATTTTTACCATGGAAAATAAAATATTTGAACATTCTAAATGTCGTAGGATAATCGTATAAACCGGATCTTTACAAAAATCCTAGGACGATTGTAAAGAACCGGATAATTGAAATCTAAGATGAATTTTCACAATCGTCCGAGCAATTTTTAGGATCTTTGTAAAAATCCTAGTATGTTTAGGAAAATCTTGAACTTGAATGCTGATTGGATAATCTAAGAGATTGTTTATAACAACTTCAGTCTGATTGGTCAGAACATATTGAAAGAAAGAAAGAAAGAAAGAAAATACATTTATTTTGACAACACACAACGATACACAACATTACAAAGACAATAAACTAAACACAAGCAAAGGATAGACACTAACATTGCGCATCGTCACGTGATGCCAAAACTTTTATTGCTTTTGGGTTTTGGGGTTGTTTCGTAATTTTGCCGAATTTAATTCTTCAATTGAAGTTTTAAGAGCATTAATGACTTAACTTGAAAGTCCATTTAGGTTTTGCACAACAATATTGACAAGTGCTATTGAACTTTCTTAGCTCTGTATAGAAATGTTATTTTTAAGATATAACCTCTAAATTGTCTGCACTGATCGAGCCTGGCACTTGTGTGACATCCAATTCACTCACTTCAATGTCTCTTGATTAATGTGAGCACTCAGATTTTTTAAAATAAAAAACGTAAAATTCATACAAAACACTAGAGAAATATTTGACAATAATTAGAACGATAACAAATAGCCAATCAGAGCATCCGTCAGTCAATAACGATGACGTCAGCCAATCAGCGCGCGCAAAAAGATGGTGATTCGCGATTTACCTAAGATACGCCGGATTTTTGTAAAAATCCTAAACATTACTCGGATGATTGCAAAAATCTGTCTTAGATTATAATCATCCGGTATTTTACAATCATACTAGGATTTTTGTAAAAATCCTGTTTATACAATTATCCTACGACATATACAAACTTTCCACGGTTGAAATTTACTCTTTGGTGATCGATGACTCAAAGATTTGTCTGACAGAATGCGCCCACTGTCACTGTCAGCCTGTCATTTGTCAAAATTGTTAAAAGCAAAGCAGCGTTGCCAGAATGTTACTTTTGTAACATTTTGTGTTACTTTTGACCTTCTCATGTTACCTCCATGTTACACGACTCAAAATGTTACTTTTACGTTACTTTTGAAACTTAATCAAAAATACTCAAATATTTTCCAGCAAACAAAAAATAATCGTGAGACAGAACGCACCAAAGGAAGTTTTCGTTCGTGTGGCACACACACTTATTAATTTTGGGCCGTCTTGTCGTCTGTCGTTTTTTTCTTTTTCCATCTCATTCTCACACTTGAAGAATGAGGAACATAGCAATAGCACGAACTTTGATTGAAGACAAAACTTTTTTTAAATAATCTTCAACCAACCGAAAGTTTGAAGCAGAATAGTGGAGTTTTGTGGAGTGGTTGCCGCAGTGCCGTAAATGAGGCGGTGCTACCGGTGCTCAGGCACAGGGCATAGACTCGATCGATAGGGGGGCGCAAGAATGGCCAGACTTGGACTAATTATTTGTTCGGTTTGCTCCTGATAAGTTCCCCCTGCGCCCCTAGTGCTCGTTCCAACACATACGTGCATGCCAGTATCACCAAAAACGTCTAATGAAATTGAAGAAAAAATATTTTTCTTCCAAAGTATTAGCTAATAATTGGTCCACCAACACCAAGTCCCTTGTACATTACTTTATCACTCTTACTGAATGAAATTATGAAACTGACTAAAACTCGCGCTGCGCGGCCGTTTTATTTACTATAAACAAGCTAGATTACAAGATTAGTGAATGAAACTGATTAAAAATGGCGCTGCGTGGCCGTTTTATTGCTATAAACAGGCAAGATTACAAGGTTATCTGGATGAAACTGACCAAAAATCGCGCAACGTGGCCGTTTTGTTTACTGTAAACAAGCTAGATTACAAGATTAGTGAATGAAACTGACTAAAAATCGCGCTGCGCGGCCGTTTTATTGCTATAAACAGGCAAGATTACAAAGTTTACTGGATGAAACTGACCAAAAATCGCGCTGCGCGGCCGTTTTCTTTGCTATAAACAAGCAAGATTACAAGATAAGTGAATGAAACTAACTAAAAATCGCGCTGCGCGGCCGTTTTATTGCTATAAACAGGCAAGATTACAAAGTTATCTGGATGAAACTGACCAAAAATCGCGTTGCGCGGCCGTTTTCTTTGCTATAAACAAGCAAGATTACAAGATTAGTTGATGAACCTGACTAAAAATCGCGCTTCGTGGCCGATTTCTTTACTATAGACTTGCTTCAGGCCACCCCTGACAATTGGGCATTTATTATGGCCCAAAAAATTGTAGGGTACCCGATAATATCTAAAAAAAACCCTAAGGGCGCAGTTATAGAAGCTCGCACAGGGCGCAGAAAGGGCAATTTACGGTACGGCACTCGACAACAAACAAACCAATCACCGTCAAAGAGAATGTAAAAAAACTAGTTGTACGTGCTATCAATAATCGTATTAAAATGCCATAATACAGTAGGTACATAAAATAAGAAAATGTTACTTTTTTCGTGAAAATGTTACTTTTTGAGCAGTCTTGTGTTACTTTTGACTATCGGCCACTGGCAACACTGAAGCAAAGTCAAAAATTCCTCAAATCCAACGGTTCCCGCTTTTTGGACGCTAAAAGAAAATTAATAATACTAAAAATATTGTTTGTTGTGGCTAATCATCAAATAGTAATTATTACTTGTTATGTATTGCCGATAGCAAACAATTGTTGTTTCGTCGAACAAAATGTATATAAAGTCAATTGTGTTGGACGGTTTCAAGTCCTACGGAAATCGCGTTGAAGTTACCGGTTTTGACCCCGAATTCAACGCTATCACGGGTTTGAATGGCACTGGAAAGTCTAATATACTAGATTCCATTTGTTTTGTGCTGGGTATAACGAATTTGTCAAACGTAAGTTGTTAACATTTATTTTTATTGTTTGTTTACACTCGGCTTTTTTGGTTATTAAATTCCCGTCTAACCATATTGGTGTAAATTTCTAGGTCCGAGCTGGTAGTCTCCAGGAGTTGATTTACAAACATGGTCAGGCTGGTATTACTAAAGCTACGGTTAGCATTACATTCGACAATAGAGACAAGAAGCAGTGCCCCATCGGTTATGAGAACCATGATGAAATTACTGTCACCCGTCAGGTAATATAAGACCAAATGAAACTGTTTCTGATCTATTCATGATGTGGATTACCTATTATCCCCGCCAATTGCTAATGTGCAGGAACCTTGTCACATAAACACCCACATTAACGTCATCTGCAACTAAAAATGAAATGAAACAAGAAAATTCTAATAGGTAATATAATATATTCCTGAAATTTCACCTGAAATGATGCTGAAAATATATTAAACCTATGTAAGGCCGATTTTAGAATATGCTTTTCAAATCTGGAGCCCATACTTCAAGAAAGATATTCAATTACTAGAAAATGTTCAACGTAGGTTCTCCAAAGTCCCAAAAGCCTTGAAGAATAAACCATACGAGGAAAGACTGGAATCACTGAAACTCACAACTTTAAAGGAACGCGGGGAACGTAGGGACTTAATAGAAACATATAAAATCTTGCATGGACACTATGACATCGAGAATTTTGATAAACAACTATTCCAGTACTCACGAAACATAAACCTACGAGGCCATCATCTCAAATTATCAAAGGCACTATCAGGAAACAATCCACATAAACATTTCTTTAATAATAGAGTAGTTAACCCTTAATCAAACAGAATACTTTTTTATGAGATAAATGAAAACTAAGAATGGTTTTTAGGTAAGTTGGGTGCGTAGATTCAGAAAAAAAATATAAAAATTAGATAGGGGGTGGGGAAAGGGTGTTTTTGCGGTGGGAAATAATTTCCCATTATCCGTTACTGCATAGCAAAATTTTATGGAAGTGGGAAATTGTTTCCCATTGTCCGATACGAGACGATGTTCTATTAGATATTCATCCGGCTGATTTAAGTTACTTGCAGAAGGAGAACAAATGCTATTAGCAAAGCAATTATCGTCTTCAGAATCATAATCGGATAAATCAGATAAGTCAGCCAAGTTTTCTACTGCTTCTTCTAGTTTTTTTTAGTAAGTGGTTGTGGTTTTCGTATTTTTTTCTTATTCATTTTTCTTTTGCTGGAAATAAATAATAAAAATCTGAAGAAAAACAATATCGGATACGGATAATTTTTTTGTGCACGAGACAGACGGCCAGAAGTTGTATATATATATTACGGGAACAAAGAAAATTTTAAGTGCAGGAACGAACAATGGGAAATAATTTCCCACTTACTAAAACCTAAAAATTTCTAGTAAATCGTACTGTTTCCGCAGTTCTTTTCAAGCCAAATTTGCAGAAAATAAGTCTAGTTTATAATAGTGTTCACTATATGCACCTACCAGATTTTTTTTTCAATTTAACCTCAAAACACTGACGAGAACTGGTTTTTTGGCAAAAAAATCGTGACCTCTGACTTTCTCTTTGAAATTTGGTGACATATGGCGGCCATTAAAAAAATGTTGCCATTTTTCAAATTTTAAATATTATCAAGATTTTAAATTTCCATAGATGACATTCCTGGGTGTTGCCATTAAAAAAATAAAAAATATTTTGTGAATTAGGAGGAAGTGGGAAATAATTTCCCAATGTTTGATTAAGGGTTAAGCTTGGAACAAGTTGCCAGAAGAAGTAATATCTGCACAGAATACAAATCAGTTTAAGAATAGATTGGACAAATATTTAAGGACTAATGAAAGATAAACTCGACCCAAGATATAACTGGATACAGGCTCTTATCAGTTGTCTCAACTGCTTGCCTGTCAATTAATAATAATAATAATATTCATTATTGAATTATTATTTTCAATAAAATAGGGTCTAGGTAAAAAAATGCTATTGTCTCTCCTTTTTGAGGTAAAAAAATGGCTGCTAGGCACATTACCTATTGGCGGGGATAGTAATTCATCAATTTGTTGTTTTTTATAATGCTTCTGAAAAGTTTGCAGCACTAGGTTAGTAAAATATCATTTTTACAGGTGGTTATGGGAGGCAAAAATAAGTATCTTATCAATGGAATAAATGTACAAAACAAGCGTGTTAGTGATCTGTTCTGCTCTGTGCAACTGAATGTAAACAACCCTCATTTTCTTATTATGCAAGGGCGGATCACCAAAGTGCTGAATATGAAGCCTCCTGAGGTATGACACTTGTATTTATGTAATTTTTATATTTTTTCGAGTCTATACCTATGAGAGACTGGCTCTAACATAAAAATACAAAGTAAAATTTTTTTTTTGCACTTTTCATGTTGTATGTACAAAGATCTTTGTATTTTTTTATGTTAGAGTTAAAATTAAAATTAATTTGTGCTTCTGGCAGTTAGTTATGCACATATCACTGCTATATGCATAACTATTTTATTTCTACTTATTCTTTGAGGAATAAATGTCTGAATCCATTATACACTTATCAAAACGTTTGACACTTTTGCCTTTTTTATACAGATTTTGTCCATGGTGGAAGAGGCAGCAGGTACTAGGATGTATGAAGCTAAGAAACAAGCTGCACAGAAGACAATAGAAAAGAAAGATGCCAAGCTTAGAGAACTTAATGATGTAAGTGTAATAAAATATGTTTTAATTAAATTTTCTAAAGTTAGGGCTGGTTTGTGCGGGGTCAGTCAAGTGTCTAAACCCTGCGAACGAGTGAGAAGAAGAGAAGAGAAGAAGTGCAAGCGAGAAGTCAGCACTGGACTGGGTTGAAACTAGTGTCTACACGAGCCCTGGGTAACTGTATTTACTGGTTACTGTATGGTTGAATCTTCAGCCTAAATAATGCTGAAACGTCTGATTGATTACCCTTTGGAGTTTTTTTATGTGTAGTTAACAGCTCATCCCCTTATGTAAAACTATCTTTTAATTTGTCTTTGATCTTAAATCGAACTGATTGAGGTTTAAAATTAATTATGAACCCCCTAAATCAAAACTGCTTGTTAATTATTTACATAGCATCGGCTTGTTAATCTTTTGATCATCTAGTAGTGATGCTTGACAAGCACCACAGAATAGTTAGTAACAGTGACCTATCAAAAGTGGGCCACGTCCCCAAATGGTAGTGGTGGTAGTAATGCAATGTAAATTATTGACAAGAAATGCTTGATCGTTTAGGGGCAGAAGCATTTTTAGGGGCCGTTCAAATATTACGTAAGCAGATTTATTACAATTATTTACCCCCCCATCCCCCTTGTCAGCAAAAGTAAGCAAAGCTCTTACCCCCTCCACCCATGTTTATATTGCTTAATTTTTAACTCATATTTACAGATAATAAAAGAAGACATAGCACCAAAGCTACAAAAACTTCAAGATGAAAGATCCCAATTTCAAGAATATCAAAAAGTTGTTAGAGAACTTGAAAATCTCACCAGATTATATGTAGCCTGGAAGTGAGTTATTTTAGAAATTTTAACCCTTAAGAAAAAAGCTTGACAAAGGATTTGCAAAGACAATAATTATAGATCACTTCCAACGATCTTCAAAAAATTTATGGGTGATTTTTATGCCAGCTCAAATAAAAAATAAAATATAGCTAAAATTTTCGTTAGATGGCGTTTTATGAAAGCTGAGCCGTAAAGTTAAACCCTTCACACTAAGCAATTTATTGCATGCTATTTTTTGAAAGTTTTGATCGCTAATGCTGTAGGTACTCTTCCACCTTGGACAGTGATAAATGATGCGGGTTAGTTAAATAAAACGACTTTACAACAGCTCGGCTTTCATAAAACACTGTCTACCAAGATTTATTAAACTAATTCATTTTTTAAATAAAACACTTTAACAGACTAATGTGCTAGTATCCATTAAAAAGTGAGCCCGTAAGCTTGAGAAGTGAATAATATATTTTTCTTTTTAACCAACTTAAAAAAAGGAGGAGGTTCTCAGTTCGTTGGAATCTTTTATTAATTTTTTTATGTATGTTACTTGATTATTTGATCTCGGAAAATCGCCCATTTCATTTCATTTCATCATAATGGCCTGCCTTATATATGGTACTTTTAATCATTTCCTTGTAAAATGTCAGTCAAATCATTAAGTCAAGAGTTTTATAATTATTCTTTACTTTTCAGATATGTGAGTGCAGAGCAAAGTGCGAAAGAAGCAGAAGCTAAGGTCACCGAAGTTCAAGATGATATCAAAAGTAAAAAGGATACTATAAAAACCAATGAGAAAGAGGCAAAGGATTTGGATAAACAAGTTGTTGAACTCAATATGAAGTTAGATGAAGTAATATATGCATTATTAATACTATTATTAATAATGGTGTCGATTCGGTGCAGTACAACTTAATTGACAGGATTAAACTAAGTTAAAGTTGGCATCCTCTTCTTTCAAGACGAGGAAAAGACAAGAATAAAATACTAAAATTAAGTAAGTCCTGTCAATTTAGTTAAGTCGTCTGTACTGAATCTACACCACCATAATACTATAAATAAAGAACTAATTTTCGTATTATTAATTAACAATTTTTAATATATCTAGTTGAATTATTAGAATTATTTATTAAATTATTAATTGAATTATTAAAATATCCAATTCGTAGACAATTTTTATGCTCAAAATAGCTGTCAAAACCATTCCCTTATTAACAAGTTTTTCCGTTCAAGGAAAGCGGAAGTATTTTAAAAGAGTTAGAAACGGAGATGCAAAGCTTGGAGAAGAACGAAGCATCAGCAAGCGCGGCACATAAAGCGGCCAAAGAGTCCGTCGCATCGCACGAAAAGAAGGCTCGACTGTTAGACCGAGCGCTCGCCGACGATGAAGCGGCGCTATTGGCTAAGCGGAAGATTCTGGACCAGGTATGTGGAGTGCTTTATTTAAGTAATAATTAGGTATGTAAAGCGGCCAAAGAGTCCGTCGGCGTCGCATCGCATGAGAAGAAGGCTCGACTGTTAGACCGAGCGCTCGCCGACGATGAAGCGGCGCTATTGGCTAAGCGGAAGATTCTGGACCAGGTATGTGGAGTGCTTTATTTAAGTAATAATTAGGTATGTAAAGCGGCCAAAGAGTCCGTCGGCGTCGCATCGCATGAGAAGAAGGCTCGACTGTTAGACCGAGCGCTCGCCGACGATGAAGCGGCGCTATTGGCTAAGCGGAAGATTCTGGACCAGGTATGTGGAGTGCTTTATTTAAGTAATAATTAGGTATGTAAAGCGGCCAAAGAGTCCGTCGGCGTCGCATCGCATGAGAAGAAGGCTCGACTGTTAGACCGAGCGCTCGCCGACGATGAAGCGGCGCTATTGGCCAAGCGGAAGATTCTGGACCAGGTATGTGGAGTGCTTTATTTAAGTAATAATTATGTAAAGCGACCAAAGAGTCCGTCGCATCGCACGAGAAGAAGGCTCGACTGTTAGACCAAGCGCTCGCCGACGATGAAGTGGCGCTATTGGCCAAGCGGAAGATTCTGGACGTGGAGTGCTTTATTTAAGTAATAATTATGTAAAGTGACCAAAAAGTTCGTCGCATCGCACGAGAAGAAGGCTCGACTGTTAGACCGAGCCACAGTGGATTTTGGAACCCGAAAAAGTGACATCGTCGAGATAATTCCAAAATCTGTTAGTTCTAGTTATTTGTAACTCACGACGAAAACTCCCGTGTGCTAATTATGTCTAGATTTTTTTCTAGATGAATTTCCAAATCGCGTAAAATGGTGGAAAAAATATGGTAAATCCTTTGTTACTCCTAAACAAAATCAGTGATTGTAAACCTGATAGCATATTATTATAAGTTTAGGAAACACTCACATTTCAAGAGTTGATTGGCAGTTCTACTCGCGATAGTTTATGAGAAATTTGAGGTTTTCTGTTTTATCAAAGATATTTTTTTAGTCGAGAGTTCTGCCGTATTTGGATAAGTTATTAACACAGAAATGTTGGCATTACTATGCCCCACATCATATTTTTTTTGCGTTTCCAAAAGGCGTGGAACACCAGAGATAAATCGTTTTCCAAATTTCTGAAAAATTTCCGCGCCTAGGGCTGCCACTCATAAAAAGGCAGGAAAACTTTATTTCTACAACGTGTTATAAAAATACCCCTAATGCCGAATGTGGTAGATAAAGACCATAAAACTGAACAACTTTTACTATGGGACAAACTCTGAAATGGTAAAAAAAACTGCTGTTTCATGAATTTTAATATTATTTTCGTTATTAAGTTTTGTATGAAGCAGCTAATTTTTTTTTGTGATTTCAGAGTTGGTCCCTTTCCCATAGTAAAAGTAGTTCAGTTCTCTACTTTTGTATGGAACAGCAGATATTTTTTTTTCGTGATTTCGAGGTTGTTCCCATAATGAAAGTTGTTCAGTTTGATGGTCTGAATGGTCTGATCAACCCCACGAGAGGTTTTCAATGAACTAAAAATAGCCTTGTATATACAAAGTAGGTATAGGTGGTAGGTACTATCTAAGAAGTTGGCTTATTGTATGAAGAGTGTTACCATTGTTTTATTTTAACATATGTTTATGCAATAAACAATTTGATTTGAACAGCTGATTGAGTTTTGTATGAAAAGTCGATTTTTTTAGGCTGGTTTCGGAAAGTCGCAGAACAAATGTTGTTGTTTATGATGTTAGTAATTTACTCCTACGAGGTTGTTGGTGTTTTACAAATAACCCTGTATATACACATCAACTTTGTCTAGGGATACAGGTGTTATTTTCATACAAACGAGGTAACTTTGAAGCCTTGGTTTTCTGCCAGGGATGTACCGTGCTGTAATTTGATGATGGCCATCCTAGGACTGAATGGATTAGATTCAGATCGCTATACACACCCAACTGATCTGATCAGCATTCTTAAAGATTAATGGGTTAGAGTTCTTAGTTTGAGGATTTCCATACATTTTCATGCTATTTTCGCGGTTTTTTTAAACATGTCCATTACGTTTTTAGAATTCTGGTCAGATCAGTTGGGTGTAGCGATCTGAATCTCCTCCATTCACTCCCTGAATAGCCGTCATCAGATCACAGTACAGTACATCCCTGGCACTAAACCAAGGCTTCAAAGTTACCTCGTTTGTATGAAAATAACACCTGGTATCCCTAGACAAAGTTGATGTGTGTAGTTAAATATGTTATCATTACGTACATATTGTATTTACAAACTAAATTAACACATGTAATGAAGAAGTAAAATAACTATTGTTTGATGGATCACTAACTAACTAAACAATAATTTTCCGACATAAAAGTTTAATAGCAAAATGTTTGAAATTCATTTGCTCATTTATGAAATTAAGGCGTTACACTTTCTCAAAAGAGTGACAACCCTAGATGATTTTAAAAACATTAAATATCTCTGGTGTTCCACGCCTTTTGGAAACGCAAAAAAAATATGATGTGGGGCATAGTAATGCCAACATTTCTGTGTTAATAACTTATCCAAATACGGCAGAACTCTCGAGTAAAAAAATATCTTTGATAAAACAGAAAACCTCAAATTTCTCATAAACTATCGCAAGTAGAACTGCCAATTAACTCTTGAAATGTGAGTGTTAACTAAACTTATAACACTATGCTATTAAGTTTACAATCACAGGTATCGTTAAGGAGTAATAAAGGATTTTCCATATTTTTTCCGCCATTTTATGCAATTTGGAAAATCGTCTAGAAAAAAATCTAGACATAATTAGCACACGGGAGTTCTCGTCGTGATTTACAAATAACTAGAACTAACAGATTTTGGAATTATCTCGACGATGTCACTTTTTCGGGTTCCAAAATCCAGAGCGCTCGCCGACGATGAAGCGGCGCTATTGGCTAAGCGGAAGATTTTGAACCAACTATGTTTAATTATTTTTTTGTTGTAATGTAGGCTTCCTTTTTTACATATAATAAATATAATAAATGCTTGGACAATTTCACACAGCGCCAATTATCCCCAAACTAAGCAAAGCTGGAAAAATATGGATGCTATAAAACTCATATACTTTAAAATAGTTAAAAATGTGTGGTGGAAGATATATGGACAAATGATTTTGCAGTATTATTTTGAAGAAAAAACAGTCATCATCATCATCATCATATCAGCCGCACGACACCCACTGCTGGGTATAGGCCTCCCCCAAGGATTTCCACGACGATCGGTCCTGCGCTTCCCACATCCAGTGGCTTCCGGCAATCTTCACCAGATCGTCGGTCCACCTTGTCGGGGGCCTACCCACGGAGCGTCGTCCGGTGCGCGGTCGCCATTCCAGAACCTTTCCGCCCCAACGGCCATCGGTTCTTCTCGCTATGTGTCCAGCCCACTGCCACTTTAGCTGAGCAATCCTTCGAGCGATGTCGGTTACTTTAGTTCGCCTGCGGATCTCCTCATTTCTGATTCGATCATGCAGGGAAACGCCGAGCATGGCTCTCTCCATTGCACGCTGGGTGACCTTGAGCCTCCTTATGAGACCCATAGTTAGCGACCACGTTTCACTGCCGTAAGTCATCACTGGCAACACACACTGGTCATAGACTTTCGTCTTGAGACACTGAGGTAAATCGGACACGAAGATTTTTCGGAGCTTCCCGAATGCTGCCCATCCGAGTTGGATTCGACGAGAGATCTCCTTCTCAAAGTTGGACTTACCTAACTGGATTGCCTGTCCTAGGTATACATAATGGTCAACAGCTTCAAGTGTAGTGTTCCCAACATGAACTGGAGCGGGCACAACATGGGCATTCGACATGATTTTCGTCTTATCCATGTTCATTTTAAGACCCACTCTTTGGGAAGCACTACGGAGATCTTCGAGCATTGTGTTCAGGTCCTCCAAGGTCTCAGCCATAAGAACTATATCATCGGCAAAACGAAGGTGTGTTAGGTATTGGCCATTAATGTTTATGCCGAGTCCTTTCCAGTCTAAGAGTTTAAAGATATCCTCCAACGCAGCTGTGAACAGGACTCTCGAAAACAGCTTATAGACATGACTCAGAAGCGAGATGGGTCTATAGTTCCTTAAGAGGGACTTGTCACCCTTTTTAAAGAACAAAATCACCTCACTTATGTTCCATGTCTTCGGCGTTCTGCCCTCGACGATGACGGAATTGAAAAGCTTCTGGAGGACTTTAAGTATCTGCTTACCGCCCGCTCTCAGAAGTTCTGTAGTAATTCCGTCGTCGCCCGCCGCCTTGTTGTTTTTCAGCTGTTTGAGAGCCATACTAATCTCGTACATGCTGACGTCCGGGATATCTTGGGTATAGTGTCGGGTAAGCTTGGCTCTGGGGTCTTTAGCCTTGCTTTTAACGGGTGTCTGCGTGGAATATAACTGCCCATAGAAACTCTCGATCTCCCTAAGGATTTCAGGCTTCGCTGAGATGATGCGTCCGTCGTCAGTTTTCAGCTTCGTCATCTGGCTTTGCCCAATAGACAGATCTCTCGCGAACACTTTGGAGCCTTTGTTCCGCCCGATGGCCTCTTTAATACGATTCGTATTAAATTGGCGAAGGTCGCACGTCAAAGACTTAGATATCTGTCTATTAAGCTGCCGATAACGATTAGCATCTCACTCATATACTTTAAAATAGTTAAAAATGTGTGGTGGAAGATATATGGACAAATGATTTTGCAGTATTATTTTGAAGAAAAAACAGTATTGTGCAGTAATTCTAACACAAAGTACATTTGTATGTGTCTATCAATTATTTAATATTAAGATTTTTTTAGTACAAATAGCAAAGAAAAAAGCAGTTTGATTGAATCAATGATTTTTATTCAAGTGATTTAATCACGCCAACCCTGGGCACGCTATTTATGTGCGTGTGATTTTAGATATTACTTGGCCAACTATGTGTTTTGTCAATATTTCCTCGTATGTAGCTGTTTCAGCAAAACAAACACATTTATATGCAACACTAGCGCCACTCCCACAAAAAAACCGTGTAAAACACAATTTATTAAAAATATAAGCTGATGGTCTCGTAGAAATATAAATTGTTATTTATAAACAAACTTAATGACACATTATTTATTGTAGTTTTCTCAACGAGAAACAATGTTTGACACGGTCGTTTTCAGCTTTTTTCACCACCAAAACTGCAAACAGTTATTTGTTATTGAGTTTGTGTGTTTATAAATAACAATTGATATTTCGCGAGGGGACCATCAGCTTGAATTTTTAATAAATTGTGTATTTACACGGTAATATTTTTTTGCGGTAGTGGCGCTAGTTTTGCATTATAATGTCGCCTTAAGGCTCGCTTATGCGAAAATATTTGTCTCTATCTGTTTCTTAACTTGTAAAGAGTATGGAAAATAACCTCACTTCTGCACTTTTTCAATGTTTTTCGTTGTTTTTTCATCATTATCTTTAGCACAATTATCTTTCTTGAAAAAACGTTATTGGAGCAACTGCACAGTACATTAAAGTGTATTTTGATGTAGAATTCAATACGTTTCCGCTATTATTTACGCCAAAATTATGACCCGCGACAAGCGCTTTTGATGATATTCTTTTTTTTTTAAATCATCTGTGAGGTTTATACACAATTTAATACTTGTAGCTACTAGATAATCTCTTTAGCTTGTCGCATGTTTTTTTTGTGGCTACAACTTTACGTTTTCTATATAAAAATATGGCCCCCGCAAACCATATTTACCTATCATGGACCCTTAAAGAATTCAATAACCGTTATATACAGGAGTCCTCATCATGTGAAGGACTTAGGGCCGCAAGCGACGCAGCGGCTGCAGCGTTAGCGGAAGCACAACAGCGTTTCTTAGCCGTCAGTACTGGGCTTGAAGGCGCGTCGGAATCTCTGCAAGATCAACTCATGGGTATGTATCATACTCAAAATCATCAAAATCATAATTCTTTATTCGAATCATGGTACAATAATAAGCATTCCGAGACAGAGGAAGTCATATAGGTCACACTTGCTTACGACATCACCGCTATTGGTGTTGAAAATTACGTTCATTCATCTTTAACTTAACAGTTTCGTCTGCCAGCCAAATACTCAAACGATTAAAGAATCGTTTTTTAAATTTAATGTGGCCTTAATAAGTTAAGGCCACATTAAATTTAAAAAACAATCAGATCTGACAGAAACTATATGAACCTGACAGCTTCTTTAAAGTTAAGGAGACCTTAAATAGAGATTCAGCTAAGAAAGTTTTAAGTATTTAGAAAAACAAATAACAATTAAAATGCACCTTAGTGCATTTTGCACTTTGAGATTTTCGAGCATTTTGAGCTTGAGAAGTGAATAAGCCTTATTAGCATTGACTATAACTCTATTTTAGGGTTTTGTCATGAAGAAGACGGTATATTCACAGACAATTTAATAACGAAAAAATTGATTTAATTACGTACCTAGATGTTTTGATCAGCTGGTAACCCTTTCCCTACCGCTTGTTGACATTTACACTTGTCTAGACCTAAACGACCGTAAAACAATATTTTAGAGCCTGTATGCGCTGGGGTGGAGTGCTGGTTCATGCAAATGACGTACGACTTCTTCAGTTGAAATTGTATATATTACAAAAACTTAGTACATAGGATTTTTAGATGTGTCGTTATTGTTTGAACGATGGAAGATAACGAGAGGGAAAGAGTCGCGCGCGCAGTCCGGCCGCGCGCCCTCTCTGGTTTCTTTACAATGACGTTGAAGTTTGCGAGGTTGACAGGTTACGTTTCGATGGCAGTATTGCCAGGCGTGAACAGAGCCCATGCATACGTTTTATTGTAGCTTTAAATCTACCCAGTGTTGTCACCAACAGTTCGACTTTATAAGCTTATAACTCGAATACGTGACGTTTAAGGAGATTTGTCGTTTAAAAATTCTTGTTTGTAATGGTACTATGGATTTGAACAGGTTAGCGTGGCCGCTATTTTGAAAAAATCAAAATGGCGGCCAGTAGGTATGCCAAAATATTCAAACCCCTTAATTAAATTTGTTTGGTCATTAATCCATTGTACAGCGGCAAAGGCAGCTGCCTCAGAAGCGGCGACTCGTATTGCGCAGAGTAGTATGGAGCGAACTCACGCGCAGAAGCGGCTAGAGACGTTGCAGAAGGAAACCACTGCGTCATCCGCGCAACACAAGCGCGACCAAGAAACGCTGCGCGCGCATGAAAATCAAGTGCAGAAACTACAGGTTAGTCCCACGTCCTATGTAAAGTTTTTTTTAGAAACAAATCACACTCTGCTACTCGCTCAATGAGGTGTTATTATTTAACAAGAGAAAAATCTCTGTAATAAGATAAAGAAATAGTATATTGTTAAGTAAATATATTAGACTAAAGTTAAATACTTATTGCTTAGTGTGAGTTGCACCATAACGCTGTCAAAGTTAAAGTTATCGTCAAATGGTAATGCTACCTATTTGTCACGTCAAACTTGTCGAAGGACATCATGCTGGCTGGCAACCTCTTTTTTTGGCTAACTTATGCTCAACCGGTACTATAACAAGCTTGTTATAGTTAAAGTAAGATGGTGCAACTCAGCCTTATAGTTGGCACTATCTTCATTTGTTCCCAACGAGTCAAACCATCAACTGTCACACGGTGACTGGTTGGGAAGTTTTTATTAAAATAATCCCAACGAGTCACACCTGCTACTTGATGGGAACTTTTTATTAAAAAAATCCCAACCAGTCACACTTTTAGCTGGTTATTTCACCTGTAACAGTGTGACTGATTGGGAAGTTTCTAATAAAAAAATCCTATCGAGGAATAGGTGTGACTCGTTGGGAATTTTGTAATAAAAACTTCCCAACCAGTCACAGTGTGACAGTTGATGGTGTGACTCGTTGGGAACAAATGGACTATCCATGGGTCGCCAAACTTTTTAGCCTAAGGGTCAGACTAACTCCTCCACGAAGTCCCAAGGGCCATGTTCTAGCTAGCTCATCGTACCAACATACAGTTCTATTCTACAGTATGACGGTACGACGATTGTTGGTGCTCGCGGGCCGTAGTTTGGAGACCCCTGGACTATACCAAGACTGGGCTTAGGTAGGTAACACTACGATTTTGAAATGCATTAAGTAACTATTTTTAACTTGCTCCAGTTTCATCTCTGCTACAATAACCTAATCTAATCCTCGACAAGTTTTTCACAATCCAGTTAATTTTTACCAACAGGCGGAGCTCTCCAATATGAACTTCAGCGAAGAGCGCAACAACCACCTCAAAGAGAGCGGTCGCTCGCTCCAATCGCTCATACGCTCTAAGCGAGACACGGTCGACAATCTGTCCGCTAGATTACAACGATGCAACTTCAAGTATTCTCCGCCGCAGCCTAACTTCGACAAGAGAAGAGTTTCAGGTATAACTCGCGCTAAACATTACCTCGCTCTGGGGTGCGTTCCGTGGCTTCGCTCGAGTGCCGCAAAATCATTTAAATAAATAACGACTTTTGCTCCGACACAATAAAGTGCAATTCAGGTCGCGCAGCACTAATAGCCTACAGTTTAATTCACCTAGTAGTTGCCTCTCTTTCTATCGCGTGTTCTTACCTTTTCTGACGGCGCAACGTTAGGGTTGACTTGTTTTAAATGAACTGCGTAGCATATATCCTAATGTGAAAAACGACAATTGTTTATTTGTTATTTGATTTAGACATCTGTACACGGGACAGTAATGTCGATTCGACATTGTTACTATTATCAGGCCTCCTTCACTCGCTCAAGGTCGCGCGATAAGCACCTACCGCTAGCCGTGCCTACGGAGGCACAAGTGAACAGAGGGCCGCCAAACGCCCGCCTGTGTTGTCGCGCAGCATCTTACTGCCCAAGTAGGTATTGTCTCTTTATAATAGCACAGAATAACTAATAGTACAAGTACAGAAGCAGCACTCCGCAAAGTCATTTAAATAAATAGAGACTTTTGCTCGAACACAATAAAGTGCAATTCAGGTCGCGCAGCGCTCCTAGTAGTTGCCTCTCTTTCTATCGCGTGCTCTTACCTTTTCTGACGACGCAACGTTAGGGTCGTTTTCCTTTAAATGAACTGCGTAGCATATATCATAATGTGAAAAACGACAAATTGTTTAATGGTTTTTTGATTTTGACATCCGTACACGGCATAGTAATGTCGATTCGACATTGTTACTATTATAAAGAGACAATACCTACGCAGGCAGTAAGATGCCGCGCGACTACACAGGCGGGCGTGTGGCGGCCCGCGGCTCACTTGTGCCTCCGTAGGCACGGCTAGCGGTAGGTGCTTATCGCGCGACCTTGAGCGAGTGAAGGAGGCCTGGCCCCTATTTCACAGACGTGACATTTGTAAATGACAATGACAATTCGGTGTCCATCGCGTCAGCCAAATTGAATTTAGAAAACATACTGCTCAAACTACTCACAGATACCGCAACGTACATCAAATTGTCATTGTAATATACAATTGTCACGTCTGTGAAATAGGGGCCTGATAATAGTAACAATGTCGAATCGACATTACTGTCCCGTGTACAGGTGTCTAAATAAAAAAACTAATAAACAATTGTCGTTTTTCACATTAGGATATATGCTACGCAGTTCATTTAAAACAAGTCAACCCTAACGTTGCGCCGTCAGAAAAGGTAAGAACACGCGATAGAAAGAGAGGCAACTACTAGGTGAATTAAACTGTAGGCTATTAGTGCTGCGCGACCTGAATTGCACTTTATTGTGTCGGAGCAAAAGTCGCTATTTATTTAAATGATTTTGCGGCGTGCTACTTCCGTACTTGTACTATTAGTTATTCTGTCTCCGTGGTTTGGTGAAATTTTACTCTGACAGCTGTCAGAGCGTAGTTTCACCCGTTCCATAGCTCGGAGCGCAGCAACCAAATATAAATATAACCAAATCAAAATGGATGGTTGAAAAACGCTCTGACGTTTATCTTGCCAAAATAATGTCATTGTCATTTTGACATTATTTTGTATATTGATGTTTTTGTGTCAAAAAGTTCATGGTTTCTCCTCAAAAACAGATTTTATATTTGATTTAGTTTAAAGGAAAGTTTAAATTATCCGTATTCCAAATGGAAAACGAAAACTTTGTACCTAAAGAGGTTTTAAAATCAACTCGATCGTTCCGTGGTTTGGTTGCAACTCAAACGGGTAAAATTTTAACCAAACAACTACACCCAAAACGACGGAACGCAGCTATGAAGTTGCCTCGTGCATGCGCTGAGTGTATTTTCCGTACATGGATCGCCTCGTGCTGAGATGAAGCTAGAAGTTTGACGCGATCTTTAAAAATGACTAGATTTTTTATGACTACTATAATTTTAATGTGCTAATGTGAGATAATGCTTTATTTGTATAACTTTGTACTCGTTATGAACCTGACCTAAGTGTAGTCATATTTAAAAGTGCAATGCAATCTTTACTACCGCGTTTGAGTTCAGATTTATATAATAGACCTCAAGGCCATGATCATAAGTTCTGAATTTGAATGAATAAATGGATGAAAATATTTCAGTATCGCGATAGGTCATAATGTTTTGCTTGATATGTATCAATATAACTTTGATTTTGTTTATCAATGCTTAGCTTATAAACATTGTGGTAATTTCTCGTTATAGGTACGATTTGTAGGTTGATAGACGTGTGCGATGCGATGTATTGCACGGCGTTGGAAACTGCAGCTGGTGGGAGGGTAAGTTCTTAACTGTTTTCAATATTCTTACTGTCCAAAATAGAAACGAAGTTTTAGATGATTTCACGTAATCGAAAGTGGCGTGAGAATCATGATAAATTAACGTATGTATCAAAATAGACAACTAGTAAATACCATGTAGACTCGAAATTAATATTTGCCGACCATATAGATAATATAGTTAAGCGAGCCTCAAAGTCGCTTGGGTTCGTCATTAGGTCATGTTCTGATTTTAGCAACATTAAACCCATTAAAGTTCTGTATTGCTCTTTCATACGTAGTATCCTTGAATATGCCTCTGAAATATGGAACCCTTTGTATAATGTATATATCGACAGAATCGAGTCCATTCAGAAAAAGTTTCTTCGATTCTTACAATTTAAATGCAAGCAATTTCTTCCAAACTATGAAGCTAAATGCAAAAAGTATCATTTTCTACCTCTTACAATGCGAAGAAATATTGCTGATCTTGTTTACCTTAATAAAATACTAAATAACGCCATTGACTCTGCTGAACTATTGAGCGAAATATATATAAACAGGCCCCGTCGGCAGTTCCGTAAATATCGTCCCCTATGCATACCAACATGTAACACGAATTATAGAAAAAACTCGTTTTTCTGCAGAGCTGTTGCACAATTTAATAAATTTTCTATGGAGAATCCCTCTATTGATGTTTTTGGTATAAGGCCGGCTGAGATACGTCGCATGATCGGCGCCTCATTCTTTGATAAAGATATTGTCAAATAAAATAACATTAAGTAATTGTATAACCTAGATTACACATTTTATCTGTATTTAACCCACATAGGTCATCTGTTATTTAGTCCATAATTGTATTACCCATAAGTGAAAACTTGTAAATGGCTCATATTTACATATTTTGTAATCACTCATATTCATATTGTATTTCACAGCTGTAAGTTTTCCCAACAAAATAAAATAAATAAAATAAAAATTAATCATCTCGAAATAAAATGAAAGACAGTTTTTGTTTAAAAGGTCATTGGGCATATTTGACCTGCTTGATGAAAGTTCGCGTACAGAAACCAAACCAGTTTTAATTTGAAGAATTCAATCCCACTTTTCAAAATATGTATTATTTTTTTATGTACCGACCGGCAGAAAAAAGTTATTTTACTACAGTATGTGTGCGAGTATATGTATGATGTTATTAAACTTTTGTTAATAAAACAGAAGTTTTTACCTTCAGCATTGTGAAAATATATGGTGCAAGCATAATAAACATTTGTATTGTCTGTTTATTTATTTATTTTATTTTATTTATTATTGAAATGATATGATAGAATGTTAAAAATGAAACATGGGCTGCAAGAATGCGTCCCATATCACTGAGTAGCAGATATATTTATACATATCTACATATCTAGCCCTGTTTTGTTTGTGTACGCCATAGGTCAAACGTCCGAACAAAATGCCCATTGACCTTTTTTGTGAAAGTGTTTTTCATATAATTATTTGCGTTCCGAACCAATCCTCACATTAGGTATATAAACTTAATGTTCACATTTCGTCATTTTAAAGAAACAAAATCTATGGATAACTTACCTATCATCAAAAACTATCTAAATAGTGATATAAAACACCCTTCCCACAGTTGTACAACGTAGTGGTAGACACAGACGCGACGAGTAAACTTCTGCTGCAACGCGGCAATCTTCAAACGCGCACCACTATCATTCCACTCAATAAGATCACTGGGCATGTTATTGATACAGCTACTGTACGGAGAGCGCAGCAGATTGTAAGTATAACCACACCCCGGACACATCATACAAGCGCCGCGTTTCACCTACTTATTACACAGACGCTACACACACAATATAGAGAGATTACAGTAGTTGAGCTTAGCACTTGCGCGCTTGAGCAATGCACACATAGACATCTCTCACCGACACTGTATAACTGCAATCTCATACCACTCTCAAAACAGTTCGAGTACGTGACGCAGCGGCGAGAGCTGTCTTTGTGTGTGTGCGATGCTCGAGCGCCCGTAGTACTAAGCTAAACTTCTGTTAGTCTCTATTTTGTGCTACACAGATGACGTTTTTGTACACGCGTAACTGCGTGCGCAACTAGGGCTAACGACTACCGAGGGCAGTCTTTATTAGTTAGGTAGGTTGGTACCCAGAAACTTTGGTAATAATGATGGATGACTTACACACTGTATTCCATAGCCTCTTTTTTCGTAACTGAGTTTTATAAAGTCACAATAGGTACCTACTCATTACTCATTTGTACAAATACTGACAGATTAAACTAAAAGTTCATTGTTTATTCACATTTATCACACACTAGTAGGTACATAAAACATTATTTTGATAACAATAAACAAAAATCACGATTCGGCACGCGAACTCGAGGGGTGGGGGGTGAGGTAATTGATTGTGGGGCGGTGCGGAGAGTTTCTTTTCTGTACGTTAGTACTTATATCTATTCTGTGGTATAACTTTTAGAATAATAACAACCTAGAACGATAGTTCCCTACAAAGCGCACTGTCAAAACTGAGGCAAATAAAACTGCCTCAGTTTTCAAATTTTTATCCTTTATAACGGGTGTAACAAGAATTTCAACGAAGCCGAAGTCCACGTATTCCGCCCATCATCAGGATCATTTTTGTCTTTTACACTATACCTGGGAAACCAATAGCTACGAAGTTATTCAATAACTTCAAAATCAAAATTTTTTTTTCAAATTTTTTATGAAATCTTATTTTATCGTTATTTCCTACTTTTTGTCTAATGAAACATCAAAATTTTAAGTATTTCGTAACAAACAATGGCTTGAAAACGTCGTCACTCGATGTATCTCATGAGCACGCACATAAACTGCCTTTCAACTCGGCCGCACACACCTTTGTAGCATACACTCGCAGGCGCTGTCTGTTGTACGCGTTACATTGTGTGGTAAAGTATGCAATGCTTTTTTAACACCAAAAATCAAAATCGTTTCCCAGCAATAATTTTGAACAGAAATGATCCTGATGATGGGCAGAATACGTAGACCTCGGCTTCGTTGAAGGTCTTGTTACACCCGGTATGTTACCTAATCTTGCCTATAAGTAAAAAAAAGTTTCAATTTTCCTCCTTTAAGGGATTACCTATTTTATTGGATTTTAGGTAACATGTATGAAGCATAAAAATCTAAAACTAAAAAATTGGCTCAGTTTTTTTGCCTCACATTACATATGGGCTTCTAGGTGTTATTATTCTAAGGTATAATTACTACATTATACGTAAAACTATGACATACAAAGGACAGATTGTAATAGTATTGAACACAAAAGTAGGCACCACATACAAAGAGTATGTTAAGATAATTTTCATTTCTGGGTTGAACTGTCTCCTCTATAAGTACCTGTTCATAATGTAAACTAGAATTCTTTGCCTATTCTAACCTATTTTTATTTCACAGCTAATCAAGCATTTTTGTAATTGCTATGCAATGTGAAAGTGTTGGGGTGGCTATAATTCAGGGGCTGTACCGGCTAACGAATCGATTATCGAAAAGTCTGCTGGGTTTCAACTTAAAACAGAAAAATCAAAGTAAGGAATTTCGTCTTGTACTTTCTGTTGACGTAATTTGGAAGATAACGATGTTCGTGTGACGTCATGAATTGGGGTTCGCCATTTTGGCCCAATTGGGGCTCGATTTATCTGTTTTGATTTGAAACCCAGCAGACTTTTCGATAATCGATTCGTTAGCCGGTACGGCCCCTGTTCTACGAATATTAGGGTAACAAAATGTAACAAAATTTTATGCTACTAAAATAAGTTCAAAAAAGTAAAAGCTAACTCAGACTTTTTAACAAACCAAAGATAAAGAGTTGGCTTGGGAATATTTATAAAATTAGATTTTAATTTTAATAGGGAGGGGGTCCCGAAAACGTGCAGCTAGCGTTAGACCTAATCACCTTCGAGCCCCATTTACGTCCGGCCATGGCGTGGGTGTTCGGAAGCACTCTAGTGTGTCGCGACTTGGAGACGGCACGTCGAGTGACCTTCCACCCCGACGTGCGGCGCCGCTGCGTGACGCTGGACGGGGACGTGTGCGACCCCGCTGGTACATTGTCGGGAGGCGCGCGGGCTAAGGTCAGTTCAATAATAGCAGATGTGTCGCGACTCGGACACGACGCGTTACTTGTGTTTCACTCAAGGAAATACTCAATAATGCGATTCTCACACTGCCGGCGCGCGCCGTCGCGGGGCGCGGTTTGGCGTTTCACGCGCGCGGCGACGGCGCAGCGCGCCGCGCCGGTCGGCGTCATACGACGGCCCCGCGCTTACGTACAAAAACCGGCACGATACTATGGAGCTCAGTGTGTTGTACCCCGCGATTTCCGCGCCTGCTGGCGCGGCGTCGCGCGCTTCCCCGCCTCGGCGCGGCCTCGGTGTGTTGGACCAAGCGGTTTTCTATACAAATTGATGTACTTGCAGACAAAGTAAAACACGCGCGCGGGAGCCCCGCGACCGCGCGCGCCGGCAGTGTGAGAATCGCCTTAGTGTTAGTATAGATCACAAATGATAAATAAATATTTGTTTGTTTATTTATTTAACCACATTACAAGCTATCATTACAGGTGTTTACCCCATGCGATAGTGTATATAATTTTATGTACTTACCCCCTTACTAATAAAGATTGTATAGCAGCTGCATAGTTACACAGTGTTTTGTCACTTTCTTTTTAATGTCAAACTCAAATAGTTTGACAGAGAGTAACCATTGTGTAACTATACATCTGCTATTCAATCTTTATTAGTAAGGGGGATAGAATATAAGTCTAACTTAACAATAATTATTTCTGTAAATAACTAATAACGAATAATGCTATCCTAGTGAATTCACTGAACATATCAAACAATTATTAAAAATGTGAGTACACATGACATGAGTAATTTAAGAGTATTGTGCGTAAAGAACAAAGGAATGATTTCTTATAAACCATCCAGGGTGGCTCAGTGCTAGTCCAGCTGCAAGAGCTGAAAGAGGCAGAAGCCGCGTTGCAGCAAGCGGAGGCACAATTCGGCCAGTGCAGCTCGGAACTTGCTGCTATGCAGCACGCCGCGGAACAGTATGCAACTACGCAGCAGAGGTGAGAGTTTATGTGCTCAGATTTACGATAACTATTTTATTTATTTATTTAAATGCAACAAATACAATGTGACTTAAGAGTTCCATTTCAGAGTAAACATTAGCAAGTGACTCGCTATTGTAGGCACATTACGTGGTTTCCTAGAATTTTAGCTTTTACACAATATATTTTAGCTTTTACACAATATATTTTAGCGTGTTCCGACAACTATCGGCAGTTGTTTATTATGAATTGTGTTAACAAAGCAGTTATTTCATTAAATGCAATATGTTTGTAGTATTTGCCGAGTACAACTTTAGTGTGCACAAGTAAGTACCATGGGCAACAGCGTCGCTTAACCACCGCTAAGGTTAAAATCGCTTGCACGCCGCGCCCGCTGTCACATACGATTAGTTCGTGCAGGGGCGCTACGCGCGCACACGAATTTTGTCGCAAACGACGCTGTTGCCCATAGTACATACTAAAGTTGTATTCGGCAAATACTACAAACAGGATACTCTGTACTACTATATTTTTAGAGTTACGTCCCTACCTTAAAAATAAGCTCCTTGTAGTTGAGAAAATAGCATCGGGAAATTACCTAGCGAGTATTCAAATCACATAATATGTGATATTATTATTAATAATTAATCATATTAATAATATTATTATTATCGTGTCCATGTCGAATGTTGCGTGAAGACTTCTTGAAGTAACCACCTCTGTGGTTTAGTGGTTCGCCCACCCGGATAAGACTCAGGGGTCCCGGGTTTAAGTCCCCGGTTTGGTTGGTGGTAGGGCTTATTTCAAGTCCGCCTGGCTAGCTACTACCATCTTACCTAAGTCTGACGCCATAAAAACAATATAAAAATTGTTGTGTTCTGGCAGTTAGAGGTAAGATAGTCAATTCCTCAGTGGTGAGAATTCCGGGTGTAGTGCGCTTCCACCTTCGGCCTTATCGTCACTTAACATTAGGTTAGGTGAAGGCCAAGCACTATCCCGTAATGCATAAAAAAGGAGACTCGTTGTTACTCTTTCTTACACGTAACAAACAGTGTTTATTTTTTCATTGCGTAGATTAGAAATGGTTACACACGAGCTAGGAGTAGCGCGAGCGAGACTCGCTACCACAACGCATGCGCAGGCGCACAACGAAATAGAAGCGTTACGGGCACAGGTGAGGAAACAAGTTTTTTTCTTACTACCATATTCGGCATTGCGGGTTGTTTTGTATATGTTGCGGCCAATACCCGTAGTGCGGCTAAACCTAGTTTAAGCCGGCTAAGTTATTTTTTTTAACAAACAACAGAAATAATTTTCTTAGTACCCCATGCTACACCTAGTTTTAGCCGGCTACACCTAGTATTAGCCGCTAGCAAATCTGCTACACCTAGTTTTAGCCAACAGCTATCGGCTACACCTAGTTTTAGACGGCTAAAACTAGGTTTAGCCGCACTTCGGGTATAAGCCGTAACATATACATTATGTTTAATATGCAAAAAACGGGAGTCTTATATTGTTTAACATAGATATACATTATGTTTAATATGCAAAAAACGGGAGTCTTATATTGTTTAACATAGATCCTTTGAATATTACATGAGCGTTCTCAGAGTTTGATTTTTTGTTTGTTTGAGTTTGATGTACATTTTTATCAAGAAATGTTTATAGGTTTTGAGACAAGCGTTCCACACTGCCTTACGGCCCGGTCACAGCTCGCCGCGGCAGGCGGCGCGGCAAGCGAATTCGCTAATCACTGCGCGGTCGTGACGACGAGCTGAGAGACCGCCATCGAGATAGCGCGCAGTGATTATTGAATTCGCTTGCCGCGCCGCCCGCCGCGGCTAGCTGTGGCTGGGCCGTTAACGTGGCTAACGCCCATGGAAGATTATTTCAATTTTATTTTTTTAAGGTAGGAGTTTTTTGACGTGTATAAACGCACTGTATATGCGCGGAAGTTGATTCATATCGAAATATAGCAAGCGGGGTTGTTAGTTGCGCACAAACGTTGCTCTGCGCATCGTTTACACGTTACGTTCGACGTACGCATCAGTTTAGAACTTTGTCACTTGTGGTTGTCATTTGTTGTTGATTTCTGGTCAAAAAAGTAATATCTTTAGAGTGACAAAGTTCTAAACTGTATACATATATTTATAGACGAGACTGTACGTAAAGCACGCGCTGCGTTTATACGCTGCGCGTAAACTCGTCAAAGAACTCCTACTTAAGGCTCCGTTATGCGAATTCATTGTCTCTGTCTTTTTCTTTACGTAAGTATGGAAAATAACGTCACTTTTGCACTTTTTCGATGTTTTTCGTTGTTTTTTCATCAATATCTTAAGCACAATTATCTTTCTTGAAATAAAGTTATTGGAGCAACTGCACAGTACGTTAAAGTGTATTTTGATGTAGAATTCAATACGTTTCCGGTATTATTTACGCCAAAATTATGGCCCGCGACAATCGCTTTTGATATAATAATCTGATTTTTTTACAATTATCTGTGAGGTTTATACGCAATTGAATACTTGCAGCTACTAGATAATCTCTTTTGCTTGTTATATGTTTTTTTTGTGGCCACAACTTTACGTTTTCTATATAAAAATATGGCCCGCGCAAACCATGTTTTTCTATTATGGCCCCTTAAAGTGACTGATTTTATGCTATATTTCATACCCCAGTCCCACGGTATAATTTTCCTTGTTCGTTTATTTAGGTTCAAGAGTTAGAAGTGGCAGTAGAAAGAGATAAAGTGACACAGAAAGAAACAGCAGCGCGTGCGAAAGAACTTGAGGCTAAAGTCAAAGACATAAAAGGGCATAGAGAAAGGTAAGTGCGGCTACAAAAGCATTACTAATGTCAATTCATGTTCACTTCTTTCATTTTAAACCATCAACATTATATCTTCGACCTTATTCTTTTAAACAGAGAGTTCAAAAAAGCAGAAGAAGCTCTAAAGAAGGCGAAAAAAGATGCGGAACTAAACAGCAATTCCTGGAAGCAGAGAGAACAAGAGTTTGAAACTCTGCGACTTGAAGTAACTGAGCTCGAGCAAGCTGTGAAAACTAGCAAACAAGCGCTGCAGGATACGAGGGAAGCCGCTGATGCGCTGCAAGAAACGTTACAGTTGGCAAAGGAAGAATATTCTAGAGCTACGGTACGTGCGAACCTTAGATTATTTATATGTCTTAAACAAAACAGGCCAATTGTTTTAAGGTGGTGTGGATTTTTAGCATCATCGCGTCCAAAGAGTATTGTAATAAAAACTATATCCGGGTCACACTACTGACAATGTGTGCGTCTTTTGGTCACCCAACTGTTGGGAGATATTTTTTTCGACGCTGTCGTAGCTTCGACTATCTATCTAGTCTAGACATGTAAATAATCTAAGGTGTGAACTTATGTTCATAACCCAGTTTAGTTCATATAATACTTATACTTAACTGTTAGTATCTTTTAACAAGTAAGACATTTATATTGGGTTTGAATTTCTAAAATTTCACCGCTTTACTGGAGAAAAACATTACAAAAGACCGCAATCAAATAAGGTTCAAACTTTGTTGACAATCTCGTTTTCGCATCTTCATATAGTTCTGTTTTTCCGCCGCTAAGAATATTTTTTTGTTAGAGCGAGAATACACTCGGCAGTACAAACAACTACAGGCAAAGGCGAGGAGGACAGGATAACCGATGTCTAAGAGCGTGAGAGCCGAGTTTTTCTTATCAAAGTAGACGACGTCATAGAAATATGTATAACACTCCTTATAAATAATCTCTTGAACGACTCGAACAAACTGGCTAAAACAGCCAGCATCGAGACACTCCAAATCTTTGGCGGATACTCGCAAAGAGACGGACGAATGAGCTCATACAGTTCAGTGGGCCGAACATCAGCGTGATTATATGAACATTACTTAACTGGACACTGCAAACTAAACTGACACCTATTTCGTGTGAAAATGAGTGATACTGACGTTTGCAGATTAAAATTGCAATGAGGAGCAGGAAACGCCCAAGCACCTCTTATGTGATTGCGGACTCTTAATCCACCATGCGTAGTATCCATCTGGGGCGACACGTAATCGACCCGGAGGAAATAAATACTAAAAGCCAAGAAGATACTAGACGTCCTGGACGCCGCAGGGCTTAAAGAGTTAATACAGTGGTGGTCATATTATTAAAGACACCAGACGATTTTCATACAAACGAGGTAACCTTGGTGCTACACCAAGGATTGACCTAGCTGAACTGATGATGACTATCCAGGGGACTGAATGGAGGAGATTCAGACCTTTATAGACACCAAACTGTTCTGATCAGCATTCTAAGAGATATAAGGATCAGAGTTAAGTTTCAAGATTTCTATACATTTTTATACTAATTTCGCGGCATTTGTAATTCTTATATCTCTTAGAATGCTGATCAGATCAGTTAGGTGTGTATAGCGATCGGTATTTCTTCCATTCACTCCCTAGATAGCCATCATTAGATCACAGCTAGGTCAATCTTTGACGGCGCACCAATGTTTCAAAGTTACCTCGTTTATATGAACATGGACTGGTGTCTTTATTTATGTGATCGCCACTGTATAACTGGGTGGCAAGTCACAATAGGTTTTTTAGTTCGCAGTAACTACAGCTCTGTCAGAGCTGCAGAGCCCCTAACACTCAAATAATAATAATGTCATAGAAATATAGAAAATGTTTATTTTATAGGAAAGTGTCAAAGAAATTCAAGCACGAATAAAGAAGCAGAAAGCGCAAATAGCCAGTAAGAGTAGCGATATAGCGCGACTGCATCAAAAGAAAGAACAACTTGGCAAGAACAACAGTGAACTTGAACTCAAGATCAAAGAGCTGGACTATAAGATCAAGGAATTGCAAGCAGAGGCTGTGGAGTGCTCGAAAAAGGTCAGTAATTATTTTAATTACATAAATCACTTCTTTGTTTTGTCTCATTGTTTTTTATTAATGAAATGAAAGAGTTAACTACTTTTTAATCTCACCTTCGCTTTTGGGCTTGTAAAGCATGTGAACGTTCAGAACAAATCTATAGGAAAATAGGTATTTATTTTGTGGTATTTTTTAACGAAAATGACCCATTGACCCAAAATGGATATAAAAGACTATTTTACAATGCAAATGCTGGAGTTGAAAGCCAAATTAAGGCGTTTTTATTCTTACTTATTTTTTCTTAATATCCAGATTTTTCGGAAATTTGTAAGTGCCAACATTTTTAAAACTTATTACACAAAATTTGGTAATTTAAAGCTATAAAAACGATTTTTAAAGTAAAAGCCCTTTGTTTTGACGGTTTTTGTAGAATAAGCGTACTTAGCGCCTCTTTGACAGTTGCCATCCCCATTGGATACGTTCTCATTATTCAAATTACAAGTGTCACAGTCAAATGTAATATTCCCATTTACAGTAAGTTTTCTAGTACTTAGCGACTTTTGTGCGCAATAGTTCCAAAACTCAAACTTTATTACTGTCGGCCGGTTTCTGAATTGAGAAATTGAAGTTGAGCACTACTCAAATCTTACTCACCCATACAAAATTAGTACTTAAGTAGTGCTCAACTTCAATTTCTCAATTCAGAAACCGGCCGTTAGTCTTACTTACCTAGGGTTACCATCTGACCGGGTAAATCTTTTGACCGGATTTTAAGAGCTTAGACCGGACTCTGCCCGTATTTCATTCGAGACCGGATTTTTCAATCGTGCTTGGTAAAATCATTACACCATCATTGATTGTAATGATATTGTCTAACCCATCATCGCTGCACAGCTCGGAGCGCGAGGCGCACTGCGCATGCCGCGACTAGACTCTACAAATGGGTAATTTCCTGAAAGATGCCCATAATTTTCTTAAAGGAAACCACCCACTTGTGTAAATTTTTTCAAAAAATAAAAAGAAAAATTTAAAGCTACTGCAGATAATAATAATAAGTTGTGCCTAATGTACTACATACATGTAATGGCCAACATTTTTTTAAAATTTGAGCTTAAGACCGGACTTTTGTCAAAAAATCAGGATTTTCAACCTTTTGCGACCGGATTTCTGAATTTTGGTCCTGGTAACCCTATACTTACCTAACTTTAAATATAAATAAATGTCAATAGATAAAATCATTAGAAGAGGAACACACCTGGATTCCATCAGAGAGGGAATACTTCGGCGCGGCAGGCGGCTTATACGACTTCGCGGCGCGCCAGGCGAGCGTCGCCGGACAGCGCCTGCAACAGCTAGCGGCGCGGCGAGACAAACTGGCGCGTGGGCTTAATGCTAGAGCGCACACCTTATTAGGCAAGGAGGAGGAACAGGTGAGCATTTAAAAGAAAAAAATACAATAGATCCAGTCATTAGATGAGGTGTTGTCAGAGAGGGAATACTTCGGCGCGGCAGGCGGCTTATACGAATTCGCGGCGCGGCGAGACAAACTGGCGCGTGGGCTTAATGCTAGAGCGCACACCTTATTAGGCAAGGAGGAGGAACAGGTGAGCATTTAAAAGAAAAAAATACAATAGATCCAGTCATTAGATGAGGTGTTGTCAGAGAGGGAATACTTCGGCGCGGCAGGCGGCTTATACGAATTCGCGGCGCGGCGAGACAAACTGGCGCGTGGGCTTAATGCTAGAGTGCACACCTTATTAGGCAAGGAGGAGGAACAGGTGAGCGTTTAAAAGAAAATAATAAATAGATCCAGTCATTAGATGAGGTGTTGTCAGAGAGGGAATACTTCGGCGCGGCAGGCGGCTTATACGAATTCGCGGCGCGGCGAGACAAACTAGCACGTGGGCTTAATGCTAGAGCGCACACGTTATTAGGCAAGGAGGAGGAACAGGTGAGCGTTTAAAGAAAATAATACAATAGATCCAGTCATTAGATGAGGTGTTGTCAGAGAGGGAATACTTCGGCGCGGCAGGCGGCTTATACGAATTCGCGGCGCGGCGAGACAAACTAGCACGTGGGCTTAATGCTAGAGCGCACACGTTATTGGGCAAGGAAGAGGAACACGTGAGCGTTTAATAATAGCACACCCCGGACACTACCGGGTGTAACAAGACCCTCAACGAAGCCGAGGTATACGTATTCTGCCCATCATCAGGACCATTTCTGTTCAAAATTATTGCTGGGAAACGATTTTAATTTTTGGTGTTACAAAACCATTGCATACATACCACGCAAAGTAACGCTTACAAAAGACCGCGCCTGCGAATGAAAGCTACACAACTGAGGTGCGAGTACAACCAAACGCTCTAACGCCATTCCAAACATTAGAGCGTGACGTTCAGTTGCAACAACTTTCCCGTTCCAAACGTCAGAGCGTTGCAACCTTTTAACCATCAAAAAAGGTGGTTGTAAAACGCTCTGACGTTTGTCTATAGAAAAAATTTCAATGTCATTTAACATTATTTTGTATTTTGTTGTTTTTGTATCTAATTTTCAAATAAATCATGGTAGCTTCGCAAAAAACAGTTTTTATTTGATTTTGAATAAAGGAAAGTTTAAATTATTTGTATTCCAAATGGAAAATGAAGACTTTGTATTGACATTGACATTTAAAGTTCTTGGTCGTTCCTAACCTTAGAGTGAGTTAAAAAACAACCAAACAACCGCACTCTAAGCCACTGAACGCAACCCTGCGAGCGGCCATGTTTAAAGGCAACGTTTATGTGCGTGCTCATGAAATACATTGAGTGATGACGTTTTGAAGCCATTGTTACGAAATACATAACATTTTGATAATGTTTCTGTAGACAAAAATGAGGAAATAACGAATAAAATAAGATTTCATAAATTTATTGAAAAAAATGTTTTGACTTTGACCTTCAATAACTTCGTAGATATTGGTTTACCAGGTATAGTCTAAAAGACAAAAATGATCCTGGTGACTTTGGCTTCGTTGTGTGTCTTGTTACACCCGTTATACAACCGGCTCCGTTATAACTACCCACATGCTACACAGACGACGTTTTGTACGCGCAACTGTGTGTAACTAGGGCTACTGGAATCGTTTCGTCTCACACATAAATATACATATTGGTTTTCACCATTTTAACAAAAAAATATATATTAACCGGTGATAAGATGTGTTTCCATAAGCGATGTTAAATGTTTTGCTTGCTTTTTGCAATTTAAATTCACGCCACCATGCACGAGAGTTGACAGCTATTGACACTCACGACTAAATGATCACCCGATTCGGCACATGAACTCGCGGGGAGGGGTGAGGTAATTAATTCTGGGGCGGGCCGGTGAGTGTCCTTTCTGTACGTAGTTCTTTTATCTATTGTGGATCTGAAATTCTACTGACTTAATGCTAAATGTTACTAAACTAGTACAGTCAGCAATGAAAGTCGCTGTACACTTTAGAACGTTGTTATAGCAACTTTCTTGACATTTGTCTCAAAGTTTGAAACATTGGTCAAAACTGTAAATACGACAAAGTACTAAATTGATCAGCGAGTTTCGTTGCAGATCGTACCTAACAAACATTTATCATAATAGAGTTCTGAAAGTTTTAGTTAACTAAACGGTTTATAGTTATTACAATTCAAGCATTTAAAACTCCTTAGTGAGCCAATCTCTTTTCTTTTATTATAAACTGACGAAACTTTTGGCTGAAAAAAAAACAATGATAATGGCGGCATTTAATTTCAGTTCAAGCTAGGTATGCAAAATTCTGCAATGCAAAAACAGCTGATTTTTTTTCGTGATTTCGAGGTTGGTCCCATAATGAAAGTTGTTCAGTTTAATGGTCTGATCAACCCCACGAGTTTTCAATGAAATAACCCTTTAACGTTTTATTTTTATTTTTGTTTTAATGTTTTTGTTTTTATTTTTATTACCTCGCATGAATGATGTAAAATAGTATGCTTACCTCGGTTGTAAGTAGCTATTACACCCTCGAACTCGATCCATTAGCGCCCTTTGCGAGCTGCGCTCGCACGGGCGCCAAATTGGATCTTGTTATGTAATAGCTCACTTACATCCCTTGTGTAACAAACTACTATTCCACCATATATTAAAATACAGTATCTGTAATGTAGGTATTTTATTGAAAGCCATGACGAGGCCCCACTGTAACAATCTTATTCATTAAATGAAGTTATTAAAATAGAGACAAATCTCTATAGACATCACGAAGAGCTGTCACTTGCCAGAAGAATCTTATGCATGTGTTAAAAAAATACAATTATATCCGTTTTATCCGTTTAGTATCAAGATGTGATGCGCAAAAAGAAAATAGTGGAAGCAGATCGCGCGAAACTAGTCCAAGTGATGGCGGAATTGGACGAGAAGAAGAAAAAGACGCTAGTGACTGCGTGCGAGCAAGTGAATAAGGACTTCGGGTCAATATTCAGTACGTTACTGCCGGGAGCCCAGGCGAGGTTGCGGCCTCCGCCCGGCCTCACCGTTTTGGACGGCCTTGAGGTAAGTGAAATTAGAATTATTCCACTTTGCCCTACCAAGGTGTCCCCACTGGTGAATATATACTCATCAACTTTGTCTAGGGATACAGATAAAGATAAGAAACATTTATTGGCCTAAAAAAATGAACATAGTTAAAAGAAGAAAAACAAACAGAAATAACAGAAAGAGATTACTAAAACTAAATGGTACGGGTGTGGCCAAAGGGTAGCTGGCTCAGCTATGCTTTTGCGGCATTGCGCAGAATGCCGCAAGAACGCTGGTTTTCAGGCAGCTCCCAGGACGAAATGGTGACACAGTAAAAGAAGGAAAAAGCGGATTATAATAAATATAAATAAACTTTAGAGAAGGAGCACGACATAAAATTAAATAAACTAACTAGATAAACATAAAAGTATCCTTTTACATGTTGTGTTTGGTGGGATAAAAGTAAAAGAAAAAAAAGTAATAAATTCTCTATTGTTTTTATTCTGTGCTGTTTGTGAGTGTGACACTGACAGCTGCTGACTATCAAAAATAGTGTCAAATAGGTAACCTCATCATGAATGTATTTTTGTAAAGTGAAATAAATCTTTATAAGACAAAGTGTTGAGAAATTAAAAAGGAGAGAAGTGTTACGTTCGAGCCGCGGGCGTGACTTTATTTGTTGCGCACATCCCAAAGAAATGTTGCCATGCGGTGCCACGAATGCATCAGCCACGTCAGGTGTTATTTCATACAAACGAGGTAACTTTGAAGCCTTGGTTTTCTGCCAGGGATGTACCCTGCTGTGATCTGATGATGGCTATCCAGGGAGTGAATGGAGGAGATTCAGATAGCTTTACACACCCAACTGATCTGATCAGCATTCTAAAAGATTAATGGGTCAGAGTTTTCAGTTTCAGAATTTTCATACATTTTCATGGTATTTTCGCGGTTTTTTTAAACATGTCAGATCAGTTGGGTGTGTATAGCGATCTGAATCTCCTCCATTCACTCCCTGGATAGCCATCATCAGATCACAGCACAGTACATCCCTGGCAGGAAGCCAAGGCTTCAAAGTTACCTCGTTTGTATGAAAATAACACCTGTATCCCTAGACAAAGTTGATGTGTGTAAGTATCAATAAAGAGTGAAATAAATTTCGGGATGATTTACGCAAAAAGTAGTCAAGAATGAAGAACTGACTCGTTCCTGTCGTTCGCGCACTCGCGCGCGTGTTGAAGCATTGATTGATATCCCTCGGCCATGGCTCGCTCAACTGAGTGAGCTGCGAGCAGTAGGCTAATATAAAAGTTTGAGCGCTGAGTGAGACCCCCCTGTTATCAGTTTGTTTTGGATAGTTTCGGTTACGGTTATTCGATTTTAAAGAAATGTAAAAGTAAAACTAGTAAGCGGCTCAGCGGAAAACCCTGTCATAACGTGTCTCAGACTCCGCCTCTATCCGAAATTATCCGAAACTTTTATATCAAAAAATCCGGTTACGGATAGATTTTTATTTTGGATATCATATAGTTTCGGTTGCGGTTACGGAGCTGCTTAACATCCCTGGTTCAAATTATCTTCACGAATTTTATCATAATTTTATAGCATTATTTTCTTAAGTTATTTAATATATATATATATATATTTTTATAGGTAAAAGTCGGCTTCAACAATACTTGGAAAGAGTCGTTGGGTGAACTGAGTGGCGGGCAGCGGTCGCTAGTAGCTTTATCGCTAGTACTAGCTATGTTACTTTTCAAGCCAGCGCCTCTGTACATTCTGGATGAGGTGGATGCCGCCTTAGACCTGTCCCACACGCAGAATATAGGATTAATGCTGAGGGACCACTTTAAGCATTCACAGGTATTTATGTCAATCAGTCAGTAAGTACCACAGATATCTTGATACAGGGTGCAAGGGAAACACTTCCGAAAATAGGCAGGTAGTAGAGTTTCTAAAACTGATCAATTTTCTTTAAGGATAGGTGGACAATAAAAAAATAATCATTCTTCCAACTCGCATACAAAATGTCAGCTGTCAGATGACCGACTTACTTTACTATAAATGTCAGATCAGATGACCGACTTACTATGAAAAGGCGAAAAAAAAGAATCGTTTTTCGACATATGTTCCTTGGAGAAATGTGTTCAGTTTTAGCAACTATATCTATCAACTGACTATTTTTTCGGAAGTATTCTCCTTTCACCCGGTATAGTGATTAAATTATAATAGTAAGAAAGAAAGAACCTAACGAATGTCAACAAATATAATATTTGGAATCAATTTAATACAAATAGTTTCCAATATTGCCGTAACAATAATGTCCAAGTTTATTTAATTACAAAAGATATTTATAATATGATCTCCAAAAGTGATATTTTTTATTTTTCGAGGCTTACCACATGGTTTAGCTATTGTCGTGTTCTACAGCTTTGCTTGATTGTCACTGATAATAGTAAGACAAAGTGGCCATACCAGGCCTCCTTCACTCGCTCAAGGTCGCGCGATAAGCACCTACCGCTAGCCGTTCGTTCGAACGAACAAGTGAGCAGCGGGCCGCCACGCGCCCGCCTGTGTAGTCGCGTGGCATCTTATTCCCTGCGTAGATATTGCTTCTTTATAATAGTAACAATGTCGAATCAACATTACTGTGCCGTGTACGGATATCAAAATAAAAAAACTAATAAACAATTGTCGTTTATCACATTATGATATATGCTACGCAGTTCATTTAAAAGAAGTCAACCCTAACGTTGCGTCGTCAGAAAAGGTAAGAGCACGCGATAGAAAGAGAGGCCACTACTAGGTGAACTGCGCGACCTGAATTGCACTTTATAGTGTCGGAGATAAAGTCGCTATTTATTTAAATGACTTTGTCGAGTGCTGCTTCTGTACTTGTATTATTAGTTATTCTGTGGCCATACACAGATTTAAGACCCAGATAAAGGCCCACCATTTTTATCTTATCTTAAATTTGTGTATGGCCACTTTCCATAGTCGTACTATATTATCTATGGCAATCGGACAAAGCTGTAGAACGAAAATAGCTCTAAACCTCTAAAACCCCGAAAAGTAAAAAATATCACTTTTGGAGATTTATGATTTAACATATACATATAAATAGGTTACGACGGGTTGCGATATGTAAAACTTGGGTTTTAGTGTCTACAATGGCGTAATAAATAACGGGAACAATATTTTCTGTCACCTAAGTTTAGATGTGTCACTAATCTGCAATACCCTAATAATAATATCTATTCCCAAGAAATATATTTGTCATCTATTCATCAAAACTGTCATTAATATAAATATGTATCTTTGGTATCATTTAATTCGTTCAATTATCAAAATAATAGGTCTGTCACTTATTAAATAGATCAGTTCCTTAATTCAAAGAAAAAAATACCTAACAGGGGCGGAGTCAAATTGGCGGGCTATGCACTTTGACAATCCTTGGACCGACTTCAACGAATACAAAATGCAGTTTTGGAAGGTAGCTTAAGGGTGGGGGGGGGGGGGGGCATAGGGTATAAGGTTGGGAACCCCTGCTCTAAATCAAAACCGGCACTACAGTGCGTTTCATCGTTTATTATCTCTGGCGTTATGTTGGTACCCCGTAAATTCATTCAATTTTGAACCTTATTCCATCGCAATAAGATTACAATGACGGTCCTGCCAACATGACGCCATAGGAAGTATCCGATGAAACGCATTCTAATAGTGCAGTAATAAAATTATTTAAAGATTAAAAATATTTTTTTGGTAAACATTTTTATATTGTTTGGCGATTCAATTTTAGTGACACTTTTATTATTTTGAAACCCAATATAAATATTTGATGATTGATAGTATTTCCAAGTAATTCTTAATTAATATTTAGGTAAGCGTTTTAATATTAGTTGGTGATTCAATTTAGGTGACAGATCTACTATTTTAGGAACAAATATTATTTATTGGGTCACTGAAAATGCAATTATTAGGTAATTGATAAAATCATACCCATAAATAACTATATCCCGAAGGCAAACATAACCTTTTGCGTTATTTAAATGTGCCACGGCTATACTATAAGTATTAATTTGATTAACACGTAACGTTACACAAACACGATGAAGTGACTAAATAGTTTAATTAAAATCATGTTTAACATCGTTTATGTACATCCTTTGTTTATTTGTGCTGACACGCGAATATCAACCTTATTAGCTAACGCGTCTTCTCTTTTTCAGTTCATAATCGTATCGCTGAAAGACGGCATGTTCAACAATGCGAACGTACTTTTCCGTACAAAGTTTGTGGATGGCATGTCTTCTGTGCAACGAACCGCCACTCACCGCCGATGACCGAATCGCCGCCACGGTTAAAGTACTACGTGCTTATGCCATCGAACTAGACATTAGGGGCCATCCATAAATTACTCACACGAATTTCATGATTTTTGACCCCCTCCTTGTCACAGCTAGTCACATTTGTGAAACCCTCTCCTCCCTAGTGTGACGTCACATTTTTACAATTTTACATCTAGAAATAATTATTGAATTAAAAAACAGTTCAAAAATTTGTAATATTTCTATTTAAATGATTTTGAAATGTGACGTGACAAAATTTAGGACCCCTCCCACCCCCTTGTCACACAATGTCACACTTCGTCGACCCCCTCCCTCCCCCTTAACGTGTGACGTAATTTATGGATGGCCCCTTAGTGTAAAGAGGTATGAAATGTCATATCTAGCGGCTAAGTGTAAATAGACCATAATATTTCGGCTTCCCTACGCAGAAGTCAAATAACTCAGTTTCCAAAAAAAAAAAATGTCTGTTTAAGCAAAGCAAATCGCATCTACAATATTTTTCGCAAAATTCGGTTTAATTCGGAAAATATAACCAATTATTTGTTTCAAGTATCTTTTTCCGTTTGCAAAATCTACGCTAAAACAAAGTATATTTCCCGTTTCTAACTTAAAAACAAGCAAGTCTTATCAAGATGTATTCAAAATAGATTAGCAGATACTTGATTTCTATGTATTGTATTTATTTTAAAGTTGTAAGTAAAATATTCTATGGCTCTATGCCAAGCTGAAAACAAGTATCTACGAAAATACTACCGAAGAACAATTGAGAATCTCAATTTACTTGTTTATAGCGTAGAATATTATTGACAAATCAATAAATATTTCTACGCTGAACACTATTTTCGTTCGTCAAAATGTAGGTAGGTATTAGAACTTATTTTTTATAGACTTAAATATCAATGATATTTTAGCATTTTAGTGTTCAGAATTCCACTTTTTTTCAATAAAAACACTAAACGTTTTTAAGCTCTCCTGTAAAATTTGTCTGGAATGAGATACTTGAATTTGGTTTAGGGCAGCCGATTTGCCAGTAATGTTACATAGCGAGTACGCTCTCAATAGTATTTAATTTTAGTTTCATAATTGTCACAAGGATAGTTTTTGGCATTCTATAAAAGCATTGCCATTAATTGTTCATAATGAGCGGTTTTCAAAAGGCAGTTTCAGAAAAAAGTAGTACATAATAAAGAACTAGATGTCGTTGAACAACTAAGTAAAAAGGATGAAACATAATTACTTTTTTTACAGTACGAGGCATATATGTACACTGGCCTGCAAAAGTAAGTACTACAGAGGCCTATTTTCATACAAACGAGGTAACTTTGATGCTTTGGTTCACTGTCCAGGATTAAACGGGGTGTGATTTGATAATGGCCATTCAAAGAGTAAATGGAGGAGGCCCAGATCGCTAAAGAAACCCAACGGATTAGAAGAGTTGTTTACACCAGAGACCGAACGGACTTTTTAGTGTTACATTTTCCATACTTTTGATGTAATTTTAACTTGTTATTTTTTTAAGTTCAACCCTGACCTAAACGACTCTTCTAATCCGTTGGGTTTCTTTAGCGATCTGGGCCTCCTCCATTTACTCTTTGAATGGCCATTATCAAATCACACCCCGTTTAATCCTGGACAGAGAACCAAAGCATCAAAGTTACCTCGTTTGTATGAAAATAGGCCTCTGTAGTACTTACTTTTGCAGGCCAGTGTATATCTTGAAATGTTTTCGACGGAGTGGGGATAAGTTCGCCTATGTGCTCTTGTGAGCGACCAATAGCGTGCGCCCCTCACCGCTGCGCATGCCCAAAATATGCGTTCCGCGCAATCCCCACCCGATTTTAAGATATTTGCCTCGTACTGTAACATACATTTATTGAGTATGTGGTTTGTTGCGCTCTGCGTTGGTTGTCCGTTGGTATGTTCTGAAGATTTTTTCTCTGACCCTTAGAGTCTCCGCAAACTACAGACCAGAATCAGTATAGAGACGTATGCAAGTGCGCACATTACAACGATTTGGTACAGGCCGATTCTTCATATAAAAACCAACTATCGGCCGATAGAAAGTCTGTAGAATGCGGGCACGCTTAGTGGAAATTATTTTAAAAATCTACCTAGTGAATAGCTCCATATATCGAGATAAAATTGTACCAAAATTGTCAGCTGTCAGAAAATCGTTCATTATGATTCACCAATTCCACCCAATTCAGTTAACTAACTAAAAAGTTATTGACCTGTGGGCTGATTTTGTAATTTTGTTGCAATCAACTCTGACAGAAATCGCAGTTACATTGCTGCTTTAGTTATAACCAATGTGACAACTATCTTACATCAAGCAACAATGCAACTGCGATTTCAATCGAGAATTGTTAGCAACAGAGTTACGTGATTCGGGGTCTGGTGCTACCGTCTTCTAGGTATTGATATTTTTGGTAAAAAAAAAATGATTTCTGATTCAAAAATGTTTTTTGTTAATTTTCTATTTTACGAAGTATATTATGCATTTTACGTCTACTTATCTTAATGTATCGCAACATGTAATAGAGAATAAACTAAAACGAAACACACTACTTAAAAAATAGGGGCTACCATATGATTTTCCATACAAAAGAGCTAAATTCTGAAAGGTATTTTTATAATAAATACAATCTGATTTACATATTTGAATTTGATATTGTTCGAAAGCTGTAATATTCAACTTGCCCATTTTAACATGTAATAGAGAATAAACTAAAACGAAACACACTACTTAAAAAATAGGGGCTACCATATGATTTTCCATACAAAAAAGCTAAATTCTGAAAGGTATTTTTATAATAAATACAATCTGATTTATTTGAATTTGATATTGTTCGAAAGCTGTAATATTCAACTTGCCCATTTAAACATGTAATAGAGAATAAACTAAAACGAAACACACTACTTAAAAAATAGGGGCTACCATATGATTTTCCATACAAAAAAGCTAAATTCTGAAAGGTATTTTTATAATAAATACAATCTGATTTATTTGAATTTGATATTGTTCGAAAGCTGTAATATTCAACTTGCCCATTTTAACATGTAATAGAGAATAAACTAAAACGAAACACACTACTTAAAAAATAGGGGCTACCATATGATTTTCCATACAAAAAAGCTAAATTCTGAAAGGTATTTTTATAATATATACAATCTGATTTATTTGAATTTGATATTGTTCGAAAGCTGTAATATTCAACTTGCCCATTTTAACATGTAATAGAGAATAAACTAAAACGAAACACACTACTTAAAAAATAGGGGCTACCATATGATTTTCCATACAAAAAAGCTAAATTCTGAAAGGTATTTTTATAATATATACAATCTGATTTATTTGAATTTGATATTGTTCGAAAGCTGTAATATTCAACTTGCCCATTTTAACATGTAATAGAGAATAAACTAAAACGAAACACACTACTTAAAAAATAGAGGCTACCATATGATTTTCCATACAAAAAAGCTAAATTCTGAAAGGTATTTTTATAATAAATACAATCTGATTTATTTGAATTTGATATTGTTCGAAAGCTGTAATATTCAACTTGCCCATTTTACTGTTGAATTTACTGTATATTTTTTCCTATTCGCCATGTGTCAGGTTAAATAAAAAGAAATGGGGAATGTCCGAAAAAATCGAATTGGCTGAATATTTTTTTATAGGTAGGAATAAGGTACACCTAGTTTTAGCCGGCTAAAACTAGGTTTAGCCGCACTTCGGGTATTAACCGTAACATATACACATTGTCAGGGGTATAGAGAAGGACTTATGGTACTTTTTATACCGCAAAAAGTACTGTTCACAAGGGATAGAGAAATACTGACCATGCAGACGAAGTCGCAGCCGGTCGCTAGTTTTTTTTATAAAAATACCTTTTAGAATTTATGTTTTCTTGACAATTTGACAAATTCAACATATAAATTATAACACGTATAAATGAATTTAGTGGTTAGTTCATATTAGCACCTCAGAGCGTCGAATTTTTTTTACTGATTTTTTGCTATGTTTTAAAGCAAATATAGTTCAGTAGACTTCGTAATATAGAAAATAAGGTAGAAACAATGATTGTTGTATGTCACATAAATAAATGGGACCATTGGAGTCTCTATTTCGTTTTAGATTTATATTAAAATTAGTTAGACAATGTTTTGTAACAAAGAGTCTGTTGTAAAATAATACTTTTATGTAAAATTCCACTTTTGACGTCAATTGAAGTGATGCGTATGTAATATTTTTCTGTATGGTGAAAATACAATTTGTAAATAGTTTTCTAAGCATCTTTGAATGTTGTTTACATTTAACGCGAGCTGTAGCTTTAAGATTCGTTCAAATATGAATTAAAGTACAATATTTTTGCAAATTAAGTTTTTCATTTTCGACTTTCTGTCTTAAATTATAAAAAGTTAATTACAATTCATCTCAAGCTTATGTCTGGGGCAGTGGGTATTCAAAGTCTATACTTCACCATTTATTACGAAATACAAAAAAAAATTTAAGTCACATAAGAAAATAAGAACAAAAAACAACCGAATCTCAACTTTAAAAATAAAAGATTCAGCATCTCCGTCGTATCGTCAATAGATTTTTAACCGACATATTAAGTCAAGTTTTTATTGGTGCAATAAAAAGTCAAGCGCGATCTTTACGCCTAAATGAATTAAAAAAGTTCGGTCATTCTCTGGAAAGATCGAGCAGTTATCGTAACCTACCTAGGGAGCTGCGTTTGTATTCATGAGGTGGCTTCGCGTCCATACGGCAATTCATCGTGAGTGAAAATTCTATTACGTTGCCACTACAAACATAGCGACGCGCCCACCGCCACCTGGCTCTCGGGAAATAAAACTTTTACTATTTGAAGCTGCTCTAATATCTGAAATTGATCCCTCACCTCGCTGCGATGTATAGTCGTTTTATTGGCCTCGCAATAAAAACTCCTAAGATGTAAGATTTCATATTGGAGCTCCCTTACGTTGTGAGCTGCCGATATCTTGGATCGGTTGAAATTCGCTGGTTGCATTGCCGACTGGGGGAAGATTGGAATTAGAAATTAGATTTAGGGGGCTTTATTTAGTTAATTTATCAGATAATTTCGGTGAAGGTATCATTTCGATAATAGCTGATGGAGATGTAGGTAGGTTTACGAGATTGTATATTTTTAATAAAACAAAAATGTTCTTTAAAATTATATTCCAATTTTTTTTATCTTACTCTATGAAATTATATATTAGTCCTTTAATTAGTAGATCCATTGGTTAGAGCAGAAAAAAACAAGAGTTGACATATTAAAGCATTGACTTAGATAAAGGTTGGATTTGAGTTTAATACATAGAGTAAGATAAAAAAAATGGTTTAATATCACGCGCTTCGGTTACCTCGGTATCATTGTTATGTTAAAATTGACATTCTTTAGTTTTTTAAATTGTGAATCTAGCACAAATACGGTAAGATTTTGCTGACGTTGACGTAAAAGGGTGATTATTTAGATTTTAATCTGTCTTCAGATAATGCAAAGTTTTCAGAACACGAACATTATTGCTTTGGTATAGACAGAATTTATACCAAAAAACATGGATCTGACGCTTTTGAAGAATCACCCAAAAGATGAAAATTTGCTGAACAGTCCTTACTAAGACGCGAGTACAATTTATTGCTCAAGCGATACGGCGCAGCGGCCACCGGGCGATTTCATATTGACATTAAATGTCACGAATATTTTGTACAGTTTTACTTAAATTGTTATAAGTTTCCATTGAAAAATGTTTCTTTGTAATCAGAAAAGTTTCTCTTTCTATCAGAGTTTGAATTGCATCCAGATAAGTTTTGCCTTCAGTGTTTGCCAATCAACCACACGGACTTCGCTTATCACCGCGAGCGCGTTCTGCGTCTTGGGTCTCAGCAACCATTGCGCGGTCGTGAGAGACACATCGCGACAGCGCGCAATAGTTGAAAACCATTTGTAGAGTTTATCGTTATTGACCGAGCGAGCGAAGCGTCTCAGTTTAGAGATTGACCAAAAAATGCTTTTGTCCGTATGTCTGTTCTCGCCCATCAATAAATCGGCATACATAATTTTGTCGATCGTGATTTTTGATTGGGGGAAAAGCGGGAAAGTTGGGTCAGTCTGTAGCGTTATTTATCGACGGATTCAAATATAAGGACTGCATTCTACATAAGATGTTGTAAAAAAAAGGGGCGAGTAGAAGGGAGGGGGAGGGTAGGAGGGTAGAACCTCGAAAGATTAAAACCTCTTTCGTGATCCTTATACGTTCGAATTTGACTATCGAATTTTATACCTACCTTTTTGTCGATTGTTAGTGATTTTGAATTTTTTTTTCGGTTTTCGTAAAAGTCGTAGAAATGTTGTTGTTAATGATGTTAGTAATCTACTCCTGCGAGGTTGTTGGTGATTTACAAATAACCCTGTATACAGCTCACGAGTCACAAGAGCCATTAGTTTATATCAGTTTTTTGCGAAGGTCGTCGTATGTATTATCTTCTTCATGTATTAAAGGTCATTACTAAACACATTAGTCGGCATTAGTATAAATATGAAATATTCCAAGGCCCAGTGTCCGGTGGGCCCCAGGGACAGTAAGTTTGATTGATGTCCCCTCGTACCCTCTATCTCCGGCGGCCGGTTTTTACGGTTTACCTAAGTATAATTCGGGAATTGGGGAATTTTCGAGAGCATTATGTCCAGCTGATTTATTGGCCGCCAGGTATCTCCAGGGGACACTCTGGAATGACGACATGTTATTTTTCGGAAGTGGGTATCACAAATAAGTATAAATTGTTTTTATTTGTATTAAATTGGTTTTTGTATGGACTTTTAATGTACACACGTCTTTTATCAACAGTATAGGTCTGAACTTATTTTGTATGCCTGTGAATGTTAATAAAAACATAAGTTGTTTTATCTCACGAATGCGGTTTGGCTATGAACAGGTGAATTAAGTATACGAATTAGTACTTACCTATACTTAATTCACCCAGGTGATTTGGCTCAGGTGAATTAAGTCTACGACGGGAATGTCATGCACATTGTTTTAGTGTGCGTCTGCACGCTCTCTTATTACACACACTAAAATAAAATAATAAAATTGATTGTATTATAATTTGATATATATATAGATTATAACTTGAGGAGCTCGGTGGCGCAGTGGTTTAGCGCCTGGCCCAGCGATGGTTAAGCAACGTTCGCAAGGGTCGGTCATGGGATGGGTGACCAAAAATTTATTATCTCGAGCTCCTCCGTGCTTCGGAAGGCACGTTAAGCCGTTGGTCCCGGCTGCATTTGCAGTCATTAACACCCACTAATCTGCATTGGGCCCGCGTGGTGGGTTATGGCCCGTCCTCCTTATCCACCCATAAGGAAGGCCTATGCCCCAGCAGTGGGGACATTAAAATGGCTGATGGACGTATTATAACTTACATTTACTAACTAAAGATACAAATAAATCACTTAGCAATTTCAACTACAATATAAAAGTAATGTAATAGAAAACTATCATGTGCCTAGGTGATGTATTGTAGGCAAAAAATAATATTCTCAAAGCAATATTAATTTTTCTTACGATGACGGGCTTGGGAAATATACGAGCGTGTGGGATTTCGTTCGCTAACGTGCTTCAAAAAGAAAATAATCCTGCCTGAAAAATTCAAGTTAATGGTTCAACTCGATATTAAACGCACGCATAAATAAATTGATATTTTCGATTCCACACACGGAATAATAAAATAACGTGGTTTGATTTACCTTTTGAGTTTCGCATGCATTAGGTAGGTACTCTGTCAATCGAATTTACGAATCGAGCTTACTCAAATGGGAATCGATTCTCACGACCTTTCGCAATCCGGATGAATGCTCTGGGACTTGTACTATTATGTATTCTGTGCTCTGGGGCCCTATTTTTGAATCGTTCGGCAGGCGTCGAGCGCTCTTTTCGACTGATTTTCGTTCGACATCTCATTGTTTTGAGTCATATGTCGAACGAAAATCAGTCGAAACGAGCGCTCGACGCCTGCAGAGCGATTCAAAAATAGGGCCCCTGATCACATTTAAGTAGCCTTAAATATAAACCCGTGTTATAACAAAACGACGGTAAATTTAGCTTGTTACGACAAACCTCAGTAATATTAAAGCCGAAACAATAACATCACCGAAAACATGGGTCACACCAGAAAATCTACAACGGCCCCGTTTAATCTGCAAGTAAAAACAAAAGCGTTAAGTCTCATTTTTTCCGAATTTAAAGCTAACCGAGAGTGTTAAAAGCCTCTCGAGGGAAATGGGGGAGCCCTAATCACAAAATATAAATTAGGCAGAAGAGCCGCTTGAAACGAATTGCGGTATTCTGTGCACGCACACATAGGTAAGGGTAAACATTTCGTGATGGACCGAATCACGCCAATTTTCAACTTTCTTTGTCCGTGCCGTTATTTCCCATGTCTTTTGGGGTCGGCCCTCCTAGTCTTTCTTCGCCACTCTGGGCGCATTTGTGTCATTTCCGGTTGCAGTCCTGCCTTTTTTAGGTCGTTTCTTATAGTCCCCATCCAGGTAGTCGGCGGTCTACCTAGGCCTCGCTTAGGTTCTTCGATGTCCATGACGTATCTTGTCATATGCTCTTTTTCGCGCCGCATAACATGACCATACCACCGCAGACGAGTCTCAGTCAGTTTGTCAGCTATATTTGCAACTTATAACCACACCAGTTCCTCAGTGGTGACAATTCCGGGTGTATGGGTGTGCGCTTCCATCTTCGGATTTATCGTCACTTAACATCACATGAGGTGAAGGCCAAGCACCAGGGATTGAAATACCGTTAAAAAAAATAACGGTATAAAAAAATAACGTTAAAAATACCGTTAAAACATTTTATCGGTAAATTTACCGGTAAAAATAACGTTAATATATTTTACCGGTAAAATTAACGTTAAATATAGCGTTAAATTTAGTACCGGTAAAATTATCGGTAAAAAATTAACGTTATTAATTGGAATAACATTAATTTCAAAATTAACGTTAAAATTAACGTTAAATTAACGTTAAAAATAACGTTATTTCAGTAAATAACGTTATATTTAACGTTATTTCTCAAATTAACGTTAAAATTAACGTTATTTATTGACATAACGTTAATGTTAAAATTAACGGTAAAAAGAGTAAAAATTAACGTTATATTTAAAAATAACGTTAACACTCCCTGCCAAGCACAATCTCGTTGTGCATAAGAAAAAAACCCTTTCGGTTTTGTTTACAGAAAAATACTCTTGAACAATCAATATGTATATCAATATGTAACAAGATCAGTGTAACAAGGGGCATAGTATAACAATGGCTATTACTCTGTGGCTTTCTAATATTTTACTATTGTTTCTGAACTGAATTGTCAAACATACCTGTCGCCATCTTAGGCCAGTTGTCATTTTTGACAATTGTCTCTGGGTACGTAAATTTTAAACGACTGTTATATTTTGTGTATTTTGAAACTTTAAAATAGCAAGAGTATATTTGTGTTTTAACCTAAATTATTGCAGCTTTAGTGAGTAAGTTTATTTTGTATTGTACCGCTATATTATGACACGTTTTATTACTAGGCTGAAATTATAACTTATAAATTTTGAGCAGGTCTGTTTTTAAACTTTGATACCATGGGGAACAGTGTAACGGGGTACAGTGTAACAAGTTATAATGTACCCCTTTTGTAATAACTTTTCGTTTACAAAGGTTATATATAGGTAAATTATATATATTTTTTATCGTTTTTACATATATTACTTTGACAACGTCAAAATTTCCTCACAAAACTTTAAAAAGATATAATTTAATAATAAAGCATTTTGTAAGATATACAATACAATTCTTTGTTCATTTTTTTACTTCCTGATTTTTAGAATTGATATTTTAATTTTGAAATAATAATTGTTTATTTTAATAATTCTATATTTTGATATTCTTTGTTGATTTTTTAGAATTTTTATGTAAATTTTGAAATTAATATTATTTATTTTGATTATTCCTCATTTTGATAAATTTTGTTGATTTTTTAGAATTTCTATGTTAATTTTGAGATTATAAATGTTTTGCTACACAAATTTCGCAGTACTGTTACATAGTAGGTACCTACCGTTATAAAAAAATGACGGTAGCGTTTTCGAATATATCGGTACGGCCAGAGTGGACCTTCTGTCTAAAACACACAGACTTTTTATTTTGTGGCGTAATGGTCCAGTTTAGAGAATTTAAGCAAAACCCTCATCCGGCAAAGGACACGGCGAAATAAAGCAATCAACCGGTTTTGAGTAAATTTGCATTAATACGGATTCGCGTTGTACTTATGCTAGAATTTGTAGGGACTTTGGGTTTAACGAAAAAAGGTCTGAACTTTATGGCTGTTTAACATTGACCAAGTAAAAACGTTTCAGTAGATGTACATTGCCTGGCATGTTCGTTGATTTTAAAAGAACCTCAAACACACAACGTAATGTACCTCTGATATGATACTGGATCGTTAATTCTGGATCAATATAAATCATCCTATGGATTGCGTGCTCTCAGTTGCGTGACCAAATTTTCATCTTGTTTCCGATAGTATCGACTATTAGATAAGTAAATTTTATTTTCTAAGCAACACGGATTTTTTAGATTTCCAGCCCCCCCTACTCAAATGGCCAACTTTCTATTCGTTTAAACGCTACGCTTACTTTTAAAGCTTAAATATGAGCAAAGATGATTAAATCACATGTCGCAAACTTATGTAAATCACAGACTTCGATGTATTGTATGGAATAAATTGTCAAGCTTACGGCATGTAATTTTATAGTTTACTGCTTATTTAAAGTTTTAATAGTAAGCGTAGCGTTCAAACGAATAGAATGTTGGCCACTTGAGTAGGGGGGCTGGTATTCTTCGGATCCCCCGCCGAGCCTACTATTCAGGCTCGACGGGAGACCCGGGGGTGGCGAGAGAGAGACAGATCAAGAGTGGCTTCCTGTGCCTGACCGAGCCCAGTATACATGCATAAAAGCATGTATACGTAAAAAGCGTATTTACCTCACTCTAATAAAAAAAAAAGAAAAAAAAGGGGGGCTGGTATTACCTAAGTAAGTAGGTACCTACTTGCCGAAAATAGCAATCCCTTCAGCAAATTCCTGTACAGCACAAAATAAATAATGTTACAGTTGAATTTAAGCTCTGTTATCACTTCAGCCTCAAGGTCAGTAAGTACATTATTTTTATGTTTCAGTAAGGTAGGTACCTACTTATAAAGTGAAAAAAAAATCTAAAGCAGAGACCTAGGTAAAACGATTTTGTAAATTAATAAGTAAGTATAAAATACTAGGTAAACTAATCTACGAGATTTCAATAAGGATTTTTGGAATAATAACAAAACTTTATTAAAATGTGCTCGTCGAAACCTTGAGTCTAGCAGTCTTCGGATAGAAACACCTATTAAATTTTCAACAGTAATCCTTACTTTATATTATAAATGCGAAAGTCCGTTTGTTTGTTTGTTACGCCTTCACGTCTTAAAAACTGAATCGATCATCATGAAATTTTGCATACTGTACACCTTATCAGGGGTACAGAAAAGGACAAAGGGTACCTTTCATCCAGAAAAAAACGTACCTATAGTTCCCGAGGGATAGCAAAAAATTCGGGTTGCACTCCGGGAATGCCGGCAGAAGTGAAAACTTGAATATAACGTTGTGCATTTTTGATATTTTGGAATGGTTAGGGAATAATTTTGCACGAATTGCCGTCTTACGAATTTACTCTGAATTTGAATTTACGAATACAGAACAGTATTGTACGAAGGTCTTATACATAGCTTGACAGAAAATCTAGAGTTCTGACAATGAATTAAAAAATTAGCGCGTTGCTATGGTGGCACAAGTGTTTACGTCTTGAAATGACGCGCCGCCATTTTCGCCGCGCCCCGTAGAAAGAGAGGGGGATACTTCCGCTGCCGTCTGTTTACGCTACATCCGTCTTACGAATTTTCGATCATGGTCACGTGACCCTGCCTGACTCGAGTTTAACATTTTTCCCCCATTACAAAAAAGTGTACAACGCCGCTAAAGAAGTTTTCACTTCAAAAAACTGTCCACGCAGACGAAGTCGCGGGCGGCCGCTAGTTCCTTATAAATCCTTAGATTTTATTTTCAGTAGGAACAAATATATCAAAAACTATAATCAAATCAAGTGTTGCCACTGCCAGTAATTTTTCACACGCGTCTTCCCTTAAGCAATTTTCGAGGAAGCTGAGAAACTGGCAAGATCTCTCGTGTTAATAATACATGACCTCTGGCTGGGTGGCACTTCAGTTTAGAGTTATTGCCGCATTCTTGCACAGACGCGATAGAATCCGTTTTTAGAATAATAATACATTACTTACTTAGGTTTTCTCCTATTAGAAAAATACATTCTCCAAATTGCGAAACTTGCCTACCTATCGTTGATGATCCAGAGTCAGACATCATGTTCTTGGAATGTGTCAAATACTTACCTACTAGTATGCTTGTTCTAAGCTAGGATGGCGCAGCGATCCAAAGTGTCTTGGCTTCCGATAGTAAGAGCTTCCATCATATACACGAGCGAAGAAATCATTGATGCAGAACATCAAGGGTAAAGATTTTTTTTATTCCTGTGACATAAGCATAATATCAGATTGTGGGAGCTCGGTGGCGCAGTGGTTTAGCGCCTGGCCCAGCGATTGTGGAGGTTAAGTAACTTTCGCAAGGGTCGGTCATGGGATGGGTGACCAAAGGAGCTCGGTGGCGCAGTGGTTTAGCGCCTGGCCCAGCGATTGTGGAGGTTAAGTAACTTTCGCAAGGGTCGGTCATGGGATGGGTGACCAAAAATTTATTATCTCAAGCTCCTCCGTGCCGTGGTTGGTCCCTGCTGCATTTGCAGTCGTTAACACCCATCAATCTGCATTGGGCCCGCGTGGTGGGTTATGTCCCGGTCTCCTTATCCACCCATAAGGAACGCCTGTGCCCCAGCAGTGGGGTCATTAAAAAAACGGATGGTCAAGCATAACATCTTATAGCACTCACTTAGTACCTACCTTAAATGTTTTATAAAATAAAACCGGTCAAGAGCGAGTCGGACTCGCGCACCGAGGGTTCTGTACCATCATAATTGCACCATCAAATCACACTGCAGAGTAGAATAATAAAATTAGTATTGCAGTTTTAGGTGAGCGCCATCTCTTGACCGATAGTGGAACTAATGTTAACTTTTTTAGAAATTTGATAATTTCTAAAAAAGTGTGCTATATTGAGATATCGTTTTATTTTTCCTTTAATCTTTATACAAATGCTGTCACATAAAATTATTTTAGATTTTTTTCTTTGCAAACTTCGGAGATAAGGGGGGGGAACGGTATTTTTTTTTACATTTTTCATCATAAGTCGAAAACTATGCGGCTTAAAACAAAAAGAAAAAATGGTTGAAAACGTGCAAAAGGCGCTCTTTCATATGATACCCCACATGCCCTAGTAGCCGCACTTCAAATTTTTCAGACTCCTTTTCAGTCTCTGTTGTAAAAAAGATATGTTTTTTTTTATTTATTTCTTACTTGAAAAATAGTTGGGCAAATGTCATCTTGAACTATTCCAAATTTCAAATTGATATCATTCTGATATCATTCATTCATATTGAGTAGTTCTCGAGATATCCAGCTGTGACAGACAGACAGACTGAGTCACACTATAAGGGTTCCTTTTTTACCATTTTGATACGGAACCCTAAAAACATATTCATTTCAAATCTCCCTTTTCAAAGCAAAGGCGCGATCATTGAAATCCAACTTTTTCGATCTCGATTATATTTAGGTAGTTCATTACGAAGTCCAATCCCGATCGCAATTTGGATTTAGTTCGATTGCTCCAAACTTAGCCGGCAATTTGCCTGGAGATGTTTGTAAAAATTTACAACTTATCCTATCTTATCTATCCGAGGGTTCCATTTTAACCAAACAATCGCGCGCAATTTATCGGATTACTGTGATCTATGGCTGTAGGTACCTAAATAACTGTGTATTTTAACTAGACAATTATAAACTACCGTGTCATTGTGTTAAAAAGATAGAAAAACGAAAAGACGTTCGGTATACCTATATATACAGGGTGCATTTGAAATCACTCTCCAAATTTTAAGGATGTGTTCAGTCCATGAAACTGAACAACTTTCTCTAAGAAATATAGGGTCAAAACTGTAAAAAAAATGACTTTTCATACAAATCAAAGAGATCACGTGATGACCAAAATTTTTTGGCGTATTTCGACACATGTTTCACGGAGAAAGTTGTTCAATTTCATGGACTGAACACATCCTTAAAATTTGGAGAGTGATTTCAAATGCCCCCTTATAGGGTCTTATTCCTATTGCATAGGTAAGTAGGTACTCTTTAGTAAGTGTTGTGTCCAACAAACTCCAAATAAAATGTTTTATTGTTCGTTTAGCATTTAACGATCTATCTATTCTATAGTAGGCATTTGATTTTCGGCAAAGAATTATTATGCACAGTGTAAAAAAAAGGTATTCGATTGGTTACAAAACCTCACATAGGTATGTGACGAAACAGAAAAACTCTTAAGTAATTGTACCTACTGTACTAATAGTCTGACACATCCATACCACGCACGCAAGCACGCACGCAAACCCACACACAGACACACACACACACACATACACACACATATACTATCACAAATACAGACACACAAGTTTGTTCACAGCCTAATATTATTATAATTATAAGTAGAATATAATAACTATAATGTTTTCATATCATACTCTGAGAGGCGGAGGCCTGATAATCTGTAATACAGGTTAACCAGTCTTTCACATATTGCTATTTGTAAACGCTCGTCAAATTTTAGTTTAGCAACTAAGTCTGTAAAAGTTTGTGCGAAAAAATAAAAATAAATAAATTATTATGGTCTAGAAAATTTACAAGTGGATGTAGAGACGCCTGATGCGATGGAAATATTTTGTCACAACTGGATTATTTTATTAAAACTTTTCTAAGCATTTACAGGGTCACTGGAAATATGACGTATTCCTGCTAAAGAGTTATAGATGAGGTCAAAATAAATATTTTTTGTTATATTACTTTTTCTCAAAAAGTTCATAGTTTTTGAGTAAATTGAAATTAAGTATTTTTTTACCAAAAGTACGTTTTCAAAAACAAAAATTTAAAATAAAAGATAACTACTCGTTCGATTCCGATTTTGTTATTAGTCTGGGATAGAAAACAGTCTAAATGTTGATAATGTAAAAAAAAAATTACAAAAAGTACAGGTGTTTATAAAAAAATCAATACGTAAAAGTATTTTTTATTTTTATTTTTTCAGATTTTTTAGAAAAGGCAGCAAATACCTTTAAAAAATTCCTAGTAACTAAGCATGCATAATATTTTAAAAACATCACCATCTATTCAGATTTTAGTTGAGGTATAAAACTTAATAATATCTTAAATAAAAAATGAGAAATTAAGACTTAAGTAAATTGCAGTCCCATTTCATGTAGCAAAAATTTCTTACTTCGAGCGCTTCGGAGGTGGCCGTATTATCCTACTTATATAATAAACTAGCTTCCGCCCGCGACTTCGTCCGCGTGGATATTAGAGAAAATCCTTAGGGAACCTTCAACCAGGATCCGACCAGCCGTTTTTACACTTGATGGAGAGTGGAGACCCGCCTAATCGCGTAAAAACGGCTGGTTGTTCCCGTTTCCATTACGTCCCGCTCCCGCTCCCATTCCCGTTCCCGTCCCCGTCCCCGTCCCCGTCCCGTCCCATTCCGTTCCCGTCCCGTTCCCGTTCCCGTTCGGTTTCGTTCCGTTCCGTTCCCGTCCTGTTTCGTTCCCGTTCTCGTTTCCGCTCTCGTTCCGTTCCCGTCCCATCCCATCCCGTTCCCGTTCTCTCTCTCGTTCCCGACCCATCCGGTTCCCGTTCCCGTCCCGTTGCGTTGCCGTCCCGTCCCGTTCCGTTCCCGTCCCGTCTCATCCCGTGTCGTTCCCGTTCCCGCTCTCGTTCCGTTCCCATCCCATCCCATCCCGTTCGGTTCCCGCTCTCGTACCTGCTTCCGTCCCGTCCGGTCCCGTTCCCATTATGTCCCGTCCCGTACCCGTTCCCGTTCCCGCTCTCGTTTCCGTTTCCATCCCGTCCCGTTCCTGTTGCCACCCCGTTCCCGTTCTCTTCCGCCCCATCCAGTTCCCGTTCCCGTTCCCGTTCCCTTTCTCCCCGTCCCCTGGGGCTGAATCATGTCCACCGAGTTGGACTTCAAAATGAATGTCATTTTCGCAATCACCATCCCATAAAACCTCAAGAACGACATCCATATATAGATTTTTATGATTACTTACCACCACCTAAGGAGTTGATTTTTGAACATTTAGAAAATTTGAACCCCATTTTCACCCTTTTAGGGGTTAAATCATGTACATCGTGTTGAACTTCAAAATAAATGTCATTTTCGCAATCACCATCCCATAAAACCTCAAGAACGACATCCATATCGATTTTTATGTTTACTTACCCCATTTACCCTCCAAGGGGTTGATTTTCAAAATCACAAAATATATGTTTGCCTATTTATTTTCAGACGTACTCCTACGAAGTTTAAAGTTGTAATGTCTATTTTATATTCATTTTCCATACAAAATTTGAACCCCATTTTCACCCCTTTAGGGGGTTAAATCATGTACATCGTGTTGAACTTCAAAATAAATGTCATTTTCGCAATCACCATCCCATAAAACCTCAAGAACGACATCCATATCGATTTTTATGTTTACTTACCCCATTTACCCTCCAAGGGGTTGATTTTCAAAATTACAAAATATATGTTTACCTATTTATTTTCAGACGTACTCCTACGAAGTTTAAAGTTGTAATGTCTATTTTATATTCATTTTCCATACAAAATTTGATCCCCATTTTCACCCCTTTAGGGGTTAAATCATGTACATCGTGTTGGACTTTAAAATAAATGTCATTTTTGCAATCGTTATACCAGAAAACCCCAATAACGACATCCATCTCTATTTTTAGGTTTATTTACACATTACACCCCTATGTCATCGCCATAGGGGTTGAAGTACTGACAATATCAATATACGTTGCGTTAGATTTCCATCCATACGCTTAAATTATAAATTTAGCTATAGTTACTTCGAAAATGAAGGATTTTCTTCTATACACAACTTCATACCCCTTTTCACCCCTTCGGGGGTAGAATTTTGAAAAACGCTGAGACCCGTGTTTATTAATTTTCAATCTTCAGCCTAAACACAAAATTTGAAAATCCTAGCTTCAAAACTGAGGGACTTTCATACAAACTTTCATCCCTTATTTCACCCCCTTAGGGATGGAATTTTCAAAAATCCTTCCTTAGTGGATGCCTACACTGTATGAGGTATCTGTGTGCAAAATTTCAAGTCTCTAGGTCCAGCGGTTTGGCCTGTGCGTTGATAGATCAGTCAGTCAGTCAGTCATTCAGTCAGTCATTCAGTTTACGATTTTATATATTATAAGAAGATGTGAAAGTTTGCTTGTTTGGATGATTGTTAATCAATCACACAAAACGGCTGAACCGATTTGGATGAAATATGGCGCACAGATAGTTTAGAAGCCGGATCAAAACATAGGAGGATACTATTATCTTGGTTAAAGGTTCCCTAGGGATTTTCTCGAATGTAAATGCGTATGAAGTCACGGGCGGAAGCTAGTTTACCATAAATGGTCGTGCTTACTAAAAATACTTTCGCCCGAGTGAGTTTCGAGACAGAATTATTTTCCGCCAATGAGTCATTTATACAGATCGCATCAAAAATAACCATGCATATCAGTCATTTTTAATGCCTTTATGCCAGGCCTTCCTTTTGGCTTGTGGATGGATAACGTGGACGGGCCATAACCCACCACATGGGCCCAATGCGGATTTGTCGGTGTTAACACAATGTACCTTACATAGAGCCGTTGGTCCTGGCTCGATTTACAGTCGTTAACACTGACCAATCCACATTGGGTCCACGTGGTGGGTTATGGCCCGTCCGCTCTATCCATTCACAAGCCAAAAGGAAGGCCTGGCATAAAGGCTTTAAAAAAGGCTGATATGCATGGTTATTTTTGATGCCTTCCGTAAAAATTTTGACTCATCGGCGGAAAATAATCCTGTCTCCAAACTCTTATTATTATTTTTAGTGAGCATGACCATTTATGGCAAACTAGCTTCTGCCCGCGACTTCATCGGCATTTGCATTCGAGAAAATCCCTAGGGAACCTTTAACCAAGATAATAGTATCCTCCTATGTTTTAATCCGACTTTTAGACTATCTGTGTGCCATATTTCATCCAAATCCGTTCAGCCGTTTTGCATGATTGATTAACAATCATCCAAATAAGCAAACTTTCACATTTATGATATAAGTAGGATAATACGGCCACCTCCGAAGCGCTCGAAGTAGGAAATTTTTGCTACATGAAATGGGACTGCAATTCACTTAAGTCTTAATTTCTCATTTTTTATTTAAGTTATTATTAAGTTTTATACCTCAACTAAAAGCTGAATAGATGATGATGTTTTTAAAATATTTTGCACGCTTAGTTACTAGGAATTTTTTAAGGTGGTACCCTGAGCGAAAGTGGCGCCGCTGTGAATTTTATTTAATATTATAATTTTAATACACAATTTTAATAATGTTTATCGTGGAGATTTTAGGGCCTACAGTCTAGTATTTTTAGACGGTATCGTTACATTCCCTAGTAGTCACTGCTAGAAGTAGATAGAAAAACTGCTAAAAGTGGCCGTTTTTGACACATTTGCTATCTACTTCTACGTATGACTACGAGGGCATGTAGTGATACCTTCTAAAAATACTAGACCATAGGCCCTAAAATCTCCACGATAAACATTATTAAAATCTTTTACTATTAATAGCTTATTAAATAAAAACCTCTGAGGGCGCCACTTTCGGTCATACAACCGCCTTAAAGATATTTGCTGCCTTTTCTAAAAAATCTGAAAAAATAAAAATAAAAAATGTTTTTAAGGATTGATTTTTTATAAACACATGTACTTTTTGTAACTTTTTTTATTTATTATCAACATTTAGACTGTTTTCTATACCAAAATAATAAAAAAACCAGAATCGAACGAGTTGTTATCTTTTATGTTAATTTTTTGTATCTGAAATCGTACTTTTGGTAAAAAAATACTTAATTTCAATTTACTCAAAAACTATAAACTTTTTGAGAAAAAGTAATATAACAAAAAATATTTGTTTTGACCTCATCTATAACCATTTAGCAGGAATACGTCATATTTCCAGTGACCCGTATAGCAGTTTTCTATAAAACGAAACATAATGAAATAAAACGCAAAACGTTACATAAAGCTCACATGAGCTTACTGGGGCGCAGAGTTGAGAAGTTCTGAAGGAAAATTACTAAGTAAAGGCAAGGCACTGTCTTCGGAACAAATTGGTAAGTTGCTAATTAAGAGCAATTTTCTAATTTAATTATCTGTTCGCAGTTTATTGGAAAAAAATGAAAGCCGATGAAGTAATAAAGTTACGGAGATTGGAGTTTGGCACTTAATGAAGTTAGCTAATTGAATGAAAGTAAAGTGTGCCGTTTTTCCAAAACTGAATTGGAATACCGGTAAAATACCTAACTGTTGAGGTTATTTCAAGGTTGAAACACTTGTTAGAGTCCACACGTCCATAGAGTGCTCTAAGTTTACGACTACGTCAATATACTAGATATACTTAGGCAGACTAGACCATTCCATTAAAGTATACAAACTCCTTGTTTTGAAAGAAAAACAATAAAGAAGTTTGTTAGGCTTGCCTAGTTCATGGTGATGTACCTACTTAAGTATACAAATTTTTCTTTGTTCTGTGGGTACAAATGTGTTAACCGATTATGAAAGAGTTGAATGTTTTTTAATTGAAAAACATTCAACTCTCGCGATCGACCGTATGGGCACCTCTGCTGTATAGTATAATTTACATACCCACTGTACCTAATGTAGGTACCTATAGCTATGTATGCGCCATTGACGTCTGCATAATAGCCTATTTGACTAATTTTGGAAAACCATTTTAAATTATTCCTTATTTCGTAATAAGCGCATTATATTGATATTTCAGGAAAAATCTATGTATTTCATAAAAAAAATCAGTGTTAAAGTTTAAAATTTTAAAACCGCGCCAAAAACGCTATGGCGCTGGACACGTGACTTGTTGACGTCACTAGTGTAATATCCTTAGCCATTTGACAGCCATCAATCGCGGATCCTTAGTCTATGGTCGTTTCAAACGCCTGAAGCCATATTTATTTACAGGCAAGTGACGTCATCAGTCATCTTAGAGCGTTTTCGCCACAGAATAAAATTCAAAAATTGTTGCATTTTTCTAGGTGAATTTAATCAATTAATAGACTTTATTTAGTCCATATAATAGTTAAATATGTTTTTTTACGCAAATATCTGTTAGGATGACTACAATTTGTATTATATTTTCAATGCTGTCAAAAACCCTATTGCGGCTGTAATGTAACTTTATCAAATCTTTTGGATGAATTATCACATGCCCACGTCCATAACATTCCAGTCTTTTTCACAATTACAGAGATATGACTCTATAGGTAAGCTTGATATTCATATACCTAATGTGTTGTTAATCGCTACTCACTATGAAAAAACTCATTCAAACCAGGCGCGGTCCGAGGGGGGGGGTCACAGGGGACATGACCCCCCCCAAAATCGTACACATCACATAGAAAAAGCTTCTAAAATTTTACAGAAAAACAATTATTATTATTAGTGACCCCCCCCAAAATTTTAGGCTGCGACCGCGCCTGATTCAAACAGAGCACAAATCAAGTTATTTTTTAAATGTTTCACCGACAAAATCACAAATTTAAATTGAAAGTAAATCCTTCTATTTATAAATACTGAAGCTTATTACACAGTTTACGCTTCCATGTTTCACGTAGGTACTTATGAGCTTATAACTTTAGTTGTTTTGTTTACAGCGAATCGCGGATATTTAGTACCTAAGCGATCAAAAAGGTTCAACATTTCGGAAGTTGTATCCACGTAGAATAATTTTATGGATTTATTGGATATTGTTAGCGCTGAGAAGTTATTATCTTTTGCTACACTACGAAATATGAAGCAGTAAAAAGTTTTCATAATAAAGAGACGCTGATTTCTAGGGAATATTAAAATTTTCTTTCTCCTATTCAATTGTTTTCCTTTTCGAGACAAACTTAGTTGCAATTTATTGCCAATATATCTTTTCTTATAAAAATATGAAATATAGGTATAATAGATATAAGTAGTTTTTATCTAATGTCGCTCTATATTGTCATTTAAATCGTGCACAATTAACTAAAAAGCTTTAATTAAAGAGCTTTTATCTTATACAGCTTTTCTAGAATTCAGTACTTACTTACCTACTGTCTCTTTATCACAACAATTAGGGCAATATTAATTCAGATAATAAACTACTTTGTTCTCATTGAAATCGGAAACGATATTTTTAAACAATTATAGGTAGGGTACCTACCTATTTATTATTACTTAGTTTTTAAAAAGCATCACTGATTAATAATTATGCAGTTTTTAGGGTTCCGTACCCAAAGGGTAAAAACGGGACCCTATTACTAAGACTCCGCTGTCCGTCTGTCTGTCTGTCTGTCACCAGGCTGTATCTCATGAACCATGATAGCTAGAAAGTTGAAATTTTCACAGATAATGTATTTCTGTTGCCGCTATAACAAAAAATACTAAAAACAGATTAAAATTAATATTTAAGGGGGGCTCCCATACAACAAACGTGATTTTTTGCCGTTTTTTGCTCGATATTAATAACGACAACAGGTAGACAGTTGAAATTTTCACAGATGGTGTATATTTGTTGCCGCTATAACAACAAATACTAAAAACAGAAAAAAAAAAATATTTAAGGGGGGCTCCCATACAATAAACGTAATTTTTTTTTTGCCGTTTTTTGGTACGGAACCCTTCGTGCGCGAGTCCGACTAGCACTTGGCCAGTTTTTATTCTGTTGGTACTACCTACACGCTGTACCTACTTACTAAGTAGAGCCAAGTGGGTCAAAGTACAAAGCTTTTACAAAGCAATTATTATGTGATTTAAAAATATTGTTCTGAAACCTATCGTGTGTGATATCGAATGAAAGAGCTTTCTGAGCAGTTTCTAAAAATATATCACATAATTACATTTTCAACACACTTGCTCGTAAAGTGAGCCCTAACACATCGCTTTTAGGGCCATAAACCGAGCTATAACAAACGCGTGCAATAATATATAAAACACTAGGTTGTTATAGAATTATCCCTACTAAGTTAAATTAGTACCTTACTGCAAGTTCTATGCGAATAAACAGAGCATTCCCAATTTAACTGGGTTATACAGTTATTTTTTTTAGTAACAACAAAGGGGTTTTATGTCGCTGAAAGTTCATATTCATTTTTGAAATAAATAAATGTGTAAGTCTTTAATTAAGTCAAACAAATATTTATTATTATAAAATTATTCATAATTCATAATATTTTGTTATAAAATATTAAAATATTTGCATTTTATCACTTAAAATTATAGTTTTGAAGTAGGCTGTATGGTCTACTCACCCCTTTGATCGCAAAATATTCTTGCATTGGGCGTGTGAAAAAAACAAAAAAAAAACTTACGCGCCTTTTCCCATAATTGTCATATTTTCTTTTTGTCGTATTTGTTGCTGTGTGGTAAATTACTTTGTATTTTCCTCGCAAATGTGTTGAAAAACGTCGTATGAAACTCGTGAGCTTTTACTCATTGCACACTCGGCTGAGTTACGCCCTCGCCTGCGGCTCGGGCTGCAACCCACAGCCTTGTGTGCAATGACCAACCTAAGCTAACTTGTCTCATAATGTACTATTTGGAACTTGTTTTAAATGAAACCAAAAATCAATTCCCAATAGTCCCATACAAACGTAATTTTGGGAAAAAATTAGAAAGAAATACTAAATGTAAATATTTTCAAAATTACTTTCTTATGATTTGATATGAGGATATTATATGACTCTTGAGGTATATTTTACAAAAAATAATTCAACCTCATCGGATCTGAAGGAGCCTAAACTTGGTATGTTTTGAAAATGTTTTTTGGTTTAATTTAAAACAAGTGGCTGAAGTGTAATGTAGTGAATGATATATTTTTAGAACCGGCTCTGCAAGCCGCTAAGCTAAGCTATCATTCACGATTGAATACCATACACGATAGGTTTTAGAACAAAAATATTTTTACCCCATTCAAAAAAAAGATGACGCCATAACTCCTCTCCTAAAGCTAGGGTTGCCTAAGGCTAGCGGTGCCGTCATATTCCCTCATTCCTCTACGATCCACCGACGAGGCTCCACCAGTGGATCAAAGGATATTTATTTTCCTCTCCGTTCCACCGGTTGACGGCAAAAAGTGGATTTAAATATAATCATACATTTCTTATTCCACTCCGATCCACCATTTTAGAGAAAAAGTGGATTCAAATATAATCATATATTTTTTATTCCACTTCGATCCACCACTAAGGTAGGTGGGGTAGGGCATGTGAAATGTTATATTCAGTCATAAGTACTAGGGCAACATAACTTGCGAGGAGTTATTTTGATTTCGTACCGCGAAGATTTCTTTTAGCTCTCATATTACGGCCGTAATATAGCGGCGTTGAATTATTTCTATGTTAACAATACGGCGCCGCCATATTGTTTACATAGACAACGTTCTACGTCGCTAAATTACGGTAGTGGCATTTGGTCACGACAAAGATAGCCCACACGATGGGTTTTGAAGAAAAAAATTTTCAAATTCCATACAAAAAAAGATTGTGTTATAACTCATTTCCATACAAAAATCCAAGATGGCTCCCCTTCTTAAAATGATCAAAGGGTTTAGAAGGTTCACCCTGCCAAAGGATATCCCTCGATCACTAAACGCCGTATTTTTTATTGAACACACGAGACTACGGCCATAATACACACATCAACTTTGTCTAGGGATACAGGTGCTATTTTCATACAAACGAGGTAACTATGAAGCCTTGGTTTCCTGCCAGGGATGTACTGTGCTGTGATCTGATGACGGCTATCCAGGGAGTGAATGGAGGAGATTCAGATCGCTATTCACACCCAACTGATCTGACCAGCATTCTAAAAACGTAATGGACATGTTTAAAAAAACCGCGAAAATAGCATGAAAATGTATGGAAATCCTCAAACTGAAAACTCTGACCCATCAATCTTTTAGAATGCTGATCAGATCAGTTGGGTGTGTATAGCGATCTGAATCTACTCCATTCACTCCCTGGATGGCCATCATCAGATAACAGCACGGTACATCCCTGGCAGGAAACCAAGGCTTCAAAATTACCTCGTTTGTATGAAAATAGCACCTGTATCCCTAGACAAAGTTGATGTGTATGTGTATATGACGGCATCGTCATCCTAGGAAACCCTTGCTTTAGTTAGGAACTTTTAAGATCCAAAATAGCTGTCCAAAATAGGGTCCAAAATTTTGTTTTGACCTCAAGTATTCGTGTACCAAACGGTTTTGCTGTACATCGATTTGCGATTTTTTATCGTACAAGTAGCACTATGCGGCAGGCGTCGCAGTGTCGCCGCACCTTATATTAATATTATCAGCCCCAACTAGGGTTGCCAACCCTACTATATAATATAGTATCCTACAATATCGAGGGCTCGCCTACTATATTTTTTGAAAAAATATATAGTAGGCAAAACTACTATATATATTTATTCAAGTGAAAAAAATAGACAAAAGCAACAAAAAATTGTGATGAAACACTTTGTGTTTATGGTTATTAAATAAATTATGAAAATGTTTTAAGTATGAAAAATGCAACTTCTTTAAAATCTTCCATACAAAACGGCAACCTACTATATTTTTTTGGACTTTTTAGCCCGCTACTATATTTTTTACACTAAAATTCTTGAAAATACTATATTTGATGCAAAAAAAGTTGGCAACCCTAGCCCCAACTGAAAAATTCCGATATGTTTGTGCTTATGGAGTATGCCTACATAATTCCTTTCAGCATACTCTCAAAAAAACAAACTAAGGAAAGAGGCGAAACCAAAGGAGCCGGTATTACGCAATCCGTAGCATCGAATGTTATTCAAATAGTGTTTTATTTGTGCTTTCAGCATGCATTAGGCTGCGGCAGGCATCGCAGTAACCGTCCATCATTCGCCATTTTTGTCTAGCTTCGTAACTTCTATCAGCCCCAGCCCCAAGCCCCAACTGAAAAATTCCGTTGTGCCCATGGTGTGTGCCTATATAATTCCTTTCAGCATACTCTCAAACTTAAAATAAGGAAAGAGGTGAAACTAAAGCGGATGGTATAACGTAATTCGTAGCATTGAGTGGTACTCGAATTCGAATAGTGTTTTATTTGTGCTTTCAGCATGCATTAGCATGCGGCAGGCATCGCAGTAACCGTCTATCATGCGCCTATTTTTCTAGCTTCGTAACTTCTATTAGCCCCAGCCCTAACTGAAAAAATCCGTTGTGCCCATGGAGTATGCCTACATAATTCCTTTCAGCATACTCTAAAAAAACAAACTAAGGTAAGAAGCGAAACCAAAGCGGACGGTATTACGCAATCCGTAGCATCGAGTGTTTTTCAAATAGTGTTTTATTTGTGCTTTCAGCATGCATTAGCATGTGGCAGGCATCGCAGTAACCATCCATCATCCACCATTTTTGTCTAGCTTCGTAACTTCTATCAGCCCCAGCCCTAACTGAAAAATTCCGTTGTGCCCATGGTGTGTGCCTACATAATTCCTTTCAGCATACTCTCAAAAAAACAAACTAAGGAAAGAGGCGAAACCAAAGCGGACGGTATTATGCAATCCGTAGCATCGAGTGATATTCAAATAGTGTTTTATTTGTGCTTTCAGCATGCATTAGGCTGCGGCAGGCATCGCAGTAACCGTCCATCATTCGCCATTTTTGTCTAGCTTCGTAACTTCTATCAGCCCTAGCTCCAGGCCCAACTGAAAAATTCCGTTGTGCCCATGGTGTGTGCCTATATAATTCCTTTCAGCATACTCTCAAACTTAAACTAAGGAAAGAGGTGAAACCAAAGCAGATGGTATAACGTACTTAATTCATAGCATTGAGTGGTATTCGAATTCGAATAGTGTTTTATTTGTGCTTTCAGCATGCATTAGCATGCGGCAGGCATCGCAGTAACCATCCATCATCCACCATTTTTGTCTAGCTTCGTAACTTCTATCAGCCCCAGCAGCCCTAACTGAAAAAATCCGTTGTGCCCATGGTGTGTGCCAACATAATTCCTTTCAGCTTGCTCTCAAACTTAAACTAAAGAAAGAGGCGAAACCAAAGCGGACGGTATTACGCAATCCGTAGCATCGAGTGATATTCAAATTGTGTTTTATTTGTGCTTTCAGCATGCATTAGCATGCGGCAGGCGTCGCAGTGACCGTCATCCGCCATTTGTCTGGCTCGCCGCACCTTATTTATTGCTGAACACTCTTACGTATAAGACGATTTACGGGTTCCATTGCTTTTAGTAGCGTCGGGTGCAGGTGGATTTCACAATGTTTTATGCGAAGATGGTGGTAAACCTTGGTTTAGAATGAACGGTGCGGTCAATGAATGGTTTTTGCTGATTCAGTAACAGAATGAGCTTTTGTGAAATGTAGGTTAGTATTACAATGTTTTTATCGTTGAAACGATTTTCTGCTATTTCTCCTGAGGGTTTACGATGGGTACGTGCAATGTTGTAAGGTAAACGTAACTAAAATAGTAAATGTGTTACAGACAGGAACTGTTTCGAGGAGGCGGAAAAATGTTTAAGGAAAAAACAGTAAAATAAACCAAGCAAATTGATTTAAAAATTATTGCCACATTTTGTTTAATAAAAAGGCTTATTTTTTCTAGTATATTATTTAGTATTGTTTAAAAATAGAATTGTAAATGCAAAAATCTCAAATTTAAAAATAAAAAGGCTTAGTTAACTTATCTTATAAAAGGTAGGTTATGTTATGTATCATATAAAAAATATTTGTAGGAATAACAGTGCAAACATATTTTTTAATAGAACACCCTTGTTGACAGGGTGATATGAGCGTATAAGATAGACGACACCAAACCCACAAACAAAAAAAAAACACATCTAGGACACCTTTTTAAAAAACCGTTGTGCTTCAATTCAGAGTACATAATTACTAAATGCCTGATTACAACTGAAGCATCATAATACTTAACTGAACAAAAATACAAAGTAAAAGCAAAACGAGACAATGGAAAAGCAACCTAGTGTTAGTTGTTACATCCGAGAATATTTGGCTTAATCCTACTCTCAGATTGGTACCTAATGCGTGTACAAAATTAATGACTTTTAATTTAGTTTGCGTTATCCGTAAGCAATAACTTAGCCAAAATTAAGCCAACACTTAAATTGTTAATTATATGCTAGTGACTACTGCCTTACTATAGAGTTTAATTTCGCAAGACCAGGGGGGCTACTCAAATGGCCACTTTTCTATTCGTTCGCTAACTTAAAAATAAAAATAAGCCGTAAACTCTAAAATTACGTGTCGTAGGCTTGTCAATTCCATACAATACAACAATGTGTCATTTACATAAACTTGCGACGTCTGACTTGATCGTTTAATTGCTTATTTTTAAGCTTCAAGTTAGCGAACGAATAGAAAAGTGGCCATTTGAGTAGGGAGGCAGGATTCTAGACTTGGCCTCATTGAGAAACATTTTAAAGTTTAGACCATCCTCCATTGTGCTATGGAAGTATTAAACAGGGTTATTTGAAAAACACCAAAAACCTTGTAGGACTGGATTACTAACATCTTAGAGCAACGCGGCTTTCGGGGAGGTACACTTACTAATGTAAATTATAAAAATTAAATAGCTTTATTTGGAAACATTCGCAAAAAAATCGTATAAAATAAAATAGACAAGTAATTTACTTGTAAAAAAATCAAAAGTTGCTTTTAAACTTTTAAGTAAGTATTATTGATAAAATCTGGCGTGACTTGGTGGAAGAAAAAGCTTTTCCATACAAATATCCAAACAGCTGATAGAGTTTTGTATGAAAAGTCGTTTTTTATAAACACAAAAAACGACTTTTCATACAAAACTCTATCAGCTGTTTGGAAACAAGAAAACTCTTGTTGTAGTCTTTAGAGAGTATTTTAGAGTATTTTCCCATATGACGCTTAAATGATCTAATGTCAGAAATCGTTATTTAATGAAAGCTGAATTGCAAGATCCACCCCTCCCCGCTCCCTTGTCCCGACTTTTATGTTCCTAAAGGTGGAAACCTTGAACTCACCTCAACCGCAGCCCACCTTGAAATACATCACTTACAATTTTGAGTCTGTGTAATGTTCAGGTGAGTTTGAGGTAAGTTCGAGTTGAGTTTGAGTTGAGTTTAAGTTGAGTTAGGGTTGTGTTCGGGTTTAGTTTGAGTTGAGTTAGGATTGTGTTCGGGTTTAGTTTGAGTTGAGTTGATGGCGAGGCGTGTGCAGTTGCATGAACAAAATATAACGGAGCTTATAGAAGTGTTATAAAACTCAAAATTGTAAGCGCTCCTTGAAATATCAAGGAGTAGGCTCGAGTTGAGTTGAGTTTGAGTTGAGTTCGGGTTGAGGGCGAGTCGTGCGTTATCGTTTGAACGGAGCCTAACGTTTTTGCACACGCGCAACTGTGTGCGAGCGAGCTATTGAATGAGCACACGGAACTCGCGCGGTGGGCGCCGCCGGTGGGTGAGGTAATTGATTGTGGGGCGGGGCGGAGAGTTTCCTTTCTGTACGGTAGTACCTAGGTACATATATCTATTCTGTGATTATGGTAGGAAATTTTATACTCCAAAAGTAAGGAAAGCGTTAAACCACAGGATTTTTTTTGGAGGCCTAAATGCTTTGCAGTGGGCGTCGCCGTGTAGTTTATAGAGAAAAGATCTTGATTTTGTAAACAAATTATTGCAATAATGATAGCAATATTGAAATCTAGATCATCTATCTTTTATTTAAATTCTCAAAAAGCAATAGAAACCTAAAATTTTTCATCAAAAGTTTCCATAAGTATTTATTTCTTATTTATCACAGATATTTTAAATATTTTATGTTGGCTCTGGATTCACTCGTGTTGTGTTGTGTTGTTGTGGTAACTATTGGATATGATATTACACTTCTTTTACGTAGTATCGGAACGTGACGAGCTTGCGTATGTAACAGTGATATTCGATACTCGATATTGTTTTGAGCAAAAGCTATTTGTTCATATAATAGCGAGAACGAAGGTAAATGGGAATGATATCGATGGTTATCGAGCAAAAAGGGGAAAACCGCCATTCAACAAACTTTACAGGAGAGAGTTTTAAAGTTTGAAAAAGACGAAAAAAATCATTATAAAATTGATTTTGTCTGAAATCTTGAAAATTGAGAAATGTAACTTTTAGACACTTCTCCACAAATCTGCATTATTAGTTTAATAGAAATCAATGTGAAAACACTATTTCATGTCGCTTACCCCCAAATGACTTATTTTTTATGACCGGGAAAAATTTACCTAAACGTCTTTAAAAGATTATAAATATAATTGAAAAATATTAGAAAAAATCTGAAAGTAAAAAGTATTAGAAAATTTCGCCAATCCTGCTAGCGACTCGGTTGCATAATTGGTTAGTGCATTGGGCCGGAATCCTAAGGGTGTGAGTTCGAGTCCTGTCTGAGCTGCTACGGGTGAGTCGATTTTTTCTAATATTTTTCAATTATATACGTATTAATAATCTTAATTTAAAAATAGCATTGTGAATGCATAAAAAAATCTAAAAGTTTAAAAATACCTAAACGTGATTCACCAATATATTGTCTACCAGTCCAAATGATTTAAATAAAACCAATAATTTGGCCAAAGTACTTAGTTTAACCCATAGAAATAGAATGTCAAAGAACAACAATGTCAATAAACAGGTGATCCGAAAACGAATCAATACATTTTATATGAGATACTTAAAATATGACTTAGATTCATAAAATATGCCTATATACGGCAAAGGAAATTAATAAACTATGTTCCTTACTGTTTTCTTCGTCGATAAACGAATAAATGTAGAGAAATTATGTTTTAGAGAAATGTGTGGCAATATCTTATTTACCTGTGAAAAGTGTGATTACTTGGATAATTTCTTTTTGTTACATCACAATTACTCAGAGCACAAGACACCATGGCTCCACGATACCTTTATTTCAAATTATAATTAAGATTAACAAATATTTTAAACAAACTGTGATTGCTCATTTGCTAGACGGGACGCTAGGGGCTTTTACTGTAAAAAATGTTGGCACATGTCACGTGATCCTTTGTCTCTTTTTTACATAGACCGTGTCCGTATGATGTTAACTTCTCTTTTCCACGCTTTGTTGGTCTTCTTGAGCGCAGCGAAAACTTTTCTATGTCTATGGTTTAACCGGAATTTTATAGTTGGCGCCATTCGGCACAAATGGTCACTGGCCAATGATAAAATAGACATAAACGCTTCACAAAGCCTGTAAAGGGATTGACTGGTAATTTTTTATGCTCGTAACTTATATAAATGTGATTTGTGTATTACTCTGTATTACCTACAGGGTATTTGGTAAAAAATCTTATAAAACCAAATATGGTAGAAGGGTATACAAAAGGCATTCCGGGCGTACAAACCCGGAAAGTTAATTATAAACCCCGAAAACCGCCACATGGAATCATGAGAAATTTTGTTTTTTTTATTTGTAATATGAAAAAATGAAAAATGGCAGCACTAGACGCAAATATTCTTTATTTTATTCCTTATTCTAAATAGACTATTGTATTCCATAATCAATCCCATAATGGGCAAAAGCAAAACGCAATTTCAGTCTAGGGTTGCCACTATGCAGCAAATAGTAGATTGTATTACGAGGGAGCAAAATAATATTTTTCGTCACCCGAGGTGAATATAATTTTGCGGCAAAGGTACCTACATTCTACTTTTCATACCCGTCGTCTATAAGAAAAAGTAATTTGTATGACATTAGTTGCACCTGTTTTAATACTTTCTGGTGTTAAAATAATACTATCGCTGCTTGTAGAACTCATTTTTCGCAATATATTTTGTCGTTTAAATTGCACTGCAAATATCACAAAACACTGTTTACTCCAAAGTCCAAGAGTACCTATTGGGTATTGATACGTAGTTCTCGCGTTTTTAGGGTTCCGTAACAAAATGGTAAAAAAGGAACCCTTATGGTGTGACTCAGTCTGTCTATCTGTCACAGCTGGATATCTCGAGAACTACTAATGGTATCAACTTGAAATTTGGAACAGTTTAAGATGACATTTGCCCAACTATTTTGCAAATAAGAAAGAAATAAAAAAAGTAATATTTTTTTTACAACAGGGACTGAAAAGGGGTCTAATAGTAGATTGTTATACAAGACGCTAAAATGACCCATTGCATACGAGGTAGTTTTATTCCCGAGCTTTAGCGAGGGAATAAATAGAAACCGAGTTACAATGGGTTTTTAGCGTCGTGTGTTACACTCTACTTTTCACTACGATTGCGAGAAAATAAAATACAATAATAAATACCTAGTTTATACTTCCGTAAACGAATCCACTCGTTTTTCTATCCTCCACTTCATAAACTTTTCATACAATATGATTTGTGCTTGACGGCAAAAGATTAAAACTATTTCTTTCCTATTACAGTCACACAATTCAATCAGTTTGCAATTAGTGAAAAATTCAAAAGATTTCGCGCCATGCTTTTTTAATGTCTACTGTAGCAGCTAAGAAACACAATACACGCATTCTACGATTTGAACTTAAAGTCACAGAGTATAAATAAGTCTATGATTTCACCGAAGAGATTTAGTTCTATTTTCAAAAAGTCGATCGAGTCTTTATTCGTAATTATTCTATCTATGAATACAAACTTTTTTGTTTTAGTAGGCTCATTGGTAATAGACAAACATTAAAAAAGAAAAAACTTTATCCCCTAGGGGTAATTATGCTATTTTATCTCGACTTTTGTACGTTACAATGACGGACTTTTTGAGCAAGAGGAGTGAAAAAAATTTTAAGTGAGGTGACTAGGGTATGTGGGGTATCATTTGAAAGAGCGCTGTTTGCACATTTTAAAAATTTTTTTTCTTTTTTCTTAGGCTATATAGTTTTCGACTTATGATGAAAAATGTAAAAAAAATACCGTTCCCCCCTTATCTCCGAAGTTTGCAAAGAGAAAAATCTGAAATAATTCTACGTGATAGAAGTTTATGTAAAGATTACAGGAAAAATAAAACGATGTCTCAATATAACACACTTTTTTAGAAATTCAAAAAACAAACAAAAATTCTTTAGTTTCACTACCAGTCCACAGATGGCGATGTCCTAAGAAAAAATAGTTCCACTATCGGTCAAGAGATGGCGCAACCTAATAAAGCCTGTATATGTAAACACCCTATATTAATTAAAGAAACTCGAAGCCGATACTTACATAAACATAGCAACTGAACGGTATCTAGAACTTACATAAACATTGATACTTAAACTTACTCCGACAAATAATAGAGGTTTATCTACTATTAGGTATAAAATAAAATGTGAGGTTAAAGTATAAAATTGCCGATTTTTTCTCACACACAAGAGGTTCTCAATCTTCTATTAAGATAAGGATGCTTTAGTTACTTGTTATTATTTGGAAATATGATCATGACAGGCCACTAACAGCAATAAAAATATTTCTAAATTTCTTCTCTGAACCTTAACGTTAAACCTACCTATCTGAAAATTAATTCTTTTTTTTCATTAGCAGAAATGAACACTTATATCGTGATAGCTTTTAGCTAATAAGTACTTATTTTTTTTTACTTATCACATGTGGCATTAGCTAGCTGAGTGTTTAATTATTTGTGCATAAAAGTTTTAAAACATTGGCGACCACGGTTGTTAAATAAATTAAGTTAATGTTAGTATGGAAAATAATTCTTTAATAGTACATAATGAGACAAGTTAGCTTAGGTTGCTCATTGCACACGAGGCTGTGGGTTGCATTGCAGCCCGAGCCGCAGGCTAACTCAGCCAAGAGTGCAATAAGCAAGAGCTCACGAGTTTCATACGACGTTTTTCAACATATTTGCGAGGAAAAAACAAAGTAATTTACCACACAGCAACAAATATGACAAAAACAAAATATGTTAATTATATGGGAAAAGGCGCGCAGGTTTTTTTCACACGCCCACTGTAAAAATATTTTGCGAACAAAGGGGTGAGTAAGCATACAGCCTACTTCAAAATTATAATTTTAAGTGAGAAAAATGCAAATATTTTCGTATTTTATAACAAAATATTGTGAATTATGAATAATTTGATAATAATAAATATTTGTTTGACTTAATTATGAACTTACACATTTATTTATTCCAAAAATGTATATTAATTTTCAGAGGCATAAAACCTCTTTGTTGTTACTAAAAAAAAAACTGTATAACCCAGTTAAATTGGGAATGCTCTGTCTACTCGCATAGAACTTGCAGTAAGGTACTAATTTAACTTTGTAGGGATAACTCTATAACGCACTAGTGTTTTATATATTATTGCACGCGTTAGTTATAGCTTGGTTTGTGGCCTTAAAAGGGCCTATAGGGCTCACTTTACGAGCAAGTCTGTTGAAAAATTCTTTATACAAAACGGCAATTTCATACTTAAACCCCTAATATAAATATGCTAAGGTAGGTACTGCTATTAAAATAGCAGTAAGTAAGTACTTCACACGTAAGATTTTTGCGGTTTCTTGATGTAATAAATCATTGAATGTTTCATAATCACGTCACGCAGACAGAATCTATGAAAATAACATTTCCCGTAGTTAAGGTATTTTTATGTCGATACGTGCAAAGAAATTTCATTTGAGTTTGAAGTATTGCATTAATAAAACATGAGTTTAACGCATAAAATACTATTACATACATAAAATACTAACTTAGTTATACCACAGAATATATAGTAACGTGTTATACTAGAATTCTACTATCTTACTAATATTATAAATGTGAAAGTTTGTAGGTTTAGATGTTTGTTCCTCAATCACGCAAAAACGGCTGAACAGATTTGGATGAAATTTGACACACAGATAGTTAAAAGTCTGGTTTAAAACATAGGATACTTTTTTTTATCCCGGTCAAAGATTTCCTAGGGATTTTCCGAATGTCCACGCGGACGAAGTCGCGGGCGGAAGCTAGTCCACTATATAACTTGGCTTGGCTACGTTGTCTAAAATCTAAATTCAGAATATCAAGTGAACACCAAAACAATTTAAAATGGAATTATTTTATACTTATATTCTTTTACTCAAAAATGCTTGTAAATATGGTCATTATTTTGACAACCTTCTTTGAACAAAGTCGAGGCAATTTTACGCATTATGACACATTGCGTCAAAGACATAGATGTGTCATTATGCGTGTAATTCAGTCGGGTGTTCTCCGATGATGACGCAATAAAGTTGTGTTGGATTTCATTAGTGTCGAGTTTTAGGCACCAGCAATTTCCTTTGAGAAACCATTATTGTCGAGTTTTGTTTCAAAAGGTAGTTAGGTGAAAAATAGTAAGTACATTGTACATCTCATTGTACATTTGTGCAAATGTTGTGCAACAATATTGCACAACATTTGCACAAATTTGCACAATAATTGCACAAGTTATGCACAAATTGGTGCAAAAGTTGTGCAACAATATTGCACAACATTTGCACAAATTTGCACAAATTGTGCACAATTTTGTGCAAAAGTTGTGCAACCAAATTGCACAACATTTGCACAAAATTTGCACAAAGTTGCACAATTCGTGCACAAATTGTGTACTGCACAAATTTCTGCAAATGTTGTGCACAAAATTTGCACAATTCGTGCACAAATTTGCACAAGTTATGCACAAATTGGTGCAAAAGTTGTGCAACAATATTGCACAACATTTGCACAAAATTTGCACAATATCTGCACAACCTTTGCACAAGTTGTGCACTAATTTGTGCAAAAGTTGTGCAACAAAATTGTACCTCATTTGCACAAATTTTTACAAAATTTGCAGCAATTGTGCAGAATTTGTGGAGATTTTGTGCAGAATTTAGTGCATAATTAATGCAGAACTTGTGGAGAATTTGTGCAGTATAGTAGGCAGAACTAGCATTTTTGAGTAAAGCACTATACAAGCCTTGGTCCACAATGTCTGCACTGCTGGCCACGTTATGATGGCCTCGAGCTAAGCTTAACTACGTTCTCGGCCTTCAAGCTTGGTCATCATTGCAGCCCTTGCTGTCCGCGCTATAAAGGCCTCGACCTCCGGTCTCGGCCTTTATTCTAGCTTGTCCATCAAGGGCTGCAATGCTGACCGCGCTGTGACGGCCTGGACCTGCGCTAAGCTCCGCTCTCGGCCATCATCATCGCTGCCAGCAACGCAGTCATTATATACCGCGGCAGTAATGTACTATATACAAACTGCTTACATACAAATAAGAACGGTTTTCCATATTTCACTTGGAATATTTTTTCCGTGTTTTAAAATTCCCTGTTGTTCGAGAGCTACGGTTCATACAGTACGAGTACGAGGCATGTAACTTGAAATCGGGTGGGGATTGCGCGAAACCCGTATTTTGGGTATGCATAGCGGTGAGGGGCGCGGGCGGCGGAAGAGGGGCGCGCGCTATTGGTCGCTTACAAGAGCACATGCGCGAACTTATCCCCACTCAGTCGAAAAAATTTCAAGATACGTGCCTAACATTGGTGGAGACTATTTAAACGGGCTAAAGTTAGAGATCACAACTGTAAGTTTGTCGTGAACATCCTTTACAACTGAAAGCAGCAGTGTGTTATGTACATGCGGGATACTTGTGGCCAATAAGGAACAGATGTATCAAACGACGTGATTAAATTAAGGAGATCTTCTTCTTATCGGATGAGGATTAGATTAGTGGCCACTTCTTGTGTTAAAGTTTATCAAGCCGCCTGTAAGGCTTCACGACTGTAATCAGATGTCAACAGCCGGAACCGACACGGAAGCGCTCAGTTGTACAGTGCGAGGCATATAACTTGAAATCGGGTGGGGATTGCGCGGAATGCGTATTTTGGGCATGTGTAGCGGTGATGGGCACGGGCGGCGAGAGAGGGGCGCGCGCTATTGGTCTATTTGGCGAGCACATGCGCCAGTTTATCCCCACTCCGTCGAAAAAATTTCAAGATACATGCCTCGTACTGTAATGCCACTTAACGGTCACCCATCCGACACCTGGCCGGACCGAGCATTGCTTTACAAACGTGATCGAGTACGATCAGTCTGTCGTGCTCCGTCATGAGCGTTTCAATTCAGGAGATAAAATCAAATAAATAAATTCGGGACAACTCAAAACAATTTTTTAGTTCTAACCTAAGCAGAGCTTGTACCTACTATGGGCACTATATAACGTATAGGTACCTAAATAACTATAAACGACCATACAGTTATATTATAGGTACCTATACATTATATGTATAGGTACCTATTATATACATTATATATTAACATCTGCCCCTACCAGGTTTCGAACCCGGGACCTTTGGCGTAGGATCGCTACCGTTGCTTGTACCACCACCGCCGGTTTCTGAGGTACTTTAGCGGAGGTGTAACTTAATCGGAGGGGGTCCACATTATCTGGTTTAAAGCAATAAGATTAACTTTAAACCAAATCAGATAGGTAAAGTTATTTAAGTTAAACCTCCGATTAACCACCGATAAGTACGTACAGTCAACAAAATTATGAGCTGAATGAGTGGTCTGTATTGTCTTGCATTTACCCAAAAGCATCTTTTGTACAAAAACAATGGAGGTAGGCAAGAGACGATCTTTTAGTGCCATCCTTGCAAGCGAACTTGTTTTCAAACTGTTAAGCTCATAACTTTGCTGACCGTACCTCAGAAACCGGGCAAGTGGAGTTCATGACAGAAATGTATAAGAAAAATTAATGTTTTATTTTCAAAATGTTCAATCTTTCCCTGCATCACGTTCACAAACAAGGCCAACTAATCGCGTAGCACCGACTACCACCTATATACACGCGCAGTCTGTGTGTAGCATCGTCCACCCGAATGTAGCGCGCTACGTAATTTTCGTAGCGCGCGCTGTGCTACGACCGCGCGGTCATAAGTCCAATGGCGGCCGCTCTTTTTGTGATGATACAGTGCTAAGGTACTAGCACCCTGTAAGGCCCGCCTAATTTCAAAACCTTGTGAAATCGTCAATTTGGATATTATAAAGATAAAACATCGATATAAAACTAGGATTTATTATTGAAAAATACAATTTATAAAAAAAATGCGATGTTATTTCGATGTTAATAGAAAAAAGGACCATTTTTAAAAAGTAGGTGTTGGGCCATTTAGGAAGGTAGTCACCAAAAAGGCTCGTAATATATGAAAGTAAATCTACGCTTAACCAATATCTAAATATTGTTTTTGTTTTAATACTGATCGTAAAAAAACAGTTTTCATAAAAAACTAATAACAAAAGTCGAAAATATTATCCAAATTTAGACTATGGGCCATCTTAAATCTATTTAAAATTTAAGTTACCTATTTATTAAACGACAATACCTTTCTAAAATTTAATAAGTATATCACACATACATAAATTTATCAGAATAGAAGGTAACAAAAATATAATTAATAAGTTCTTTATTCTGTGATTAATTTTCGACGCCTTTGGTACGTGGGCCGAATCAGGGGTATTGAAAAATCGATTTAAATTTACTGTACTTATCAAAAACTAAAACATGAAACTACCATTAAAAGTAATTTAATCGTTTATTTTGATTATAATTATTTTTACTATACTTGATAATTGCATTTAATGCAAAAAATAAGCTTTAGAAAATCATAATTTTGTAACAATAAAAAATAACATTCCATTCAACACTAAATTCTTAACCAACCAATTTTATATTTATGTTATATTATACCTACACGGTTAATTTTTAAGTACATATATCTAAAAATGAAATGGGGTTTTCAGACCACGCCACGTAAATGAACAACTTTTACTATGGGGCCAACCACGAAATCGCGTAAAAAAATCTGCTGTTCCATACATTATAGTCGAGTCGATGTTGTACTTTTCTATGGAACAGCTGATTTTTTCTCGCGATTGTTGTTAATTTACGTGGTCTGAAATCCCCATTTCATTTTTAAGAAATAGTTAAAAATTTACCGTGTATAAATAGTCTCTATAATACTTAAACACTTTTAATCAGAAATTAAAAAGTGGGCTATCATTTGGGCCAATGTGGTGGGATTTCATAGGAAACCTTACCCCAGTTCAATATAAATTGCAATGAAAAGCCAGAAAAATGAGCAAGTAATAAAACTTACCGGTAATTTAATGGCAAACAGATTAATTCTGTAGTTTAACTTGGTAAAATAAATAAAATAAACCTATTTTTGCAAATTTATAATAAAGACGCACTTTTCTGAAGTTAGAAAACGTGTCATACACCCTGTTCGCTGAATCAAGCTAGCAAAGCGCTGTCTCTTTATCACATTTGCATACAAACGATAAGGACAACAAATGACCTAGCGCCGCCCACGAGCACCCGCGATAGGTATAAAATCATAAGGCGTGTTCAAACTGTTAATACAGGGTCAATATCTTTTTTCTTGTTCTGTGGTTAATAGATTGGGATTTTTTCAATTAATTATATTATCTTAACATCAAAGTAATGTACTTTGATGTTAAGATAATATAATTAAGTAACAACATTAATTAAAATTATAATAAAGAAATATTAGGTTTAAGTATAACGCAAAAATATATCATAAACATAATGATTGCAACGGACAAGGTACGCGGTAGACGTCTGAACGGTACGGAGAGCAAGGACAGACTCGCATTGTGAACGCGGTCTTAGCCTTTTATCTGCTTCCAATCGTGTGCAAGCGCATCCTTTCCGTACTAGCTTCATTCGGCAAACAAGGTATAGTTAGACGCAACACAGCAAACTGTTTGCTTGCCATCCTAATAATGGCAGCTTGTTGACAGTCGGATGAAGTTGCAATATTGTCTATGGCTGCAGTCGCATATACCCATTGATTTTTAATTAGTTTGGACAGCCAAAACTGTTAATTTTTAAAGGTGGGCCATGATTAGAACCGGTCCATCTTCGGTCACAGTACCTTGCTACATATTTTGTGATGATACCATACTCTTATTTTGAGCCACACAAGGAGTTTTTTTAGTGCAATTATTCCTCACTTATCAAATATTTCCGCGGGTCCATTTTGTTGTGTGACCAGGTGCTCTATTTTTGAATCCTTTGGCGGCATCGAGCGCTCTTTACTACAAAAGACATCGAACCTTTTTGTATGGAACCTGGCATACCTAAAGTTGCTAATACATGAATATAATGAAACATACGCCAATCAACAGAGAAGATGTTTATAAACAATAAATACTCTTTGACAAAATGTCGTAAATGATATACTTTCAGAGATATTTCAGTTTGAATATCTAAAATAAAATTAATACTCGGTGACGGCGTCGCTGTCGTCTACAGACGACGGCGTAACCTAGGTAACAATGTAAGGCCGAGTTTCCACCTGCAAGAACTTCTGCGAGAACTTACACTGACAGCCTGTCAGACAGTAGCTTACAAGTTTTAACTAAAAGCAAATGCACTGGCGACAGTTTGTCACGCGTTCACAAGCTACAGTGTGACAGGACAGGCCGTCATCGTCAGTGCAAGTTCTCGCAGAAGTTTTTGCAGGTGTATTATAATAATAATAATAATAAATATCTTTATTCTCACCATAACCCATTAATAATCAAGTTACATTAATAAAGAGCTTAATACAGTTTGCTTAAATATATAAACTAATAGAATAGCTAAATTAGGCATATGTATAGCGAAGAGGGTTATGGCGGGCTAACACCTGAAGTAGGAAAATCCTGTGTCTCAGGTTGCCAGCCCTCCACCCTTAGTTAGATACACAGAAAAAAAGCAAGTAAGCTTAAGCATTACAGTATTATAAGATTTGACGCTTACAAATATTGCGAAGATAACATGTAAATAGAGTCATGGAAATGCAAAATTTCAAGCAATAACTACTGAATAAAATTTTAGAACTTAATTAAAATTAAAGATTAAAATTTAAAATTAAAGTTAAAATTAAAATTAAAAAGCCAAACCATTGAATACGAGAAAAGCAAAATAGTACATATTATATTATACGATCCTGAGCAACAAGTTTTCAGTATCAAGATAACTCAAAGAACCAAGTTTATTCTTTAAAGTCGTTTTTAGCTCTGTCCTGTTCATGTTATATATTTTATAAAGGTCATTAAACTGTCTATACAAGAAAGGCCCAGCGTTGGAGAATTGGCGTTTGGCAAATACCGTTTTGGCCGACGGTACGTAGGTACGGATACGTCTTTTGTGCAAGGGTAATTGGGAAGGGACTATTACTTTATGGTGGCGAATTATAGAATTAAATACATATAACTGTCGAACACTAAGCAAGTTGGCTTCCTTATAAAGTTCTTCTGTAGGATATCGTCTAGGTCTTTGCAACATAACTTTAATTACAGCCCTTTGCGCACGTTCCAGTTCAATAAGGAAAGAAGCAGCTGCTCCACCCCATACTGGTATACAGTATGTCAAAAGTGATTGGCAGAGAGCGAGATAAATTTTCTTAACCAGAGCCATGTCTGCAACTTCACGAAGATTCCTGAAAATTGGTAGAAGTTTTCTAATTCTTTTGCTCAATGTTGAGATCTGAGGCTGCCAGTTCAGATGCTGATCGACAATTACACCTAAATATTTGTGTGACTGGGTAGCTGTAAGAGAGTCGCAGTCACAGCAATTTGAAAAGCAATCGGAAGAGTGGGCTTTGATGATAAAGCTTGGAGGTGGTTTAGTTGCACTAGAAATATGGAAGCACATGTAGTTCGTTTTTGCCACATTAACTGTTAGGAGGTTATTATTAAGCCATCCCACAACCCTCCTAAGGCCGTCTTCAGCTGATCTTTGGACATCCTGCCACTTCTCTCCCTGAAATATAAGTACAGTATCGTCTGCGAATGCAAGTATGCTGCCATTGACTAATTCCAGGTTGCAAAGGTTATTGACATAAATCAGGAACAGAGTGGGGCCAAGCGTGCTTCCTTGTGGAATGCCGTAAGTTATAGGTGAGCTTGAGCTGTGGACATCAGATACTTTAACAACTTGGCTTCTGTTTGTTAAATAATCTCTAAACCAGTCATGCACAATACCTCTTATTCCCAGCGCCTCCATCTTCAGAAGAAGTAAACGGATGGAGACAGTATCAAATGCCTTTTTCAAGTCGAGAAAAATGGCAGCACATCGTTGGCCTCCATCCAATGATTTTGTAACCTTCTCTGACAAGGCCGCCATTGCATCCTCAGTGTTCCGTCGCGCTCTGAAGCCATATTGGCTATCTGCAAGAATAATCTTACTCTCTAGGTAATTAACAAGCCGAGTGTTTACCACTTTCTCAACTATTTTGCTAATAGTACTGAGAAGTGAAATTGGTCGATAGTTTGAGACGTCGACGGCTTTACCACCCTTATGCACCGGAATCACCACAGCCTTCTTGAATGCGGAAGGAAATACTCCTGTCGAAAAGCTTAGGTTACACAAATGAGCAATCAGGGTGCACAGGATAGCATGGGAGTTTTTTAGTACAATTGTTGGGATGGAGTCAATGCCTGGAGCACTATTGTTACGGAGATTTCGGATAACTTTATCTACTTCAACAAAATCAGTAGGTGCCAAAGACATTGAATCCGGACCTAAGACAGACATATCACATTTTGGCAACTGGGACTCATCACACTTCAGTTTATTGAGGATTTTGGTAGCCAGTTCTTCCCCAACAGAGGTAAAAAAATTATTTACTATATTTAGTGACTCGTTTGGAAGTGGGCTTAGGTTTAACAGATCCGTTGCAAGCGATTGTTTTTTCTTGATGTTACACACTTCTTTCACTGTTTCCCAAGTTACTTTATTATTATTTAGATTTTTATTAAACTTATCTTTGTAGTAATTATTTTTAAGAGAACGAGCAGTAGAGTTACAGGTATTGCGATAGTTGATGTAAGTATTTTTTATTTCGATATTATCAGGGTTTTGTTTGAAAAGCTTAAGTAGACGATTCCTTTTATGAAAGCATTTAACTATTCCGACAGTTATCCACGGTTTCAAGGGACGATTTTTTTTTGTAAAAGTAATAGTGCTAGTATTGAGAGCTATCAGTTCCCGTAACGTATCAACCAATACAGTAGCTGCTTTATTGGCGTCTGTTATATCAAGAAACGGATTCCAATCCTTAGTTTTTAAAGCTTTACCTATAGCTTCAAAATCAATTTTAGATCTTGTAATAGAATTAAGAATTGGAGTATTTTTAGCAAGAGAATTCGAAATAGATATGAATGGAGTATCGTGGTCAGTAATATCTGTTTCTAAAACGCAGCATTGAAAACCCATTGATAATTTACACATAAGGTGATCTAAACACGCACGCCCATGGGTTGGGATACCCACGCAATCTTTCATACCATGTGTACCAATTATTTCCAAATAATCACTAGCGGAGTTGTTGCTAGCGTCAAGGGTATCAATATTTATATCTCCGGTAAGAACTATGTTACGAGATTTTGTAGAGGTCAGAATGGAATCTAACGAATTCAAGAAATTTGATGGATTTTTAAAGGCTGATGGACGATAAATACCATATATTACCATAGAACTATTGTTATGAAGATTAATTTGAGCAGCCAAACAATTTGCCTCAGCAAGATCTACTTCCGTCACTGTTGCATGAATATCAGAGTTAACGTACATAACTACTCCATCGTTTTGATTGTAGCTTCTTTTAGTGGAGTACAGGGAAAAACCATCAATCAGTGGAGGAATAGATTCCTCATCACACCAACATTCCGAGAGTACAATGACGTGAATTGGAGTCTTAAGTCTCGTAAGGTATATTAAAAACGAGTCTAGATTTTTATTAATGCTTCTAATGTTCATTGAAATTATATTAAGTCTATGGTTGCTATCATTAGTACAAAAGTTAAATTCTTGAATGAAGTGATTCGGGTCTTTAATGAGTTTACATTGTGTTGAACAGGATTGGTCAATATCACCTAGAAGACTATCCATGATTATTCTTTAATATATTAAGTGAGGGCATTTTATGTTGGTGTACGGTACATCTCATATGGTTCATATTCTTAATGGCTTTCTCGCAACTGAAGAAGTATCTCTTATAATAAAGTGTAAATTGCATACTAGCTGAGTATAGAAATGGCTTGGCTTGTAAATCATTACAGGTAACATACTTATTTCTAAAAGTTATAAAGCATATGATACAGCAATGATAGTAGCATTGGTAGCAGTAAATGTACAAGCAGTGAACATAGCAGATATTAATATACATAACATAGAAAAATATAGAATAAAATACGAAAATATTGAAAATGACTAGTCACTTGTTCCTCAGAGCTTGTAGTTGAGCCTCACTTCTAATTAAAATATATGGATCACCTTGTTTCTTCCTTAAATAAATCAAGCCATTAGAGGTCCAGCAGTAATCGTAACTCATATCCTTGCGAAATTCTCGAGCCAAAAAGTGAAGGCGAGAGGCAAGTGGAGTTAGATGCTCGGAAAGATAAATTTCAGCTTTTGGCCCTGGGAGTCCGAGATGGGTTGAATTAAGCTGCTCTGTTTTAAATTTAATTGCCGAAGAATTAAATTGTTTAGCTGCAGACATGAAGTTAATTTTGGCAATGGTATATGAAAATTCCGCTATTATTACGGAATTTGCCTGGTCTGGTTTAGTTGGTAATCTGTAGACATCACGTAGGTCAGCTTTTTGGGCAGTGGATCCTATTGCAGAAGAAAGTTTAGATATCATATCGCAGAGATTCTCTTTAGTTTCCCCTTTTTGCTTGGGCACGTTCCGAACTTGTATACTGGTTTTGCGGAAGTTCCTCTCAATAGCATCACACTTGTCTTCAATTTTTGCTACTTGGGCTTTGAGATTAATTCGATCATCCTCTAATCGATTAATTGCAGCTTGCATCTCATCAATTTTGCCAGAAACAAACTCAATTGAATTTTCAATTTCAATGTTTTTCTTGTGAATAGCTTCATTTTGGGTTTTTACATCCGAAATATGGCGCTCTAGAGCGTCAAGCCGTAAGTTTTGCTGGGACTGCATACAGTTCAATATCTCTGTCAGCTCCTCTCGGATGATCACACGAAGATCATTTTGCTCCTGTTGAATTCCTTCGTCCGAGGTGATCGAAACGCGACGCCGCTTGCTATCCCTTTGGGTAACGCTCGTTATCTCTAAAGAAGGGTTAACAGTCTTTATCTTAGTTACGTCCGAGTCAGACATACTATGAGATTTATTAAGTGGAGCAGGTGGAGATCGAGGGAGTTTAGGCATCGTGTAAGTTTAGATTCTTTGAGTCACGGATAAAGAAAAAGATAGAAAAAAAAAACAATGTTTTTTTGTTTAGACCAAGCCCCATAAATTTACCCGCTTCCGCTTCCGCTTGTGAATTATGGCAGACGACGGTCGGGTGACGCACTTGCAGAGTTGAATGGCGGGCGGTGACGCTTGCGCAGCTGAACTCGCACGCTATCGCTGTCTCGATGTTGCCGTTTCTTTCTATACTGCACCGCTAAGTTTCGTGCGCAGCTCTTCGTTTTTATGGGTGCCTGGTACTTCACGCGTTGCACTGAATATTATTTTCACACAATAATACTGATTTTTAACAAAATAATTATTTTTGTAACACAGAGGACACGTCTAAACGCTTTCGCGGTCCGAGGGGGAGAGCCCTAATAACACTTAGTTCCAGTTTTGGCTACCGGCGGGCTGATTATCTAATTAGAAACCACCTAGCGACCGGTTGCAGTTCATAGATGATAGTGATCCATTGCTACTTCTTTTTGGATTAAAAAAAAACATACCAAAGAAAAGTAGCAATGTATGTGGAATGAAACCGGTCGCTAAATAGTTTCTTTTTAGATAATCAGGGGGCGGGTCAGATAAGTTTGTAAAGAACACTCGACGCAAGCCGAAGGATTTAAAAAAATAGGGCCCCAGGAGTCACTTGGAGATAATTGGTCAATTTGTCATGACAATTTGGTTTACATTGCGGTGCAGCTATGTATACTTTTTCATTCTACGGCAAAGTCGTCTATTGCACTTTTAAAGAAGATAAAATTACCTACAATTTGATTGTTATTTCAGATCTATATAGTATAATTATAATATATATAATATCTTTAATTTAAGACCAAAAAAAAAACTGATTTAAGATGAATAATTCTCTTGCTAGCAGGTAAAAAACAAGAAATCCGATTTTTCAAATAATTAAACCTAACTAAGTAATAAAGGATAAGAAAGACATTAATTAGCGGAAAATAATTTATTTTGCAAAATGAAATTGAATACAATTAATATTAATGAGTAATTTGTTAATAATGAAGTCAAAGTGCCGAAGTAATGGAGGGACCTCAGCTTACACCTGCGACAGAAACACGCAGCACGTCAATCACCTACTATTTAGTAATCAATTACAACAAGAGGGTACCTAGATATGTAATATTTGTTAGACTTACTTGCACTTAGCAAGACAGTAGTATTCTTTTGGAAGTCCCAGGTTCATTATTTATGATTATTATTGAAATAGCTTCCCTTGAGCACCATCATGTTCCTTATCAGTGTAATATAATTTGCAGGCCTCTAACGAAAGGTAAATTGGAAAATTTTCATAATAATGTCACCGCCAAAACTCTTTGCTTACCTAGTAAAGATGATCCCAATTCTCATTATAATGATTTATTTAATTTAATTAAGGTAGAATTTGATATGACATTTAAGCAAAGAACTATTCAATCAAAAGTTTTCGAAAAAAAATTCAGTGATTGGGCAACACCAGGCATCTATGTTAGCAGAAATAAGTTGTTTGAATTGTATGGTCAGAAAACAATTTCAAATGATCCCGAATTTCATGAATATGTAAGAAACTATTCAAAAATGTTCAATAAAGTATGTACTTTAGCAAAAGCAAAATGTATATCTACAATAATTCATCAGTCAGATAATAAAATAAAAGCCACTTGGAATATTATAAACAAAGAGACTGGGAAAACTAAAAGTAATGACCGTAAATTCTCATTAGTATCAGACAATAAAATTATTAAGTCAGATGAGGGTGTGGCAATTATTTTTCAGGATTTCTTTTCTAAAATACCTCTTGCAACTACCAGTAATTTGAATTCATCTCCAAACATCTCTGTCTCCCTCTTGGAATCATGTGTTGATAAGTGCAATAATATATTTAAATTTAGACATATTTATGGTGATACCATTCTTAAAACATTTAATTCAATAAATATAAAAAAGACTGAAGATCTCTGGGGCATTTCAACTCACGTAATTAAATCTATAATAACTACCATTGCTCCCCATCTTGCTTTTATTTTCAATAAGTGTGTTGATGAAGGGATATTTCCAGACTTAATGAAATATAGTAAAATTATCCCTCTTTTTAAATCTGGGGACAAAAGCGATCCCGCTAACTTTAGACCCATTTCCATTTTGCCAGCACTAAGCAAAATTTTTGAAAAGATCATTTATGATCAATTATTAGCACATTTTCTTAACAACAAACTACTTCACGAGAAACAATTTGGTTTTACTCGTGGTAGATGCACAACTGATGCTGGAATTGCACTTCTCAAACACGTCTTTGAGGCATGGGAGGGTAAACAAGATGCAATTGGTATATTTTGTGATCTCTCTAAAGCATTTGATTGTGTCAGTCACAGTACTTTATTGAATAAATTGGAACATTATGGTGTATCAAAAAATGCAGTAAGCCTTATGCAATCGTATCTTTCGGCGAGAACCCAAAAAGTTGTTGTAAATAAAACAGAATCTTATGAAGCACCCATTACCATGGGCGTGCCGCAGGGATCGATATTGGGTCCATTACTTTTTCTTATATATATTAATGACCTTCCTTACTATACCAAAAACTTGTGTGAAATAGTACTGTTTGCTGATGATACTTCTTTAATTTTTAAAGTTGATAGAGGATGTGACTGCAGTGACGATGTAAACAGCACTCTTTCCAAGGTGATGCATTGGTTTACTATTAATAATCTGAAGCTTAACTCTAGTAAAACTAAATGTGTCAAATTTTCACTTCCTAATGTGAGGCAGGTTCATACCACAATAAATGTAAATGGCGAAGTAGTCGAATTGGTTGACTCAACAAAATTTTTAGGTATTACTATAGACTCGCGGTTGCAATGGGACCCTCATATCGATGCCCTGTCAAGCAGACTTAGTTCTGCTGCCTTTGCCGTTAAGAAAATAAGGCTTCTGACCGACATTGAAACAGCAAGATTGGTTTACTTTAGTTATTTTCATAGTATTATGATCTACGGTTTGATGTTGTGGGGCTCAGCTGCTAATATTAATAACATATTCATCTTACAAAAAAGGGCAGTGCGCGCTATATACAACTTACGGTCTAGAGATACCCTTCGTGACCTATTTAAAGAAATTAAAATATTAACGGTTGCTTCCCAATTCATCTATGAAAATATTATGCATGTAAAGAAAAACTTAGATAGCTTTGTAAAAAATAGTAATATTCATGAATTCAATACAAGAAACAAGGACAAACTTGCTGTTCCAAGACGCAGATTGCATAAAACCGGAAGCTCTTTTTTGTGTAGATGTATTACCTTCTATAACAAGATTCCACAAAAAGTCACAGAACTGCCCTTGGAAAAATTTAAAAATACTGTTAAATCCAATCTTATGAGTAAAGGCTATTACACTGTTGACGATTATTTGAAGGATAATAACGCATGGGCATAGCTTTTGTATTTGTTAATTATTACTCTAATGGCTCAGTATAGATTAGAAAAGTCCGTGGTTCTTTCATAGGTCTAGATAAATAGTTCTTTAAAACTCCAAGTAATTAAAAACGTTGATTTTCTCTTTTAACTATGAATTGTGAAAAGTGTCCTACCTACTTAATAACGTACTACTGGCTTCTTGACTCGACGACTTAATATGGGTAGCTTTAGTATGTCATGCTCACTTTAAACATTTCTGCGGTGGTGTCGTGTGAGGCGGGTCGTTACGTTCCCTCAAATATGGTTGAGCGAAACGATGGCTGGTTCATGCGTCATGCTCGTGAACGGGTGCTGCCAGTGGGAATGGGTCTGCTTCTGTCTGCTTGTATTAAGGGCGTCGTATATAAAAAATCTGTTTTATATTGTCTGTATGTATGGCACTTCTTACTCGAAACGTATATATCATAATAACTTACCTTGTTTTGATTTATTTAATTGCAATATTTTTGCTTTCTATAGTCAGTATTTGTGTATTATAAAATTCATAAGTGCTGACTATGGAAAGTAAAATATAAAATACATAAATATTGCCTATGAAAAGCTTTTGGATATTAGTTTTCAATTCGATGCCTTAACATGGGTAGCCTTAGTATGTCATGCTCTCTTTAATCATTTCTGCGGTGGTGTCGCGTGAGGCGGGTCGTTACGTTCCCTCAAATATGGTTGAGCGAAGCGATGGCTGGTTCATGCGTCATGCTCGTGAACGGGTGCTGCCAGTGGGAATGGGTCTGCTTCTGACTACCTATCTTAACGCATATAGAATTGTAAAGTTTTTTTTTTCTCTCTTGTAACAGCCTAGACTGAATAATAACTTCAAACTTTGAATTTAGCTTGAAGCCTGTAAATTGATTAAGAAAATTAGTAATTCATTAAGTAATGATCTAATTAAATTTTATTTATTTGTTAATCTTTGTTAAAGTCTGGAAACGATATACATATTTGTAAATATCGTTCCATTTGATAAAGCTGGTAAGTTTTTTGCGCCCGTTTTTCTTGTCAGCTAAAAGACGTCATAATGGGTGGTAGGGCAAAAAAATTATTTGACGATTTAAAAACGCTCATTATGTGAGCTTATTTGAATAAAGATTTTTTTTCATTTTCATTTTCATTTTCATTTTCATATGGTTCTTCTTGGGGCTTGCACATACATGGTACCTACGTATATGTAAAACAGATGAAAGATCGTTTGTGCGGTACTCTTCTAATGCAAGGCATACTGCGCGCGGCGTGCCTATATAACTACCTATTCTAAAAATTATTATGTACTTACCTGTTATCAAAATTCGAAACTCAAAAAAAGTGTGCAATACTGATAACAATATTTACATTTACATTCAAAGATCTATTTCTTGAAAAATACTTTTTTCTAATTTTGATTTTAAACTAATAACTAGAGAATTATTAGTCCCAAAGCTTTTTTCTTAATCTTAAATTAAAGCTAAATAACTTCAACTTGTGTGGAGCTCGGTGGCGCAGTGGTTTAGCGCCTGGCCCAGCGATTGCGTAAGTTAAGCAACGTTCGCAAGGGTCGGTCATGGGATGGGTGACCAAAAATTTACTATCGCGAACTCCTCCGTGCTTCGGAAGGCACGTTAAGCCGTTGGTCCCGGCTGCATTGCAGTCGTTAATACCCACCAATCCGCATTAGGCCCGCGTGGTGGGTTATGGCCCGTCCTCCTTATCCACCCATAAGGAAGGCCTGTGCCCCAGCAGTGGGGACATCAAAAATGGCTGATGGACAACTTCAACTTTATTTCCTAAGACTTTCCACGTAGAATGAGTATTTTAGAAGGTATTTTGTTCGAAAGACTATCTTACTAATTTTTTTATAATTTTTGGATAAAATGGCCCATTTCTGAAGTGTTGTACCTCAAGATATATATGACATACAGATCTAAAATTACAATCAAATTGTAGGTAATTTTATCTTCTTTAAAAGTGTTCTACACGACTTTGCCGTAGAATGCATTTTTTAGAAGTTGTAAGCCAAAAACTGAAAAAAGTCTGAAAATTTCGAGGTTTTTCGAGCACCACAAGGTTACCACAAGTCTTTCAGGGTTGCAAATTTGGTTTTACACTATTAGTATCTATCCTAACAACATCCCAAAAATTCAGAACCTTGCAATTTTTTGCGACCAAACGCGACTTCTGTGTTTACGGTGACTGGGGTAATACCTACGAGTTTAAATATAGGTTCTTATTGCCGAAATCTTCGTTTGGTAGTTTTATTTCAATAGGTACGCTCAATACGCTTAGTTAAAGTGTTTTGCATAGAAGAAGAATTAATATTGCTTTTTACTTAGCTTAAAAATCTATTTGTATTTTTCATTGTTTTAAATATTTTAGTCTAAGTAGTTTTGTGTTTCAAGTGTCGATGCAACTGAAAAATAGATAGAATAATCTAAAGTACGGGTAGTCTCGGTAAAGAATAACTAAGATACCCAAGAACGAATCCATAGAATTTCGAAAACAATTGAATAACTACGAACTTTATTGCTTTTGTTTCAAACGCGTTGTTTGGTTGTGAGTTAGCTTGCTGACGTCACACCTTCGTCAACACAAAGGCGGTAGGTACCTACGTCAGGGGCATACACTCGGAGCGGCAGACACGCGCAGTTCGGAATCATTCATCACCGAATCCAGGGAAATTGTACGGAAATACGTTGCGTCCTTAGTTGCACGTGTGGGACTTGTAAAATATAGAAGGTCCGTTGCGAATATCGAAAAAACTTTTGATTTTTAAAAGTAATAGGCAAGGACAAAACAGTTCAGTACATTTTTATCTTCTGTTTGTCACATTTTAGTGTACACAAAGGTAGGATACCTAGTACCTACATATTTTAGTGCAATTTTATTACTAGTGTATTGAGTGGTATGTGTTACTTACCATACAAAATATATCAAAAAGCTTACTTAGTTAGGGGGCCTGTTAAACTGTGGTCCCCCTACTCTCGACGGAAATTAACGAATTGACAGAACCTGAGATATGGTAACCCTACCCCCGGTACCTAAATGTTGCCTTGCTGTGCTGACATGATTGTCAGCACAGCAAGGCGAGAAGAGAGCAAAATGAATGCGTATAAATTATGATTTAAAAAGTTCCAATGTTTTTAAACCGACCTTCTGTTTCGACCTATTTTATATTCAAACGCTGACTCCACGAATGTCGGTGGCAGATTTTAGAACTTGACATTTAAATGCTCTTGCAAAATAAAAGTAAGCGCTTGGGTTTTCACTGTTTCATTCAGTGAATTGATATTTTATTCATGACCAGTTTCGCGCCATATCGAAACCTGACGTGAAATACGGATTATACAAAACGCTGTCGCGCGATTTTTTTATGATTTACAATATTTGACTTCTAATTGTTCTAATTCCTGAGTGGTGCAATAGTCAACATGTCGGTCTACCACGCAAGAGGTCCCGGGTTAGATTCCCGGCCGGGCAGAAATTGAAATTATAATATTTTAATTTCTTTGACGGGTTACTATGTTATTATATGAGTATTAAGTAAGTAGTATATGAGTTGTCTAGCACCCATATTACAAGCTTTTTGCTTAGTTTGGGACTTAATGGGCGCTCTGTGTGAAATTGTCCAAGCATTTATTTACTTATTTTATTAATTTTAATCAAGTTGATTTAGCTTGAAACCCCGGAAAATGAGACAATAGATTTTCCATTGTTCTGCGAGACGATTGAGACCGCTTGAGCGTTGATTATTACCAAGATTATTACAGCTTGATTATTAGTAGGGGATTATTATAGCTCCAAGATACTGGGAAAGAAACAGCTTATTATTGCCCTCACAGTGGCGCCTTCATCTTAATTAAGTTTATTGCTCGCCAAGTACTTATTATACTCATCAACTTTGTTTAGGCATACAGGTGTTATTTCCATACAAACGAGGTAACATTGAAGCCTTGGTTTTCTGCCAGGGATGTACCGTGCTTTAATATGATGATGACCATCCAGGGAGGATCGCTATACACACCTGATCTGATCAGTATTCTAAAAGATTAATGGGTCAGAGTTCTTAGTTTCAGGATTTCTATCCATTTTCATGTTGTTTTCGCGGTTTTTTGTACATGTCCTTCAATCTTTTAGAATGCTGGTCAAATCAGTAGGGTGTGTATAGCGATCTGAATCTCCTCCATTCACTCCCTGGATAGCCATCATCAGATCACAGTTCGGTACATCCCTTGCAGGAAACTAAGGTTTCAAAGTTACCTCGTTTGTATAAAAATAACACCTGTACCCCTAGACAAAGTTGATGTGTATATGTTACGGCTAATACCCGAAGCGCGGCTAAACCTAGTTTTAGCTGGCTAAAACTAGGTGTAGCCGATAGCTGTTGGCTAAAACTAGATGAAACCGATCTGCCTTACTCCTGTAGCTCCCGAATATAGGTTAGAAATTTAAGGCGAGCGCGAAGCGCAGCGGAGCGTGAGCCTTATTCGAGGTTATTTTTTTTAACAGACAACAGAAAAAACTTTCTTTATAATTAAACCCCATGCTGGACCTAGCTTTAAACGGCTACACCTAGTATTAGTCGCTAGCAAATCGGCTACACCTAGTTTTAGCCGGCTAAAACTAGGTTTAGCCGCACTTCGGGTATTAGCCGTAACATATATATTAAAAATTAAAACGTACAGATAAATGCCAAGGTTCTATAGTTTATTTACAAACAATAACCTTTGTAAAATATAGTTCGTTGTAGTAAGTAGTACCTATTAGAAAAAGAGCAAAAAGTGGTCACTTTTTTTCGATACATTATCTACTAAGCGGGCTATTAATTTTATTATGATGAGGGTGCGACTTTGAGGTACATACAAGACCTCTTGTGGGGTTGATCAGACCCTTCCTGATCACACTGCCTAAAAAGCAAATAGACTAAGAGGGCAAAATGACCAAAACGCAGAATGACTAACTTACAGAATGACACAACTTTCATTATGGGACCAACCAAAGAGAATGTAAAAAAACTAGGGACCAACCTTAAAATCGCGAAAAAAAAATCTGCAGTTTCATATATTTCGATGGAGTAGGATTGTACTATTGTATGGAATAGCTGTTTTTTTCGTGATTTCGAGGTTGGTCCCATAATCAAAGATGTTTAGTTTGATGGTCTGATCAACCCCACCCAGAAAATTTTTCTATGTCTATGGTACAGAGCGAAAATTTTTCTATGTCTATGGTACAGATAGACTGGATAAATAACAGTACGCCAAGATAAAGAATGGGTAGGTATCGTGTTTTTGCTTTTCTTATAAATGACGTTGACATTTATTTCATTGCAATAAAGTTGACTACTTTTTGTTAATGAGGGCTTTTCAAAATGACAAAAAATTGTAGGCTGGATAGATGGCGTTGATAAAAATGTATGTGTCAATGTATTTTTTTTACTATGTTTCGAAGAGTACTCAGGTAGGCAGGCAGATGTAACCCTAAAATGTTTCACTTTGGGTAGATGTTAGCCAGCGAGAGCTTACTTCCTAGTTGGTATATACAGGCCGTTTATTTTTTAATGCCAATTTTGTCACTTATCTTCCCATCAACACCGTCTAGTGAGGCAAATAGTTACTATTTTTATATTTCAATGTCACTTTGAAAAGCCCTCAATGTCTTTGTTATGTAATAGGTATATATGTAGACGATTGTATTGTCCGTAACACAAGTATTTCGATACTTTTCGTAGATCTCCAGTCTCCACAAACAAGTTAACTTAAGTTATATTATACATTGTAATTATATACTACTGTACTCTGCTTGTTTGTGGTGAAAATAAAGAAACATTATTATTATTGTATCCGATATTTTCTGATGCGCATTCTTTATCATGAAGCAATGTACGCAACAAGTATGTGGGAGAAAATAAAAGAAAAGATGGCAGTTTAAAGTATTTATTCATTTATTTCAATATCGTGGTTATGAAGGTTGTTATTTATCCGTGATTATATCACGTGTCTTAGATTTATTAGTTTTTATGTCAATATCACATTTAAATTTAATATCGTAATTTTATTACACTATTATTACTGTCATAAAAGATGTGATACTTAACTACATTACCCTTAGAGTAAGACGCGCTTCTGTTCCGCGATGCTCTAAGACATTACCGGACAGTTCAGAGCATCAGCAGTATGACGTGTCACAGTCGAACAACGAATAAGGCTTGTCAATAGGCGTGCAACGCCTTTTATAGTGTGACACAAACAAGTTTCACTCACAGATGGCGTAGTGGGGACTGGCGCGAAAAGTTGTGAAGTTACACGAGTGATTGGATTAGTCAAATTGTGTACTTTTAATTTGTAATTTTACTATTAATCACTGTTTTATGGATTTTAAGTTATAAAAATATCGCATTCTCCCACAAGTATTCCAGTTAGCTCCGACTGCATTTTCCCTGACATACCTAATTAGTTCTAAAGTGTTATTACTTCTAGTCCTACACAGGACTATACATTTCCGAGTTAAAACTAGTGATGGGACTCGAATCATAATTGATTCGAATAATTCGAATGACGTCAACCCAAGCTCGATTCGAATGAGTATTTACGCTGATTCGAATCATCACCAGGATTCGAATGGGGAATGTCCGAAAAAAATGAAATTGGCTGAATATTTTTTATAGGTAAGAATAAGCTCCCTAAGTAATAGAAAAAAGTTTAGAAAAAAGCGGATGGTGGCAAAGGAAATTCCTTTCTGCTGTTACTTTTGTACATTTATGAAGTCGAAGAGACTTTCTGTTTTTAAAATTTTTTCAGGCAACCAAAAATTCTGAAACTTTTTTCTATTACTAAGGGAGCTTATTCTTACCTATAAAAAATATTCAGCCAATTTGATTTTTTTCGGACATTCCCTATTGTTTGGGTGGTTCGAATCAACGTTTGAATTCTAATTAGTTTTTTTGATTCGAGTCTTTAATGGCGTAGCAAGCTTACCCTAGGGCCTGAGAACTACTGAGAAGTCAGTTTAATATTCGTTTAAAGATTTTTATTTCTTTACCCTTATTTAGTTTAGTATTTTAAGATATTGTGTAAAAATTTTAAGATATATTATTTTTGTTTCAATTATTTAATTGAATTTACGATATTGTTATTGATTCGAGTAATATCGATTCGAATCATCGCATTGATTCAAATCATCATATCGATTCAAATCATCATTAAATTCGAATCGATAATTTAAACTACTTACAGGTAATGCGAATCGATTCGAATACATTTTTTTTTGATTCGAGTCCCATCACTAGTTCAAACAAGAGTCGATTTGAATGTAGTTTCCGAAGCTATCAAGCCAATAACTCCTTTTGTTCGCCCATTGGCGTCCGAGTGCGTTTTGATAGTGATGCACATAGAACTTTTATAAATCTTATCGCTTGGATATAAGTTCGTTATTCGTTACCCGTCGAGTTTTATCACGGAAACATCCCCTCGGAAGCCGTAGGTAAGTATATACTATTTTCATGAGAGTGATTTTTAAATAATTTTGAAGTTAGTTGGAGATACGACATTATGTTATGGCTAAGTAAGCGAAATTTCAGTTGACTGGTTAGCAAGTATAGGTAAACTAGCTGCCGCCCGCGACTTCTTCTGCGTGGAAAGGTTTTTTTTTTGCTATCCCTCGAGAACAATATATTTTTTCGGGATAAATGGTACCCTATGTCCTTTACTGTACCCCTGACAACGTGTATACAAAATTTCATGATGATCGGTTCAGTAGTTAAGACGTGAAGGCATAACAAACAAACAAACAAACGGACTTTCGCATTTATAATATTAGTAAGGATAAATGGATGTGCTATTACGCCGATTACAGATAACTGATTGCTCATATTATATTAACGATTTACGGATATGAAGTTATAACATAACGAACGAATTTTACTATAGTTTTATCATCGTATCTATCAATATATCGTAAATAAACAATTTAAATTTTTTTCTTTACCTTACAACTAGTTCATTGTTTTTAATTTTAAGATTTTAGCATTCACAATGCCAATTTTTGGTTCTCAAAAATAGTTCATTGATAGGTATTTTTTAATTTGACTCTATAGTTTTTCATGCTAAGGCACCAACGTCAGCTTGGTCAGCTATTACTTAAAAACGTAACGTATGATATTTAATACACTTAACCCTTTCAGATCACGTTTTAAGTTATTGATCACGTAGTTATCGGGATGCGTTGCGTCTGACCGTCGTCAGGGACCCGCATAAATAACTGAACATTTAAGATAAACCTATATAATACTTTTTTTAATATTGATTTGTGAAAAAGCAAGCGAATTGTCTTTTTGGAGTAAGTTCAGGTGCCTATGTAACCTGGTGTTAAAAACAAAGTACTTAGTGTAGGTACTCAAAGATGGAGATGTGGTAAAAATAACGAGAGAGGCCATGGTTGAGCAATTGAACCTGATGTTAAGTCTCGTCTCCCAATGGGGTGATGAAAATCTCGTTAGCTTCAACGCTTCTAAAACGCAGGCGTGTCTGACCGCGAAAAGGAGTCTCCTACTTTCCCGAGGTACATCTTTCTAAGTAACCGATACTCTCTAGCTTCTTGGCATGGAGTTATTTTCTGACCTTAACTTCGGCACCTCCATCGAGTCCAAGGCTTAAACTGCAGCTAGGAAGCTGAGCGTCCTAAATAAAGTCAAGCGGTACTTTACGCCGGGGCAGCTTTTAACCCTTTATAAAGTTCAAGTCCGATCTTGCATGAAGTACTGCTGCCACCTTTGGGACGGCTCAGCGAAATATAAACTTGCTGCACTGGACTCGGCTTCACAGTTTGGCTCACCGCCGAAAAGTTGCTTGCCCATCGGTCTTTTATAGATTGTACTTCGGTGAGTGTGCTCAAGAGCTGTATGAGATTATTCCACCTTCTCCTTTCTACCATCGGACATCCAGATGCACTGCGGGTTACCACCCGTTCTTAGTTCATATACCTTTTCTGCGTACCAAACGCTACTCAACATCGTTCATAATGCGCACAGCTATGGAATGGAATTTCCTGTCGGCGGCGGCGGGCGTCTATGTTTCCGAGCCCATACAACCTGTATCTATTCAAGGCCAGTGTGAATAAGCACCTTCTGGGCAAGCTTGCTCCATCGTAGACCCTGTCTTTGCTTTTGGGCTAGACTGTCAGTCATCCTGACAGAGAGGGGACTGGCTGGGGTCAAGAGCAAACCCATTAACTAAAAAAAGAAAAGCTAAAAGATTAGTACCTACCAATCATAATAATTACTGCAAGCACAGTAGTTGGCGTGATGCACTTCTTAAAAAACAGAACAACTATTTATAGGACCGGCTGTAGGAAGTTTACATAATTTTGTTACATCATTAATACCTACCTACTTGGTGTTCCGACACCCTGATGGTAGACAAACACGCATAAGTAATATATGAATGTTTAATGGCAACATACACAAGATGTAGATATTTTCCTCATTCAGAAAATCATACAAGCCTAGACTCCTACACACCTTTGAAGGTATAAGTATTTTGTCCTGCAAACATTCTTGTAGCGTTACTTTATTTCCTGAACAGTCACAAAGCAACGCCGATATATGGCTAACAAGCGTACAGTCCTATCCATTCTGCTTAGCCACGTATTTGCTTTATGGATCACGTCGGTGGCCGACCCCTGTCCGACCGCTGTCGGCTGAGCAAACACGGCGCCGGCTGGTGTCACGGCCACGGCTATTGATGTCCGCATTGACAGGAGCTGGTTAGCGGCCATTTTTGTTCGGAAAAAACTGGACGATCAGATCAGCCCTTTACGTATGTAGGTACAAACGTAGAGCTAGACACAGAATAACTAATAGTATAGAGATCATAAAGAGAATGACCAAGAGCGAAAAATATTCTGAGTCAGTCTGAGTACCTGGTGAATTTATAAAAGTTTCTGTGCTTAGGACTTTGGTTTTTTTGCAGCTGGCTACCTACATTTTTTAACCAATAGGGGAACCTGAAATCGCAAAAAAAAATCTGCTGTTTCATACAAAAATTTATAACGAAAATATTAAAATGTATGAAACAGCTGATTTTATTTCGCGATTTCAGAGTTGGTCCCATAGTAAAAGTTGTTCAATTTCCTTTGTTCCTCGGAGATCTATATTATTAATATCGTAACGCATGCTGTGGCATCTAAAAACAGTGCTCTTACCATTTATATTTTGTATTTGATGTTTTTTACTTGTATTATTGTAACTGTTACTGTTTGTCCTTAAAGATAATAATAATAATAAATAATCATGGCCAGATAACTGGTTATCTGAGAAGATTTTTTTTCTTCCCATATAACCGGTTATCTCTTAAGAATGAATATATTTTCCTCACAAATAACTGTTAAAATAATTATAGTTATCTGTGAGGAAAATTAATTCCTACGAAATAACTGGTTATCTCCAAAGAATACATTTTTCTCGCAGATAACTGTTATAAAAAAGTTCGTCGATCACTTATGTCTCCTGTCTCCTGAAAAAATATTAAAAAAATATAACTCCAAAACTACAAAAAATCACAGAACATACATGGGGGATTCAATCGATCGATAGGTATGGTACTCAGCTATCACCTCGCACCGGACTGACACTTTTAAAGTATCGATATAAGAGATGATAGAAAAGTTACATGATGTTAAAAAAACTTTATTAAACTTCATAAAATTAAAATATAGCCTAAAGTTAATATAGCGAAAATAATAACAAATCATAAAATTAATTTAGTCCATTTTAAAAACTTGTTTAAAAAAAAATATCAGTAAATTATTATTTTCTGCTTTTTAGTTAACGAGCTAAGACTAAAAATATACCATCTCCTATCTGAGCACTCCTCAAGACGATTCAAACGAGCCCAAACTCGATGGGGTTGCACGGTTTTATTACAGAGTCCCAGTAGACTCCTTCAGGCTATATCATCAGACCCTGGAAACTAATTAACTAAAGCAGGCCCCCCGCTTGCTGCTTATACTGAGCTTGGCACATTTTGGCATCACGCGACGATGCGCAATATGTATCTATGTGTTTAGTTTTCTTCTTGTTTTCCGTAGCGTTTTTGTAAAAATTGTGTATCGTTGTGTGGTCCCAAATAAATGTATTTTCTTTCTTCTTTCTTTCTTTCTAATTTCCAATATAGTACTTGTCAAGACGATTCAAATGAGTTGAAACTCGATGGGGCAACATGGTTTTATTAAAAAGTTCCTGTGGCCTTCTTCCGGCTTCATCATCAGATCAGCTCATTGATACCATAATATTGTATTGACTTCTAGGTCTGACGTATGTTCAATGTTTCAAGCTCATCGGGAAGCTAGTATAATATCGTTCTCAAACTTTGTGGAGAAACAAACAAACAAACAATCAAGCTTATATTTGTTTATCTCAGCGCTTTTGATACCTAATTCCACTCCCAAAGGAGTGAAAAGGGAATGTAGTTGTGAATGGAAAGTCATTCATTTTCAAGTAAAATTCACTAAATTTTAATTAGGCCTATGATTGGAAACCAAACAAAAATCATCAAACACATTTTTCGTAATTCTATGAAATGTATATATAAAACGCTAAGAAACTGACTGATCTATCAACGCACAGCTCAAACTACTGGACGGATCGAGCTAAAATTTGGCACACTAAAGGTATGATTCCGATGTCAGCAGCACTGCTGCGCGACACTGCTGCGCGACAGTGCTGCGCAGCACTGCTGCCGAGCTCGGAATGTAGTCTCATATAAACCAATAGAGAATGTATGGGGACCAGTGGTGTTGCGGCAGCAGTGCCGCGCAGCACTGCTGCGCAGCAGTGTCGCGCAGCAGTGTCGCGTCGCTTCTCCGCTCACATCAAATTGAGCCTTTCAAACGTAACATTAGGGTTCAATTTGGAGTGCACTGCTGCGGCAACACTGCTGCTGCTGCCGAGATCGGAATCATACCTTTATAGTGTTTCAAGTTATTTTAAAACATTTTTTTAGGGGGTTTTAAGCATCGCTTTCGGGTCGTTGTAATTGTTTTATGGTAGCCAGTTACGCGTTTTTGCCGTAGGTATTTTTGGTGTGTATCGATTGTGCGATTTAAATGAATAAAGTAAACGTCCGCTAAGAAAGGATTTTCAAAATAATTCAACCTATTTTTCACGAGGCTGTACGCTTGGTACTCGAATAATCACGTAAAAACGGCTGATTGGATTCTGATGGAAATAAAACATAGAATACTATTTATCTTGGTTAATGGTTCCCTTAGGAGTGTCTGGAATATCCACGCGGACGAAGTCGCGGGCGGAAGGTAGTTCTTCATATAACTAATTATTTTAACAGTTATCTGAGAGGAAAATGTATTCTTCGGAGATAACCAGTTATCTCTTAGGAATAGATTTTCCTTAGAGATAACTATTTATTTTAACAGTTATCTGCGAGGTAAATATATTCCTAAGAGATAACCGGTTATATGGGAAGAAAAAAATTCTTCACAGATAACCAGTTATCTAGCCATGGTTATCTCCGAGGAATAAGGGAAATCTGTACCTACAGGTACATATGTACACATGTACCTACCTACCTACAGGTACATGTAAATTTTCTATACATTATGTACTTAGCGAGTAATAAATTTAAGGCGTGAAATACACAGAAGCGACGCGGCGTGGATACGGCGGCGATACGGTGCAGATGTGAGACTTTCGGCACCTTGATTATCTAAAAAGAAACTATTTAGCGACCGGTTTCATTCCACATACATTGCTACTTTTCTTTGGTATGTTTTTTTTTTAATCCAAAAAGAAGTAGCAATGGATCACTATCATCTATGAACTGCAACCGGTCGCTAGGTGGTTTCTAATTAGATAATCAGCCCGCGGATGCTTTCGGCCAATCAAATACACGTATCGCCGGCATCGCCGCCGTATCTGCGCCTTATCTCCGCCGCATCTTTTCTGTGTATTTAACGCCTTAGATGAGGGCGCTACTTGACGGCTATAGGAGCCAAAGTCTAGATCGTAAATTATAAATTCCATAACATCTTTTTCCCCTTGTCTCTTTGCCTTTTAGTTAGGTAAATCAATTCAATCAAACGTCAGATATGAGAAGCAAGTAACCCCCACCATTCACTGGTTTTCCCTAGGTTTGAAAAAGCTTGCCACAGGATATAAAACCGCTTTTATTTCACACCTCATTCCTAAGATTGCGCAGTTTAAGCTTCGTTTCAGTTACAGTAAACCTAGCTGAACAGCACTCACGTGCGCAAACACTAGACTAGACGTGCTAGCTGATAGACTCGTTCAGATAACTGCTGCGCAAACGTTTGTGCACCGGCTGCCTATTATCCATATGGCCACCGGTGAGGGCTTAGGCACAACGTAATTCTTCTGTTTTATTGATAGTATTTTGTTTTCATTTACCAACAATGGAAAACACTTGAAGTTGCTTTATTACACACCATGTTCTATAGCTTAGCTAGCTACTTGTGAACTTTTGTGCACCAGCAGCCTAATATCTGCACCGGTAGGGGCTTAGGCACAACGTATTCGTACGTTTTATTCATTCCATTTTATTTTCAATTTTTGGGTTGGTGGTGCCCGAAGTAAAATGTTGTAATTGGGTATGTTTGAAGTCTTTGATTTAGCTTTTCGCAAAAGCTGTGTTTAGAACCGGTCTAACTAAGTAGGTATATAAATAAAATGTTTACATTGTCCAGAATATTGTTTAATTAAGACCTTTATATTTTAAATATTTTATAGGTAGTACTTAATGTACGAGTATGTATTTGTTTGACTTATTTTTAACGTTTTGTAAAGAAAATGCAAACAAAGTCGCGGTATTTATCGAGTGCAGAGCAAACAGTCCCACTTATATTCCAAATTTCAAGGAAGATGCCTGAGCTAATGGATTCTTGTATTAATTAAGTGTCCATTAAGCATAGTGAAATGCACAGCGAGAATTCCCAATTAAATTCTGCTACAGAATATTGTTTGACATATTATTAAGGCAAAAAACATATTTTTAGAAATAAAAAATTGTTTAAAAAAAAAAAACCGACTTCAAAAAACCTACCTCTAAAAAGCAAGAAATAATATTCGTAATAATATAAACACGTCTATTGAAGTCGGGTGGGACTGGAGTACAAATTCCTTTTTTTTTATTCTAAAAGCCCCACCCGACTTCAATAGACGTGTTTTTATTATTACGAATATTATTTCTTGCTTTTTAGAGGTAGGTTTTTTGAAGTCGGTTTTTTGTTTTTTTAATCAATTTTTTATTTTTTAATTTTTAGTGTAAGTACCTTTTCTATTAGGTAGTGTAGGTATATTATTTAGGTAGAAAAATCGGCTCAGCCAAGTAAGTTAATCGCGGAGAAACATACATACATGCGGGTCAAACTACGAACCTCCTTTTTTAAGTCGGTTAAAGAACTACACTTAAGATATCCCTTTTCAAACAAAAAAAATTGATTAAAAAAACAAAAAACCGACTTCAAAAAACCTACCTCTAAAAAGCAAGAAATAATATTCGTAATAATATAAACACGTCTATTGAAGTCGGGTGGGGCTGGAGTACAAATTCCTTTTTTTTTATTCTAAAAGCCCCACCCGACTTCAATAGACGTGTTTTTATTATTACGAATATTATTTCTTGCTTTTTAGAGGTAGGTTTTTTGAAGTCGGTTTTTTGTTTTTTTAATCAATTTTTTATTTTTTAATTTTTAGTGTAAGTACCTTTTCTATTAGCTAGTGTAGGTATATTATTTAGGTAGAAAAATCGGCTCAGCCAAGTAAGTTAATCGCGGAGAAACATACATACGTGCGGGTCAAACTACGAACCTCCTTTTTTAAGTCGGTTAAAGAACTACACTTAAGATATCCCTTTTCAAACAAAAAAATAATTATCTTATTCAGTTCATAAACAAAGAAGTTATACGACTGATCATCGAGGTAGTTCACACAGAAATCATTCCATTTTCGTGCTTTTTTCAAGATTACTTGAAAAGTACTGAACCGATTTCAAAATTTTAAAAAATGGGACCAACTTGAAAGTTTACCTAATCTAATAACGTTTGAATCATTTCAATCGGTTCAGCCGTCTTCGAGTAATCGGTGTACATACAAAAAACAAAAAAAAAAAACAAAAAAAAAAACCGGTCGAATTGAGTACCTCCGTCCTTTTGAAGTCGGTAAAAATGAAGTAGTCCTCCTGGAGGACAACTTCATTTTTATTTCTAAAAGCCCCACCCGACTTCATTAGACGTGTTTTATTAATGTTGATATGTGTAACTAATGATTTGAATATTATTTCTTGCTTTTTAGAGGTATTTAATTTTGAAGCTGTTCTTGTTTTCAGGTATTTTGAAGGAGGTTTTCCTTTTTTTTTTTAAAGTTTTTTTATTTTCCACTTTTTAGTGGTAGGGAGGTATGTAAGCGTGTAAATATTTTTTAACTTTATATTATTTCCAAATTTACGCTGTTTGTTTTTGAGCAGTGAACGGAGTGAAGACACAACGGATGTCTCCGTAGTCCAAGTCTAGTCCAAAACGTTGCATAGCAGACCATGGTTTGGTCTGTTTTGGATTGTCATAAACCTACCAAAATCTAAATAACTTTACATACCTATACTATTTGACTTTGAGGAGTTCCCTTGTGTATCTTCGAAGTTCAAAGTCCAATACCGATGAAATAAAAACGTGGCCATTCTTGAAGGATACCCTTTCAAACAAAATAGAATCATCTAAATTGGTTCATAAACAAAGATGTTAATGTCCGAAAATCCGTAAAACTCGTGCGATGGCAAGCTAAATAATTGATATTTTTTAGGATTATGAAAAAAACTACAAACCAGACCTCTGTAATTTTTTTATGGGACCACACACAAGCTAAGTTCTTTGAGATAAAAAAAGAATTGTTTAAATCGGTTAACAACTGACGAAATTATGTTAAAACATACATAAAAAATAAAAAAAAAACCGTCGACTTGATAACCTCCTCCTTTTTTTGAAGTCGGTTAAAAATGAGGCCTTCGATATGACAGTCATAAAATGTAGACATAGAATTGGCCATTCATTCGGGATCATTCCGAACGCAGCTAATCGATACAAACATAATTATGGACACATCATTTTTCTATTCGGAATTTTGCACATATTATCGATATTCCGTTTCGGAATTCCGAATCCGATTCCGTCCATATATATGGACATGTGTTTTATATGTATACATGTATTTTAAAAATACATTAACAATACATGTCTACTACTTATAGGTACGTCAGAATGTTATTTCTGACTTTTCGACGTAAAAAAAACCGCTCTCGAGATAGGCATGCTACAAAAAAGGCAACATAATAACATGCAGTCGGAGGCATGCATAAAGAAAGTGACATTATGAAGGATTTGAATTATATACCTCCGACTGCATGTTATTATGTTGCCTTTTATATTTAATATTGTTTCCATTTTTTCAGTTCACTTGTCCTTTTATGCAGGCGGGTTTTTTTTATTTATTTTTTATTTATATCTTTTTAGTTATTATATATTAGGGTCATTATATACTTTTTTGAAATCCTTATAATAAGCCCTTTAATTTGACACCCATATTCTAAAAAAATATTTTTTCCACTACGTATAATAGCACCGTACAGCCGCCATGTTGGTTTTTTTATGACGCCACCTTCTTAAGAACACTTGGGCTGACAAGACAACTCTAACGATAGCTTAATCATAGACATCCGTTCAGCCGTTTGAAAGATATGAGGTAATAAAGAATATTACATACAAACATACAAGATACGCGCGAAAAACATAACCCTCTTGCAGTCGGGTAACAAGGGCCGACCGCTTCATTAGATCAATCAATATGTGTGATGTCCTGATATTGCCAAAGCTATGGAAATCATAATGCGACTTCAAAGTTAGACAAAGATCATATTTTTCATTTTGTTCATCTACTTAATCTAGTGTTAATATAACAAACCTACTTTTATAACCAACTGTAACTTACTTATGTTAATACCCTGATGAATAAATGTAAAGAGGGCTCCACACTCGCGCCGCGAAAGCCCGCGAAGGCCGCGAATCGCGAGTGTGGAAGGTTTCGCGGCTTCGCGTATGGGCTTCGCGGCTTCGCGTTCGCGCTTCGCGGCGTTCCCCGTCCGGTGGCGGTTTTTTGGTCCGCGTCAAAGAACTTGTGTGCCGAACTAATGTTGCCGTGATTCGCGGCCGCGGTTCACGCGAGTCTGGAGGGCTATATTTTTCGCACGGTTTTCATGCGCAAACCGCGCCCGTGATTCGCGGCCGCGGTTCGCGGCGCGAGTGTAGAGCCCTCTCAACATTTACTCCACACCTATTTAAGTTAGAATTCGGTCTAGTTCAGTGTTCAGTCAAGTTAATTGCTTCACTCATCAAACACAATTATTGTAACTCGAGTAGTATAACTTTGACGGAAGCTCATGAAGTTTTGCTTCATTACACATTACACCATCATTGTATTATATCCACATCAGTCATTTTTAATGTCCCTACTGCTGGGGCACAGCACATATCTCCGAAGTTATGCTTGTAGGAATATACATACGGAAGACCAAGTGGAGAAGCCCAGTAAGAATTCGTAGCTGTAAACGACTGCTAACGTAACCGGGGCAGTGGCTTAACGTGCCTTCCGAATTGCTGAGAAGCTTGATATAATAAGATCGAAATATTTGACATTAATTTTAACCTGTTATATCTAAGCGTTCCTGAGAAGAACGGTCCTGATAGTGGAACAGGCAGACAGACAAACGGACAACCAAGTAATTCTTCTAGCATACCTTTTTTAATCCGAATCCCAAAAGGAGGAGTTTATTACCCAGCCCCATTCTATCAGTAGATTTTTTATGCACAACGGGATAGTCTTAACTTGAATAGGGTATTTGACAACATTGAAAATATACTACAAATTGTGGTCATCCTAACAGATACTGGCGTAAAAAAACATATTTAACTATTATATAGACTAAATTAAGTCTATTAAATGATTAATTCCAACTAGAAAAATGCAATGATTTTTGATTTTTTTCTGTGGCAAAACGCTCTAAGATTACTGATGACTTCACTTGCCTGTAAATAAATATGGCTTCAGGCGTTTGACACGACCACAGACTAAGGATCCGCGATTGATGACTGTCAAATGGCTAAGGTTGTGACGTCAACAAGTCACGTGTCTAGCGCTATAGCGTTTTTGGCGCGGTTTTAAAATTTTAAACTTTAACACTGTTTTTTTAATGAAAGACATTGATTTTTCCTGAAATATCAATGTGGTGCGCTTATTACGTAATAAAGAATAATTTAAAATTGTTTTCCAAAATTAGTCAAATAGCCTATTCACCTAATGTTAAGTGACGATAAGGCAGAAGGTGGAAGCGCATTACACCTGGAATCCTGATCACTGATGAACGGCAGAAATTACTCCTGACTTGACTGTTATATTTGCTTCCTCCATTTTTCAGACTCCTCACTCTCACACATGAGTATGAAAATTACCTACGGTTTTCTACAAGGTATTGCCTCGAACTATCTGTGTATTGCTGTTACTTACCGTTTTCTCTTCCACTGCGTTAATGGTGAACGGAATATGATTATTGTTTTATGTAATGCAATCTCATCGGATTTAATTATCTCCACCGTTCCTTGGAGAGCGGTAGGGTACGAGGGTTGCTATGTTTTGATTGTTAATAATAATGTTATTTTGTCTCTGCTTAATTAGAAATAAAGTGGTGCTAAATTATGTTTCCGTTATGTTTCAAATTTATTTAAGGCGCCCTGGTAGGCCAACAGAGCACATGTAAAATCGATTTTTTTAAATGAATTCTTGCCCTATCGGCTTTAAAAAAAATAACGTAGTTATTTTAGCATATAAGTAAGGGATTAATCTTTTTAAAATTTTAAAATCGTAGATTCGCTCGATAAAAAAAAATCGCAAACTTACCTCTACTTTTTATGTAAAATGACTTTTATATAATTTTTTACTAGGTTTATAGCTTTGAATTTTAAGATTTTCTTTAATTATTATTATTTCTGTTTAAATATCAATTTATGGCTGTGAATTGACTGTTAATTTGTATGCACGTGGTTGCAAATACTTTAAAATTTGATTGCTATTCAAATTTAAATGCTTTTAATAATACATAAATAAATAAGTACCTATATTGCCTGTAGAGAGTTCTATCATGTATTGGTAATTTCGGGATAGAAAAATGTATGTAGGTGCGTAGGTTAATAAATATAACATAAACTTAAGAACTATTAGTATTCTGTGCTTAAGAACCTATTCGACCGAATAAATATATTCTATAATAATCCATTTGCTGTCTTTTTCTAAGCAACAGCTCGTTTCTTAAGAAGGTCCATCTCTTCCCGTCAAATGGCCAGTCATAAATAATTCCCCATAACAATGGGAAAACTGTTTCCCCTAACACTTAAGTTCACTAGGGGATAACTGAGGGTGGGTCATTGTTACTCCTCCATTGATAGATTTTCCATAAAGATCGCCATAAATTCTATGAACGTAAATTTTTTGATGGTAGTTTTTTTTAGAACGCTCTAAGGAACTACCAGAAGCTAAGAAACGTCTTAGCTTCAAAATTATACCCGGAACTATTACCGATTTTTAAATTTTCTAGCAAAATGATTCCACAGGCCTAAATATCCCATCCATTACTCAAAGTTAATTTAAAGTAAAATGATACAGTACTTTTCATTAGTTTTAATAGTGATTTTATTGTTAAGATCACATCTCTCGTATTTTCTAGTGATACTTACAAAACTGTGCTTAATCGTCAAATGACCTAGTGCTACAGACAATACAACGTGTTACAATTGTTACAAAATAACCCTAATGCCGAATATGGTAGATAGGGATCGACCATCAAACAGAGGCCGTACACTTGTACTTATTATCTATTCTGTGGCCGTACCGGCTAACGAATCGATTATCGAAAAGTCTGCTGGGTTTCAAATTAAAACAGATAAATCGAGCCCCAATTGGGCCAAAATGGCGAACCCCAATTCATGATGTCACACGAACATCGTTATCTTCCAAATTACGTCAACAGAAAGTACAAGACGAAATTCCTTACTTTGATTTTTCTGTTTTAAGTTGAAACACAGCAGACTTTTCGATAATCGATTCGTTAGCCGGTACGGCCCCTGAACAACTTTTACTATGGCCCAATTCTGAAATCGCGAAAAAAACCAGCTGTTTCATACAAAAGTTAATAACGAAAAATAAAAATCAAAATATATGAAACAGCTGATTTTTTTTTTGCGATTTCGGAGTTGGTTCCATAGTAAAAGTTGTTCAGTTTGATGGTCCCTATCTACCATATTCGGCATTAGGAGTTATTTTGTAATACGTTGTATAATTAAAATAAACTTTACAATTTGTATTTCGGTAGTCGATAAGCACTTTCATCCAATTCGAGTGTCTTAAATTCGAGAACAGAACGACAAATATAACGGAACGTAAACACATAACATAATATTCCTGGGACTGCTACATTCTTGAAACTGTGTAATAAAAACCTTTTAGTGCCGTCACAGTATAAACAATATCAGTATATTACATTTTCATACAAATAAGGCGTCAAAGAAATGTGGATAGGTACCTTCGATCATCTATACCTGTGGATATTGCGTGACAATGGCATTTGTGGGACACCTCAAACTCCCCCAAAACGCAGCCCACTATGAAAGTCCCCCACGACTTTAACAGAACTTGACATTTAGAGTTGCGTTATTTGTCAAACGGCATGTGCCACTTTTCAGCTTTGTTATTGTATGACGTGCTACATCCTCAGGTATAGATGATCGAAGATAGGTACACTCAATCTAGAAATGAACCTTAAGAGACCTTAAAAAACCTTAAGAGAAAACAATACTTGAAAATATAAGTTCATTATATTCTACTTATAATTATAATAATACTAGCGGCCGCCCGCGGTTTCACCTGCGTGGTTCCCGTGGAAACATTGAGATAAAAAGTATTCTATGTTTTAATTCAGGCTATCTACTATCTGTGTGCCAAATTTCAACCAAATCCGTTGAGTAGTTTTTGCGTGATTAAGGAACAAACATCCAAACCCACAAACTTTCACATTTATAATATTAGTAGGATAGTAGGATAACCCTGTATAAGTGAATGGAAACCAGTTTTAACATTTTTAAACTTAAGAGGGAACAACAATCAATGGACAGCCCTAGTGCGTATGCCGTTAATAATTATTAAATTTTTTTCAAAGAAAATAGCGAAATCCAAAAAGTACTGGTATAAATTTATACTATGGTCCCGTAAAATGTGTGTGAACACACGCGACACACATTCGACTTATCAACGTAATGGAATAAAAATATGGCTGCGAAAATCGCACAAATTCATAACGAGAAGGAAATAGTAAAATTTAAATGTGTCATATAAAATGTGCCATCGGTGCCAACTCGGATTGGGGCCATAGGGTGAGACGAGTTACAGTTTATGTAAGTAGTTGAATTTAGATAGACCATAAGTATACACAGTTATTTTGTAGTCATGTTAATTGGTAAAGGTGTTTTACTACCAATGAAACTAAACATTTTTACCAAAGAGACATTGGTCATAAACGACAAACTTTGGTAAATATTCCATACCAAGATTTTTTTTGACCTTTTTCGACCCATGTTTCTTGGGCAAAAATGGCAGAGCACTCAGTGGTCTCGGTGATTAAGGAATTAAAACAACTACAAAATAACGAATAAATAATATCATTAATTATACCATAGAGGTTCGTTATTTCTACTTTTTTTTCAACTCAAATGTTTAATGTAAAAGAAAATGTGATATTTACATATAAGTAAAAAACAAGTTTTAGAAAGTACTTAATCCAAAGAAAATTTTAAAAGCACTAAAATTTTTCAACCTTACATTCGTTACATAAAAAGTCCATTTCGCAACCATAACAGGTCGCCTACGTCCAAATTACCATCTTAAATCACTTCCTTGACCACTTTGAAGACCAGAAAAGGTCGGCCTTTTCCCAGGCCGTCCCACACCGCTCATTTAGTGGCCCCAACACATTTGCCCGTAAAATATTGCACCTGCATTGCTACCCTGCGACCCTCCATCGTGCCTCCATTGAATATAGATGCATCCGTGCGTGTCAAAACGTGCTTTATCTCGGTAATCTACCGATTTTGTTGTTACTTGTAAACAACTTGTTGACAGATTTTTCCAGTATAGGTAATATCATTCATTGGTATAGGTACTTCAAACAGTTTTTCTGGTTCAATTAAGTACCTACTTACGTAGTTATTTTTTACTCACGAACGGACGGAACGGAACGGAGGCTGTATGCGTTTGGGGTTAGAGGTTGTGTGTTTGTATGTTTGTCTATTATTATTTTCCTCGGAAACTACTGGGCCGCCGATTTCAATGAGACAGAATCTTCCGAACAAAGCGGTGAGGCCTGTAAAACTACGCCTTGGCTGTGTACATATACATTTCACGCACACACGTGTAACGAAACTACGCCTTGGCTTTCCATATAAAACCCTGCCGCCCGGCCCCCGCCCGCCCCCTTGTACGCACACATGTACCATCAAAAACCGGTCTCACTTCATTGTCCGCAACGCTCCATCTTACTTTTTTATTTGATCTGAGTATCTAGTAGGATAATATTCTTGATCGAAACTGCAAGCAGACCTAAACCTGACGGCGGCGGCGGCAGCTGAAACACGAAACCAAGTACTTGTACTATTAGTTATTCTGTGACCAAGTTGCTAATAAAACAACCACAGTATACATTACATTACAAACTATGCTGTTCTACACTCGTCCTGACAGAATAATTCATGCCTACCTAACTCGGTTATATTAGAATTCGTAGAGAAACTATAAGTCATACAATCGATACATAGTGCGGAGGCAATATCTCTGTCGCTGTGATTTATTGTGCGACTTTGGTATCACGTTACAAGTTGTAAGGAGACGCACAATAACGTGGCTCCTCAAGAAATACGAATTGAGGGTCTATTCTGAATATTTTAGGAAGGTATACAACTCTTGGCTAAAGTATGGAAAAATATATTCCTTTCTAATACCAAAAAACAAATATTAATGATATCTATTTGTTTAATTTTCTATTCCTAACTAATGACTTTAAATATTTAAATGATGATTCGTTTATGAATGGTATTCGTTCGGAATAGAAAATTTATAACGGTAATAAAAAAATATTTACCATTGATATTCGTTATTGGTATTAGAAAGGAATAGATCAATCTTATAGAATTTTTGCTGACCAGCAGCAGCTACAGCCTTTTTGGATTTCTCTTTGATTTGCCTTCTAAAGGACATGTCCCATCGCGCCCATGTCATTTGCCTCACCATTCTCAATAAATGAAAGTCTATCGCGTCTTAGTCAAAGTAGTATGTCAGAGTAGGTATTTCACTCTAGAATCAGATTAATAATTATTTTCTGCATTAACAAGTGGGATTTTCAAGTTAAAACGCTTTTAAATCACAATTTTTTATCATGATGGTACTATTTACTTACATTTTTTTCACAAAATACTTCAGAAAACTACTTAATGTTTTTGTAATTGTTTTTTAAATATAAAACAATTCTTGACTGATACTAAATAAAATGTAATTAGAATTTTTTAAATATGAAAGTAATTAAATAAAATGAAACTGGGGCAACGCTGGGACATTTCCTTTCAGTGACATCTTTTTGTAAAACAAATGTATGTATGTACAGTTGACAGTAAAACTTCGTACGGTAAAGAACGTGTTTGAGTGTTTTCGTGCCCTATCCTCGACATTGGTGTCAGAAGGTAAGTATAAGTAGATTAAGTCATGTCCATCACACGATCACGTAGCATCCGTTTAAAAAATTATGACCGGGAAAGCGACCTACGAGGTAGCGCTTCTATTAATGGTGCCCTATTAGTTGATATTTTTTTCAAGAAATTATATACTTTTATGTTTGTGGACAGGAAAACTCATAGTACAATTAAAAGTTGATTGACACACCAATGGTGTGTCTTGCTGACCCAAAGCCAATGGACCCCCTTATAAAGGGTAAACAGGGCGTGAAAAAAACCAAACCAGCGTGCCCAACGCAAACGTGTGTTATTGGGAACCAATGCACCCAAACATGTGGGTGGTAACATTGTAGACAAATACTCCATTTTTTAATTTTAAAAATATTACAAAACAAAGGCATGATAAGCCGCCAAAGTCAGTTATTTTTTTGCAAAATTTTTTTTTAGTTATAATGTTTATTATTATATATACACCGTTAATTTTCAAGTATATGAACAGACCACGTTTCTGAATATAAACGTGCAGTTAAAAGTTAAAAGTTTGAAAATATCGGAAAATAATATGAGAAGAAAAAAATTCCTCACAGATAACCAGTTATCTGGGCATGGTTATCTCCGAGGAATAAGGGTTGATTAATCGGCAACTCACAAAAATACTAAAGCCGGCTCCACACTCGCGCGCGAACCGCGGCCGCGAATCACGGGCGCGGTTCGCGCATGAAAACGGTGCGAAAAATATAGCCCTCCAGACTCGCGCGTGAACGGCAACCTTAGTTCGGCACACAAATCCTTTGACGCGGACCAAAAAACCGCCACCGGACGGGGAGCGCCGCGAAGCGCGAACGCGAAGCTGCGAAGCCCATACGCGAAGCCGCGAAACCCTCCACACTCGCGGTTCGCGGCCTTCGCGGGCTTTCGCGGCGCGAGTGTGGAGCCCTCTTAAGACGACGCGTGCGTAGATGAATTCTTTTCATTATTTACGTAGGTAAACGAGATAGTCTCGTTTGATTAAGCGCGTGTAATTCTATGAATGAGCTCTAAATCCAGAAATCAGTAAAATTTTGGGACGTTAACAAACCTCAGTATTTTGACCAATTATTAAATATTGAAACTTTTAACTGTACATACTCGATTAGAAAAGGGAAGAGATACACTCATTTAATTTTTAGATATACTTAAAAATTAACCATATATCTTACCAACAAATACCGATATATTAATAAATCTGAATGATTCTTTTTAATTCCCTCATTTTCCTAATTTTGCGTTCAAATGCGTAGGACAGATAAGCCATGCCCTTTAGCCCTATTCGGTACATACGGAACCCTAAACGTCTGAAGTCCGACACGCATTCGGGCAGTTTTTTAAATTCATCCTTTAAGTATATACCGCAATGACAACATATATCTTTTATGATAAACTTAACTCCCACCGTTTTAACCTCTACAATCCACGTGGCTAAACATGACAGTCTTTAATTAGGCCTGGACCAATCTAATTGTGGCTTCATTAAATGATTAATTATACAAAGCCGCCGGAACATGATCTCTGCTTGTTAATTCGGTTGTAATTGAGGACTCGGGGATTTGCTGTCTTGGTCCCTGCAACATAAATTACATACATAAATACAGTCATACCTATTTCTGTGTTTCATATTTATCTAATCAAAGTTTCAATAATCAGGCACCACAAACAATCCTCTATCAGAAACTAAACATTTATCCCGATTAATATAGAACTTCGATTCGAATTTCCAAAGTTGGCGACCCTATACGCCGGCGGCGTTACCGCTCGATAACAAAGTCGATCGAGCTGAAAATTAGTCCATACATCGCGGCCCCTACTCCACGGCTTCGTAATAAAGCCGTCTCGCTAATAAGCTTCGCCACCAATGTGGAATGTTCTTAGTTTTAACGTCGTACGAAATTGGCACTTTTTCTTCTAAGACTTTTTGAGGTTGCGATCTGTTTTACACTTTCGGTAAATGTGCTTTGGATGTGATTGGTGTCTTAGGTCAACATATGATGATTACAAGGTCTCCGGCTTAGAGCTTGCGAACTTTCGATGAAGAATACCCTAGATGTCCGGTCAAGGATCTTAAAAAGGGCACCTCGAAATAACGTCCAACTTTCAAACTGGGTTGTTAATTTTGTACAAAGTATTATTTTCTTTTTACACGACTGCCCAAAGCAAAAAGAGTGTATATGTGTTCAGGGTTCATGTATGTTTGTAGGTATGTGAGTTTCTTTATTCCATCATAACTTCTAAATGCCTGAATAGATTTGGATAAATGGGGTATCGTTAGAATCCTTACAGCATCCTGAGTGACACTGGCTATATTTTTTTTAGAAAAAATCAATATAGCGACTGTACGACGCCATTTTCAAATGTGAAAATAAAAATTTTTCTTCTATTATTACAATATGGGCATCAAATGAAAGGCCTTGATGAGCACATTACAGAATTATATAATATGTCACTAAAATGTGTGAAATAAAAATAAATAAATTTAAAAAATATTAAAAACACGACTGCCCTGCCAAAAACGAACTAAAAAGTTAAACAACAAGTGTCATTGCAGTCGGGGGGCCTCTTTCATCAAAAATTGTTCCATAATAAGGTCCCCCGACTGCAATGACACTTGTTGTTTAACTTTTTAGATCGTTTTTGGCAGGGCAGTCGTGTTTTTAATATTTTTTAAATTTTTCAATTCATTTATTCTTCTAATTTTGTACGTAACTCGACATCTTTTAATTCTCATTACAGAAACTCTTTGTTAGTAATCTTACTAAACTATGTAAGTAAAAAAAACCGTAAACAAAAACGCACGACCGCTTGCGGTAAAATCAATATTCCTCGCGCTGTACTGTCATCGAAATCTCTCATTTTCGAACTTAAATACTTTTTATGTTCTCAGAATTATCGTAAACTTAATTTCAAGTTAGTACTTTAAACACTGTGTAACGCTGTCAGCTGTTTAGTCCAATAAAACTAGCTTTATCGGGACATAATAAGATAACTGAAATTTTCTTTTTTTATGTCATAAATTAGTGTTAGTTACAGTTAAAATAAAATGAATTAAACATTTAGAAACTTCGCATAAAATTTGAAAAAAAAAACTACTGAGAAATACATTATTATTAAAACGTAAAAAATAAATGTTTAATTTTTGTCTAAAATGTCTAAAAAGACGCATCATAGCTTAATAAGATACAAGCATCGTAGTTACCATTTTGGCTTATCTAGATATTGAGATCAGATGAATACTGTGAAAAAAACGAACATGCGAATTTGGATTCAATTTAATTTTGCTATTAAAGTCTGTTCATCCTTACTTGTCTTATTTAGTAAACAGTTTTTGACAGTTGTCATACGTCTTTTAAACTTAAATCGTTATTTAAAAATATGTTAGTAAGTTTATGAAATTATTGTTAATTTATTAACCTTTTATTTCGTAATCTATGTGTGGAAAACCATTTGTTTTATTTTATAAATGATTATTTCAATAAAGAGTTGGGTGAAGATTGTTTACCATATAAGACAAGTAAGGATGGACAGACTTTAGGTGATAGCATTTTAATGCACCATAAAATTATACTAACAAGGTATTTGGTTAACTATTTTGCTTTTAGGAAAAAACTAGGTAATGTACGAAATCTCATGATTTTTATATGAAACGGTTACCACCCCGGATTTCTTACATCACATATCTTATTAATATTTGACACTTAATATCAATATCCGATAAACTAATAAAAACAACGAGTTTATTAATTATGTCCAGATAAAGCTAGTTTTATTGGACTAGTTTAGTATGACGCTCGCCGCAAGATATCACAGAGAAATTTCCCTCATCGTACCTATTTCTGTTCGTGTAAGTATTCAACACTGCGGCATTGTTACAAACTCTTCAGAAGTTTCATTACTTTGTTTTCAACATAGAATAAGAGTGATATTTCTCCCGTTTATGAATGTTTCATTGCATGCGATACATATTCAGGACCCTTACGGACCAATTTATTATGGAAATCCATATTCTATGCGTAAAATATATCTGGCATTATTATGGGGTAACCATGCGAGTTAAAAGGACATCAGGCAGAGTCCCATAGAAAAAAAACCAAAGAATGTATAACGTTTCTGTTTTTTTCTAAATGTAGGCATGTAATTAGTAAGTCATAGAAAATATTCAGATTTTTACGAAGATTTATGTTTTAAGAGTTATTTACGTTTGAAAGTTTTTTTTGGTAACCCTGACACTAAATAGCAACACCAGTTTCACGACAATACGTTTCGTTAGCTGCGTTAGTGATACAGATTAGCACCACAATGTACTATGGGCAACAGCGTCGCTTAACCAGTTTGCAACAAAATTCGTGTGCGCGCGTATCGCCCCTGCACGAACCAAACGTATGTGACAGCGGGCGAGGCGTGCAAGCGATTTTAACCTTAGCAGTGTTTAAGCGACACTGTTGCCCATGGTACGAGTTGGAACGATCAAACGGAAAGTCTGTGCATATGTCGCACGTAACAAAACGCTTTTGACAGTTGAGTTGACTGACATCCGGCAGACTTTTTTTTTAATGCGCAATTACTTATGCCACAGAACAAATATACTCAGGGGAGACTTGAGAAATCGCTAACAAAGATGTCCGTTTCATTGATATGCTTTTGTATTTTTCAATAATTAATTAAAGCTAAATGAAGGAGTTAAAAAATAATGTTGCTACTGTTTTATGATTCTAGTAACATAAAGTGTTTATATATAACATAATTATGTTTAAACACTTTTGGGTCTCATGTGCCTGATGTCCTTTGAATAATTAATTAAAGCTAAATGAAGGAGTTAAAAAATAATGTTGCTACTGTTTTATGATTCTAGTAACATAAAGTGTTTATAGATAACATAATTATGTTTATACACTTTTGGGTCTCATGTGCCTGATGTCCTTTGATATACAAAGGACATATTATAGGAAAAAAAGGTGAAATGCTTTTGTTTGTGACCATTAAAAAATAAAAATTGTTTAAAAAAACAAAAAACCGACTACAAAAAACCTACCTCTAAAAAGCAAGAAATAATATTCGTAATAATAAAAACACGTCTATTGAAGTCGGGTGGGGCTGGAATACAAATTCTTTTTTTTTATTCTAAAAGCCCCACCCGACTTCAATAGACGTGTTTTTATTATTACGAATATTATTTCTTGCTTTTTAGAGGTAGGTTTTTTGAAGTCGGTTTTTTGTTTTTTTAAACAATTTTTATTTTTTAATGGTCACAAACAAAAGCATTTCACCTTTTTTTCCTCGGGCTGGAATACAAATTCTTTTTTTTTATTCTAAAAGCCCCACCCGACTTCAATAGACGTGTTTTTATTATTACGAATATTATTTCTTGCTTTTTAGAGGTAGGTTTTTTGAAGTCGGTTTTTAGTATTTTCAAACAGTTTTTTTTTTTATTTTTAGTGTAGGTACCTTTTGTATTAGGTAGTGCAGGTATATTATTTAGGTAGAAAAATCGGCTCAACCAAACGTGAATTAATCGCGGAGAAACATACATACGTATGTATGTATGTTTCCACTCCCTATATGAACCTCCTTGGTATTTATATAATCTTTTTTGAAACCATAATATTTGGAACATAACGTTGTGAGTGTAGATAAAATATAATTAAGTTAGTATGCAAAATAGTCGCCGTATGCGAATATTAAAAGTCGTTAACTTGTAAGTTTACAGCTGGTATTTCTGTGAAATTGCAGAATCTTATATAAGAAAAGATCCTATAGAATTCCAAGACTTGCTTTTTATAAAAACTTTTGCTTTTGCGAGAAATAAAACTTCCAGATTTCAATACTAGCTTCCATTTCTTGCATCGTTCGATTGTGAGTAGATATTTATAAACAACTGAATAAGTTAAAGCGCGGATGCAATATTGGATGGGGGAGTGAATAAAATGATTTATTTATAGAAGACTAGCGGCCGCCCGCGACTTCGTCTGCGTGGAAAGTTTTTTGCTATCCCTCGGAAATAATTCATTTTTTCGGGATGAAAGGTACCCTATGTCCTTCTCTGTACCCCTGACAACGTGTATGCAAAATTTCATGATGATCGGTTCAGTAGTTTAGACGTGAAGGCGTAACAAACAAACAAACGGACTTTCACATTTATAATATTAGTAAGGACAAGTAAGGATGGGAGATTGGAGATGGGAGAAGAATGAATTTAATTGACTACCTATAAATAAATTTTTGAATGGTAACAGTTACATAAAATGTAATTAATTTGACAAAATCATATACTTACATACGTTGTTGATATTCAATACTGGGGATCTATTTAATAATAAATAAAAATAAAATCATTTTATTTCAGACAGTGCCCATACAATATAAATGACAATTAGTTAAATTCATAATAAAATCAAATTAAAATCAAACTACATCAAAATAAATATCAAAATAAAATCAAAATCAAATAATAACATCAAATTAAATCATAAAATCAAAATAAAATAATAATTTCACAATAAAATCAAAATTCAAATCAAAATAAAATAAAATCGAAACAAAATAAAAATAAGAAATCAAAAAAAAAAAAAATACAAATCAAAATTAAATTTAAAATAAAAATAATAAATAAAATCCTAGTCACCTCTTAATTTTAAAGTTAATATCACTACATATTATTATAAAACAAAGTCCCTCGCCGCATCTGTCTGTCTGTTCGCGATAAAATCAAAAACTACTGAACAGATTTTCATCCGGTTTCCACTAAATGATAGAACAATTCCTGAGGAAGATTTAAGTGTAAAATAAGTTGAGGTTTTATGTAAATCGGTATGACGATAATTTGTTGAAGAGATCAGCAAAAATTAAGCCCACTGGGAGCTTACATTGAAAACGTTGCTTAATCTTTTTGAGCTATAACAAAATAATGTATGATGGAATTGTTGCTCTTTTTTAGATCTAAGGTAGGTCTGTCGAAAGTGGCAAATTACGCCTACCGTCTTAAAATCCTTGTTACGATATCGATAAAAAAATCTAAACGCCTTAGCATTACGGTTGGCAATCCCTGCCAAAGAGAATGTAAAAAAAAACTTACGTTTTAATCCCTGCGGCAAACCCAACTGTCGCACGCAGGCTCTCCCCTCCCGCGAGTTAGCAGTCGCCTGCCACTCGTCAGGAGCGCGCGCTATGCCGCTTGTTATTATCAAAAAAAATGGGACCAACTTGGGAAGAAACCTGATGTTATAGCGTTTGAATCATTTCAATCGGTTCAGCCGTCTTCGAGTAATCGGTGTACATACAAATAAAAAAATATACGCGACGAATTGATAACCTCCTCCTTTTCAAATTTTTGAAGTCGGTTAAAAACAAGAAGATCGTACCTACCAAGTACAACGTGGTAAAGCGGAAAGTTATTTAGACTACCAAGCATTTTATGCACATTATATTAACCTATTACACCCTCAGATCAAATAAAAAAGGAAGATGGAGCGTTGCGCAGTGGTTGCGAACAACTAAGTGAAGCCGGTTTTTGATGGTACATGTGTGCGTACTAGAGGGCGGGCGGGGGCCGGGCGGCAGGGTTCGTCCAATGACGAACGAAAGCCAAGGCGTAGTTTCGTCACATAGGGGAAGGTATGATAAGTTGTACCGGTCGTTATATTGTACCACCCACACAATTCCTACTAAAAACCATATATTTTTAAGTCTGGCAACACCAACGTGTTGACGTTTTGACATAACCAACACTGACAGTTTACCGCGTCTCAGTGGCTGTCACGCCGGTTGTGAAAATTGTCAAAAGCTTTTTGGAGTGTTTGCTGTTATTTTTTAAGTTGATAAGATAAGCCTTAACACATGTAAAACATGCTTTTATTTTACATACTTGTATAGAGTAAATTGTGTATCTATTGCCGTTTTTTTCTAAGCAAACGAAGTGAGGAACCTGTTTGAGGTTATAAAATGTGGTAGCTTTTTCTTCAAATGGGGTTTGTTCGATAAAATGTACCGGCTCCAGGTTTCTAAATCGTACCGGTTCAATTTAGCCAACCACTTATCATGTATTATTTTGTATTGCTTTGGGTTCCGTAGCTAAAGTAAGGAATTATGATGGTCAAGTGTCACTCATTTTTTTCGTGTGTTGATAACTTGATTGAGACTACACTAATACATACTAATACATACTTACATACCCCAAAATACAACTAAGAGAACGTACGTCTAAATCGTACCTTTTCGTACCAAAGGATTTTGGATTTTTATTTTAAATTTTATCTTAATTTAATTACATTTGTTATCAAAAATACCCTTTAATCATAATGATCAACATTAAAATTATATACCTCGGAGGCTATTTTGTTGAAAAAGGAACGTAGTGAGGTTTTAATGTTAATTGGATACAAAATTCCAAAGTACGACTTAAGAACCAATTGGTACAATTAAACGAACCGTTTTCTAAATTGTACTTTTGAACAATGTTTCGAAAAAAAATATTGTGAGATGCTAGTTTAATTCTAGCCGTAAATTGATATGCCATTTTTGTAGTCTAATAGCTTTAGCATTATGTAAATACGACATTTTATCAATATCTTTAATACTTTCCTTTAAAAAGTTGTTCAAAGTTAAGTGGTACGATATCGGCGTCTTTCCCCTATGTGTGCGTAAACTGTGTATGTACACAGCCAAGGCGTAGTTTTACTGGCTTCACCGCTTTGTCGGAAGACTCCGTCTTTACTTTTTTATTTGGTCTGAGATTACACCATACTACTTGGATAAACATCTTAGGAGTTGTCGCAAAAATATAACGCGCGAGAAAATAAATCCAACGCGTTTCTTACACCGATCACAGGACGGGACCAACGAGAGGGAAAAAGACTTTTGGAGCAAATGGAGGTGAGGACTGTAAGGTATTCGTTTTCTTTTTGGGTTTTGTTGGAAGGTCGCATTTGTTAAAAAAAAGAAGGAACCGCAGCCTAGCGAGGGCGCGTCGCTAGTTCAAAATAAAATAAGGAATAAGTATACACATCAACTTTGTCTATGGATACAGGTGTTATTTTCATACAAACGAGGTAACTTCGAAACCTTGGTTTTCTGCCAGGGATTTACCGTGCTGTAATCTGATGATGGCCATCCAGGGACTGAATGGAGTAGATTTAGATCGCTATACACACCCAACTGATCTGATCAGCATTCTAAAAGATTAATGAGTAAGAGTTCCCAGTTTGAAGATTTCCATACATATTCATGCTATTTTCGCGGTTTTTTTAAACATGTCCATTACGTTTTTAGAATACTGGTCAGATGAATCTCCTCCATTCATTCCCTCTCCTCCATTCATTCCCTGGATAGCCGTCATCAGATCACAGCACAGTACATCCTTGGCAGGAAACCAAGGCTTCAAAGTTACCTCGTTTGTATGAAAATAACACCTGTATTCCTAGACAAAGTTGATGTGTGTAGGTAGTGTTTTTTTCTGCTCGCGACTTTGTCTGCATGGACAGAAAAATGAAATTATGTAAATGAGAATTTTTCAAGATAGTATTCTATTATTCAATTTTTTTTTAATTCTACCAGGAATATAGTTATACATTTTTTACTTTAAACTTTTTGATATTATTTAAACAAAACGCGATTTTCTATTGGTATTGGCACCTACCAAAAACCTACCCAAAAAGTCATGCGAGTGATTCATAAATAAATCACCCCAAGGTCGGATTTCTAACGATGAAATGCAGGAGGGTTATAGGTTATCGCAAGAGTGATGGAAAAATATTGAAGTCATTTAGCATGTTATGTAACTCCGCGTCGACTTAAATGATCATCATTTACCCAACAGTACCCACTGATCACGTCACCTGTGAGAGAAATTACCATGATATTTGAGGAGACAAAGGCACTGTTTGATTTAGGAATAGAATGTTTTTCATTTCTCCTTCAGCCACATCTCATAGAAATACACAAAGTGATGATGTATTATAGGATATCACAGAAGTAGTTTTATCAGGCCGTTGTAGTTTTCAACTTATTATATTGTCAAAACTTATTAGCTTGCACGCAAAACTTATTCACATCGTTACTCAAAACATATTCAATAATCCAAATCTAATTTTCTATTGAAAGAAGGGTGTTCAAGCGTTGTCTACTAGGCCGCACCCAACCGCACCAGGCTGCACTCGACCGTTGCTCCACCACTGCTCCGCTCCGCTGCCAGGATCGGAAAAGTCCCCAGCCTGGCTGCGCGCCAAATTTATACGTTTCCCCCACTCCACCGAACGGCCGTCAAAACAAGAGCCACGATGTTTCAGTGTGGCCAGTGCAAGAATTTCAGTAGTTTTCAAGTTTATCGCGAACAGACAGACAGACGCGGTGAAGGACTTTGTTTTTAACCGACTTCAAAAATTTGAAAAGGAGGAGGTTATCTATTCGTCGTGTATTTTTTTTATATGTATGTACACCGAAGATGGCTGAATCGATTGAAATGATTCAAACGTTATAACATTAGGTTTCTTTGCAAGTTGGTTCCATTTTTTGAAATTTTGAAATCGGTTCAGTAGTTTTCAAGTAATCTTGAAAATACTGTCGTTTTCGTTACCATTTTATACGAATTCAGACGGATGTTCAACCATTACTTTTTTGTTTATGAACCGATTTAGATGATTCTTTTTTTGTTTGAAAGAAAACACCTTAAGGATGATATCATATTAATTTCATTGGTATTAGACTGTGGATTATGAAAATACACGAGGGAACTCCTCAAAATCAAATAGGAACTGTACAGTGATTGAAATATTGGTAGGTTTATGATTATGACAATCAAAAACGTTACGTAACTATCTATTGTTACAGAGTTGAACTGCGAAGGCCCAACGGAACTCCTGTGGAAATTTAGTTACAAGTTAAGTACTAGTTTTATACCATTGAAAATGTGAAACATTAAAACGTTTTATTTTATAAAATCATCGTTTACATACCTACCACAAAAAAGTTTAAAATAAAAAAAAACTTAAAAAAAAAGCAAGACCTCCTTCAAAAACCTTAAAAAACAGCTCTATAAAAAGCAAGAAACAATGTTCAAATCGATTAATTAAAACACGTCTATTGAAGTCGGGTGGGGATTTTAGAATATAAACAAAACAATGAGTAAAAAAATTACTTCCAGCTCCACCCGTCTTTAATAGACGTGTTTTAATTAATCGATTTGAACATTATTTCTTGCTTTTTATAGAGCTGTTTTTTAAGGTTTTTGTATAATATGTAGTGATAAGTAATTTATAAATGGATGTTGTTTTGTAGTTAAATTATATTTTACTAGTGGCTGCCGCAATCCGCGACACCGTCTTTGTGAAATCCTATAAGGATGGATTGCTTGTCTTTGTTTAATAGGTACATAGGTTAATTTTGATCTATATAGGCAGGTGCCCATCAGGTGCCTATCAAAATAGATCAAAATTACATATCGGCTAAGACGTGAAAACGTATTTTCATCACGTTTTTGTATTTATAAAATTAGTCTGGATAGATTTACTACATAATATAATACATACCTAATTTTGTACGGAATCCTCGATCAGTTTTTTATACGTATGCTAAACTTCATCACCACTTGTAACAATAAAGACCAAAACAGCTTAACTTGGCTTACACAACGCTCCTCCAACGCATTGACTGAGGTTATATGGGATCGAAATTAATCCTGGTTTAACTGCATGCTTAGCACGCGGCCTAAAGAAAGGCTTTATGTCAAATAATTATGGAACCCTTATAGTATGTGGGGCAATGAGCCACGTGAAAGTGCTTAACTAGAAAGACTTAAAAACCGGCCAAGTGCGTGTCGGGGCACGCGCCGTAGGGTTCCGTAAAAAAATATTTTTTACTTTCAGTTCCATGATGTATGGGGAGCTCCCCCCTTAATCTTTTATTTTTTATTTTTGTCTTAAGTTCGTTAAGCAGTTAACAGAATACATCTACCTACTGTGTGTAATCTTAATACTTTCGGAATAAAGTGGCTGTGACATACGGACGGACAGACAGACAGACAGATATGACGAATCTATAAGGGTTCCTTTTTTTACCATTTAGGCTACGGAACCCTAAAAATTGTTAGGAGCTCGACGGCGCAGTGAATTAGCGCCTGGCCCAGCGAAGCGATTATATTTTACACAGCCACGAATTTATTCGTCGCGTCGCACGTCGCCGGTCGCCCCTTGGTGTAGCCAGACCACATGAGTAAAATTTACTCATGTGGCCAGACCACGGTAAAGAAATCTTTCTTTACAAACCGTCAAACTTAACTACTTGATTTATGGGACCAACTTAATCAGAGCAAAAAAATAAATATAAGCTGTTTATGCTTTTTGGATGAGTAAATATTGACGTTTTCTATGGAATAGTTGATTATTTTTTGCTCTGATTAAGTTGGTACCTACCATAGACGAAGTTGTTCAGTTTGACAGTTTAAGCTACTATTTTAAAACTTGAATTAAAAACATGAATGTCGATCTCTAGCGTGTTGATGAAAATATGAACCTGTTTTTAAGTTCATGATATTTATTTACTGACAATAGCTCTGTATATCCCTAGAAACATAACAGTCGTTGTAAATATAAACGAAAGCTTATCGAATGTCTTACCGTCTTTGTTAAAAGAAAAACCGGTCAAGAGCGAGTCGGACTCGCGCACGGAGAGGGTTTCCATTCCATACCATCATAATAAATACACTGCAGAGTAGAATAATAAAAAAAAATATTGCAGTTTTAGGTCAGCGCCATCTCTTGACCGATAGTGGAACTAATATATTTTTCTTAGGTCAGCGCCATCTCTTGATCGATAGTGAAACTAATAAATTTTATCTTCGGTCAGCGCCATCTGTTGACCGGTAGTGGAAGTGGAAGTAATGTATTTTTTGTCGATAATTTCTGAAAAATGTGCTATATTGAGACATCGTTTTATTTTTCCTGTAATCTTTACATAAACTACTATCACATATAATTATTTCTGATTTTTCTCTTTGCAAACTTCGGAGGTAAGGGGCAGAACGGCATTTTTAACATTTTTCATAATAAGTCGAAAATTTTGCGGCCTAAAAAAAAAAGCAAACAAATGATTGAAAATGTGCAAACAGCGTTCTTTCATATGATACTCCACATGCCCACTTCAAATTTTTAAGACCCCTTTTCAGTCCCTGTTGTAAAAAAAAAAAATATTTTTTATTAGGTAACAAAGTAGTTGGGCAAACGTCATCTTAAACTATTCTAAATTTAAAGTTGATACCAAAAGTAGTTCTAGAGATATCTAGCTGTGACAGACAGACAGACAGACTGAATCACACCAGAAGGGTTCCTTTTCACCATTTTGGTACGGAACCCTAAAAAGTAAAACAAAAAAGATTTTTTGTGTGTCATGTTTTCTGTTTTTGCTGAAATCAAATTCACGTAAGTACATTGAGTAGGTACATTAACAAACACAAATGTTGGTAAACTTAGAATTCACACGAGCCAACCAATTTAAATCTTATGTCAGAGGGATAAAGCTTATAAATCTAAGTATATTTCAGTCTTGTACGTGTGACATTTTATCATTTTTTTCTATTTCGATATTTCTGGTGTCACCGAAAGTACTATCGGATAAATCATAGAATATTGGAAGCCTTGCTCTGTCATATTCAATCGTACTTTCTTCCTGTTGTATTGTTTTGGATAGTAAACTTTCTTGTGTTTGAATTAAGGTAGGTATATTGTTGAATATCAGTTTTGATATCCTGTAGTATTGTCGCATAAGAAATCAAAAGTTGGTTGTAAGAATACCGTTACACTAACGCATACATTGGCCACACGTCATCATAAGGTACAAGAGAGGGCTCTCTCTATCACAGTGGGGTTACCCACGCCACATCGAATACCAAATGATCGAAAACCAAAAAATATCGAACACTATTCATCGAACGGTCAAAAAATCGAACGTTCAAAATATCTAATTTACAAATAATCAAACGATCAAAATATAGAATGGTTAATATATCGAACCCTCAATAAATCGAATGATTAATTTATCGAAAATGAATATCATGCATTCTTAGTTTTTTACATCATGAACAAAAACATATAATTACATTATTAATGGCCATGCCATCTCTTTTTCCTTTTTTTTAGGTATTTTCAAACTCATATGGCTGTTTCAATATTTCTATTTGTAACAGCTTGCTCTTTTACTAAAAATTCCATTGTTTTTTTTTTTAATTAAGTGTTATGAAATTTCATTAAAATATCTAATGTACCTACTGGTTGTTCATGATGCAAAAAACTATGCAATATATTGATTTTGGATAAATTAATCATTCGATTTATTGAGCGTTTGATATATTGACCATCCGATATTTTGAACGTTCGATTTTTGGCCGTTTGATTAATAGTGTTCGATATTTTGATTTTGATCATTTGGTATTCGATATGGTGTAAGTAACCCATCAGATGACCTTTTCGCCGAAAGACAATTCACGTTGAATGACATGAAAGCAAGGTACCTAGATAGCCAAAAGAAAATTCAGCTACATGATAAAAATGCGTCTGCTCTTGATTTCGAAAGTGCCTTCTACCGGATTGGTCACTTTCTATTCCGATCGCAATTAGTTCACTCAAATACTGCACAATATGGCACTGAGGCCGTATTACGAGCTGTTAAAACCTGCCAGGTTTATAAATTGCTGTGGTGACATCTCTTTCTCTCTGTATAGCAAATAAAAGAGATACATTGATAGCCAGTCAGAAAACTGACTGGAAATAAGAGGTCATAATACAGCCCCTGGTGTCGCAAATCAAGAGTATGAAACGTAACGATTTCAATTTCGATCGATCGGTATTTATTTCAAACGAAAGCTCATAAGTCTTCTTCTTCTTATCGTATGAGGATTAGTGGCCACTTCTAGTGTTAAAGTGTATCAAGCCACCTGTAAGGCCTCTGACTTGACTTAACGGGACCAACGCTTTAACGAACGTGCCCTCCGAAGCACGGAAGCGCTCAGTTGTAATGCCACTTAGCGGTCATCCATCCGAAACCTGGTCGGACCGAGCGTTGCTTAACAAACGTGATCGAGTACGATCAGTCTGTCAAGCTCCGCCATGAGCGCTTCAACTCACAGGTCGATTTATGTAGATTCTAGAAGTAAGACAAATATGTTGTCGTTGGTGTAAAATCTAAATAAATGGTGCCAAATTTGTCGTCGTTTCTCATTTCCATCGCCCAAATACTTTTAAAAAATTACTGTGGTAAGCAAAGTAACTTGTCATGAAAAATGATGGAAAGATAATTCCTTAGCACGTTTAATATGATGATGTTCAAGCTCTTCTCCTGTCATTAATGTGGAACTTGATTCCTTGACACGTCGACATCATTACACTGAGGTACGTATACGCACTTAAAACCATTTTTCCAAACAAGTAGGGAGAGTGGGAGAGAAATAAGCACGATCAACAAATGGTGAAAATGCACCCTACACGGTTATAATAATAGACTTTTAGGTAATTACTAGAATAGTCATTGTCCTCTATTTATTACACTGGACTGGCTGCTGTCAAACTGCTCTTGTGCCTATTTGATTCCCGCCATTTTGGTGCTGTAGGACGTAGCGTGAGCATAGCGTGAGGGACATGGTACTAAAGTCTGCAGTCTGGAGAGACCATCACGGCAACCATTTTCATTGTACACGTCAAAATTAGTTCTTTAGACTCACGCTAGTGGCGTTTCAAATAGGCACAAGAACTTTGCTGTCAAATCATACAGACAGCCAGTCCAGTTAACAAGAATTTTTTTTTTTATATCAGTGAGAATAGTATATTGCTATGTTATGGTGTGTAATTAGGAAAATCACGAGTTTCATACTACGTTTTTTCAACACATTTGCGAGGAGAAAACAAAATAATTTACCACACAGTGACAAATACAATAAAAACAAAATATGAAAATTATGGGAAATGGTGCCCAAGTTTTTTTTTCACGCGCCCAATGCAGGTATATTTTTCTAATAAAGGGGTGAGTGAACATACAGCTTCTTTCAAAAGTTTACGAGCAAGTGTATTGAAAAAAAAAAACGAGTTGTCTGTACTCAGATGGGAACCGAACTCACGTTCACTAAAATATGATAGTTGTATTTTTATAAAATTTTGCTAACAAAAATAGGATTGTGAACGCGAAATAAAAATTTAAGACATTATTTAGATATGGAGGATATCGATGGTGGAAGCACAGTTTGTCAAGCTGTGGTGGAAGTTAAGGCTGCTATAGCCCTGAAAGTGGCACCCTCATCTTAATTAAATTTATTGCTCGCTATGTAGGTACATATAATGTATCAAAAATTCACATGTACAGATTAAAGCTAATGTTCTATAGTTTGTTTATAGATATTAACCTCTGCAAAATATAGTTTGTTGTAGTAATAGTAGTAGGCAAAAATGCCTAAACACCGCCTTTTTGCTCTTTTGCTTACTTTTACTACTACAACGAACTATATTTTACGAGCAATGAGGGCGCCATTTTGGGGGCTATAGGGCCCTTAAGCGACTTTCGCAAGGGTTGGTCATAGTATGGATGACCAAAAACTTACTATCACGAGCATTACGCCCGGCTGCATCTGTCGTCAGCACCAATCCGTATTGGGCCCGCATAGTGGGTTTTGGCCTGTCCTACTTAAGGAAGTCCCGTGCCGCAGCAGTGGGGACATTTAAAATTGCTCAAAGTCTTATACTTTGAACGCGCAATCCTTGTATATTTATTTATATATTTCTGTGATCTCGGAAACGGCTCTAACGATTTCGCTGAAATTTGGTATATGGGGGTTTTCGGGGATAAACAATCAATCTAGATTAGTCTTATGTTTGGGAAAACGCGTGTTTTCAAGTTTTCATGCGTTTTTCTTTCGATGCAGAATATGGATATTTTTGTGTAGTCTAACGCCATCTAGCAAAGACTTTTGAAATAGGTGCTTGGCTATTATTATATATTGGCGGCAAGCAGAGGCTGTGTAGTAAAGTAGCACCACAGAATAAAATGTACACAGCACATACATGATACATAGATGGCGATACTCCGACTATTACCAATTAGTTTTTTTAGTTTTTGGAAAATATAAGACTACTTTTATTATTATACTCTTTATTGCACTTATAAAAACAGTTACACAATAATAAATTGAGATATGTACACAAAGGAGGACTTATCTCTAGAAGAGACTTTTACTATGTTTTATAACACCACCATATTACAATAAATAGTAACCGAGCAAAGCTCGGTCGCCTAGATATTGAAAATTTAACTAAAGCTGTGACAAATGGAAAACCACGTGCAAAGGTTATACGTGAAGTGAGTTCAGTATAATATATTTTAGATAATGCGAATTTAATGATAATGGCCGCTCGGAGTTTTGGCATCAAATTGTGAATTATAGAAGTTTTCCTAGTAAACAGTTTCTAGTAACTAGGTTGTAATAATTTATGAGCGTATTTTACAGTAATTTTCTCGATAAAAACACTCTTTATTAAGGTCAGTACCAGGGTCCTGTTTCCGGCATTATTTTAATTAAATTGCTATAATTTTGTTAGCTCTTCAGAAAAACAACCTACGATTCCCAAGGTCTTAGAGAGATGAAAAAGATTAATTTATTTTAATTAAGTAGGCGAGGGAAAAATCTTATTTAAAATAAATACAAATGTCAATTATTATGAATGATTTTTTTTAATAGTTCGATTTGAATTGTATTTTCTTATTAAGGTGATTCCCCGACCGAAAGTGGCGCCCTTAGGTTTTTATTTAATAAGTTGTTAATAGAAAAGGATTTTAATTAAAAAATCGTGGAAATTTTATTTCAAAAGGTATCACTACATTTTTTCTTCTTCATATATTCTTCGTCATAATTATATCACTTTTAGCAGTTTTGCTATCTTCTTCAAGCAGTGACTACGAGGGAATGTAATAAATAATACTGTCTAAAAATACTAGAGTATGGACACTGAAAATTCAACGAAAAAAGTTTTAATAAAATAATATATTAAAATTAAAATATTCGAAAAAATTCCCCGCGGCGCCACTTTCGTTCAGGGAACGGTTTGGTTAAAACCGACAGACAGTATATCCAGGGGCCCTATTTTTGAATGCTTCGACTGGTGTCGAGCGCTCTTTTCTACCGATTTTCGTTCGACATTTGATTCAAATGTATGAAGATGGAATCAATTTCAAACGAAAATCAGTAGAAAAGAGCGCTCGACGCCAGTCGAAGGATTCAAAATAGGGTCCCGGAGCCTTTATGTGAGTACATGACGCAACATGTACATGAGTCGATGACACAACTTTCAAAACCAAAGGATAGGTACTCACTGGGAAGCTGGCTGCCTGATTTTCACTGAATTTAGATTTTTTTGATTAACACACACAGCGGCGCGCGCGCAAGTTACAGCTCGGTTTTTACAATTCGACTCACACAAGTCCATGTGATAGCCACGTGACGTGACAGCCGACGTCAGAGGTACATCGGACATTGGTAGTGGGAGGACAAAAGGATGAGGTATTGATTTTAGGCTGCAACAGTCTCTAAGAACCGAATCGTCAATAAACACGTAGTAAATTAAATAAATAAATTGAACCAACTCGTAACTTAGAGTACCCAATAAATTCGAATAGTAGCATCCACGTAGTGAATCCGAAAGATTGTTTTTTCAATGAAAGTAAAAAACCTTAAAATGTTTATTCTTTTGAAAACCTAAAACTAAGTAGGTATACGCGTTTCAATGAACTTAGTTTTTATGTCACATAGAAACATTGTTACTTCCTTCAATTTCGTTAGTAGTACCATTTTTTATTGTTAAATATTATTATTGTTGAATTTATATATATTATTCCAAATTTTAAAATCTGAAAATGGTAGATACCTTTTTTTATGCACAGCGGGATAGTGCTTGGTCTTCACCTCACCTGATGTTAAGTGACGATAAGGCCGAAGGTGGAAGCGCGCTACACCCGGAATCCTCAACACTGAGGAACTGGCTATCTTACCTCTAACTGCTGAAACACAACAATTTATAAATTGTTGTTATGGTGTCAGACTTAGGTAAGATGGTGGTAGCTAGCCAGGCGGATTTGAAATAAGCCCTACCACCAAACACACCAAACCGAGTACAAATACCCCCCTGGGAATCGAAGCCGGGACCCCTGCATCAGGGGCGTGCATTGATTTTCCAGCTAGGTAAGCAGTCAGACACTAAAGATTTTTTTTATAGCGAGAATGTTTTTCTGACTAATCTTGGCAATCATGGCATTTACGACCCTAGTTTTAATAATACTAAAAGTAGTTTGTAATGCTATTATGTAAGCACTGTTTTTATTTTATTTTAAAAAAATGGGAAAGGATAAGAGGTGGGTAAGAATAATTTCTCTAAACAAACCGAATTATCAACACAATTGGACCACTCTTTCTAAAATTAAATTCAGAATATATCATTCAAATTTCAAAACTATTTCTCCATTATTTAATAAGATAATTAGGTAAGTAGTAAACATTTTAAACACAACACAATAAATAAACACAGTAATATTTTTTCTTACATTTCATAATTTCATATTACAAAACAATAAACAAACATGTAATAGCGAAAGTGAATCGGCAGTCGGGACTTAAATAGAAACAAAAAACATAGCCAGCCAGCACTTGCATTATTTTTATTTCCGCAAGCGAGCGAAACAGACCTTACTCTAATGTGGCATGGGACCACAATGGGACGTATTGCTATGCTATCGGCCTGTCGGCTGGTCGGCTATTCTCGGCAAAAACCGTCCAGCCGAGTAACGTTGATTACCTAGCGCTGTTAAATTGAGAAGGTCATGTTTTAGAACGTAATGCGTACAAATGGCGCATTTCTTTCTGTGGTCGTATAACTTTGACGGATTATTTTTCTAAAACTCGTTGTATGAAACGCTCCTAGCTTCGAATAGGCATTCCAAAGACTCCCTAACCGGGCATACCGTAGTACTTATTAGCGTAAGGAAAAAGGTTACACAGTGTTCAATAGAAGTTTGGCAATAGAATAACGTACTTGTTTAACCAAATTAGACTAAATTATTTTAATGTAGTGATATATTTAGAGTGCCAATTTAATAGATTCGTAGGTATAATGATTGAGGTAAGCACTGCCTTACTGCCTATATAATATGCACGCCCCTGCCCTGCATCTTACACGGCTGGGCAAACCATTAGACCACAGAGGCACCTTGATATAGTATAGTTGAAAAAAGTGTACTTAAAAAGGTATGAAATAAATTTTTAATGGAAAAAGCGAAGCGTGTACAAAACTTAACTTTATATGAATTCATATTTCCCGCCCGTAGTCATTGTCTACGAGGGCCACGCTACGATATGCTATGGAATGCTACGGTTATAAATTAAAACTCGTAGTTTGCATTTTGTGTTGCAAAATTTCAACAGAATCTTTTCATTCGTTTGTATGCTCAGGACTTTTTGTGATACAAGAGTAATAATTACAGTCAGTTCCATTTGTGTTCACATCTGGAAGTTGCTCATAAACACAAGTAGATATTTGAGAAACTGAAATGCATAGTTTAAAGTTTTCAAATCCAGTGTACAGTGACAGGTGTGTAGATAGTACAGTTAGTGTAGTCAAATAAGATCGAATTTGCAAAAATATCGGAAGTAATTCGTGTAGTTGTATTTTTTATGGAATCATTAGAAGACGTCATGAATATAAGTTTCCTCTGAGTTTGCACCATTCCTGCTATGTACGGAACATCGTTTAATGTTAGGTATTAAAATTAAAGCCCTAATATTTTTTTAAATATAATACCTACAATAACAGTTTCTTTCCATGTTTTGTTACAATTTTAATTACCTATCATTGGATACCCAGCTTGCTTAATTTAGATAAAAAGTTACTGAGATAATTGACAAAATCCAAACCTAGGAGCGTCACCTTTGTGATGTCGTAGGTTCTTGTTCCACTACTTTAGCGAGTGACAAAAAGTGATTTGATGATCATTAACGCATGCGCAACGCGAAAGTAGTAAAACAAGTGTCTACGACGTCACAAAGGTGGCACCTCCTAGGTTAAGATTTAGTCAATTATCTCGGTAACTTTTTATCAGATTTAAGCAAGCTGGGTATGCAATGATAGTTAATTAAAATTGTAACAGAACATGGAAAGAAACTGTTATTGTAGGTATTATATTTTAAAAAATATTGGGACTTTAATTTTAATACCCAACATTAAACAATGTTCCGTACATAGCAGGAATGGTGCAAACTTAGAGGAAACTTATATTCATTACTTCTAATGATTCCATAAAAAAATACAACTACACGAATTACTTCCAACCTTTTTGCTAATTTGACTACACTAGTCATAAAAAAAACATTTTTTTCAACCAAAAATTCAAACGATTTCATGATCTCTGAAATATATTTGTGTTAAAAAAGTATTAAGAATAAAAAATAATTCATATCGCTAGTTGGATTGACCTTTAATAACAAACATCGCATTGAAAAGACTCAAACACCTAATTGGGGCCTGGGTGCTTAGAGAATAATCTTAAGGTATAATTAGAGTGACGAGGTTCCGTACAGCCACGTCTAATTAGTGGCTGCGTGTGGGCTGTGTTACTGCACTAATACTACAGAAAATAGATATATGCTAACACATAAAGGTTAGCTGATGATAGTTAGCTATACACCGTTAATTTTTAAGTATATCTAAAAATGAAATGGGGACTTCAGACCACGTAAATGAACAACTTTTACAACTAGACCAACCACGGAATCGCGAAAAAAAATCAGCTGTTCCATAGGTACTATGGGCAACAGCGTCGCTTAACCAGTTTGCAATAAAATTCGTGTGCGCGCGTATCGCCCCTGCATGAACTAAACGTATGTGACAGCGGGCGCGGCGTGCAAGCGATTTTAACCTTAGCGGTGGTTAAGCGACGCTGTTGCCCATGGTACATCATAGTAGATATAGATGGTACTATATAGTGCTACCATAGTGTAATAATACTTCTTCTATAAACTCATCATACTTCTATAAACTCCTATGGTGAGGTAACTCCTTTGTTTCGGTGATGAATATTAGGGCATCACAATGCGCCAAAGAGCTCACCCAGTATAGTATTATATTATCTGTGTCCTCACTTAGAGATTAATAAAACTTTAATCATTATTTTCGAACTTGAATCAGCCATACCAGAAGCGAAAATAATTTAATTTATGTGCCATCAACATTTTGTGAGAAAGGTATTACTTACTCCAGAATTTGATAAAAACACAGATTTCATAAATAAAAGTAAGCTTCTCCGTATTTTATTGTAAGTTATTCGGCAATATTTTATTAAGAGTGCAAGTAATTTTTCACAGAAATTGAAATTAATTTGTAAACACAATGCAACGGTGATTTTGCTCACAATTACTATCAATGCCGTGATTAATGTGGTTCAATAAATGGCCATTATTATTATTATACATTTTATGTTTCTCGTGAAAGTTCAGAACAGTTTATTTAATTATTTCCTAATTGTGTAACTCTCTGGTTAATTGTTCTCATTACCGACTTCAAAAGGAGGGAGGTACTCAATTCGACCCGTTTTTTTTGTTTTTTGTATGTACACCGATTACTCGAACACGGCTGGACCGATTGAAATGATTCAAACGTTATTACATTAGGTAAACTCCCAAATTAGTCCCATTTTTTTAAATTTTGAAATCGGTCCAGTACTTTTCAAGTAATCTTGAAAAAAGCACGAAAATAGTATGATTTTGTGTGAACTACCTCGATGATCAGTCGTATAACTTCTTTGTTTATGAACTGAATAAGATAATTATTTTTTGTTGGAAAATGGATATCTTAAGTGTAGTTCTTCAACCGACTTAAAGAAGGAGGTTCTCAGTTTGACCCGCATGTATGTATGTTTCTCCGCGATTAACTCACGTTAGGCTGAGCCGATTTTAATTTCTACCTAAATAATATACCTTCACTACCTAATACAAAAGGTACCTACACTAAAACAAAAAAAATAAAAAATTGATTAAAAAATCAAATAACCGACTTCAAAAAACCTACCTCTAAAAAGCAAGAAATAATATTCGTAATAATAAAACACGTCTATTAAAGTCGGTGGGGCTTTTAGAATAAAAAAAGGGATTTGTACTCCAGCCCCACCCGACTTCATTATAGACGTGTTTTATTATTATGAATATTATTTCTTGCTTTTTAGAGGTAGGTTTTTGAAGTCGGTTTTTTTTAGCTTTCAGTACATCCACAAACTACTTTGACTTTAGAAACAGAAACTTTAGAAAATTTAGAGTCTTTAAAAACAAGTGAATCACTTAAATTCCGGGAAAGATAGGTCTGGGACGACCAATACGCAAAGCTCGATGACGTCAAAAAACAGTGAACTGGATTTAGCTATAGGGCAAAAATGATTGTCTACTGATTCCCAATGATGAACGTACACTGATTGTCAAATTGGAAACGATTGTGGTAGATGTTGAGTTACACAATTAAACTATTAAATCTTACTTGTAAACTGTTAAATCAATCTTCAGTTGAACATCAAGAATTAATGAACGACATTGTTCAAACAGTAATTTGGAATGATCGGTGTACTAGATTGTTATTCGTATCAAGAAGGGCAAGGGAACAAAGAATTTGAACCTTCCTCTAGGGAAAATCGTACGATCGACCTCAAAAGTAGCTAAACAATTTAGAACTATGTCAATGTCTTGTACTTCTGTATATTTATTGGAAATATTTTGCCCAGTAGTGGTTAGAAAACGTAAAAATGCTCAATAGTTTATTTTCTATGACGAACTTTTTGAGAAACGTAAAAACCACAGCAATATTGTAATAGTTAGTCGGAAAAGTTCGCGGCCATAAGGGTTCAGACCCATAATAAAATAAAAAATGAATACTGCTGATGCTAAAAGATAGATTTATAATGTTAATAGAGAAGACGATTTGTCGAATACTACTGCAAAATGGTTCAGCAGCTTCAGGTCTGCCCCCCTACTCAAATTGCCAACTTTCTATTCGTTTGAACGCTACGCTTACTTTTAAAGCTTAAATATGAGGAATAGATGATTGAATCACATGTCGCAAACTTATGTAAATCACAGACTTCGATGTATTATATGGAATTGTGAAGCTTAAGGCACGTAATTTTATAGTTTACTGCTTATTTTAAAGTTTTAATAGTAAGCGTAGCGTTCAAACGAACAGAATATTGGCCATTTGAGTAGGGGGGCAGGTAATTTTGATAATAAAAATATTCCTCGGCATGGAATCTTTATTATATTTAGTACAAAAAGGCAGCGAACTTTTCCGACTACCTAATACTTTGGAGACTTTGTATTTGTGTACTGAATAATTCATACCATAGTAATTATCTTTTATTAATACTTAATTGACCGAGCGAGCACGAAGTGCGAGCGAAGCGTCTCTGCTTCAGCTTGGGCAAACATTCTGTTGTATGTCCGGCTGTTTATTCTCCTCTACAGGTCGCATTTCTCAACCGATTCTCGTGAAATTATGTAAGCAGGTTTGAAAATTATATACTTAGATATTTCGATTTTTTTTAAATGGCGGAGTTATGAAAAAAAACTTATTTCAGTCCAGCTTTCCAGCGCTGTCTGTTCTCCTCTGTCGGGTGGAGGGAGGAAAGATTTTTTTTTATCTAAACTTCAATCATGGAGTTTTAAACTCCACTCGACTTCATCAGACGTTGTTAGTATTAGAATATCTGGGCGACCGAGCTTTGCTCGGTTATTACTATATATTGTAATATGGTGGTGTTTAGGTGATAATCTACATCGTTATCTTAAACATTAACTACATTTTTTAAACTTGTCTAAAAACAATAAGAATTATAAAATTATATATAAACTTAAACATATAAAAAACAAAAGTAGGTCACCGAGCGAGATTCGAACCCGTAACAATCGTTTCTTGCCGTCTGCGTCGTCCCGCTGGACCAGACGGACAGTGGCCGGCAGGACGAAATTAGCGGCCATATTCTGCGTCGAAAGAAAAACGCATGAAAACTCGAAAACACGCGTTTTCCCAAACATAAGACTATTTTAGATCGATTGTTTACCCTCGAAAACCTCCATATACCAAATTTCAGTGAAATCGTTAGAGCCGTTTCCGAGATCACAGAAAAATTTATATACATAGATATAAATAAATATACAAGAATTGCTCGTTTAAAGGTATAAGATATGCGTACAAACTTTCAAGTTAGTAATTATGCAGATTTGAATATTTTATTTCTAGCTTTTTAGAGACATTTATTTTTGAAGCTATTCTTGTTAGGGTATTTTTAAGGTTTTTTGAAGTTTTTTTTTTACTTTTTTTATTTTAAACTTTTTTTGTGGTAGGTATAGTTAGTAACGATATTATTTAAGTTACAACAGCCTGATGTAAACGGCTCATCACCTTTTTACCCGACTGCAAGAGGGTTATGTTTTTCGCGCGTATCTTGTAAGAATGTAAGTATGTTTGTTTGTATGTAATATTCTTTAATCCCTCATATCTTTTAAACGGCTGAACGGATTTCCATGATTCAGATATCGATAGATTTGTCTTGCTAGCCCAAGTGTTCTTAAGAAAGTGGCGTTATAAAAAAACCAACATGGCGGCTGCACGGTGCTATTATACGTAGTGGAAAAAAAATAATTTTAGAATACTGCAATATTTATAAAATACTGCTTTTCCCGACTCAGGGACGTTAATTGTTGAGGAGTTCTCCTGGTTCAGCTATCAGCTTCACTTCACAATATGCATTATGACGAGCATAAAATAGCCTAGCAATGGCAACCATGTAAAAGTAATCCTATCGCACCAGTGAAATACTTAGTAGGTATTGAATAATTCCGATGATCATCTATGGTTTTATCATCAGTTTAACTTCACCCAAATGGTATTTTTCAGAAAACAAATGCAATACCATAACCGCTATAGGTGTGCCTATAATATTTGATGAGTTCCCTTGATTTCTCTAGGATCCCATCATCAGATCCTGACCTCATGACAATGGGACTAACTTGGAAGAATTTTTCAAATCAGTCCAGCCATCTTCGAGTAATCAAGTAACATACATAAAAAAAACCGGCCAAGTGCGAGTCGGTCTCGCGCACGTAGGGTTCCGTACCAAAATCCGGAAAAAAATATGTTTGTTGTATGGGAGCCCCCTTAAATATTAATTTTATTCTGTTTTTAGTATTTGTTGTTATAGCGGCAACAAAAATACATCATCTGTAATCAACTGTCTGCCTGTTGTCGTTATTAATAATGAGCAAAAAACGGCAAAAATATCACGTTTGTTGTATGGGAGCCCCCTTAAATATTAATTTTATTTTGTTTTTAGTATTTGTTATTATAGCGGCAACAGAAATACATCATCTGTAAAAATTTAAACTTTCTAGCTATCACGGTTCATGAGATACAGCCTGGTGACAGACAGACAGACAGACAGACGGACAGCGAAGTCTTAGTAATAGGGTCCCGTTTTTACCCTTTGGGTACGGAACCCTAAAAAGACATCCCGCCGAACTGAGAACCTCCTCCTTTTTTTGAAGTCGGTTAAAAATGGGTGGCGATATCCTTTACATTATTTTTGGAGACGTTTGCAGACGTTTTTTCCTAGCTCGAATTCCGAGATCTATGGATTAATTTTTCAATTTAAAATTTAATTGTCATTCTTATATTTGTACTGTTGTCTATACAGAATTGTGTTTTTGGGATAAGATGAGATTTTTTTTTATTAAGGTCTCTACCCACTACACCGTAGCATACCGTGACCGTGCTAGGAACGTGTCAGACAAAAAAATATTCTTTGTATTGAAAAGTATGACACTATTCCCTCCCACTAGACCGTTCCGACACCGGTCGAGCACGTAGCGGGCCATGAAGAAGCGTCAACAATAATTGTCGGCGAGAATATTTTGCCGGTGCTGACACGATCTGTGCATGACATGCACGCGACGTTGCCGAGCCGGTGAGTATACGGGTTGTAACCGCGTATGATGACCGTTATAAAAGCAAAATGAAACGGATTCCTATCGGTTTTGGATGTTGCATACGGGCACCATACGGGTTGCATACGGGCACCATACGGGTTGCATACGGGCACCATACGGGTTGCATACGGGCATCATAAGGGTTGCAACGAATACGCCGTCGATCCGTTTCAGTGGGCATAGTAGAACGTATCGTGTTGCTTTTCGTGTCTGATACGTACCTAGGTCATGGTTTGGCACGGTAGAGACCCTTATTCAAATATTAAATAAATATTTTTTATTTGTCCTTACCTACTGTCTAATATATATGGTAAGTTATTTATTTGCATTTAACAGTAACTAAGCGATATGTGTAAAGATGAATAAATTAGAAAAAATATTTACAGGTTGTTCATTTCTACACTTTTTTAGAGGTAGTTAAAAACTGTAAGTCTAATGAATGTATCTCATTTCCAGCTGTAAAAATCCACTTAACCTGTTCCCGTTTTTTTTAATTCACTGACTGCATTCATTCCCGTCTGCCTAATGTGATAACGCAAATGTTGAAACACTTTTTTAGAAAATTAAAGTTACTAAAAATGTACGATAAATATTTGAAAATATTGGCTTTTCTTTAATTTTAACTTCAGTAAATAACTAGTATATTCCTAAGTAATTTTACATTATAACAGTTCTAAAAATATGCCAAATATTAACTTAATAAACACCTACATTATAGTTTATTGTTCTTTCTCTATTTGACCGAAATACAGGAAAAATAGAGTTCTCGAAACAATCTCGAAAAAAATACACGTAAACTATGTACCGTACCGAAACCCGTTACGGGCGTCCGAATCACTTTACCCTCCTCTTACATAGTGCAATATGAATCCAGAAACAATTATTATATTAGATACCATGATATTTTACTTTATTTAGAGGAATAAAACAATTTTTAACGGATACTAGCGCGGTTTTATTAAAAGTACTTTGGTAATTAGTTGGTATTTGGTTTGATTTTTGGTTTTCCCGACGTTTCGGCAACTTTGCAGCTGCCGTGGTCACGGGGGACTGAAGCTACCCGTGAGTCTACCCTCAAGCGAAGATTTTTTTTTAGACGTTCAGAAATTAAAATTTAACAATTTTTTTTAATTGTTTTATGTTGATTTATAATTTAATTTTATGAATTATTTAGTGCTAAAAAGAGAGAAAATCTACTGAAACTCTCTCTCTCTTTTTAGCACGAAATAATTCATAAAATTAAATTATAAATCAACATAAATCAATGAAAAAATTTTGTTAAATTTTAATTACTGAACGTCTAAAAAAAAATGTTTTATTTTATGTCTAGTGAGCGCGTAAGCTTGAGAAGTGAATTATTTAGAGGAAATAATTGATAAGAAAAATATTATTAACCTTTAAAACTTCGGATACATTATTTAGGATGTCTACGTCGCACCACAGATTACATAATACTATATATAGTATAGATACCTCATCCCATACTAAAGAAATGGCCCTCGTAAGGCGACTATCAGGGCGATTAAAAATGTTTTTCTTGTAGAATTCTAGATGGCGCCGCTATCATCGCAGCATGCTTAGCACAGATAGCAACAAACATTGAAACGCAAAAAGCAAAACAATCGTACTAACTAGTACAAATTATTGCCTATAGGTGTCGCTCAATTTTTATTGAAATTTGTTAACCCTTCATTTTACTGTTTAAATACAATTTTGCATTTGGTGATTTTTTTAAGAAACGATTAAAAAGTTTAATGACTTTTTTTATCTGTATTTGAATATTACAAAAAATTGTTTAAAAAAACAAAAAACCGACTTCAAAAAACCTACCTCTAAAAAGCAAGAAATAATATTCGTAATAATAAAACACGTCTATTGAAGTCGGGTGGGGCTGGAGTACAAATGTCTTTTTTTTTATTCTAAAAGCCCCACCCGACTTCAATAGACGTGTTTTATTATTACGAATATTATTTCTTGCTTTTTAGAGGTAGGTTTTTTGAAGTCGGTTTTTTGTTTTTTTAAACAATTTTTTATTTTTTTATTTTTAGTGTAGGTACCTTTTGTATTAGGTAGTGTAGGTATATTATTTAGGTAGAAATTAAAATCGGCTCAGCCAAACGTGAGTTAATCGCGGAGAAACATACATACATGCGGGTCAAACTGAGAACCTCCTTTTTTAAGTCGGTTAAAGAACTACACTTAACATATCCCTTTTCCAACAAAAACATAATTATCTTATTCAGTTCATAAACAAAGAAGTTATACGACTGATCATCGAGGTAGTTCACACAAAATCATACTATTTTCGTGCTTTTTTTCAAGATTACTTGAAAAGTACTGAACCGATTTCAAAATTTTAAAAAATGGGATCAACTTGGGAGTTTACCTAATGTAATAACGTTTGAATCATTTCAATCGGTCCAGCCGTCTTCGAGTAATCGGTGTACATACAAAAAACAAAAAAAAAAAAAAAAAAAAAAAAAAAAAAACGGGTCGAATTGAGTACCTCCCTCCTTTTGAAGTCGGTAAAAACAAATCGAAGCAGGTACCGCCAACTAGTGAGGTAAATTTAAATTAATTCCAACGTTAGTTTAAATTCATCTCACTAGATAGCAGTACCTGCTAACTAAGCTAAATCTGATGTTCCAAATGAGACCCCATGGTCGCACATACCGACACACGATTACAACAAGATTCATCATCACTATGTTACTAGATGGCACTAGTATCGAAGAAACTAAAGAAACATGAAAATTAGTATACAGTAGCACCTCGTATTGAAAATTTAAAAATGGAATCCATTTTTAAATTTTCAATACAAATGATCAAAACAACTCTGCGCGAGCCGTAATGAGGGCGAACTTTGAAAATTTCTATTAAATAATTAAATAGATATAAGTATATACAAAACACGCAATACATTAGACAAATACCTCATTATTCCTAAGAAAAGTTAAAAATTACTTTAGATTCTGTAAATACCAGTACAAAAACCTGTCAAAGTGTACCAATTTAAGCATTTTTTGATATTTTTGTGGTTAAAAGCATTTCTTTAAATTTTCTCTCTATAGGGAACTCCTTGAAAATACAAACAATAAGTGAAGAAATAAATATGAGTCGTATTCTTATTTGTTACAGCTGAAACGTTTTTGAAAAATACCTCTGACAAACAAATTTGAAATTCCACTTGAACAGATTGTCTTCGTTTTAAAATACCTGACTATTATGTTTTCTCTCTATACGGCACTAATTTAAGAATTTTGCTTCCTAAAACTAAAGTTTACATCAATAATAATGCTTTCATTCTTTAGATAACTTCATTGGAAAAACACTAATTTCGTTGAAATGCAAATATACAGCCTTGAATGAAAATATTCGAGCCTTTAAATTGATTTTGTCCAATCGCAGAGGGCTTAAGTAACAATATTTTATATTAATGTAAGTTTTTGTACAAACGAAGTTGTATAAATTATGTTGTACAAACAAAGCTTACACATAATTGAGACAATGCGTTACTAAGCTAGGTATAAAAGAGAGAACTGTTAGTACGAATAACGAACTTGTTAACGTAAAAAAAATATTGAAAAAAGACATATTTTCTTTCTAAAAGACCATACGAATTACGAAAGATGCTTTACTGTTCATTCTGCATCTAGAGAAATAATCCGAATGCTCCGCAGGATCCACTGCAATGCAGGGTTGAACTGGTGTTTTGGAACTTTTCTATCAACGAACATGAATGTTTTTCTATGACGGTCCTAAATTCGACCATACCTATGTTGTACCTATCACATGCTTTATTTGTTTAAATGTTCATATTACTATAGTCATTTTCGGAAGTAGTTGTACATGTATAATGTAATACTGTGTCATGCCATTTATAAGGCACTCACTATTTATAAATATACTTTATAATTGTTTCAAATTGTAGAGAAAATGGCCAAATTCAAATCGGCCAGTTTAACCTGGTTATTGTGAATTATAAGTAGTAGACGAAGCGGCTGTTTTTGTGGTTACAATCAGTAGAGTAGTACTTATTCCTAATAGTCGCTATCATAAAGCTGGATTTAAGTTCAATGACACCAAAATCAGACATAATTATTGAGAGTAATTATTTAGGATTTCGAGTAACCATAATCATCGAATTTTGTGGGTAGATTAACTGGATTCAGTGAAATACGTGAAATTCTAACCAATAGTTGATGTATTTTAATGTATTAGTGGTAATTATAATAATGTTTGAACTATTGATTAAGGGCCTGTTTCACATAATGCGATTTAGTTCTAATTAAGTAATATACTTGGCGAGTAATTTCAATGACTTATCCTAACCTATCAACTGTAACAACAACTACAAAATGTGCAGCAGTTTCCGATGAAAGCAGCCCAAGGCGCAAGCCACACAGAAAATATGCCCGCAGACAGGGCGAGGACAAAAGAAAAGACGTTCGCGACGAGTCCGCGACGGGCGTCCTTTCTGTGTGGCCTGCGCCAAACACTGCTATCTCCAACCCGCCTGCTTGCCAAGCGTGGTGGAGTGGAGATTTCGGCAACGTCCTCTCACGGTAAAGGCCTAAACTATGGACCAGGCCCAGTGGTTCCTAACCTTTTAATATTGTTACCCATATCACCTAGAAGGGAAGCAGACTTTACCCCTAGGGGGTGTTGCCGCCGTATCATTGAAGGTTGAAGAAATGTTATTTGAAATGAACCATAGTGCCGTCTTTCTATTCTATTCATTCTTACTGGTATCACCTCTGTTACGGTTAGGAACCAACGGACTAGGCTGTTTGTTTTTTATGATAATAATGAGGGCAAAACATCTATGACTATACAATACCTGTATAATACCTGCAATACCCAACAAGCAAAACTATCCTGAAACACGTTCTTTATAAGGCTAAATGGACTTATAGAGCTCCGATAATGACATGAGTACTTGTTATTGCGCTTTTAACAGCAATCATTTTTGCTTTGCATTTCTGAACCCTGAATTCAGTAACAAACATGGTGAATTCTTTGGTTTTGACACTTGCCGTAATAAAACTAGGTTATTAAATAAAGGTATTAAATGAAGGACTCGCACATCGAAATGCTAGTTGATAAAATTGCTGCTGCCTTTTTCCTTAACAAATTTGATAAATACTATTATGTAAATAAATATTACAATTTCAAGAGGCGCGTTAAAATCTTAACCAAATCGTGATAAATTTAACAGAAAGTTAATTTTCCCCTACAAATATACAGTGCCTTTGGTCTTGAACTAGCGATAATTTAAAGGCATGTAATACACCTAATTTTATCGACAAAAACACCCACATGTTGGGGTCTATCCCCACTCCTGTTGGAATGGCCGCCATTTTAAATTTGACTTTTTATTTTAGATGACCCTGCAGAAAAAAATTAATTTCTCCGGATTTAGAAGTCCTACAGTTATAACAAAAATATTATTTGAAAGCTAATAATATCAACTAGTAATTTAAAAAAAAATGTTTAAATTTTTGGTTTAAATACGTCATAAAAAATTACTGAAATAAAATTTTATAGGAAATTTGTGCGATTTTTTTGAGTTTTTATTACATTTCTCAAAAACTAGGAAATTAATGTCCACTTTTTTGCACTATTAAAATACACAAGAATATTATCTATAAAACGATTTTAAAATTTATTGCTCTATGTTGCATATTTTGAGAGTTATTTTTGTTTGAACTATGACCCTTACGTCACCAAAAAATGATTATTTTCGAAAATGGACATATTTACAAGCATTTTGAACATATTTTAAATTAGGTTGATAATATTATCTGAATACTAATTTCATCAAATGATATAATCTAGTTTTTAGGAATTTTTATTTTTTTTATTTTCGAAAATAACCATTAAGTACTTGTAAGGGTCATATTCAAACATCAATAGCTCTCGAAATATGCAACATAGAGCAATAAATTTTTAAGTTGTTCTGTAGATAATATCCCTGTGTATTTGAATAATGCAAAAAAAGTGAGCATTAATGTCCTAGTTTTTGAGAAATGTAATAAAAAGTCAAAAAAATCGCACAAATTTCGTATAAAATTTTATTTCAGTAATTTCTTATGACATATTTAAACCAAAAATTTAAACATTTTATTTTTTAAATTGATAGGTGATATTATTAGCTTTTGAACAGTATTTTTGTTATAACTGTAAGACTTCTAAATCCGGAGAGATTAATATTTTTCTGCAGGGTCATCTAAAATAAAAAGTCCAATTTAAAATGGCGGCCATTCCAACAAGAGTGGGGATAGACCCCAACATGTGGGTGTTTTTATCGATAAAATTAGGTGTATTACACGCCTTTAAATTATCGCTAGTTCAAGACCAAAGGCACTGTATATATTATGCCAAAAACTATAACTCAACAACAAATCATTAGTAATTACTAGGTACTTTGGCAGGCGTTACGTTACGACGTTAAAATCCTTAGTCATCAATATCGTATCAATCGGTAACCGTTGAAAATCCCAGATGATCAGATAGATCCGTTAAAATTCCCCACGTAACCGTACCGCGTAATGTTCGCGCGTTTATCATAGCCCCCACCAATCGCATCGCGATCTGTAGCCGCCATTACAGTAATTGAATTGAGAACGATTTGTTTTCTCTTAACAAATTGTTTATACGTTTACAAAGTTTTTTTTTTCGGCAATCAGTCTTATACAAATCTTAACTACAAGGCTGTAAGGTTGTAATCCCTTTGCACACTGTTCTGTAGTGTTGTTTAGAATATTGTTATCATCTATTCGGATTTTGATTTATTCTCGATACTGTAGTTACGGTATTTGCCTATTCTTGAGCGGAGATATTCTCTCAAAATTTATGTTAACGAAAATTATTTATGCGCTCAAGTTAGGGTTGAGCTACGTAATTTTGCGATATTTTCGCTTTTAAAAATAGGTTTTTAAAAGCGAAAATATCGCAAAATGACGTATCGAAAAGCTCAATACGGTCCAACCAAATAATGTACGGTCTAGGGACCGTACATTATTTGGTTGGATCGTATTCGGTTGCAGCACTTGCAGCTCGTTGTCGGTAAAACTGCTAAAGGGAATTGTTCTGTTAAGCCAACCCCCCTTGGTTTGGCTTTACGTGAACATTAAATATAAATGATTCTTCTTTCTCATACTTTGTACCTAAAAGAAATGAATCAAATTCCATTTGTCGTTAAAAAAAAAACAATGTTTTCTCTGAAATAAATTAAGCGCAGTGCCTGACAAAACCATATTGTCATCCGACAACCCTGACGGGCTATGATCACTTTTCTAATTAAAATAATATGTAAAACAGGAAAAAAGGTGGCATTAATATGCGTGAAGCTGCTGAAATTGTTTGTGTTGTAAATTGTAATTTAAAATTATTTATTTTACTTGAAATTCAATATTCACATCTAAGATTTTGATGATTATTAGGGTCTTACTTATTTACATTTTGCGCGTACTTATATTTGAAAAACTTTTGACAAAATACTAATACATTTCATTGAAACTAGTCTTTAGTGAAAATAAAATAAAAATTAAGTGAGTATCAAAATTACTTCTTAAGGTGGTACCCTGAGCGAAAGTGGAGCCGCGGTGAATTTTATTTAATATTATAATTCTAATACACAATTTTAATAATGTTTATCGTGGAGATTTTAGGGCCTACAGTCTAGTATTTTTAGACGGTATCGTTACATTCCCTAGTAGTCACTGCTAGAAGTAGATAGAAAAACTGCTAAAAGTGGCCGTTTTTGACACATTTGCTATCTACTTCTACGAATGACTACGAGGGCATGTAGTGATACCTTCTAAAAATACTAGACCATGGGGCCTAAAATCTCCACGATAAACATGATTGAAATCTATTTCTATTAATAACTTATTAAATAAAAACCTCTGAGGGCGCCACTTTCGGTCATATAACCGCCTTAAGAGAAATCAATGAAGAGTAGGATCCCAACAGTGATGTGTCTGTTCGTGGGATACTTTTCAATCAAATGACAATGAGTGCAAAAGGTGTTACCTATGCCGTATCGAATACCATATGATCAAAAATCAAAATATCGAACACAATTCATCGAACGGTCATAAAATCGAACGTTCAAAATATCGAATGGTCAATAATATATCGAACGCTCAATAAATCGAATGATCAATTTATCCAAAATCAATATTTTGCATAGTTTTTGCATCATGAACAACCAGTAGATATTTTAATGAAATTTCATGATACTGAATTTAAAATAAATCCAATTTTAGTAAAAGAGCAAGCTGTTACCAAATAGAAATATTGAAAGAGCCGATGCGAGTTTGGAAGACGCTCAATAAATCAAATGATTAATTTATCCAAAAAGCAATATTTTGCATAGTTTTTTGCATCATGAACAACCAGTAGACATTTTAATGAAATTTCATAAAACTGAATTTAAAATAAATCCAATTTTTTGTAAAAGAGTAAGCTGTTACCAAATAGAAATATTGAAAGAGCCAATGCGAGTTTGGAAATACCAGAAAAAAAGAAAAAAGAGATGACCATTAATAATGTATTTAGATGTTTTTGTTCATGATGTAAAAAACTATGCATTTTCGATAAATTGATCATTCGATTTATTGAGCGTTCGATGAATAGTGTTCGATATTTTGATTTTCGATCATTTGGTATTCGATATGGCGTAGATAACCCGTGCGAAAGTAAAGCCATGCGATTTTCTCGCTCTATTGCATGATGTTTGCACGCTGATCTTCAAGGCGTCACCATCTATTAAGGTCCCGGGTTTGATCCCCGGCTGGGTCACTGTAGAAAATGAACTTTTCTATATTGTCTCAGGTCTGGGTGTTTGTGATACCACTGTTGTCTCTGATTTCTATAACACAAGTGCTTTAGCTATACCTACTTACATTGGTTTCAGACCAATGTAAAGCTTTGTCCAGACTTGTATCATTTTGGCGTATCAGATCACCGTATCTTTAACATACATCGCTAGTTTGGTTGGGCGTGCGTTGAAGTAATATCAACGCACGCCCAACCAAACTAGCGATGTATGGTATGGCAAAATGGACTAGCCTGGACAAAGACTAATGTGATGTTGTCTAATATTTATTTATGTTTCATGTGAAGAAAAGAGTTAGAACTATCGAAAATCCAGTACAGTACTAGGCACGTATCTTGAAATTTTTTCGACGGATTGGGGATAAGTTCGCGCATGTGCTCTTGTGAGCGACCAATAGCGCGCGCCCCTCTCCCACCGCCCGCGCCCTTCACCGCTACGCATACCCAAAATACGCGTTTCGCGCAATCCCCACCCGATTTCAAGTTATATGCCTCGTACTGTACTTGAAGGGCCAATATGTACTTAAACCCGTACTCAACCATCATAGTGGTTTACAAAAGAAATCCTTACCAATATTATAAATGCGAAAGTCCGTTTGTTTGTTTCCTTCGCCTTCTCGTCTTAACTAGGTACTGAACCGATCATCATAAAAATTTGCGTAAACATTGTCAGGGGTAAGTACACCGAAAGACATTACCTTCCATTCCGAAAAAAGTATGTTTCTCGAGGGATAACAAAAACCCATTTCACGCAGACGAAGTCGCGGGCGGCCACTAGTGGTTTACATAAAAAGAATTTTAGTCAAGGACGTCAAACGACATGAAATTAAAGAGTGCCGTGTCCGTTCCGACAACTTTTAACACACTTTGTTGCTAGTTTAGGGTTGCCCAGGGATCGACTTTGTCCACGCAATATCCGACCGGAAAGTTTCGGAATTTATATTCACGGCATTGTCACCGGAATAACTTTAAAAATGAGTTTCCGTATCAGAGCCTGCAGTTACAGATCAAATCGCCGAAACTATGAAGGAGATAGAACTTTATTTGTTATGTATATGATTGAAATAATTGAATAGGTACTTATAAGTTTTGTGTTTCTCCCAAGGGATATGAATTAACTTCGGTGCTATTTGGCGAAATCAAAAGGATGAATTGCTGGCAAATCGTTCGGAATTGTTGGTTGCTCACGGATAGAATATTTATGAATGATATATTGATATAGATATTAAAATATATAATGATATATGCCTTTACCAGCAGCACATGAAAAACCTGTCAAAATAGGCTTGTTTCCACTAAGAATAAATCGGCTAGCATAAGGTTTTTAATGATTAATCATGTTAAATAGTAACCAAAAAAACACTTTTTTTCATTAAAATAAGTAAAGATTACCAATATTTACGGAAAATAAAATCGGCAAAATTGGCCATTTAATCACGTGACATTGAACACCAATAAGAGATGCGTGACGCCACGCCTCGCGAAACATTTGTTGTTGCTGTCATTTTCGATAAGTGAACAGTGTGTGTGTGTGTGTGTGTGTGTGTGAACAATGACGGTCATAAACAAACACGAATGTTTCGCGAGGCGTGACGTCATTCAAGACGCCATGACAGTTTTGGCCTTTTTCGATGTCATTTTGAGTTCATTTCTTAAAACGCAAAATTCATAGGTAAAATGACTTTTTTTCTTAAAATAATATATTTTTGGGGTAAAATAGATACCAAACTTTATTTTTAAACTATTTTCCAATCTAAACACCACTATTTAGACAATGTCAAAAATTCAAGTCCGATATCATTCGTTAAGAGAGGCCTCGCTTAACGAATGGAACCATAGATACGTAACCGGTCAAACAGCGGGAACCACAAAAATCTTCTTCCCTAACGCAATCTCCGCCTATGGCATAATACGTAAAATGCAGTTAGATAGTGTGACGACACAAATAATGACCGGACATGGTGGGTTCTCCCACTACCTAAAACGGTTCAAGTTGAGGGAGAGCTCATCATGCACATGCGACCCCGATATAGACGAAACTGTCCCCCACGTACTTACCGAATGTCCTGTGTTTACTAAAGAAAGATACGATATAGAGCAAAAGCTAGGAACTAAAATAGAAACAGATAATATAGAGAAAATAATGATAAGTAAAGACAGAGATGAATTTATTAGGTATTGTAAAGAAATAGTGATTAGAGTAATTAAACGTAATAAAGATTAAGTAAACTATGTTAACAAAATATAATTGTATATTTTTGATTAGCATAGAAAAACTGAAAATAAAATGTGTATGTACAACTATGCTTAAAAATTTACCATAATTATGTATTTAGAAAGTAAGAAATAAAAGTGTATACATAGAAGGAAAGTTTGGCACATTGTAATTACCCCCAAACCCAGTATAAAATGTAAGAAAAATAAAATAAAATATGTAACTAGAAAATAAGTAAGAAAAGAAAATGTAGAGTATAATATGTCATAAGAAAAATGTAGAACCCTTTGGTAGGAGTGTAAACATTATTTCCCCTTATGTAATATAGTAAGATAAGAAAAATAAGTATATAAAGTAGAATAGGCAGGCATCCCACCTGTTAAAGTGCAAAAGATGATGTATGAAAGAAAGAATCGTATGCTGAATGAAAGTGCGAGAGGAAAAATTGCGAGAACTGGTATGAAAGAGTAGCTGTGAATATAGACTCCAACCATATGCTGGAGGTGTAAGATGTAAAAAAAAAAATGACAAAAATTATGTCAAAAATTGTGTTTAAATGCAATCTAAACACAATTTTTGACAGATAAACAAATGGTTCATCTATGCCGGGATGTTAATTTGAACTCGTCTTGCAACATCTGTCAGGGGCATGCTCCTATAATTAATCATTAAATGAACTTACCTGTAAGTATCTGATTTGATAAAGCTGACGAGTTTCTTTCGCCTGTTCTTCTCTCAGCTAAAAAAAGACATCCGAACAGGTGGTAGGTTAAAAGAAATTGGACGATTCAATTTAATAAACATTGCTTTATTTACATTGATTTATTTTGTTTTAATTCTCTCCATATTTCTGACCATTTCTGACGCATGCATGCTATGATTTTTTAAATAGTTTTTTGTTTAAATTGTTTTTTGACAGCTAAACACTTAAACATGATAAATTGCTATATCATATCGCGTTTTGGTGGTCATGCTAGGGGGGCTGGTTACCTTTTAAGTAAAGTTTCATCTCAAGATCACTGCGTTCTTGTGATACGTTTTCTGTAACTTGGTGTCGTACAAAGTATGCAAAGAATCGATTTATTCCAAGAACTTTACATATATATAACAAGAAGTATGGTCACATTGATATTTTCAACCTTAAATTTTCGAAATTTAAATCAGAACTCTTGAATATTATGTAGTGTAATCTCTTTAATGTACAGATTAATTATTCTTGTACCCACTTATCAGTTGTTATTCAATTGTGCAAAACATCTAGTAACTCTTTATTACTTAACAAATTCAATGTAAATTATTATAAGTGGAAACTTATTGGCAAATGAGTTAGCATAAATTAAGCTATTAGGTACTATGTACTGTATATATAAGGCTGTTTTTTCCCAATTAAAGATAAATAAATAAAATAAATTATAAACATGAAATTAAGGTTATGCATTATTTTACCCGAAAAACCAAGCTTTAAATGAAACTTTATATGATTAACTTATAGTTATTTCACTCAGTAATAAATTATATTCTGCACTTCTTCGTCTAGAGGAAATCTTGCCATGAAAATTCTTTTTTGGCCGTCCATTCTACAAGTTTTGATCCCACAAGGATCCCACATAGTTCGCACTTTTTCCTTTTCAAACCACTCATTTTTAACTTTGTGATTGTCTCGAGTACTTTTAAAATTAAATGACCACCACACCCAAAAATATAACAATTAATTCAAAGACTTATAATGTTGTATTCAAATATATTAGAACTTGTTGTATTATTATTTTGTGAAAAGAGAAACGTTAAACGGCATGGCGGTCAATCGGTCAATGATGATGAATACTCTTTGATGGGGCGAAGTATAAAACGGTTCCCTAGGTATTTGCATAAAATTTTAAGGCATAATATGTCATAGCATAATATGATTTCGCCGAATGATGTTTACGCATAATATTATTTAGTCATAACAGCTTATGCATAATTACTTTAAGCATAACTACTTAAAGCATAATCATGCTTAAACATAATATTCTTTAGCATAAATTTAAACACTCATAATGTTATTAACGCATATTTTTATAAACAAAAAATCACGACATTTAAAATCACAAAAGAACATTTTACCTAAAATACAAAATTCCGAAGCTTCAAAAACCGAAGGTTAATTGAGGGTTACATGCCAGCAAGTCGGTTCTGGCACTTCGCCGGCCGCTGCCGTGGCACGCTCGCTTTGCTCGCTCGGCTCGTACGTTGTAGGTCGCAATGGAACCTTACCTCCTTCTCGCTCGCTACGCTCGCTCGTCGTCGCACCTAATAGACCTAAACAGACTTTCGGGATTTTTAACAATCGGCATTATATCTTTCAGGGTTTCAAACTATCATCAGTCATTTAATAATCGATATTTCAAGTTTCGGTCTATTGGATATCGACATTAAGGATTTTCGGTATTTTAAAAATAGGTGTTTAATGAGTCGATATTTAGGTACTATGTGTTATGAGTTTTTGGCATTTTAATACAATACCTACCCCTTTTGCATGAGAATATATAAGTGCGTAAAAATATTTATTCTTATTGTTTTTGATTTTTATGTCTAATTAATATTAGGCGAATAGACAATCTGCCTAATAACGTTATGCGAAAACAAATTAGTCTAAATGATAATTATGCTAATATGAATAGTATGCCAAAAAACAATTATGCCAGAGTATTATTATGACAAAAAAGATTATGCCAAATCCGTTATGCCAAATCAAATTAGGTATAAAACCATTATGCGAAAACAAGGAATCCCGTATGTGTCCATCAGCCATTTTTGATGTCCCCACTGCTGGGGCACAGGCCTTCCTTATGGGTGGATAAGGAGGACGGGCCATAACCCACCACGCGGGCCCAATGCGGATTGGTGGGTATTAACGACTGCAAATGCAGCCGGGACCAACGGCTTAACGTGCCTTCCGAAGCACGGAGGAGTTCGCGATAGTAAATTTTTGGTCACCCATCCCATGACCGACCCTTGCGAACGTTGCTTAACTTACGCAATCGCTGGGCCAGGCGCTAAACCACTGCGCCACCGAGCTCCTCTGCGCCACCGAGCTCCTCCGCGCCACCGAGCTCCTCATTTCAATTAATGTTAAAGAGCCGTGAAATCTGAATAAGAACTTAATTAACACCATAAAAAATAAATTTTTCAATTTATTACTTCGAACATAACTACCTACTCCGAAACTGTTTCTTTATTTGTGTGAAAAACGAATTCAAAATGAAGTTGGTTTACTATTTTCTTTTTGTTCACAGTAAGTAAATCATATTATTTACTCTATGAACAATACATTTTATTGTATTTTGTTTTAGTCTAATAATAGGTTTAGTATGATAAGATAATAGGGGATCTCGCAAAAGCGTTTGACACAGTCTCTGTTCCAATCCTTATTCACAAGCTCGAATCTATCAGAGTCAAAGGATTAGCTTTTGATCTTTTTACCAGCTATTTAAGCAACCGGTACCAACTTGTTATAATTGGAAAATGGATGAGTGAGGAGCTTCCAGTCACCTTTGGTGTTCCGCAGGGCAGTGTTCTCAGTCCAACGTTGTTTTTAATTTACATCAATGACTTATGTCAAATGAAACTTCCTTATGGTAAAATTTTAACTTTTGCCGATGACACTGCTCTCTTATTTCAGGCTGATTCATGGACCGAAGTTTTTGATCATATGCAACTTGGGTTATATGCCGTTTCTAACTGGTTATCAGAAACTTTTCTAACGTTGAATGTCAGCAAAACCAAATTCTTAACATTCTCCCCGACGCAACAAGTTCTGTCTGATAACCTAGCGTTGACTGTCCACTTCTGCCCGTCTACTTCCGACTGCAGTTGTCCTAAACTTTTGAAGACAGATACCATCAAATATCTAAGTGTAATGATCGACTCAACGCTTAGTTTTTATTCCCATATTGAGCTTCTAGCGGGCAGAATCAGAAAACTCATTTTTATTTCTAGAACACTGCCCCATGTTGCAGACTTTCGTATTAGTAAGTCAGTTAGTATAGGTATGGCAATCGATCTTAGGGCGGTAGTAGTAGTAGTAGTATATCGTAGTAGTATCTCATCTTGGGGCGGAGCTGCTAAGTCGCATATGATTAAAGTAGAGAGAGCACAGAGAGCCGTCTTGAAGGTAGAGAGGAGAATTTTGAACCTTATTCCATCGCAATAAAAATAAATTTACGGGGTACCAACATAACGCCATAGGTAATAACCGATGAAACGCACTCTAGGCGCATCATTTCCTTTTCTCTGTCCAACTACTGAAGTATATAAACTCTTGAAAGTGCTCTCGGTTCGTCAGCTCTTCATTCTCTCAACCATTCTCCGCCAACACTCTCAACTTAGCTATGATCCGAAATTAGTTAGCAACAAACATCGAAAGGGCACTGTATGTAGCTATAGCTCTCTAAATACTAAGATGTCACATAGATTCTTTTGTTTCATGGGCAGTTACCTCTATAACAAAGTTAATTCGACCATCTCCCTGTACTCACTGACCAAAAAGGATCGCAAAAGAAAACTAACTTCATGGCTACTACAACTGAACTATGATGAACATTTTGAAAAAATATCTTTGGATAAAGGCATAATTGGTATAAAACAATTCAACATAAGCTTCCACGTAGGCCTTGGTTTGATGACTGTAATTCAGGTAGAATGTATATTAAGTTAGCTTCAAGACTCCGCGCTGGACACTATCCATCGGCAAAATTTGCATTTCTAATGAAAAAAGTGCAATCTGATAAATGTTCAACGTGCTAAAAAGTTGAGGACGTGCAACATTTACTGATGGAGTGTGTCAGAAACAGCAATGAGAGGCGGCTATTAATAAACAAATACAATTTAAACACTTTTGATATTGGCCTTGTTTAAAGTATTTTGTCAGAACCAAGATCCGATGTTGCAAAAGGACTTTCTCATTTGGTTACGGTTTTGCAATAGCTACCTCTCATTTGGACAGAATAGTATAAGGTTACGATGGTGTTGGCATGTCTGAAAGATAAAAACCCCGGTCCATTTCATCTAGGAAAACGCTCCATACGAAAGGCTACTTAGTTATGACGTCACGCTTTTGTTCGGCAGCTATATTAAATATTGTGTTTATCAAAATGGTTTCTCAGACAAATTTGCTATAAATTCTATGGACTAATTAAAGGTATTATTTATTTTAATAAATTTTATACTTTTTAAATGGACTTGCCCACCCAACTTTTAAGGGTCATAAAACAAATAATACGCAATAATTACAACCAAGAGGTATACAAGCTACTCTAAAAGTTTAATATGTTTACGATTTTAATAGTATTTCGTTATTTTATTCATAAGTCATCATCCCAATTGTTTATTTTTCAACTTCTTTTTTAAGGTTCCGTACCAAAATGGTAAAAAAGGAACCCTCATGGTGTGACTCAGTCTGTCTGTCTGTTTGTCTGTCTGCACAGCTGGATATCTCGAGAACTACTAATGGTATCAACTTGAAATTTGGAATAGTTTAATATGACATTTACCCAACTATTTTGCAAATAAGAAATAAATTAAAAAATAAATATATTTTTTACAACAGGGACTGAAAAGGGGTCTTAAAAATTTAAGGTAGGGCTACTAAAGCATGTGGGGTATCATATGAAAGAGCGTCATTTGCACGTTTTCAATATTTTTTTTTGTTTTAGGCCGCATAGTTTTCGACTTATGATGAAAAAAAATACCGTTCCCCCCCTTATCTCCGAAGTTTGCAATGAGAAAAATCTAAAATATTTCTATGTGATAGCAGTTTATATAAAGATTATAGGAAAAATAAAACGATGTCTCAATATAGCACACTTTTTTTGAAATTATCAAATTTCTAAAAAAGTTAACATTAGTTCCACTATCGGCCAAGAGATGGAGCTGACCTAAAACTGCAATACTAATTTTATTATTCTACTCTGCAGTGTGGTTTGATGGTGCAATTATGATGGTACGGAACCCTCGGTGCGCGAGTCCGACTCGCTCTTGACAGTTTTATTTTTCCTTAAATTTGTAATCTGTGATTGTTTTTCATTTAAATGTCATTCACTCATCACCATAATGTGTATGTAATATATTAGTTCGAGGAAGTGGGAGCCTGATGACCTGCAACACAGGTATTACACCTAGCGTAGGCATCAGTCTCACACAAACTTAATTGTAAAAGTTTCATGCACCTAAGTCATGTTCATGTAAGTTTGTGAAAAAAATAAATGCATATTATTATTGTTGCCGATGCCGACAACCTCAACACTGCACCATAGGATGATTTGCCAAGCAGGAACAGAATGAAACACCTTCTTAAATGCCCATATATTGTGGTTACAACGAAATCGGGCCGCGTGCGAGCTTACAAAATTTCCTACGTTCACACGCCCCTAAAATAACAATTTGTATGATAGCAAATATCTACTAATACAAAAACTTACATTTTCTACTTATCTTAGGTAGTTTACAAAATTCACATTATCACTACCCTACGTTACCATAAATTGTTAGCGGTGGTGGGGGTAGCAAACCCCCCACTTCTGGCTCGCAACAAATCTAATACTGGTAGTGGGGGTAGTGATTCCCCCACTCCTTTTTCTTTATGAGACTACCTATCTCTTTTATTATTTAGCTACCTTTACATTTTACCTTTTCATATAAGGAGGATTAGGCATTTTGGTTTTTCATCACCTTTATCAGAGACCTATACAAGAGGCCTTTATTTTATATAACCTACCTCTAAGTACCACATCAAAACATTTAGGGCTTATGGGACAAAGGTTGGCGTATGACCTAAACACATTTCAGGTCGCAACTACCACCTCCTGGACCCATATTACCTAGCCCATTACCTCAAAACCTTTACCGGGTAGTATAAGTAAAAACATAAGCATTAATATGCTTAATTAATAATTCATAGGATACCTTAAGTTTTAGTTCAAATAGGTATTGTTTAGGTATTTACCTAAACAATACCTATTTGAACTAAAACTTAAATATCTCACTAACTATAAAACTTACAGCTACGCTAAATATTTCGTTTTACAGAACTTTTTATAAGCAACAATTTAAAACCAAATAGAACGTTACACATTAATAAACTTCAAAGTAATTAAAAACACAAACTAATTGACTCAATCAGTTATAACAAGCTACTGCTTATAAATTAAGGTACTTACATGGAATAATCACAAACACATATTCTATCACTAGTAACGCACTTAGTGTCCACTAAACAGTCTTTGATCACTTTTTTCATGGATTGAAGCTGTCCGTAACAATTATTATTAATTAAGTGCCTTTGAATTGTCTATATTTTCCTACCATCCATTCGGGACTTTTTTAGCGGACAAGAAGAATTTATTAATTTATTATCTGTATGTTTTTCAGATGTTTATTCCATTTCCATAAATAATTATGACAAAAAAGTTGAAGGCTTTCTCGGAGAAGAATTAATGAATAAATTGAATTTGCGACGTTCCATGAGTAAACTTGTCAATAAAAGATGCAATTGGGTTCCACATAGTAAAATGTATTATGATGTCCGTAAAAAAGAACTGGAAGTGACTCCCGAAGTACTTACGTATTTCGACCAAGTAATCCTTTACGGAGTCATTGAAATCACAAACTTAACTAAGTATTTACAGAAAGAATTCGTTGTTGACGAAAAAATTACAAATACTCTTAACAACAAAGTAAAAGATTATAAGCAAAAGATTAAAAATCACATCACTATCAATCTTAAACAACAGACTAAAGGTTATCACAGGACTATAGTCGAAAAGGAATTTATGTTTTTAGATATACTTTCCTTCTCAAATAAGATTTTGCAGAATGATGCAAAAATAATGTTAGATAAAGTGTTAGAATCTGAATATAACCGGGATAAGAAAGTTGCAGTACAAAATTTTATTGATATAATTCATAAAACTCAAATTTATCACATGAAGAATATTATGAATTATATATGCGAAAAAATGGATATATGCAGACCTTACTTGTTTAAAGTATTTTGTCAGAACCAAGATCCGATGTTGCAAAAGGACTTTCTCATTTGGTTACGGTTTTGCAATAGCTACCTCTCATTTGGACAGAATAGTATAAGGTTACGATGGTGTTGGCATGTCTGAAAGATAAAAACCCCGGTCCATTTCATCTAGGAAAACGCTCCATACGAAAGGCTACTTAGTTATGACGTCACGCTTTTGTTCGGCAGCTATATTAAATATTGTGTTTATCAAAATGGTTTCTCAGACAAATTTGCTATAAATTCTATGGACTAATTAAAGGTATTATTTATTTTAATAAATTTTATACTTTTTAAATGGACTTGCCCACCCAACTTTTAAGGGTCATAAAACAAATAATACGCAATAATTACAACCAAGAGGTATACAAGCTACTCTAAAAGTTTAATATGTTTACGATTTTAATAGTATTTCGTTATTTTATTCATAAGTCATCATCCCAATTGTTTATTTTTCAACTTCTTTTTTAAGGTTCCGTACCAAAATGGTAAAAAAGGAACCCTCATGGTGTGACTCAGTCTGTCTGTCTGTTTGTCTGTCTGTCACAGCTGGATATCTCGAGAACTACTAATGGTATCAACTTGAAATTTGGAATAGTTTAATATGACATTTACCCAACTATTTTGCAAATAAGAAATAAATTAAAAAATAAATATATTTTTTACAACAGGGACTGAAAAGGGGTCTTAAAAATTTAAGGTAGGGCTACTAAAGCATGTGGGGTATCATATGAAAGAGCGTCATTTGCACGTTTTCAATATTTTTTTTTGTTTTAGGCCGCATAGTTTTCGACTTATGATGAAAAAAAATACCGTTCCCCCCCTTATCTCCGAAGTTTGCAATGAGAAAAATCTAAAATATTTCTATGTGATAGCAGTTTATATAAAGATTATAGGAAAAATAAAACGATGTCTCAATATAGCACACTTTTTTTGAAATTATCAAATTTCTAAAAAAGTTAACATTAGTTCCACTATCGGCCAAGAGATGGAGCTGACCTAAAACTGCAATACTAATTTTATTATTCTACTCTGCAGTGTGGTTTGATGGTGCAATTATGATGGTACGGAACCCTCGGTGCGCGAGTCCGACTCGCTCTTGACAGTTTTATTTTTCCTTAAATTTGTAATCTGTGATTGTTTTTCATTTAAATGTCATTCACTCATCACCATAATGTGTATGTAATATATTAGTTCGAGGAAGTGGGAGCCTGATGACCTGCAACACAGGTATTACACCTAGCGTAGGCATCAGTCTCACACAAACTTAATTGTAAAAGTTTCATGCACCTAAGTCATGTTCATGTAAGTTTGTGAAAAAAATAAATGCATATTATTATTGTTGCCGATGCCGACAACCTCAACACTGCACCATAGGATGATTTGCCAAGCAGGAACAGAATGAAACACCTTCTTAAATGCCCATATATTGTGGTTACAACGAAATCGGGCCGCGTGCGAGCTTACAAAATTTCCTACGTTCACACGCCCCTAAAATAACAATTTGTATGATAGCAAATATCTACTAATACAAAAACTTACATTTTCTACTTATCTTAGGTAGTTTACAAAATTCACATTATCACTACCCTACGTTACCATAAATTGTTAGCGGTGGTGGGGGTAGCAAACCCCCCACTTCTGGCTCGCAACAAATCTAATACTGGTAGTGGGGGTAGTGATTCCCCCACTCCTTTTTCTTTATGAGACTACCTATCTCTTTTATTATTTAGCTACCTTTACATTTTACCTTTTCATATAAGGAGGATTAGGCATTTTGGTTTTTCATCACCTTTATCAGAGACCTATACAAGAGGCCTTTATTTTATATAACCTACCTCTAAGTACCACATCAAAACATTTAGGGCTTATGGGACAAAGGTTGGCGTATGACCTAAACACATTTCAGGTCGCAACTACCACCTCCTGGACCCATATTACCTAGCCCATTACCTCAAAACCTTTACCGGGTAGTATAAGTAAAAACATAAGCATTAATATGCTTAATTAATAATTCATAGGATACCTTAAGTTTTAGTTCAAATAGGTATTGTTTAGGTATTTACCTAAACAATACCTATTTGAACTAAAACTTAAATATCTCACTAACTATAAAACTTACAGCTACGCTAAATATTTCGTTTTACAGAACTTTTTATAAGCAACAATTTAAAACCAAATAGAACGTTACACATTAATAAACTTCAAAGTAATTAAAAACACAAACTAATTGACTCAATCAGTTATAACAAGCTACTGCTTATAAATTAAGGTACTTACATGGAATAATCACAAACACATATTCTATCACTAGTAACGCACTTAGTGTCCACTAAACAGTCTTTGATCACTTTTTTCATGGATTGAAGCTGTCCGTAACAATTATTATTAATTAAGTGCCTTTGAATTGTCTATATTTTCCTACCATCCATTCGGGACTTTTTTAGCGGACAAGAAGAATTTATTAATTTATTATCTGTATGTTTTTCAGATGTTTATTCCATTTCCATAAATAATTATGACAAAAAAGTTGAAGGCTTTCTCGGAGAAGAATTAATGAATAAATTGAATTTGCGACGTTCCATGAGTAAACTTGTCAATAAAAGATGCAATTGGGTTCCACATAGTAAAATGTATTATGATGTCCGTAAAAAAGAACTGGAAGTGACTCCCGAAGTACTTACGTATTTCGACCAAGTAATCCTTTACGGAGTCATTGAAATCACAAACTTAACTAAGTATTTACAGAAAGAATTCGTTGTTGACGAAAAAATTACAAATACTCTTAACAACAAAGTAAAAGATTATAAGCAAAAGATTAAAAATCACATCACTATCAATCTTAAACAACAGACTAAAGGTTATCACAGGACTATAGTCGAAAAGGAATTTATGTTTTTAGATATACTTTCCTTCTCAAATAAGATTTTGCAGAATGATGCAAAAATAATGTTAGATAAAGTGTTAGAATCTGAATATAACCGGGATAAGAAAGTTGCAGTACAAAATTTTATTGATATAATTCATAAAACTCAAATTTATCACATGAAGAATATTATGAATTATATATGCGAAAAAATGAATATATGCAGACCTTACCCAGCTTTTTCTGATTACGTCTCTGATTTAATAAATGAACTACTTAGATTCAAAGACGAGAATCTATCACTATTGCTAATCTATGTAAAGACAAAAATGGAGGAGATGTGCAATTTCTTCAAGTCCTTTGTCAAACAAAATGTTCTTAACGTAATAACATTAAAAATTGGGAATGTATATCAAGAGGATTTGTTTCTGGAGCATGTGTATCTGGAGGATATTATTTTATATAAAATGAGGAATTTCTTAAAAAGTGTCAGAAGTACCATTACTGATAGGTACGCAATGCTGGTGACTGATGATGATGGAATAATGTTGCAATCAACAGCAACTTGTATTTTTATAGATATTATAAATACTACTTTTGGTAAAGACAAAGATCATGTTATTGAAATTATATTTAATATCGCCACGAAAGCAATACAAGCATGGGAGAAAGGAGATCGAGAAGATATTGATTCACCGGTCAATATTCTTTTAGATCATGTTATAAATATCTTAAGCCTGAACTGGAATTTGGCGACTAGAAGAGAGGTGATGATCTTGACAGAAGTAATAGCTTTAGGCCAATCCTTTGATGACGGATTTGATGAGATATTAACTTGCGGTTCTGAGTTTGTTCAGAACGGTACTCGGCCACTTCTTGTATGAGTTTTCAGTGGCTTTGGTTTTCCTTGACTTGAATTTCATTTTTAGAAAAAGTTCTTCCTAGGTGTTTTGGTGTTTTATTTACGCAAATTAGAATTTATTTTAAAGTAAATAAATTAGACTACATTATACCGATCTTTTTATTAGAAACAAAATTTTTATGAGGCTTCCTAAGATGAATATGCTAGTGAAACAAATTGATTACTATTTTTACAGTCGAGTTCGATAAGGCGATTTAGTGACCGAAAATTTTATTTAATATTGTAATTCAAATCACATCAAAATTATTCTGTAAAAAAAAATTGTTTAAAAAAACAAAAAACCGACTTCAAAAAACCTACCGCTAAAAAGCAAGAAATAATATTCGTAATAATAAAACACGTCTATTGAAGTCGGGTGGGGCTGGAGTACAAATCCCTTTTTTTAATTCTAAAAGCCCCACCCGACTTCAATAGACGTGTTTTATTATTACGAATATTATTTCTTGCTTTTTAGCGGTAGGTTTTTTGAAGTCGGTTTTTTTGTTTTTAAAAAAAAAAAAATTTTTTTATTTTTAGTGTAAGTACCTTTTGTATTAGGTAGTGTAGGTATATTATTTAGGTAGAAATTAAAAATCGGCTCAGCCAAACGTGAGTTAATCGCGGAGAAACATACATACATGCGGGTCAAACTGAGAACCTCCTTTTTTAAGTCGGTTAAAGAACTACACTTAAGATATCCCTTTTCCAACAAAAAAATAATTATCTTATTCAGTTCATAAACAAAGAAGTTATACTACTGATCATCGAGGTAGTTCACACAAAATCATACTATTTTCGTGCTTTTTTCAAGATTACTTGAAAAGTGCTGAACCGATTTCAAAATTTAAAAAAATGGGACCAACTTGGGAGTTTACCTAATGTAATAACGTTCGAATCATTTCAATCGGTCCAGCCGTCTTCGAGTAATCGGTGTACATACAAAAAACAAAAAAAAAAACGGGTCGAATTGAGTACCTCCCTCCTTTTGAAGTCGGTAAAAAAACTAGCCAAGTCTCGATGGAGCTGCTTGTTTATCTCTAAAAAGTAATGAAATCTAAACTAAGTCGTGCCAAGTCTAAGGTTCCTTACTGCGATTTCTTTGTTATTATATGTAGTTAATGTTGTGTGACTTGGCCGTTGATCATTCTTTATACGTTAGTGGGTACATGGTGGGTGGATTGGTAACTTAATGAATATTGATTTGTTACTAAATGAAGACTGAATTAATGTAAAAGTTCTTAATATAATTGTTGATTAGACAAAATTTAAACAATTTTATTTCATACTTGTTATAATATTTGATTATCCTGTCAAATTATCTATGATTTACAACATTTCAATGAAAAAAAACCTGCTGGAACCACGGGAACCGGTTCCCCCGGTTCTAGCTGTCTACAAGAACCGGGTATCAAAATCCTGGAGCCGGACACCTACGGAACAAGAACATCAAGTCTCATCCTTTATTTGATACGTTACGGTTGAGGGAATACGCAGTCGGGAGACCTATTTGATTGAAAATTGTTCTACAAAACGGTCCCTCGACTGCAGTGACACTTGTTATTTAACTTTTTAGTTTGTTTTTATTAGGGCAGTCGTATTTTTAAATTATTTTTAGTGGTATGAAAGGTTAAATAAAATTACATTTTAAGTATATTAACAAATTGCCATATATTTTAGTCTATTGATTTATACTGTAATGTTTGCTACAGTTATCTGGCCATAGTTATCTCCGAGGAATAAGGGTTAAGAAAGATGGTAGTTCAGTGAAACTACCAAGCTTTATAATTTTCTTTAAGATGAACACTTGCTTTTAACGTTTAGTTATCTTCAAGACTATTAAATAAAATTTAAAAACATGGAACAAGTTTAATATGATATTTGATAAGAGCTGTAAAGTCTCGAAATAATTTAAATATTAAAGGTGAGGTGCAAAATAAGATTTCATAAGTAGAACTTATTCTATGTAATGCCTAATAGGTTTGAAAATAGTAGTTTATGATAGGTACAGGTTGTTAAGAAGGTTTTTAAAACGAGTTGACGTTTTATAAGCCTGAGCCGCAGGCGAGGGCTAACCTAGTTGCGAGGCTAATCTAATTGTTCGTAAAATAATATCCCAATCGAATTATAGTACATTATGAGACAAGTTAGCTTAGGTTGGTCATTGCACACAAGGCTGTGGGTTGCAGCCCGAGCCGCAGGCGAGGGCGTAACTCAGCCGAGTGTGCAATGAGTAAAAGCTCACGAGTTTCATACGACGTTTTTCAACACATTTGCGAGGAAAATACAAAGTAATTTACCACACAGCAACAAATACAACAAAAATAAAATATGACAATTATGGGAAAAGGCGCGTAAGTTTTTTTTTTGTTTTTTTCACACGCCCAATGCAAGAATATTTTGCGAACAAAGGGGTGAGTGAGCATACAGCCTACTTCAAAACTATAATTTTAAGTGATAAAATGCAAATATTTTAATATTTTATAACAAAATATTATGAATTATGAATAATTTTATAATAATAAATATTTGTTTGACTTAATTAAAGATTTACACATTTATTTATTTCAAAAATGAATATGAACTTTCAGCGGCATACAACCCCTTTGTTGTTACTAAAAAAAATAACTGTATAACCCAGTTAAATTGGGAATGCTCTGTTTACTCGCATAGAACTTGCAGTAAGGTACTAATTTAACTTTGTAGGGATAATTCTATAACAACCTAGTGTTTTATATATTATTGCACGCGTTTGTTATAACTCGGTATGTGTATGGCTTTAAAAGCGATGTGTTAGGGCTCACTTTACGAGCAAGTGTGTTGAAAAAATTATTACAGTACGTTTTTCTTGAGCAAGCGAAAGAGAAACGCCTATAAAACATCCAAAGATTACAACATCAAGGCTTCGAGATAATGATCTCTTAGGGAAAAGAATCAATTAAGTGATCCCTGCCTGTCTCCCCTTAACCCTGTTGACGATCACGTAATTCAATAAAAGGGCTCATGTTCGCCGCAAAAACTCCCATTTGTGGGCGCGCTGTTACACCGAAATGAGCATTTCAAGAAATGTAAACTGGATTGTATAAATTAATAGGTAATGAGTTGACGCAAACTATTTACGTTATCGTATCGGATATATTGCTCGCTTTCAATGCGAGTGAAAGAGACAAAACGATAGTTTACGGGAGCGTAAACAGTTTGCATCAACTCATGGTAGGGCCACTGGTTTTTTTATACGTGTTACATAATACTGAACGACTTTTACTTTGGAACCAACTCTGAAATCGCGAAAGAAAAGACAGCTGTTTCATACAAAAATTAATATTATTTCGATAATATCAAAATGTATGAAACAGCCGACTTTTTTTACGCGATTTTACAGTGGGTCCTATACTAAAAGTTGTTCAGTTTGATGGTCCTTATCTACCATATTTGACATTAGGGCAGGCCTCCTTCACTCGCTCAAGGTCGGCGATAAGCACCTACCGCTAGCCGTTCGTTCAAACGAACAAGTGAGCAGCGGGCCGCCACACGCCCGCCTGCGTAGTCGCGCGGCATCTTATTCCCTGCGTAGATATTGCTTCTTTATAATAGTAACAATGTCGAATCAACATTACTATGCCGTGTACGTATATCAAAATAAAAAAAGCAATAAACAATTGTCGTTTATCACATTATGATATATGCTACGCAGTTCATTTAAAAGAAGACGACCCTAACATTGCGTCGTCAGAAAAGGTAAGAGCACGCGATAGAAAGAGAGGCCACTACTAGGTGAACTGCGTGACCTGAATTGCACTTTATAGTGTCGGAGATAAAGTCGCTATTTATTTAAATGACTTTGCCGAGTGCTGCTTCTGTACTTGTACTATTAGTTATTCTGTGATTAGGGGTTATTTTGTAAACAGTTGGGCGTACTGGTGGGGGGGCAGGGAGGGGCAGCTGCCCGCCTGGATTTAGTTTACCTCCAACTAACTATTTACTGTTGTCAATAAAAGTTCTTATTTGCCATTTGCATACAAGATATAACTTTTAAAAATTGTAGGGTGCACCCATTCTCAACTGACTAAAAAACGCGCTGTGCGGCCGATTTTTATTATGGGCAAGAGTACAAGATTAGTGGATGAAACTGATTATATACAGGGTCATTTTGAACTTACCATCCAAATTTTAAGGATGTGTCCAGTCCATGAAACTAAACAACTTTCTCTAAGAAACATGTGTCAAATTTCGTCAGAAAATTTTGGTCATCCCTTACTAAATTGACGTGATCTCTTTGATTTGTATGGAAAGTCGATTTTTATTTTACATAGTTATACAGGGTGGATTTTTGAGATGGTACATTAAGGACAGTTACCTTAACCGTTATAGTTACAGGAAAACGTCCCTAGGAGACCATCCATAACTTTTTAAGATATTCTGAACTGCATTCACAGATTTTGGAAAAAAAATTACCGTTAGCAAAAAAAAATGCTAAAATAGGTACCAAAAAAAATTGTTTTATGCTAATCGATCCTATTTCGTGTGGGGATCAAAAAACTCTATGGGACCATTTAAGGTATGAGTACTAGAAACGACAAAAATCGCGAAAAACTTTTCCCATACATTTTGTACTGAAAAACGATAAATCAACTCGAAATATTTTTTATTGCCAAACGATCCTATTTCTTACTGTGATCAAAATACTGAAATTTGAGTACAGATGTTGCGAATTAATTGCTATTTGCATAAATAGAGCAGCCCCCCTCAAAAAAATATAAAATACTTAAAAATATGTAAAAAGACCAATTTATAAATGATATACCGTTGTAATAGTGATTAAATAACCAAAAAAATTGTTTAAACATAAAATTAACCTTTAAAAATATTCAGCCAATTTTTTTTCAGACATTCCCCGTTGTAGAAAGCTTTATTAAAAAAATACGCACTGAAACTCTTGGAATACTAAAAATGTCTTAATCTTATTATTATATTTGAAGTTACGAGACCATGTCATCAGTGACACAAATGCGTGGCGCGTGGCAAAATGATGCCGCGAGGCGAGATACACCGAGCTAATTACCGCGTTGCGCATCACGGCGAGACGCGAGAGGCATCATGAACAAGTCATTATAAACATAACATGGTAGGCGGCAGCGCGCTTTTTTAATTATGGAACTTTGAGACTTTGAAAAATATATTTGAAGAAACTCACGTTACAAGATCATGTGATACAGTGACACAAATGGGTCGCGTTCGCGCGTGACAAACGATGCCGCGAGATACACCGAGCTAATTACCGCGTGGCGCATCACGGCGAGGCGCGAGAAGCTTCATGAACACGCAATATAATATCATTGTGAACACGTCATTATAAAAATGTAATGGTAGGAAGCTTTTTAAAAATGGAGCTTCTGATTTCTAAGGTATTAACCCTTTAATTCCAGGAAAATGAGACACAATAGTTATTTCATTATTGCCCGGCTACCGGTAGGGTAGCCGCGTGGGATTTCTTTAAGGGAATTAATTAATTGGGTGACTGGAAATAATTAAAAGCGACTATTAATAGGTACTTAAATACTAAACCGGGCAGCGGTTTATTTTTGGGCAACAAAATGACTAAACGGGTGACAACTGTGGATTACATAAAAAAAACGTTTTAAGAAACAAAAAACCGACTTCAAAATCCCACTCTACCTCTAAAAAACAATAAATAATATTAAAATCACTAGATACGCATTATCATTGTAATAAAACACGTTTATTTTATTGAAGTCGGGTGGGGCTAGAGGACAACTTTTTTTATTCTAACAGCCTCACCCGAATTCAATAGACGTGTTTTATTACAATGATAATGCGTATCTAGTGATTTCAATATTATTTATTGTTTTTTAAAGGTAGAGTGGGATTTTGAAGTCGGTTTTTTGTTTCTTAAAACATTTTTTTATTTTTAGTGTAAGTACCTTTTGTATCAGATATATTATCTAGGTAGATAGAAAAATCAGTTTGGCCAAACGTGAGATAATCGCGGACAACCGTGCATACAGGTCAAACTGAGAAGAGAACCTCCTTTTTTGAAGTCGGTTAAAATACCAAAACCTTGTCCTAAGTGTAACAAATACTTTTCTGAAAACCGCATCAAAATTGGTTCAGCTAAACGCGAGATAATCGCGGACAAACATACATACATACATACATACATACAGGTCAAACTGAGAACATCCTTTTTTATTTTTTGAAGTCGGTTAAAAAAGCACGAAAATAGTATGATTTTGTGTGAATTACCTCGATGATAATGGTCGTATTACTTCTTTGTTTATGAACTGAATAAAATAACTATTATTTTCTTGGAAGAGGGATATCTGTGTAGTTCTTTAACCGACTTAAAAAAGGAGGTTTTCAGTTTGAACCGTATGTATGTATGTAATATATGTTTCTTCACGATTATCTTACGTTTGGCTGAGCCGATTTTACTAGGTACCTAAATAATTTATCTACAAGGTACCTACACTAAAAATAAAAAAATAATAAATTGTTTAAAAAAAACAAAAAACCGACTTCAAAAAACCTACCTCGAAAAAGCAAGAAATAATATTCATAATAATAATAAAAATTTAAGGCTTTTAGAATAAAAAAAGGAATCTGTACTCCAGCCCCACCCGACTTCAATAATAGACGTGTTTTAATTATTATGAATATTATTTCTTGCTTTTTTGAGGTAGGTTTTTTGAAGTCGGTTTTTCGTTTTTTTTTTCAATATCTGTAGTTGCCCTCAGTCCGTCGCCCACTTAGTGTTTCAGTACGCTATATTCAGTATTGTTGATACCCAAAATGGGAATTTATTGTTACCCGATTAAATACTACCCTTTCTGATTGAAATGTATTGACATTTTTTTTTTATATTTTTGTGATTTTCTGCTTATTAATCGTACTTAAGTGTTTATTTTGATTATGAATTGTTACAGCAGTACAAAATTAGGTTTTCATATAATAAAAGCACTATTTGACAGAATAATTTGAATGAAGACCGAACATAATTCGTACTCTTTACTTTTACTTTTAATTTAACGTATTAAAATTACTTCAAAGATGCTTCAAAGGAGGAAAACGTAGGTGCAGGTGCTAACAATGGGGAATGTACGAAAAAATCAAATTGGCTGAATATTTTTTCATAGGTAGGAATAAGCTCCCCTAGAAATAGAAAAAAAATTCAGAATTTTCGGTTGCGTGAAAATATTTAAAAAATTAAAGTCTCTTCGACTTCACAAATGTAGGAAAGTAACAGCAGAATGGAGATTATACCTTTGCCAACACCTGCCACTATGAACAAGAATTAAAAAAATATATATTGACATTTTGTGTTGAAATTTTTTTTAATACCTACCATGTTGTGGTTGTGGCAGGTGTTGGCAAAGGATTGTTTAGTAAAAAATAAATTCTTCTATAAATATTTAAAACCCTAATACCCACAGAAATACCTACAGATACCTATACCTACAGAAATTTTAAACCTAAAAATTTTAAACCTAAAAACTTTAAACCTAAAAACGTAGGGCGCGTTTTGTAAAATTTATCATCTATATTGTCAATCTATATTCTATAGCATGCGCCCCACGTTTTTAGGTTTAAAATTTTTAGGTTTAAAATTTTTTTAGGTATAGGGTATTAGGGTTATAAATATTTACAGAAGAATTTATTTTTTACTTTTTAGTTTGTTTTTACTACTCCGTTTTAAAGTTTTTAGTCCGATTTTTTTTTGTAATAATTTAGTCCGTTTTAAAAGCGTGTTTTTAAAAAAGTTTTTTTTTAGTAATTTTTTTATTATGGTTGGTTTTCAAATCTACATTTTGAAGATTGACTTCCTACTTCCTATTAATTTTAAATGTTAAAGTATAGATGTTTGGATGCTTGTTACTCAATCATGCAAAAACGGATGAACGGATTTAATGAGATTTGGCATACAGATATTTTATAACCTGGATCAAAACATAGGATACTTTTTGTTCCCGGTCAAGGGATTCCGAAGTTGCAGGTGGAAATTCATGATTTCATTGATTTCAAAAATAACAAGAAATTTATTTTGCCTAGTTTCTTTAATATTAGATGAAATTAACAGAATTTTGTATTTATTTTTTTATAAAGTCGTTCTTGATGTCCATCTCTACAAAAGGTTTTTTTTTGTTAATGTAACATTAATTTTATCCTATTTTTAACTTGTTTTAGTTTTCATGCGCCTCAGGATCCCATACAAATCCTGTAACGCACCGCGCGTATCTTGAGATAAGAGAGCCTGCCCGTTACTAGCTTCATAGAAGGAAAATCATTTATTGTGAAGGCCATCTCTTGTATCTTTGAATACGTGAAATCGGCTTTACTAAACAGACTAGAGAATTGCTATGTTGTTTAAAAAATATAGTAGTTTTTATTTATCTTTATATACCTAAGTGATTATCAAAGTACTAAATGTAGGAACGACTTATTTAAAATAAAAATAGAAATAATCAACATTTAATCATAAAATATACTATTACAATTTTTTTTAATTAAGATTTAGAAACATTGTTAAGTCAGTACTAATTACAGTTACTACGACCTACAAAAAAAATCATGCACATAGCATAGTAATTTTCGAAAACATTATCAAGGATGACATTTCCAGTAGGTAAAGAATAAAAAATCAACATGAACAAGAACTCACGATTAGTTGACAATGTCAAAGATCAAATTAAAAATAATCTCTAGTCTTCGTTTCTAGTACAAATTAATCGGTGTTCAGTATCATAGATAATACACTATATAATTCAAATTCAGTATGACAAAAATACCGAAGTAGGGGCGGTTCGGTATTTTTTTCTGATTACTGGCTTTGGTTAAAAAATAATGGGTATTTTTTTTATTTTTTTATTACAGATTAGGCCCATTTAAGAAACTAATTTGAATATTTTAACATTTGGTTGCGTATTTATTTTTTTATAAATATGTTTGTCTAGTGGATACAAGGAGGTTTATATAGGGAGTGAGTACTATACAAAAATTTTCACTTATCGTTTAAAAGAAATTTAACTTTATTGAATTTGACATAGAATTGAAATTCTATCGACGACATTGACTGAAGGCACTACTGTGTGAATGAGACAACACCAGGTGGAGGTCGGTGTCTCGTTCGCACAATTGCCATTACTAAACAATAATACCACGATAGTAGGACTAAAAATATGTACGTTACCAATCAAGTAGTGTATCAAAATTAAGGATTCGGAGTGGGAAGTCGAATATATACTATTTAAATATTAATTTAGAATGACACATAATAATTGTAATATAAAACAGAACTTACTCTTTTGATTTAATTAGATATCTACAATAATGCTAATCAGCTATCATCGGTGAGGTAGTAATATGTGTATAATCAATCAATATAATAATTTTTTGACAAGAAAGTAACAATGCAATTTTTATAAAACTAAAAATCCAAGATGGCGGCCAACTTTTTTGTTTTTGGGCCGATTTCGATGAAACTCGGTTTTTGGAACTATTTTGACAAGAAAATAACAATGCAATTTTTATAAAACTAAAAATCTAAGATGGCGGCCAACTTTTTTGTTTTTGGCCGATTTCGATGAAACTCGGTTTCTGGAACTATTTTGACAAGAAAATAACAATGCAATTTTTATGAAACTAAAAATCCAAGAAGGCGGCCAAATTATTTATTTGTTTTGTCAACCGAGTCACATCAAAATCAACCCAAAAACAAAATTAGCAGCCATTTTGATCTTTTTGATTTTTCCATCAGTTTACATTGAGTTGTCATTTTCTTGCCAAAATATTACCAAAAACCGAATTTCATCGAAATCGGCCCAAAAACAAAAAAGTTGGCTGCCATCTTGGATTTTTTAATTTTTTCAATATTGTGTTATTATTTTCTTGTCAAATTAGTACTAAAAACCGGTTTCATTAAAATCAGCCCACAAATAAAAGAGTTGGCTGCCATATTTTTTTATATATTTAACATTTCATTGTTATTTTTTTATCAAAATAGTAACAAAATCGAGTTTCATCAAAATCGGCCCACGAACAATATAGTTGGCCGCCATCTTGGTTTTTTTTATATTTTTAACATTGTGTCGTCGTAAATCTCTTGCACCCATTTTATTAACTTCACAAGTAAAGAAATTGGTGGAAGTATTTTAGACCTTATTGACATATTTACCAAAATAACAGTTTTTAAAGAAACAGCAAAGTAAATGAACAAGTATAATTATGGGAAAAAGCAATCGAATTTCAAACATCAATAAAGTCGAAAATCGTTTACATCTTTTTTTTAACTACAGATCACTAGACAATGTTTTCCTACTTTCACTTGTTTTTCCAACATTCATTTGTTTTTCCGAAGTTCACGCACATTGTATTTTTATAAAAAAATGGAATAAACTTTAAAGTTGCGTAATTATTTACACTTGAACTTAAATTGAATTGAATAAACTAGAATTTTGTATTGGTTGAATTACCATATATTAAAAAAAAATATATATAAAACCAAGAGGGATACAATACAAGTAGGGTTGCCAACATGTCTTTACTACTCCTATAGTTAATCTAAGACTTTTATTTCTCAAAGAAAGAACAATTTTATATTTTGAAAATGATTACCAACATAATCCCAAAATAAAAATATAGCAGACTGTGGTGGTCCCCGCGGCTGCGTGTCGCTTGTCTGCTGATAATGACCAATCTGTATGTGATACTTACTGTATCTGTTTTGATCGTCTAGTGATTTATATGATTATAATATCCCAAAATATAACTCAGCTTAAACCAAGTGTACCTTTTAACAATCTCGTCTGAGATTGTTAATGTTGTATGCCTTTAGTAACGAGTTTAAGGTGTGATCATAATTTTTCGATTAATAAAAGATTACAATGATTTTAATACACGTTTGGATTCAATCTTGATATGAGCATCTATTCAGTTGTGATCCTGCCAGCCCTACCCTGAGTTTTGACATCATCGTTAGACGTGTGTCAATTAATCGCTGTCTTATTAACCCTTTTTTTATTATTAATTTTATGGGAGAGAAAAAATTTCTCACCTTCTTTTTGAAAACAGATGGCCATCTTAAGGGTTAGATCAGCCTTTAGCGCTTCCAATATATATCCTATGCTATTTCTACATTGACCACAATGAAAGTCACACTCTGTACCATTTGAATCCAAACAGTGTGTTTCTGATTTAGAATAAAACTAAATGAATACTAATTATTACTTTATGAATCACAACCTCTAGCCTAAATTCAATTATAGTGTCAAAGGTTTATGACAACTTCATAAATAATTCATGTTGAATGAATGGCATTTCATTTAGATATATAATGTGCTCTAAATGAGAGTCTTTTTAAGCTGAATTTGGTATCAATTAACATGGCTATCAATTTAAAACCAATAAAATTCTAAGTTCTGTTCGAAAGAACTGTGATAGCTTTTACTCTATCTATAAACATGTACCAAGTATTTTTCAAGTGTCATGACACTGTAAATCAAATTCAAAGTATGGAATCTAATTTTGTCCATTACCCAACAGACAAAATAAAGCATCATCATCGAAGATGAAACTAGTATATTAATTTAATGATATCTACAAAAGGTATTAAACTCTATCTCTGGAAAGTAGTTATTGCAAGTAATTCTTCAGTGAAAAAGGGGTGCCTATAAATGGGAAAATAAATATGAATACAGAATAATTGTTTAGAGTCATTTATTATTGGCAATGTTTGGTTTTGGTATTTGTTTGATTATTTGTTTTGTTCAAGAAAATAACTTTAATTGGTTTTGATTTAGTGATTTGACTGTTAAGTTATTGTAATTATTTAATAAAAGGGTTTAATTTAGAGGTTTTGATTATTTTTGAAATTATCTGATTATTATGAATCATTAATAGTATATATTATATAAATAAGTCTTTAATTTGAAATTGTTTGATTATTTGATCAATTTAAAAATAATGCTTTAATTATTTGAACAACTTATAAAATGACTCTTAAGAAAAACTGTTGGTTAATTTGATCAATTTCTCGCGATAGAAAGAAATTGACCCCTCGCTTTAATTCTAAAGCAAATGAATATGGAAAAATAAAGCGAGATAAAAAAAAAACCATATTCGCTATTTAATTCCTTATTGTAAACAACACACATGAAAAACAAAGAGTGAAATATAACATAGCGTATCTATTTTAGACTTTTAGTTATGTGAGATCGATGCACATCAATTAAATAATTTATTTACTTAACACAATTTATAAATGAGAAGTCTAAAATAGATATGTGTTTTATACATAATTATTATTTCTATTTACTTAACTTATCTTTCTGCAGTAAGGAGCTCCTTCACTACTATTCATAAATAGGTAAAATAAGTATTAATACTTCATGGTTTAAACAAAGGAAGGGACACCAATTTTAGGTAAGCAAAATTTTACAACACAACGTCTACATTTCACCGTGTCCCCAACGCTAATCCCCCGCCTTTTCAAATATCTCTATACAATTGTTAACAACAATAGAATTACAACTACTTAATTCTAATACGCTCTTCCTGTTATGAAGATAGAGTCCAATTTGGTTTATCACAACTCCTGCGCACTTTTCACAAAACCACACCCTCAATGCTGTGACGCGCTGTTTGATTGGCTTGTCCTTGATTTCATCTCTTTCTGTTACATGGCATCATATTTGTCGAGTTTCAACATTTGACTTGAAATCAAATCATTGTATACAACAATGATCCGGGTACTATTGAATTGTTTTCAGTCACTGTCTCATGAAACCTGAAAATAAAAGGTATTTGCGTAGAAACTGCATTTTTAGATTTCGAAAATACCTAAGGAGATGTGGGATTATCTCCGTAGTCTTTATCCATCCGAACTGAAGGTCCAAGTTTGATCAGCAAACGAAGTTCAGTTATCACATCCCTGTTCTCGTGTTGGCATTTTTTTATATACGTTTGGGTCGGCTATGCGCGTCGCAAGCAAGTGTTGCAAAAACTACTTGCAGAAAAAACTTATCTTCCATTTCAAAGATGTGGAATATTTTTAAACGATATTTACGAACTAAAATGTCAACCGAATAGAAATTTATTGTCTATTTAAGTGTCAAAAAAGTGTCAAAAAAAAAGGAAATTTGAGTTACATTACTTTGGCAACGAATTTCTAAGACGTTTTTAATGGTAGCCACATGTTGAAATGTTTGGCGATGTTTTCAGTACTATAGATTTTTTTCTTGTCGTGTATGGCCTATGGTCCATTACAAGACCAACCAATGACCAAACTATCGTTTGAAGCTTTTGAATTTGACATTGACGAGGTCGGAATGCAGATGAACGCTTAGAATTCAGATACGATATACTGCTCGGCATTTATATTGGCAAGTAAAAGATGAGACAAAAAAACTTTTTTAACAAAAAAGAAAAACCTCCTTCAAAAAACCTGAAACAAAAACAGCTTCAAAATTAAATACCTCTAAAAAAGCGAGAAATAAAATTCAAATCATTAGTTACGCATAACATTATTAATAAAACACGTCTATTGAAGTCGGGTGGGGCTGGAAGACAAGTATTTTTTTTTATATTTCTGAAAGCCCCACCCGACTTCATTAGACGTGTTTTATTAATAATGTTATGCGTAACTAATGATTTGAATATTATTTCTCGCTTTTTTAGAGGTATTTAATTTTGAAGCTGTTTTTGTTTCAGGTTTTTTGAAGGAGGTTTTTCTTTTTTGTTAAAAAAGTTTTTTATTTTCAACTTTTTAGTGGCAGGTATGTAAGCATGTAAATATTTTTTTAACTTTATAAAATATTTTCAATGGTAAAATGCCCACAACTCAAATTCCCAATTTACGGTGTTTGTTTTTGAGGAGTTCCATTGTGTCTTCGTAGTCCAAGTCTAGTCCAAAACCTTGCATTGCAGACCATGGTTTGGTTTGTTTTGGATTGTCATAAACCTACCAAAATCCAAATCACTTTACATATACTATTTGAATTTGAGGAGTTCCCTTGTGTATCTTCGAAGTTCAAAGTCCAATACCAATGAAATTAAAATGTGACCACTCTTGAAGTATACCCTTTCAAACAAAAAAAGAATCATCTAAATCGGTACATAAACAAAGATCTTATGTTCGAAAATCCGTAAAAACATGTGTGATGGCAAGCTAAATAATTGACATTTTTCAGGATTATGAAAAAACTACCTGCCAGATCTCTGTAATTTTTTTATGGGACCACACACAAACTATGTTCTTTAAGATAAAAAAAGAATTGTATAAATCGGTTAACAACTGACGAAGTTATGGTAAAACATACATAAAAAAAAAATAAAAAAAAATACCGATGACTTGAGAACCTCCTCCTTTTTTTGAAGTCGGTTAAAAATGCGCAGTAGCCATAAACACCATGTTTATGGCTACTGCGCATCTTTTGATTTAAATATAAATGCTGGGCAGTATACACTACACGCTATCGAATCAGTCAATATGCCCGATCACAAATTTGAAAAAATAAAGATTTGTTTCTTAGCGTTCGATGTTGAAAATATCGTATTTTTGAGTACTATTTATTTCTTCAACAGTATATAGTACGTAGACCCGAAATATAGTAAAATACTATGTTATAGTACGGTTGGCAACCCTAGATACAAGCTACTCTAAAAGTTTAATATGTTAATATGTTTACGAGTTTTATTAGTATTTCGTTATTTTATTCATTAGTAATCATCCCAATTGTTTATTTTAGCGGAAAAATTGGGTAACCAGAATTCCATATTTCCTGGTTATTCATTCATGCGTGCAGTTTTGTCCATAAGGATCTTTTAGGGGTCGACCTTCACAAAGTTGCTGCTACAAATTAAGCAGTTCAATGGTTTCGAAACCAATACCTACTCGACCGCAATGTATGGATCAGCTGATTTTTTTCGCGATTTCAGAATTGGCCCCATAGTAAAAGTTGCTTGCAATCATGAGTGGAACCACCCCACTGCGGGAACCAAATTATTAAAATTTCACGAAGTATAGTAAAAAAAATTCATCCACTAAGTAATCTTGTACTGTCTTGCCTGTCTATAGTTAAAAGACAACCGCGCACCGTGGTTTTTAGCCAGTTTCATTCACTATTAATGTAGGTACTCTGTTTTTTTTCGATAGACAACAGGCAAGTCAAAGTCAAAGTCAAAGTCAAAAATAGCTTTATTCAAATAAACTTAATTATTAAGTACTTTTGAATCGTCTATATTTTCCTACCACCCGTTCAAGACTTTTTTAACTGACAAGAAGAACGGGCGCAAGAAACTTATCAGTTTTAATAGCAATAAGTAACGATATTTACAAACTTAAATATATCGTTACCAGATAATTACAACAGGGTGACAGGATTATTGGCAACAAACATAGACTTATTATATTTGCAACAAAGTACTTATAGTAGTTATGTGTTACATCATTTCCACGCATTTTGATCTTTAAGATAATCGTCTACTTTATAATAGGTCTATTTATACGTCTATTTATAATACCTTTACCCATGAGCGTTTTTTTAACATGGTTTTTAAATTCATGCAAAGGAAGATCAATTACTTGTTGTGGAACTTTATTAATAAAGGCTATGCCTTTCCCCATAAATTAACCTCTAGTTTTTGCAAGCCTAAATCTTGGAACGGCAAGTTTATCTTTATTTCTTGTATTAAACTGGTGATTATTGCTGTTCTTAGCAAATGAATCATAGTGTTTTCTTACATAAACTAAATTTTCATATATGTATTGGCCTGCCAAAGTTAAAATATTTATTTCTTTAAACAGTTCTCTCAAGGTATCTCTCCGCCGAAGATTGTATATGCCGCGAACAGCTCTTTTTTGAAGTACAAAAATATTTTCAATACTGGCAGCTGAGCCCCACAATAGCAGTCCATAAGACATTACACTATGAAAATAACTAAAATATACTAACCTTGCCGTTTCAATATCAGTTAAAAGCCTTATTTTCTTAACAGCGAATGCTGCTGAACTAAGTCTACTTGACAAGGCTTCGATATGTGGATCCCATTGAAGTCGAGAATCTAGTGTAATACCTAGAAATTTTGTACTTTCAATAAACTCGACTTCATCGTCATTCAAATTAATATTTAATTCTGTCTGCTCAACATTAGGCAATGAAAATTTTACACATTTAGTTTTTTTGGGGTTAAGTGCTAAATTATTACTATTAAACCAGTATGAAACTTTAGAGAGGGCACTATTTACTTCGTCCGAACAGTTATTACATCTGTTTACTTTGAAAACTAAAGAAGTATCATCCGCAAATAGTACTGTCTCACATAAATTATTCGCGTAGTTGGGAAGGTCATTTATATAAATTAGAAACAGCAATGGGCCCAATATTGATCCCTGCGGCACACCCATATTGATGGGGGCTCCAGTAGATTCAGTTTTATTTATCACTACTTTCTGAGTTCTATTGAACAAATACGATTTCATAAGGCTAACTGATTTATCAGAGACACCATAATGTTCTAGCTTCTTTAATAGTGTTTGGTGATCAACGCAATCGAATGCCTTAGAAAGGTCACAGAAAATACCAATTACATCTTGCTTTTCTTCCCAAGCGTCAAGAATATGTTTGAGAAGTGCAATTCCAGCATCAGTAGTATTTGTACCCTTGGAAAATCCAAACTGATTTTTATGAAGTATATTATTGTATGTGAAGTAATCTAATAATTGGGAATATATAATTTTTTCAAATATTTTACTAAGTGCTGGAAGTATTGATATTGGCCTAAAGTTAGCTGGGTCACTTTTATCCCCAGATTTAAAAAGAGGAATCAATTTACTATTTTTCATTAAGTCAGGAAAGACCCCTTCATCAATACATTTGTTAAAAATAAAAGCCAAGTAAGGGGCTTATCAACACTAGACTCCAGGAGGGAGACAGCGATGTTGGGACAAGCACTAAGAGTACTGGTAGTTTCTGCTGGTATCCTAGCAAAGAAATCTCAAAAACTTTAGCGACCTCATTGTCAGACTCAAAAGTTTGATTACCAGATTTTAAAAAGAAGGAATTTATATTGGATTTTGATTTGCCCGTTTCTTTATTGATAATATTCCAAGTAGCCTTAATTTTATTATCAGCTAATTTTATTTTATTTGCAAAGTACTTGGACTTTGCTAGGATACAAACCTGTCTGAATGTTTGTGAATACTTCTTGACAAATTCAATGAAGTTAGGATCACAGGAAGTAGCTTTTTCTGCATAAAGTTCGTATAATTTCCTTCTGCTCTTATATATACCGGGTGTGGCCCAGTCACTAAATTTCGTACTATCGTTACATTTGATGACTTTTTGCTTAAAAGTTTCACTAAATTCGGTTTGAACTACGCTAAATAAATGATTATATAAGTTCTTGGCTTTAAAATTTGGTTCTGGTAATGTTTCAATTTTACTTGTGACATTGGTTCTGAATTTTTCAATACAGTGTTTTTTTATTGGTCTACACATTATTTCCCGTTTAGGCGGAACATGATGGTGCTCAATAGAGGCTAATTGTCCACTGTGGTCGGATTTAATACAATTCAAAATTGATTTTTCAAGAATATTACAGTTACAAAAAATATTATCTAAGCAGGTTGCCGATGTGGGAGTGATTCGCGTTGGTTCATTAAAAGTATGTAGTAAATTAAATGATTTAAATAGGTTTATGAACCTACTCGATAGCTTGGCTAATTTAGGATCTAAGATGTCGACGTTAAAATCTCCACAAATCGCGACTTTTTTATTCTTCCTACAAGTTATTTTTAACACTTCCTCCATAGTGGACTCAAACTCAGAGTAATTCGCGGTGGGGGGTCTATATACACATACTATAATTATTTGATCAAGTTCCACACAAGACAACTCAATGGTTCGTTCAATTGAGAGGGATACTACATCTTTGCGCTCTTTACAATGTAAACTATTATGTAGAATAATAAGTGAACCCCCTCTTATAGCAGATTTCCTATTAAACGAGCTAGCAACTTTATAATTATCCAAACTTAAAATTAATTCGTGCTTTTTCAACCAATGCTCTGTAACACATAACACATCAATATCTTCAGAATTTAAGAATAAGCTAATTTCTAAATCCTTGCGAGAAAAGCCTTGTATATTTTGATGGACAATTCTTAAACAGTTTGGCTTGCCTATTGTCGGCTTAGCGCTAGAGGATGCCTCTATTGTCTCAAATGGTAATTTAAATGTAATACATTATTACTAAAATTATTTACAGAATTATTTGGAACGGATTCCAAAGTTGAATTACACATGTCAGACGTTAACTGCTCAATAGAAGCAGATGTTTGTCTAGCCAAATTTTGGCTAGTTGTTTAAAATAAAAAGATAGCGATAATGCTATTTGTCTCGTAAAAGAAGAAGGCAGATAATATTTATCTTTTGTCAAGTAAAAATTGTAAAATAATTTATTAATGTCAATTAAATGCAGCTGTTGGCTATTATAAAATGCCACTGTATTTAAAGATAGATTCAAATTAAATCTTACATTATTTTCCACCTGTGACAGACTTTTGCTGTAGGGAAATGTAAACAATTGCAAACATTTTCCCCTAATTGATTTTGTATCAATTGGCCTAATTTCTTTCCAATTTCATCACAATACATTATGTATTGTGACATTGGTTTACTGCAATCATCTTTTATACAAGACAAGAGTACCTACTCTTGTCTTGCCTGTTGTCTATCGAAAAAAAACAACCGCGCAGCGCGTTTTTTGAGAGTTTCATCCCTAACCTAACACATTTTTTTGTTTTTTTGCGGTGCCAATTAAAGCTTTGTACAGACTTGTTCATTTTGGCGTATCAGGTCACCGTATCTTTAATATACGTAGTCTTTTTGATACAGTATTACTTTAACGCACGCCCAACCAAACTAGCGATGTATGGTAAAGATACGGTGATCTGATACGCCAAAATGATACAAGTCTGGACAAAGCTCAATGTCCCTCCAGACGTGATGCCCTAAGCAATTGCTTAATTTGTTTATTAAAATGTTTATTATTATAATAGTGGGTAATCCAGCACTAGGTAATAGTATGTTATGGTCACAGTCAACCTCGCGCGTCAACTATGTTTTAGACAATAGCATAGCTGATGTGTTATCAACTGTATAGCACGAGTCAAGGCGGAAATATATTATTGTGTTGTGTTGTGTCGTGTCGCGACAGAAGCGTATCGGTTACATACATTTAGTATGGCTAGAAACACATTACTACAGTGTGTCGTGTCGACACAAGACAACACAATAGTGTGTTTCTAGTCATACTATATGTATGAAACCGATACCGCTTCTGTCGCGACACGACACAACACAATAGTATATTTCCGCCTTTATTGACGAGCACCTCCGGAACTATTCTGTAAATTCGCCCCTCAGCCGCTGACAGTGTCATCTGCAATATGTGTTGCAATTGGAATGGAGATCGATATTTGCCAATTCTGTTTACTTGCACCGCTTTGCACTAGGTAGGTATAGTTGTGCCTAGTTTTGATAGGCTTTATTTATAGGATTTCTCAACGACTTTTGAGATTAAAGTCAGATGTAAAAAAGTATTTTCAAGAGTAGGTACCTACCTACCTATTCTTTTTACATATTGAATTCCGCTTATCTTCCCTTAACATGACCACCGAAATAAGATATTTATTTTTTATTTTAAAATAGGAGCCGCCCGCGACTTCGTCAGCGTGGACAGTTATTTTTGTGATTTTTATCCCTCGTAAACTGTACGTTTTTTCTGGATTAAAAGTACCCTGAATCCTTTTCTGTACCCCTGATAACGTTAAATCGTGAAGGCGTAACAAACAAACAAACAAACGGACTTTCGCATTTATAATATTATAGTATATAGTATAGTATTATTTAATATAGTACAGTAAAGTAAGGAAGTAAGGATAAGGATTCTTTAACGATTTATCGACACTAAATTGTGAAAGTCGTTTGTATTTTAATTTGCATTTGGTTGTCATTATGGGGACAAAATTCTTTAAAAAGAAAATACTATCAGTCTCAACAGCCTTTCTTGTTTTCCATCCATGTTCATCAGTATCAGAAAACTATCACAATAGGGATGACAACCACATGAGTAAAAAAACGTATGACAACTATTGAATATAATAACAAAATACTAATGAAATCGTAACATATTCGTAAACATATTAAACTTTTAGAGTACCTAGCTTGTATACCTCTTGGTTTTATATATTGCGTTATGACCCTACAAAGTTGAGTGGACAACCATTTAAAAAGTATGAAATTTATTAAAATAAATAATAACCTTTAATTAGTCCGTAGTCTAAGAAACCATTTCAACTGTTTTTATGGTAACCGAATCGCACCCGGTATGCCCCCCTAGCTAGCATGACCGACGAAACACGATATATATCGCGTGATATGACATTTTATCGACACGTCACAATAATGTTTTGTACATTTTCACCATCTAATTGGCTTTGCTAACTTTTTGAACATGACCGGAAATCTCAAAACCATTTCGAGAAATAAGCTTTCTGTACAATGTCTACTAATTAGATTTCAAAATAAGTCTATATTTTTAAAGATATTCAATAAAAAGCTTTAACCTTCAAATGACCTTTCTATGACGTCATCAAATGCAGATCCCCCAGCTATAATAAAAAAAGAAAAAAAAGAAAAAAAAACCGGCCAAGTGCGAGTCGGACTCGCGCACGAAGGGTTCCGTACCAAAAACGCCAAAAAAATGGCGTGTTGTATGGGAGCCCCCCTTAAATATTAATTTTATTCTGTTTTTAGTATTTGTTGTTATAGCGGCAACAAAAATACATCATCTGTGAAAATTTCAACTGTCTTCCTATTGTCGTTATTAATAACGAGCAAAAAACGGCAAAAAAATCACGTATGTTGTATGGGAGCCCCCCTTAAATATTAATTTTATTCTGTTTTTAGTATTTGTTGTTATAGCGGCAACAGAAATACATCATCTGTGAAAATTTCAACTTTCTAGCTATCACAGTTCATGAGATACAGCCTGGTGACAGACAGACAGACAGACAGACCGACAGACAGACAGACGGACAGCGAAGTCTTAGTAATAGGGTCCCGTTTTTACCCTTTGGGTACGGAACCCTAAAAAAGGGCAAAGACAATTTTGACAATGAACTTGGCATTAGGGATGGTGGAAGGTGGAAGTGAAAAAATGTCGATGTATATATATAATAGGTAATATTTTTGAGAAAAATTGGGATGATGACTAGTTAATGGTTTCTAACTTTAAGGTATAGTAAAGCAAAAAGAGAAGCAAAATAAACCCTTACCACAGAATACATAATAGTACAAGTCCTTACGCGAAATTTTGGCTCGATTTTACGAATTTTACTATGATTTCTAAGATTCTAAAGTTGGTTAAAAAAAAATCAAAATGCTCTAGTGACAAAATAGTGTAGACTATTAGAATCCATACGTAACACAAAAAAAATGTTATGGAAACATTATTGTAAAAACATCTATCGATATATCAGAGTATTTAATATCGCCCAAAAAATTTAGGTGTACCTACTTATCGCAAAAAAATATCGTATTTTTTTCGACATCCCTACTATGAAATGTTTGTAAATAGAAATAAAAGTATGCACATATTTTCACAATTTTTACTATGTCAGCCTGCAAATTTATCAGTCCACAAGCAATCATTACAATTTGATCCAAGTAGCCTACCTCCAAAATAGACACATTTTGCAAAATTTGGGTAGATTGCGCGTGTTAGCCTTTACAAAGTTTTTCAACTGAGTTTCCACTGGTAAGCATTTTTATTATAATTATAACACCTCAAAAATTATAGCGGAAAATTAAGAAGGTATGTTAGATAGAACCGTCACAACTGGATTAAATGAATAAAATAAAAGAAATATTAACTTTAACTTATTTGTTTACAAACAACCAATATGTTATTGACAGTTATTATCACAGGTAATTGTACAATCAAACAAACTTACCAAGTGATGTTCGATTGAGATTATGCACTTGTTTGTCCTGCCCGAAGATGATGAGATTTCACTATTTGTAGTACCGCTCTTCGTACTTACTGGCGCCACATAAGTTAAAAGAATAATAAATGAAGCGTTTGGAAATGAATAAAATAACATTTCTGAACGCATCGAGTAACTGGAAGTACTGGAACGCATCCTTGTGCATCTGTTACTGCTGTCAATGCTCCCGCGCCGTCATTAAGTTTAAAGTTTAGGTCACACGCCCTGATGTAGGTAGTTGATGCTGATTCTGCAACTATAGGGTATAGGTACATGTACCAGTAAGGGTGGGAGGGATTCATCATCTTCGGGCAGGACAAACAAGTGCATAATCTCAATCGAACATCACTTGGTAAGTTTGTTTGATTGTACAATTATGCACTTGTTTGTCCTGCCCTCTATGATGAGATTTCACTATTTGTAGATGTTTAAAGTTCAGTTGCAGAATCAGTTTTTTGAATAGGTAGAGGTACCTAATCATTTAAAAATTAAATATTTAAGTGTAAATAAGCATCTAAAATAGAGATTTATATTATGTACTTATTTTGAACCACGTTAATAAATAGATATCGTTTTTCCGTAGGTTGACTGGTAGAGAATGCCATTAACAGCAAGTCAGTCTTTTGTACCTTTATATTGTACAATAAAGATTAAAAAAAAATAATATGCTAAATGAAATTTATGTACCTCAGAATTGGTGTCGATTCAATAAGTTATTGACATTTTGGTTAAGTACCAATTAAAATCTTAGTATTGAATAAAATTAATGTTTCTTCCAAAAAATTAGAAGAATTTATAATTAAAATTTTATTCATACAATTAGGTATACTATAAATAAGTAATAATGTTGGTTAGTATTAATTCCAAAAAATACTTCACTCCCATTACTAAGTATGGGTATTGGGTGTGGTGTCAATCAAACAATGTTGATGTGAGAGGAATCAAGTCGGCTCGTTATTCTGCGAGAGTACCAAGTTCGCAAACAAAAGGTAGGTAGCAGAGTAAAATATCATCATGTAAACACTACTAGTCAGTGGAGAAACTGATGAGGTATATTCAGCTGACAGTCAGAAAAAAAATGTAGTGTTAATAAAATGAGCCTTTTTCAATAAATAAATAGATACTTAAATATAAATATTGAACATCACATACATATTGCTCCAACTCAATTTCAAAGTACCTAGCTGAAGTACTTGTGTAAAGTAAATTAGAGATAACAGTTGTGATTCAAACAGTCAAAACTAAGCCAATCTAGAAAAGTAAATTTTTCTAAATTGACTTTGTTAGAGGTCGAACCGGGAACTCAGAGATGGCAACACCACGAAAATCGGTGTGTGTTAACCACTCGACCACGGAGATCGTCATATGGACAATGTTACTTCAGATAATGAAATTGATTCTATAAAATAGTTAACAACATTCAAATAGAAACTTCCCATTTAAAGTTATATTTATATATTAATTTTGGTGGGCATGGTAAAATAATGTTTACTAAATAAGTAGTATTAGGTATGTGTATTCTGTAACAGTACTTACTTACATATAACTAAGTAATTCACCATAATCAAAACACTAATAAAGCCGCGTTCCCACGATCGGCGCTACCACGCACCGCACCGAGCCGCACGAGAGGGCGAGCACGCACCGATCCATTGTGATTGAAGTTACCGGCGAACGCGTCGTTTCCCACTGTGCCGTGTCGGTCTTCTCTCGTGCGTCTACAGACAGGCCGTGGGAACGCACCTTAAGAGGCATGCATGCAACATCAAAATCAAAAATTATTATATACTCCGTGTGCAGCATAACTAAACGACACTTGTGAGTGCTTGCGAGTGATAATAAGTAGGTTAGGTAGGTGCTCTTTTGGTAAAGCAGATAAAAACAAAAAACTACAATTGTTAAAAATTGTTTTATGTTAGGTAGTTAAATGTGTCTTTAGAACGATATTTGGTGAAGGTGACATCATAATGAAAAGGATGTGATGTATTGAAACTACATATTAAGTAGTTTAGGTAGATTACAAAAAAAAATATAGTATAAACAATTGCAGCCTTCAATAAATAAATTGAATTTGCAAACCAATGCATTGTTTCTCTGTAGAGGTGTGGAGTGGAGTAACTATAAAAAGCCTCAAGTAGTGATAGGTAGTAAGATTATAACAGGTAGTTATACAATTTTCAATACATTTGATGCATTAAAAATGCATAAAGTAACGTGTAGGTAGGTATTTATAAAAAAAATATATAAGAATAATATTTAGGTAAATTTCTTAAAGCAAACAAACTAATAGGTCAGGTACTAAGAATCAAGATAATATAATTATATTATTATATAGTTCCCATTCAGTGTAATCTAATACATTTCTTGAAGCTAAATCTTCAATCAAGCTACTAATTTGGTTTTTTGTACCCTGATGTGAAGGTGTTAATCTGATGTAAATCTTCAAAATAGGTACTGCTGAATGGTTTTTGCTATCTTATTAATGTGCAGGTAATTATATACTGTATTCTATCACATCTGTAAATATAACCTACTGGCATTATTAATTTTTACAAGAATTATCATGTTCTGAAAAATTATATGATTAAAACTTAAAGTTTTAAGACTGAATTAAAGTCTAAATGATTTTAGCTATAAGATAAAAATTATAATAATAACAGTATTTTTTATGTAACTGTGATTTATCTTCTCTAGATAGAGTGATGCACTCTTAAATCTGTCTGTATTTGTTGATAGATTGACTTATTTAACCAACATTAACATGTCTGGTAAGTTGTTAAGCAACTAAATTATCTTTAAATTTATAAAAATGATAAGTAGGTATATTCCTTTTTCATTTTGAGTAGATCTAGGCAGGTTGTCCTGACAAAGAAATCTTATAGAAAAATCTAGTTTCATTAGTAGTTTGTATGAATCTGTATGTATGTAGGTATGTATCGTCATTGTATTTACCTATATGTATTAAATATCAAACCAAGGAATTTTCATTTTAGAAGGAACAAAATGACATAATTTCTTTTCAATTACATAATTATAAATTTAAAAAATGTCACTCACTTTAACATGATTAGCATTGAGACATGTGACATTTTGTCATACACACAAGACCAAATAAGGGGGAGTTAAGTACTTGATTTTAATAAGTAGGTACTCACTATGTATTGTAAGACATAGGTACATAGTATGTGCTAATATGTATGGAATAATGTTACACATAATATATAATATAATATGCATATTTAAATATTTTAACTCACACATTAGGTACTGTTCGAATAAATCTAAGTTTATTGTCCGAATTAAATGAACATTTAATATGTACATTGAGTTTCATCGAGTATTGCATTTATGTACCTATCTATAAAAAAAACAAAATAAGGTAAATCAGAAATACAATTTAAATTAATTGTATATAGGTACTCATTAACTAGTAAGTGATTATAATGGCCAATTTAACTCATATAGGCATTGGGTAAAAAAGAAATAAGTATCTTAGATATCTGTATGTAGCTTCTTCCCGTTGTCAACTGTTGCTCTCTGGACCTTTAAGACTAGTACCCCTTCAGTTTAAAGCTCCGATTGCAGTTAGTTAGAAACCTTAGTGATTGAGTAATTTCTATTATTATTAAGGTTTTATACATACTTTTATACTGTATAGTTTGAATATTAAATAATATTGACAACTTTTGACAAAAATGATAAGTAAAAATCTGTATTATGTCAAAAAAAAAAATCTTAGTATGCTGCTTTTATAATCTTATTATTCAGGTGTAGTGAAAACACATAATTTTCTAGCAGCATTGTTGAAATCGCACACAATGTCAAATTTATTTCCATTGTTGAAGAGGTGTAAATTCACCATATTAACAATTTATTTTATACTCACCAATTTCTTTGCTGCTAAAGTTGTGCCCAATTATTTTTGTATTTCTTCCATAATAATAAACAGCTGCTGCAAGTTCTTGTTTTAACACTGCTGCTTGATACTAAGTTTTGGTCACATTATGATATCCAAAAAACTTACATAAAGGTAATTATGTCTCTTTAATAGTTCAGAGTTATAGACTTAATTGTGGGTAAAATTGTTGAATTTCATCTGTTCACATTTTTTCTTCAATCTTAACTCAAGGCACAAAAAATCTTTCCATTCAGGAAAACAAAATAGGTACCTATAATATATCTTTCAGAACTGAGCCTGCTTCAACAGTGAACTGTTTATCATCCGTCCCACAATCTGGTGATTATATTGCTTCCTTTTTATGGAATCGATATGCAGGCAAATATGGCATATGGCAGTCATGGTATAACGTATTGTAGTCCAGGATCTAGTGTGTAGTTTAGTAACTACATCACTGATTCCTCCATACCCCACAGGCAGGTCCGAATTTAAGTATTGCCAATTATAATTCTGTTCCAACTCTTTCATATCTCGGACACAAGTCGAGTTTCATGTAGGTAGGTAGGTACTGCTTCCTTCTCTTTACCTTTGGTATTGGGTATGCACTGACTGTGTATAGCAACAGTAACAATCTTGGTTTCATGTTTTAGACAGTCATTAAGGTTTAATAAACATTAATAGGTACATCTTTGTATAATTGCAAACGAACGTTACGATACAGCTGAACCACTAAGGCAGGCCTATATCCGTTTTGTTCATAATGTGAACTTTGCATAAACATTATAGGTAGGTTAAGTACCTCAGTGGTTTTGATACTTTACAATATAGCGTCATCCAGAAGATGGGCCTATATCAGTAGCAAAACTCATAGCTGAAAGAACAAGGGAACATGTAAAACATACCCTGAACTGAATATCATCGTGTAGAATGCAAACATAGAAGTTTTTGTCGGAATCCAATTTTTTCAACTTTTTGCTTGAGTAACTTTTGTAATTTTCTTTCAATTTTCGATGTTTTATCTTCTAAATTTCTGTTCTTATTCATTGTGAATGTTCTAAACTTGATAAAAACTGGTTTTTTTGCACTTATTTTAGGATTACGCGAGAATTTCGTGGCGCCTTTGAAGTGACATAAGAAACGAATGACGGCGCGGGAGCATTGACAGCAGTAACAGATGCACAAGGATGCGTTCCAGTACTTCCAGTTACTCGATGCGTTCAGAAATGTTATTTTATTCATTTCCAAACGCTTCATTTATTATTCTTTTAACTTATGTGGCGCCAGTAAGTACGAAGAGCGGTACTACAAATAGTGAAATCTCATCATAGAGGGCAGGACAAACAAGTGCATAATGACACTTGGCCGTTTATTTTTCTAAAAGTAGATGGCAAAGGTATTCCTTTTTAAACTTTCGTGCCACTAATGACGTATTTCCGGCTGACCATATCCACTAGACAAATATATTTATAAAAAAACTAGCGGCCGCCCGCGACTTCGTCTGCGCGGAAAGTTTTTTTGCTTTCCCTCGGGAACAATACTTTTTTTCGGGATGAATGATACCCTATGTCCTTCTCTGTACCCCTGACAATATGTATGCAAAATTTCATGACGATCGATTCAGTAGTTGAGACGTGAAGGCGTAACAAACAAACAAACAAACGGACTTTCGCATTTATAATATTAGTAAGGATAAATACGCAACCAAATGTTAAAATATTCAAATTGGTTTCTTAAATTGGCCTAATCTGTAATAAAAAAATATAAAAAAATACCTTTTATTTTTTAACCAAAGCCAATTGCAAAGTCGGGAGAAATGTAATAACAGTTACATTGTTTCCCGACCGGTGCTGCCATCTCTGATATGATGCCAGTACTACTTTAACTCAAAGCTAACCACCTGTCAATACTGTTTTACCGACCAACGAAAGAGTGACGTTTCATAATTTTCATGCGTTTTTATTGCTATTACCCCAGAACTCAATCTATACACTTCGTAAGATATGATTTATACATTTGCCCCGTCAAAGGGGGTACTTAATTTGGAGTCTCATTGTTAAAAAAATCTTTTATATCCTTTTATTCAATACTTAAAAGCCTTATATATGCTTAATAGCAGACGTAAATGATAATTCTCAACTGGTAAAACATAAATGAGCAGTATGCGATTGAATTTATAAATTTAGTTATCACACTTGCAATTTCCCCACCTGACCCTATTGATTAGTTAATAATATTCTACGCTATAAACAACTTGAGATTCTCTATTGTACTTTAGTAGATACTTATTTTCAGTTTTGCATAGAGCCATAGAATATAGTACTACTACTTACCACTATAATATATAGGTAAATACATAGAAATTAAGTATCTGCTAATCTATTTCAAATACAAGTATCTTGATCAGACTTGCTTGTTTTTAAGTTAGAAACGGGAAATATACTTTGTTTTAGCGTAGATATTGCAAACGGAATAAGATACTTGAAACAAATTATTTGCTTTATTTTCCGAATTAAACCGAATATTGATAAAATAATATAAAATTGTAGATGCGATTTGTTTTGTTTAAATATAAAATGAAATGTTTTTTTTTTGGAATATGAGTTACTCATAGATTTAATGGAGTTATTTGACTTCTGCGTAGGGCAGCCGAACTGGGGCCCTATTTTGAATTGCTCGAAGCCAGTCGAGCGCTCGTTTCTACTGATTTTCGTTCGACATATGACTCAAAACAATGAGATGTCGAACGAAAATCAGTAGAAAAGAGCGCTCGAAGCCAGTCGAAGGATTCAAAAATAGGGCCCCTGATTTGTATTTTTAAAGTGCTTGTTAGCGAGTAATTTTGAGAGCGGCTCGCTAGTCTTTTTTACAAATATTATCTTGTAAGAGACACTTTTTTTGTGTAACAAATTATACGAGTGAATCGCAACGAGATTATCAAAAATGCGTTGCGTAGCGAGTAGTGATTGGACTCGAATCAAAAAAATGTATTCGAGTCGATTCGAATTACCCGTACTTAGTTCGAATCGTTGATTCGAATCGATATGATGATTCGAATCAATACGATGATTCGAATCAATAACAATTTTAATTATTTAGCCTTTTATTATCATAAATGGGTTTGCTCTTGACCCCAGTCTAGCCCAAAAGCAAAGACAGGGCCTACGATGGAGCGAGCTTGCCCAGAGGGTGCTTATTCACTCTGGCCTTGAATAGAGTTAGGTTCTATGCGCTCGGAAACACAGGATTTAACCTAAAGGAAAATAACAAAAAAGAACACAATACTCAATATGGTTAGATAAATTAAAAACTTCACTAGTTCTCAGCCCCTAAGTAAGCTTGCTACGGTACGTAAGTACTTGTTTTATGGTCTGTGTTGCTACGCCATCAAAGATTTGAATAAAAAACTCTATGTTATTATTTCAAATATATTTACTGTTTATAAATTATAATTTGCGATTATAATTTATAAGCAATTATATTTGCGATAGAGACAGGGAAGCCCTATTTGATATAGATCATATCAGAATAGATATTCGTAGTAGGTACACAACAGCTATAAGTTGCTACTTTTCTTTGAGTGTAAGCAGGTATAAAGTTTTCCCGTACGTAAGTGAACAGAAAAATACGGTTTGTTTTTACTGTGTCATCATAAGTAACCTATCACAGTAAAAAACACACCGTATTTTTCTACATCCATCATTCATTAAGAACTCACGAAATTAGATTCATTTTCTTTTCTGCCGTTACTACCGGTAGTAAGTGCTTTTTAATTTTGCGAAAAAATTAGTCCATTTACTCAATCTTCGTCTGCGTCTCACATCGTGCATTAGTGTCGCAAACATGGCTGCTGCAGCGGCTGGGTACGTCAGGGACAGGGGCCGTACCGGCCATGGGCGTACCCAGCATCTACTTAGGGGTGGGGCAAAAGTAAATAAATTTGATAAATACCTACCTAATAAGAATTTAAAATGCTTTAAAAAAAAAATAACCTTATATTAATAATAACTTGCAAGGATTTTGGCAAAATTTTGTTAAAAATTCGGTTTAAAAATTATTCTTCCCTGCCCAGCTTAGATTTTGTTAAATTCTGTACACACATGAAGTACACAGGCTCGTATGTTTGTTTGTACCCACTTATGCAAAAGCCTAGTCGCAGGCGCGCGCTCTGGGACCCTATTTTTGAGATCGCTCTTTTCTACATTTTCGTTCTACATATGACTCTATCTCGAACATTTGAGTCATATGTCGAATGAAAATCAGTCGAAAAGAGCGCTCGACAGCGGTCGAGCCATTCAAAAATAGGGCACCTGGGCCGTGCGGTGATGACGGTTTGGACAAAATCATTACAATCAACGATGGTGTAGGTAGCCTAGTCGCGGCGTGCGACGCGCGCGCGCGCTCTGGGCCGTGCGGTGATGAAGATTTGGACAAAACCATTACAGTCAACGATAGTGTAGCCTAGTCGTACCACCTCTCTGCAAGACATTTCAAGTATCAAAGGATCTCTAGAGGCGTCTTTAGATGAATGCAATAAATATTACTCGTCAGTGGGGCCACTATTGGCTGATAGCACAGAATACATAATAGTACAAAGTACAGAAACTTCACTCCGCATAGTCATTTAAATAAATAGCGACTCTTGCTCAGACACAATAAAGTACAATTCAGGTCGCACACCGCTTCCTTGCCTACAGTTATATTCACCTACAGGTTGCCTCTCTTTCTATCGCGTAGCTCTTAGCTCTTCTAACAACTTTAGGGTTGTCTTCTTCTAATCCTTCAACGCTCGAGCGGCCCCATCGGGCCGCACAACACAACAATGGAAAATCTATTGTCTCATTTTCTGTGCTTGAAGGATTAAATACTTTATTACAAGTTTTGTGTTTATAATGTGTACCTACCTACTTAAATGTGAAAAAATTACGTTTTAAATAAATCTAGGCTAGATGTACAGTTAACGCCACATTAGACTATGTGTTAAATTTGAGGCAGTCTTTATGCCACCGCCACCATACTGTTGCCGGTTGCGGAATCCTTAAATCCAGAAATGTAGGTATTTAGTAAAGTAGGTATAATTCGCTCAAAAAAATAATAATTAGGTAGGTACCCACCTACCTAATTCTTTTTTAGGAAATTTGACCGATAAAAAATAGTCACGACCCGCCTCTGAATATAAGTACCTATAACTACACGCTTTCCTACCTATAGTAGGTTACACCTACTTATCAAAAATAGGTATGTACATACTCATAAAAATTACGAGAAAAATAAACAAAATATAAATTTTTCTTATACATTTTAGAATCTTTCGGTAAAGGGAATAAACCGGTCAAGATCGAGTCGGACTCGTGCACCGAGGGTTCCGTACATCATAATTGCACCATCAAACCACACTGCAGAGTAGAATAATCAAATTAGTATTGCAGCTTTAGGTCAGCGCCATCTCTTGACCGATAGTGGAACTAATGTTACTTTTTTAGAAAATTGATAATTTCTAAAAAATTGTGCTACCTAAATTGAGACATTGTTTTATTTTTCCTGTAATCTTTATATAAACTGCTATCACATAGAATGATTTCTGATTTTTCTCTTTGCAAACTTCGGAGATAAGGGGGGGACTTTTTTATATTTTTCATCATAAGTTGAAAACTATGTGGCCTAAAACAAAAAGAAAAAATGATTAACAAGGTGCAAACGGCGTTCTATCATATGATATTCCACATGCTCTAGTAGAACCCACTTCAAATTTTTCAGACCCTTTTTCAGTCCCTGTTGTAAAAAAGATATTTATTTTTTTATTAATTTCTTATTTACAAAATAGTTGGGCGAATGTCATCTCAAACTATTCCGAATTTCAAGTTGATACCATTAGTAGTTCTCGAGATATCCAGCTGTGACAGACAGACCGAGTCACACCATAAGGGTTCCTTTTTTACCATTTTGGTACGGAACCCTAAAAATGAAAACTTTGAATCCTTCTGTTTATTGCGACAGCCGTCCACGCAACAATTATTAGTATTACGATTCTCCATCCTTACTAATATTATAAATGCGAAAGTCCGTTTGTTTGTTACGCCTTCACGTCTTAACTACTGAACCGATCATCATGAAATTTTGCATACACGTTCTTAGGGGTACAGTCTGTACCCTTAAGTACAGAGAAGGACATAGGATACCTTTCATCCCGAAAAAAAATATTATTCCCGAGGGATAGCAAAAAATATTTCCACGCAGACGAAGTCGCGGGCGGCCGCTAGTTATTTATAAATTATAATAGTGTACGGTACAGTGCTGGGAGCAATAAATAATGATCGATTGACCGTCATAGAGGCACAGAATAACGTACGCGTGTACTCACAAGCGCGGCGGCAACCCTGACTGATTTTGCAACTCCGAGTTGTCGCGCGCTGTAGGTACTTATCGCGGTAGGTATGGGCGAGTGACGGATGCCTGCTGATAGCATCTTAGAAAAAACTAATGAAACTCACGAGTCACTAATAGCGGAAGCTAACGTCAAGGGAAATATAGTCAACTCGTTCTTTATAGCCCCTACAGACCCTCAAGAGATAAAAACTTGAAATCAGACAGCTCACCTGGTCTTGACAATATCAATAACAAGATACTTAAAGTTCTTGGACACTTACTTGCGGAACCAATAGCTATGCTTTTCAACTTAAGCATAGAAACTGGTACGTTTCCAAACTCATGGGAAACCGCTGCCGTAGTGCCACTATTTAAAAATGGCAAAAAGGATGACCCTAGTAACTATCGTCCCATTTCTCTCGTGGGGAAATGTCTCAAAGCTATTGGAACGCGCGTTTTCTTGGAACTCGCCAAGGCATTCGATTCTATATCAATTCCCATTCTCTTGAAGAAGCTTGAGGCAAGTGGCATAAGAGGAATGGCCCTGAATTGGTTTGAAGATTATCTATCACAGCGACAGCAATGCGTCAAAGTATCTGATATAAAAAGTAGCCTAAGACCAGTCACTTTCGGTGTCCCCCAAGGCAGTATTTTGGGGCCCACACTTTTTCTGATCTACACTAACGGTATCGCCTCTATTCAAAATTCCGAAGTTCTCTGTTATGCTGATGACACTGCTCTTATCTTTTATGACAAAACCTGGCCCGAAGTGTGTCGAAGAGCAGAAGAAGGTATGGCGTCTGTAACAAGATGGCTAAATAAAAATTTATTGTCTTTAAATACTTTGAAAACAAAGTTCCTGTGTTTTCATAATACAGCAGCATCAGCACCTTTAGCTTTGGATGGCTTAAAAATTCACTCACCTAATTGCCTCTCCCAAACTCAAAACAACCAATGTAACTGTGAACAAATCAATCGGTCAGAAACCATAAAATATCTTGGTGTAGTTCTTGACGACAGGCTCACCTTTAAGGCACATATAGTTGAAATGTCAAAGAGAGTGCGGAAGGTGATATTTGTAATGAAAAATCTTCGTGACGCAATGGACATACAAGTGTTGAAATTGGTGTACCTGGCGCTTTGTCAATCTCTCGTAAACTATTGCATCCTAGTTTGGGGTGGCTCCGCTTCCTCGACCCTTCTTCCTTTAGAAAGAGCACAGAGAGGCGTCCTAAAAGTAGCGCTCAGAAAACCCTTACGTTATTCAACTGATGCTCTATATGTGGAGGCCGGGGTTATGAGTGTACGGAAGCTCTGCTGTACTTTGTTAGAGTAGTCTCCGCTGTTCACAAAACTGTTCTGAACTCTGATACATATCGGGAACTGATAGGGAAACGTGTCTTCAAGCTGCCTCATATCTCCACCGCCACTACTTTTGCGCATCGATTCCAGGCTTTTATTTTCCCATTGATCTATAATAAGCTTGCAAACATTTGCAATTTTAAACTCTGTTCTGTCCGAGAAACTAAAAAAATCGTAACAAATACCCTAATTCAGTAGACATATACGGAAACAGAAAATTTGTTAAAAATTATATATTAAAAGGTTACACTCACTTTTGCACAAGTACTTATACACACACACATACATACACACATACATACACACACACACACACACACACACACACACACACACACTCACACACAAACACACACAACTACATCATCAAATTAATTTTCATCCTTTCCATAAGTCGTATTTTTTTTTAATTAACTTAGTAAAATTGTTCAAATTTGTTTGTCTTTGGCTTCAAAATCATACTGTGAAAATCGTATATTTCCCCCATAGGACAGGCAAAGCCTAGTGTGGGGGTCATGCTTTGTAAACTTTTTTTTGGAAATAAACAATTTTATTATATTATTATTATTTTAGTAGTAATCGCCCATCGCTACTACGCAGCCGGTGTGCCCATGCCTTAACTGGCAGAATATAGAGATAGTGGTATTACACTAGCTATACCTACGTTAAGCTTACGGGCTGGTAGTTTCGTAGGCAAAGCTATAGCCCGCGGCGCTCGTAATTAGCAAACACCAAGGGCTTTCGACAAACATGTAAAGCGGCCTATGGAAGGTAATACAGATGTGCAACCGAAATTTGAGAAATTAAGATGGCTATAATATGTAATATTAAAATATAGGTGCCTACTAGAAAAAAAATCGACTCGTCACCTAAACGATTTCTCAGGCGGCCTGACTGTATTACTTTTTAACATTGTTAAGTATATCAAAATAAAATAACATTGTGAATGCTAAAATATGAAATGACTATATTTATGTATTGATATTACGTCAAATATTGCAAATATGGATTTACTGTTAAAAATTTGGTGTTATTTTGTATTTGAATAAATAAATTACAAGACTTTAACCTAAGTCCAGACTATTTGTTACAGTGAACTATGCCATGGTAGATGGTGATCGAGTTTGTAAATTACAAATTAAATAAAATGGTTTTTTAACCCTAGAACCGTACCCATATAAAAATCACATTAATGGTACCCTACCCTGGGGCACTGCTGTACCTACCCCAATAAAAAGAGGCAATCAACAAAAATAGTGACAACAAAAACAAAAAGTGGGAATATCGAAATAAAAAGTATTCTATGTTTTAATCCAAGCTATCTTCTATCTGTGTGCCAAATTTCAACCAAATCCGTTTAGTAGTTTTTGCGTGATTGAGGAACAAACATCCAAACCCACAAACTTTCACATTTATAATATTAGTAGGATCAACATACATAAGCTTCTTTAACGTTTATTTCAATTTCACTAATAGCAATTTTGGCGAATAATTAGGAGCTAATAAAAAATTTTGGGCTTGCTTTTGTGGTCATTTCAAATATTTTTTTTACTTGGTGCACTGTTTGCGATATTTACGATCCCGACTTTGGGCATAAATAACACTTTCCAGATTTCGGAGCTGAAGAGGTTGTTGCAGCTTCTGGCCCCTAATTACGTAACTTTGTTGCAATCAACACTGACAGGAATCGCAGTAACATTGCTGCTTTAGTGAGAACCATTGTGACAACTTTCTTACTTAAAGCAGCAATGCAACTGCGATTTCAATGGATTTCAATCGAGAATTGTTAGCAACAGAGTTACGTTATTCGGGGTCTGTGGCCCTACCATGAGTTGACGCAAACTGTTTACGTTACAGTAAACTGTCGGATATACTGCTCACAGTCAATACGAGTGAAAGAGAGAAAACGATAGTTTACTGTAACGTAAACAGTTAGCAACAACTCATGGTAGGGCCACTGGTCATTGTTTACCCAATCTAACTTCAATATTTTTTAGGGACGTTGACAAAATTCAGTTTTGAAACCTCTGTTCTAGGCAATGTATTATGAGATCAAAAGCTTGATTTTTTTGGTAAATAAGGACATTTTCTCTTGTATCTTCATAAGAATATTATCTATTTGTTTTTGTTTGAATTACATTGTGAAATTATCAGACAAAAAACAATACAGTAAATAATAGGAGAAAATGAGTATCAAAATAAATACATGTTGAAAAAATGAAAATAACCTACTTGAGCTCGCTAACTTTTGTATAAAATTATTTATATACGACTATAATACCACCTATATTCATACCAAAAAACAATATAAACGCGCTAAAAATATCAATAACAATAAAATATTCGTAATAAAATACTTACGTTGATTGTACCGTGGGGTGCTGGTGTACCCCACATCGCACCTTTGCGACGACAACGTGACATTCCTGAAACCGCAATCTTTCGGAACGCTTTTTCCAAATTATAAAGAAGAACGCTTTTAGCAAGATGTCACGTTGTCATCGCAAAGAAGGGAATGCCTCTTTGCGATGACAACGTGACATCTCTTTGAAAACGTTTTTTCACCATTTGGAAGTAGCCTCTTGGAAGGTTACGGTTTCAAAAATGTCACGTTGTCGTCTCTTAGTCTCGTACGTCTCTTATCTTCAACAAAACTGACACCCAGTGGAGGTATCCACGCGTCTCGCTGCAATACACCCACGAGCAGTATAAGGCGTCTTATACCAAAAAAGTTATCGGCGATATTTTTTTCATTTGTACCCCAGGGTACGGTTCTAAGGTTAATTAAAATGAAAAATTGTTTTCTTAAGAGTTAATCATATTTCAATGTTCCAAAATCCTTTTATACACACAATGATTGATTACTGATGCAAGGTAAGAGTACATTTACGTACATTAAACAAAATAAAACACGTTGTTATCCCATATCGTTGATCAAAGTTTGGAATAGTTACAGATACCTAAATGAATAAGCTTAATTTTTCAAAACGAATCCATATAAAATCGCTTCTTTCATAGGAGGCTTTACTTTTCAAAGGTCGAGCGTTTAAAATGTGAAGGCGCGTTGAGTCGAGTCGGTTAGTTTTGTTAAGCGTGGTTCAAACGTGATAATAACGTCTCGTATGAGATTAGCTTCTACGAGGAAGCAAGCGTTTGTTTAAAGCCTGTAGCAAGTTTGTAATACGTATATTTTTAATTAAGCTTTGTTACACAAACTACTTTAGCAAGTCTTTCTGTTCATTAAAAAAAGATTTGTTAACAACAACGTGACTTTATCTATATCGGGTCATTTTGAACTTACCGTCCAAATTTTAAGGATGTGTCCAGTCCATAAGCAAAATCTAACTCTTGAGTTTTGAAGGTGATCTCTGATTGGTCAAGAAACTTAGTAGTAAGGTTTTGCTCGCAAACTCTAACCCCCCAATTTTGGTAGTGATCTCTGATTGGTCAAAAAACTCAGTAGTTAGGTTTTGCGCGCAAACTCTAACTACTGAGTGCGCATCCACCAATGAGCTCACTTCAAAATTTTGTGGTTTGCTGACATTATGTCTGTCTAGTCACAGAATGGATACTGAATGAGGGCTTTTTACAATAACAAAAAACCGTAGGCTCGATAGATGGCGTTGATAAAAATATGTGACAATGTGATTTTTTTATTAAGCTTCGAATGTATCAACACCATCTAGTGATTCAAATAGTTTCTATTTTTAGGGTTTGACGAGTATCAATACCATCTAGTGAGGCAAATAGTTACTATTTTTATTTTTTAAATGTCACTTTGAAAAGCCCTCATTGGTAAATTATTATGACAAACATACACGATCAATCAACAATCGATTCACAAAAATATAATCGAGTGTAATCTTTATTCTTTTGTCAAACAATTTAAATAATATATGTTTTCTGATAATTTGGCTGTACGGACTTAGATCATTTTGCCTTTTCGATAGTGGAGGAATGCTAAGAAAAAATGCAAAATAGGTCAAATTCAGTCTGAAACTATTTTCTTCTTTCTTGTTCATTGTGAAATAATTTTTATTACCTTTTTTTGAGGTATGTATGGTTAAGACGCATCATGGCCCAGAATTGGGCATGATTCTTTTAACCCTTTGTTATAATTATGGTAAAATTTCAAGCTTGTTCAAATCTTTTCGAGATACTGGCGTCTCTTTGCGCATTGATGCCTCTCAGCATCCATCCTTGTCCAGGACGGAGAGGTTGTGATCCTAGGGGCACATCATCAGCTGACGCCACTTGAGCTAGGAGCACTCGCCGTGGCCGCTCTGAGTGGTTCGCAGTACTCCCATGAACCAGAAGATAGGAGAAGATCATGATATCCCCTCTGTCAGCGATGACAGGAGTTGCTTTCTCAATCGGGAATAGATTCTGGAAAAGTAGAAAGTAGAATATATTTATCATTATCAATGAAGATTGGAGAAGTCATTCCTGGATACACGGCTTTCTCATCAAACAACATCAGTAATAAGTATCGAACTCATACCATAGTGAGCAGTGCTACAAGTCCTTGGCATTAGAGATGGGCAAAGGACCCGTAGCATTTCTACTATGCCCGTAGGCTCATTGTCTAACTTTGTTGCAATCAACTTTGACAGAAATCGCAGTGAAATTGCTGCTTTAGTAAGAACCAATGTGACAACTATCTTACTTAAAGCAGCAATGCAACTGCGATTTCAATCGATTTCAATCGAGAATTGTTAGCAACAGCCTTACATAATTCGGGGTCGGGCCGTTTTGAGCTGAATGCTGGGTTTAATTAAACCCAGTCAACGTCCATAGACCATTTTGTTGAACTTAATAAAATCTTTAGAAATAAAAGATGTTTCGTCCTTTGAATATTTACCTGTATTAGTTTCAAGAAATTGTTTCCATAGCAACGTCACATTTGACTTATCAATAGAAATATAAAAGCTGTGAAAAGTTTATTTAACATACAATGTGGGTCTTTATTGGGTTTAAACCCAGTCAAGTGGTCGGGTTTAAAAACCGGGTCTTTTGCCCATCTCTAGTTGGTATTCATCTTTACCTGATCCAAGTATACACCCGTCCGTCGGACCTTCAGTGGAAGACATAGAGTGATAAAAAATCTTGAAGTAAAATTACATTAGGTACCGGTTTACATCATATACATCATATGGACTATTAGGGACGCTAAGCCAAAAATATTTTTTCTGTAGTCTTTGAATTCAGGGGCTTTCATCTTTTTCCGGGTAGTATAAGTAAATAATTATAAGTTTCTTATTTAGGTATCAGATAAATATGAAGATGTATGTAAATTTTTATTGTTTAGCTTGTCGCAAGATTGCTGCACTCTTGCTGTTACGAGTATCATTGATTGATAAACATTAAAACATAGAAGAGAAGTAGATATATGTTACTACTCAATGATTCGCAATCTCAGGATTTCAAACATCAAAATGATGATGCTTGCCATATTAGATTTCACTAAAATATATAAAAATGTTGTTAGCTTCAAATTGTACAGTAACAGCTTTATTTTCACAACAAATTAAGTATTTATTTTAATTTATTATGAAGTTGTAGGATACGCATTTCAGAGAATTTCAGAAAACCGTATTTTGCTTCCTCTAATAATATACTAGTGGCTCCGTGAGCTGTAGACCTCGCGTTAAAAGTAGCTCAAGTTGCATGTTTTTAGGGTTCCGTACCCAAAGGGTAAAAACGGAACCCTATTACTAAGACTCCGCTGTCCATCTGTCTGTCTGTTTGTCACCAGGCTGTATCTCATGAACCGTGATAGCTAGAAAGTTGAAATTTTCACAGATGATGTATTTCTGTTGCCGCTATAACAACAAATACTAAAAACAGAATAAAATTAATATTTAAGGGGGGCTCCCATACAACAAACGTATTTTTTTTTGCCGTTTTTTGGTACGGAACCCTTCGTGCGCGAGTCCGACTCGCACTTGGCCGGTTTTTTAAAAACTAATAACACAGAATAGATATTAGTTTTTTCAACTAATAAGTCTCTACTGTGCAAATAATATACGTTGTCCTAGATTCTGACACAAAGTCACAACCTTATTTATTTTCAAATTTCGAATTTATATATTAATAAAAGAAATGTTTTGATTGCTGAACTTTTGAGTTTTCTAATAATAAAAAACAAAATTTACTTTGCATCGCTAACAAAAAAGTTTTGTTACGTATTTGATCATTTTTTCATACTGTTGAAATATGTCTTTTCTTAACATATGTCCGCCATTTCGATAAATTTCGAAAATCTGGCCTGACTAAAAAATTATATTTAATTATTAAACCTGTTCACAAAATTTCAGGAGATTCGGTTGAGAAATGCGACCTGTAGAGGAGAACAGCCAATGCCTGAAAAATGGACTGAAATATGTTTTTCCTATATATCTCCACCATTTTGAAAAATTTCAAAATACTGGCATGACAAAAAAAAAACTACATAATTTTTGAACCTGCTCAAAAAATTTTACGAGAATCGTTTGAGAAATGCGACCTGTAGAGGACAAAACACAGCGCCGGAAAACCGGACTGACATATGTTTTTTTAACATATCGCTGGCCCCGGGCAAGAAAGCGGTTATATCAAAAGTCAAATTGTTCAGGAGAAATAAAAGAAGCTAATTTGTTTATAATTCAGCGTAGAGTAATCCAAAACAGGTGTTCAATATGTCAAATGAAAGCTAATTTTTTTACTGATTCAACACAATATTATGTAATAAACATGAATTAAATAGTTAATGAAATAATGAAGAAAATGTTTAATATAAGTTATACACAATACCGTTTTAATTGTAACATCATTAACGACTTTAACGACGTAATTTCCACTATAGATCTCGAGCGTAACGGCTCTTTACCCCCTTTTTCAGGAAAATTTTATAACCAAATCTTAGCTGTATCATTCACTTATTGTTGTTTGGAATCGTATCAGTGAAATATATTTTTATGTAACCATCGTAACAGACTGACCCATATATTTTAATTATTTATATTTTTACTATTTAAGAGAGTATTTCATTTAATTACTCATTTTTTTAAATTATATTTTTAACTGTTTGTTTATGTCCTGATTCTGGAAGCAAGATTTTATCAAAATAATAATATTAATCATTACGAAACATCAAAAATCATTTGACCACCAGTCTTCGCCTATCCGATTATTCGATTCAATAATTAAATAGAAGAATAATTTGATTCAAAACGCCCCTGCATAAATGGCTTCTAACGCACACTTTTTATGACGTCAAAGAATTTTTAAATACTAAGCACTTATTTTTTATTTTAATATCAATGTTGAATAATAATTTTCTATAACATAAAGGTAATAATAATATTTTTGTCTATTTAATAGTTTATAGAAATATTTTCGCATGACGTATTATTGGCTAAACATGTTTTGGCTACTTACTATTGTTTAAATTACCACAATTTTATACCATGTTTACAAGCAAATCAAGATTTTGTATTTTATCTGCCAGTCAATTTCCCGAGTAGACAAAGGCAAACGTCGGTCGGTCAAACGATTTTCATCTTAAAGTCCAGTAAATAAAGATCGAATTCTATTACGTTTTATCGTTTTGTCATGCTAGCCGTGTGAATGTGGCTCGGCTTAATACGACAGTACGTTGACGGGCCTTCATTATATTTACGGGAAGAAAGGCGTAATATCTCGTACTGTTTCCCGTGTGAATGCGGCTAATCGTTGGTTACGCCCTTTTTAATATTATTTGATTTTTGACTACTCACGAGTATCAATCTATCACTCCCATATTTTTCAGAATTTATTATTAATATTTCATCAAATTAAACGACATTAAAATATTTATTGCTCGGAAAATTCTCTACGACTAAGTTATGTATTATTGCATTACTCTATGAAACATGAAACAAAAAACCTGTGAACATCTACACTAGATTTTCAAACACAGAGGAACAGTAAAAGCTATTACGCCTTTCTTCCCGTAAATTTATTGTAGGCCCGGTGACGTACTGTCGTATTAGACTGCGTTCAAACGATAACACACGACCCGACCTCAACCCAAACTCAACTCAAACTCACCTCAACCGCAGCCCACCTTGAAATACATCACTTATAATTTTGAGTCTTATGACACATTAATAAGCTCCTGTGTAATGTTCAGGTGAGTTTGAGTTGAGGTCGGGTTGAGCTTGAGTTGAGTTTGAGTTGAGTTCGGGTTGTGTTCGGGTTGAGTTTGAGTTGAGTTTGGGTTGAGCGCGGGGCGTGTGCAGTTGCATCGACAAAATATAACGGAGCTTATAAAATGTGTCATAAAATTCAAAATTGTATGCGCTGTATTTCAAGGAGTAGGCTCCGGTTGAGTTGAGTTTGAGTTGAGTTCGGGTTGAGGTCGGGTCGTGCGTTATCGTTTGAACGCAGCTTAATACGACAGTACGTCACCGGGCCTACAATAAATTTACGGGAAGAAAGGCGTAATAGCTTTTACTGTTCCTCTGTGTTTGAAAATCTAGTGTAGATGTTCACAGGTTTTTTGTTTCATGTTTCATAGAGTAATGCAATAATACATAACTTAGTCGTAGAGAATTTTCCGAGCAATAAATATTTTAATGTCGTTTAATTTGATGAAATATTAATAATAAATTTTGAAAAATATGGGAGTGATAGATTGATACTCGTGAGTAGTCAAAAATGAAATAATATTAAAAAGGGCGTAACCAACGATTACCACTTTATTGCCCGGGGCCAGCGATATCTCCGCCATTTTGAAAAATTTCGAAAAATAGGTTCGATAAATTGGCTACAAAGCTGCGTGCGGCCGAGTTGAAAGGCAGCGTTTATGTGCGTGCTCATGAGATACATCGAGTGACGACGTTTGTTACGAAATACTTAAAATTTTGATAATGTTTCATTGGGCAAAAAGTAGGAAATAACGAATAAAATAAGATTTCATAAAAAAATTGAAAACAATTTTATGACTTTGACCTTCAATAACTTCGTAGCTATTGGTTTCCCAGGTATAGTCTTCAAGACAAAACTGATCCTGATGATGGGCGGAATAAATAAATAATAGTAATGATGATTTCAATAGATGAGCAGATAGAGATAGCTGAACTACTTAAATACTAATAATACTACTTTTTATTTTTTAATGTTCATTTTCAATGGACTTAGTCGCGATGAGCGTGAAACCTGTAAATTATTTTCAAAGTAACATTTTAAAAATAGTACCTGATCAACATAGTGGTAGTTGCCTTCTATCGCCCCAACATCTACTTGAGGTCCTAGCTTGTGCGACCCTGGATATACGAATAGGCCGCCATTTTCCGGGTTTGCCGCATCCAGGTGCAGGAATGCTGCTACCATCGAATCCTTTTCGTAAGGGAAGTAGTGGTAGTCCTGTAAATTATACACAAAATGTACTTACAAATAATGAAAATGTTAAAATACTGACAGTTTGAAATGCTTTTTCTCAGTAGTAGGTATATAGGTATAATTATTCCAGATAGAAGTCGACCCACAAAAGGGCGTTGTTTTTAATGCTTCAAAAGTATCAACATTTATGAAACTACCAAAGGGTTGTATTTCATTTTTAAATTTTAAGCCTCACGTAGCCCATACTTAGCAGGCGACAGTTGCACGGACTTACAAAACCCAGGAAATAGGATGAATAAGGCATTTAATGCAGATGCTTCCATTTGCCAACGAGCCATGCAAAAATATATACCTATGCAAAACAGAAAGCAAATACGCTAGAGAGAAATTCTAGAGGAAATAACATGTATTTTATCCCGGCTTTACGACTGAACTCTATTAAACATCAATGGCATTTACAAAATATAAGTAACTAGCGGCCGGAAAGGTTATTTGCTTTCCCTCGGGAACAATACTTTTTTTCGGAATGAAAAGTATCCTATGTCCTTCTCTGTACCCCTGACAACGTGTATGTAAAATTTCATGATGATCGGTTCAGTAGTTAAGACGTGAAGGCGTAACAAACAAACAAACAAACGGACTTTCGCATTTATAATATTAGTAAGGATAGTCTTTATTGTTTCGTTCCTTTTCGTCGAAATTGAGATGATATTTGAGTGAAGAGAACGAAAATCCCAAGTTTCTTTGTAAGAGAATAGTTTTTGCTACTCACGATTTCCATAGACTTTAGTTAACTCAGAAAATATATTGGAAATATTCTTCTGATAAATCAACTGTATAAATTTTCTTATTACCATTTGTAATTAGGTTATAGACTTAGAATAATAACACCTAGAACGATAGTTCTCTACAAAGCGCACTGTCAAAAGTGAGGCAACTAAAACAGCCAAAATGGCTCCGTTTTCAGATTGTTATTCTACATTATTACCTAATCATACCGATTAAGTACAAAACAGTTTCAATTTTCTTACATTTATAAGACTAGTTACTATATTATTGGGTTTCAATTACGATTAGTTAACGTATGAAGGATATAAAGGATTATGTCGATATTACTATACAAGCTAGGCCATGATGCGTTTTGATGAAATTACCAAAATACTATAGTAATTTTATAGTGATTGCGTGGGAATAATATCATTAAAATATAATGCGGGAAAAAAGAGAAATCTCAATCTCAAGAAGCCGTTTGGGGTTACATTTTCCTATTATATGACATTTTGTTATCTACCCCTTTTTGACATGACATGAGTCTGTCACAGATTTGTATGGTTAATGCGCATCATGGCCCAGAATGCGGCATGATCCTTTGAAAACTAAGCCAGGTATTATTTGCCTCACTTTGCATACGAGGACACAGCTTCTAGGTGTTATTATTCTAAGGTTATAGATAGAATGGTGAATTTAAAAACAAACCTTTGTATGTGAACATGCTGAAAGTTGATAAGTTCAAGTCAGTAATGTAAAAAAAAATTTCTAGGTTCCTAGGTAACTTCCCAATACCAAAACAAACATTGCTGCAAATTGAACAACATGCATGAGTACTTAGACACTATCACTGAATTTCGATTCGATTATACAGTTTGAAAATAAACGTTTGACCTTATATACGAGTAGCATTGGGAAAATTCCGGTTTCCAATATACAATTTCTTTGTAGTTCAAGGAAATTGTACTGTAGCGTACTAGTAGAATGTTTTATGAATATCGAAATTCATGGAACATTATAGATAAAAGAAATTACGGACAAAAATGAATGAAAAAATATATTTTTATAATCACTTTCCAGCATTGCGAGCGTGGGCGTACATTGAAATAAAACCTTATAATGGATAGGTAGGTACTAACGAAACAACTTTTTTTTTAATAAATTAAAGATATTTATCATCTTTAGGATGTTCTTCTCACTTACCGAGAACGGATTGTACACCAAATCATACGGAGAAGCTAGGGGTTATGCATATCTGGCAGTGGCGCTTTTACGAAATAGCTTAGTTACTGCATTAACCATCCTAAACGCGACATAACTTCGCATCGAGCTCCCTATCCTTTTCACTTAGCTGTTGTCCTCTTCCTTGAGAAAGGTGGGGCAGTCACGTTCTATGTGATATGATATTTGTTAGTTGTAACTAGGGTTGCCAACCCTACAATGTAATATCCTACTATATTGAGGGCTCGCCTACTATATTTTTTGAAAAAATATACAGGATGCATTTGTAATCACTCTCCAAATTTTAAGGATGTGTTCAGTCCATGAAACTGAATAACTTTCTCCATGAAACATGTGTCGAAATACGCCAAAAAATTTTGGTCATCCCATACTAAACTGATCACGTGATCTCTTTGTTTTGTATGAAAAGTCATTTTTTTTTACATATTTGACCCTATGTTTCTTAAAGAAAGTTGTTCAGTTTCATGGACTGAACACATCCTTAAAATTTGAAGAGTGATTTCAAATGCACCCTTTATAGTAGGCAAAACTACTATATTTTTCAAGCGGCAAAATTAAACAAAAGCAACAAAAAATTAGTACCTACTTATATGAACAATGTTAGTAATTGTAAGTAATCGGAATATTTTTGTGATTTAATTATGAAAATGTTAGTACTTACTTAATTATAGGTACAAAATACAACTTCTTCAAAATCCTCTATACAAAACAGCAACCTACTATATTTTTTTGGAATTTTTCGCTATCTACTGTATTTTTACACTATTTATCTTAAAAATACTATATTTTATGCAAAAAAAGTTGGCAACATTAGTTGTAACATACCTACAGTACGAGGCATGTAACTTGAAATCGGGTGGGGATTGAGCGGAACGCGTATTTTGAGTATGCGTAGCATTGAGGGGCGCGGGCGGCGGGAGAGGGACGCGCGCTATTGGTCGCTCACATGAGCACATGCGCGAACTGATCCCCACTGCGTCGAAAATATTTCAAGTTACGTGCCGCGCACTTATACCTGATGCATTGGATATGCGGCTCCTTTCTCTGGGGGCTTGTAATGGGCTTTCGTATGGTGGAGCATTATGTTTTTGGTCCCCATGACGTCTTCTAAGGCATCCAGAAGGTCCTTGTTGAAGATGAACTTGTTGAAAACCGCTGAGTGATACTGCAGGTTATGGATTCCTTTAACCTGTTAAATAAATGAAATTTAAATAAAGATAAAAATTATAGCCTCATAACGAAAAAGTATGAAAACTATTCTTTCTCATATGATTTGCTGAACTCCAAGATAAGTAATACCTATTCGTACCTACATAGCTTACAAGATCGGGTGTTAGGCAGTAATATTTAGGAAAATGTGACTGACTGATTGGTATATTATCACACAGTATGTTTAAAATTCTGCACAAGGATTCAACGTAGGTGAGCATTAAGAAATGAGGGAATCCACGCAGATGAAGTCACGGGCGGATGCAAGTCTAATTCAGCAGTTTCATAGGCAGTCAATACGCTCCTCCCATGTTCATTGTGACACTTATATTTCTTTATCCTCATAGATAACGTAATAGTAACAATATAAGAATTCAATAAAAACTTTAGCTACGCTGAGTTCTGTATTGTATAGCTCCCGGCATTTCCGGCAATTTGTTGTTTTAGTTATCCAACAAAAAAAATAAAAGCGTGAATCCTCACACTTTTATTCCACACTTCGCTTTCAGCCTTAGTGGAAACAAATTCATCGCACTCTGACTAAACTAAACGATTTGTTCCGGATTCGTCATGTTCCTGACTCGCCGTATTCCAGATTCGCCGAATTCCAGATTCGCCGATTTCCTGATTCGTCGTAATACGTACAATCGATAACACTGGCGCTTTACCATTTTAAGTTTAAAATTGCTTGCAAGCCTCGCCATCACGTTGCGCATGTCAAAAAAGGTCTCACAATAAAATAAACTATTGAAATGGACAAATTATCAGTAAAATAAGTGGGAATTTTGTAGTTGTTTTTTTTTTATTTCGAACATGCTTCAGATTACCTCATTTATAAACTAAAATGCAATTTATGTTATGCTGTTTTTGTATCTTATAATTAAATAAATAATTGAATAAATGAATAAAAAAATATGTCATTGACTGTATTCCGACGAATCTGGAATACGTCGAATCTGGAACTCGGCGAATCTGGAATACGACGAATCAGGAACATGACGAATCCGGAACAAATCAACTAAACTAAACCCTTGTTGTTTGCATTAAAAAATTTGCAATCTTGCCTTCAAAAAACTTTTATACAAGGTTAATTTTTAACTATATCTAAAAATGAAATAGGGTTTTCAGACCACGTAAATGAACAACTTTTACTATGGGGCCAACCAAGAAATCGCGAAAAAAAAACAGCTGTTCCATAGAAAAGTACCACATCGACTCGTTTATAATGTATGGAACAGCTGTTTTTTTTCGCGATTTCTTGGTTGGCCCCATAGTAAAAGTTGTTCATTTACGTCGTTTGAAAACCCCATTTAATTTTTAGATTTACTTAAAAATTAACCGTGTATTTAAGTTGGTTTTTACCGACTTCAAAAGGAGGGAGGTACTCAATTCGACCCGTTTTTTTGTTTTTTTTTTTGTTTTTTGTATGTACACCGATTACTCGAAGACGGCTGGACCGATTGAAATGATTCAAACGTTATTACATTAGGTAAACTCCCAAGTTGGTCCCATTTTTTTAAATTTTGAAATCGGTTCACTACTTTTCAAGTAATCTTGAAAAAAAGCACGAAAATAGTATGATTTTGTGTGAACTACCTCGATGATCAGTCGTATAACTTCTTTGTTTATGAACTGAATAAGATAATTATTTTTTTGTTGGAAAAGGGATATCTTAAGTGTAGTTCTTAAACCGACTTAAAAAAGGAGGTTCTCAGTTTGACCCGCATGTATGTATGTTTCTCCGCGATTAACTCACGTTTGGTTGAGCCGATTTTAATTTCTACCTAAATAATATACCTACACTACCTAATACAAAAGGTACCTACACTAAAAATAAAAAAATAAAAATTGTTTAAAAAAACAAAAAACCGACTTCAAAAAACCTACCTCTAAAAAGCAAGAAATAATATTCGTAATAATAAAACACGTCTATTGAAGTCGGGTGGGATTTTTAGAATAAAAAAAAGGGATTTGTACTCCAGCCCCACCCGACTTCAATAGACGTGTTTTATTATTACGAATATTATTTCTTGCTTTTTAGAGGTAGGTTTTTTGAAGTCGGTTTTTTGTTTTTTTAATGTGAACTGTGTGACGCTGCGAAAATTTTGTTTGGCAAGTCATCATGTTTCGGTCGCGTTGGGCGTTGTGCGTCATGTTATAGCATTGTTGCGCAACATTCACTAATTAAATGGCATGAAATGTAGGTAAAACCGATTTCTTGAAGTAGAATAAACAGTTTCTATTTATTCTTTTTAGGGTTCCGTAACCAAAGGGTTAAAACGGGATCCTATTACTAAGACTCCGTTGTCCGTCTGTCTGTCTGTCTGTCTGTCTGTCACCAGGCTGTATGATAGCTAGAAAGTTGAAATTTTCACAGATGATGTATTTTTTATTTATTTTATTTATAAATCTTTATTCCACAAATACATAAAGTAAGGTACAAATGGCGGACTTAATGCTAAGAGCGTTCTCTACCAGTCAACCAACAGTAAACAGTTAAACACGAATGCGGCAAAATCAAAGAATAACGATATTTACATGCATACAAAATACATACTAATAAATACATGTCTACATAATCATATAATATTAATATACCTACATATAAATAAATAAAAATATACATATACATACTTATATAAATATATATACACCAAATACCGAGTATTACCCGTTACACCAAATATTTCTGTTGCCGCTATAACAACAAATACTAAAAACAGAATAAAATTAATATTTAATCCCAGGCTCCCATACAACAAACGTGATTTTTTTTTGCCGTTTTTTGGTACGGAACCCTTCGTGCGCGAGTTCGACTCGCACTTGGCCGGTTTTTATGAGGTATGAAAAAGTCATTGAGCTGCGACTGGGTGCCACTTAGCATATTTATTGAAAGAACTTTCCAGTCCTCAAATTATAAAATAAATAAATAATGTTAAGCGAAATCAAGTAATACCAACTACTTACCGTTAGCATACTACCTGTCTGTCTATCGTTTTCGTCGCTTCCCACCCAAGAGCTCTCCGTCTTTTCCTGATTCTTCCTTCTGAATAAGTCATCGTATATTTCAATAATCCTCCTTAAGTCATCCTCATTAAGCACATTTTTCAAAACTATGTACCCGTTATCTTCATAAAACTGATTTTCTTCCTTCGTTAAACCACCCATACTAAAAATATTACTTTCATAAAAATTCTTGAATCATTCATATATTACGTCTTTATCAGTGAAGAGTCTATAAATTACTGTCTTACTTACTCATTATTATATTATTTATAAAACAGATGATAGCAAAACATACTTGATATCCGCCTGTATTATTGCCTGTGTATAACGATTTGCTTTGATAATAACTTTGATTACCACATCTTTGGTATATTCTATTTGTTTTAATTCAAATGCATAATATAATATGTATTAAATATATTACTTATTTTAGGGTAAAATCAACAAATAGTTTTATACATAAATTGTTGTTGAATTGTTTTGTTCTGAGTTAACCCTGAGACTTGTATGAACTATTATGAATTCTGTGCTCTAAGGTCATTAGATAAGACGAGAGACTATGAATGATGAAATGATATAGTCTCATAATTATAACGACTCCTATAGCCCCCAAGTGGCGCAGTTATAATATATACACATCAACTTTGTCTAGGGATACAGGTGTTATTTTCATACAAACTCGGTAACTTTGAAGCCTTGGTTTCCTGCCAGGAATGTACTGTGCTATGATCTGATGATGGCCATCCAGGGAGTGAATGGAGGAGATTCAGATCGCTATACACACCCAACTGATCTGATCAGCATTCTAAAATATTAATGGGTCAGAGATCTCAGTTTGAGGATTTCCATACATTTTCATGCTATTTTCGCGGTTTTTTTAAACATGTCCATTACGTTTTTAGAATGCTGGTCAGATCAATTGGGTGTGTATAGCAATCTGAATCTCCTCCATTCACTCCCTGGATAGCCGTCATTAGATCACAGCACAGTACATCCCTGGCAGGATACCAAGGCTTCAAAGTTACCTCGTTTGTATGAAAATAGCACCTGTATCCCTAGACAAAGTTGATGTGTGTAGTTCATTGTAGTCTTTGATCTTTTGCCTATTACTACTGCTACGAACTGTATTTTACTGAGGTTATTGTTTGTAAATAAACTGTAGAACCTTAGTTTCAATTTGTAATGTGAATTTCCGATACATTATGTAGTGAGCAATAAAATTAAGAAGAGGCCTCCACTTTAAGGTATACGAGGCCCTTAAAATAAATTATCAGGGATTCTGATTTCTGTTTCAATTATTTTATTTCATTTCATAAGAGAATTGGCGCTGGCTGACGAATTGACAAAGACAGATAGGTTGCCGGAAGCCACTGGACGCGGGCAGTGCAAGAAGACCAACGTCAGTGGAGATCTTTGGGGGCCTATGTTTAGCAGTAGGTACTTATAATATGCAAGAGGCCTATGTCTAGCAGTTAGCATAATGGGAGCTGCAATGCGTAGGGTTACGCATCGGTCTACGAGCACGCGTACGTTACGCAAGCGGTGTGCCATGTCTCATAAAGTTTCAGATATTACAACGTAGTACATCGTGCACGCTTACGCTTACGCATCCGGTGTGTTTCGCTTCTAAATATGTTGACACCTAGCTTTAAATACGCTTTCATTTATTCGTTGGTGATAAGGTTACGTTTTGGCCCCAGTATATATGTCGCAGAGAAATGAGGATATCAGAGTTTTCACGAAATCCCTAGGTATAGCACGAAATCACGGTAGATGTTGAATATTCTCATTTACGACGTCTTCTTATTAAAAAAGTTTAGCGATATGACAAAATACTAATATTTAATTAGTGATATATCGTTTCACTCAACTAAATCTAGTGAAATGAGAATGAATGAAATAATACAATAAAATTTTAAATCAACTGGTGCATTTATTAGACAATAAAGTTTCAAGTTAGCTAAAAAGAACATAAGAAAATAGACTTTTAACAGTAGGTATGTTGCTATTTATTCAAACATGGCAGCGATTTGTGGCATCTTGAATTAAATAAAAATTTTGTTTCTTGCAAATGCATCTTTTATTTTAACTGGACCTTTGATTTTTCACAATTACATTTTTTAAAGCCTTGCCCTCCAAATGTAGAAACTCTTCCAGCTAACTCTCGCAATGACAGTTCAATTTGTGGCACTGAATCTGTGAATATTGTATCTGCTTTTTGAATTGAGTTTCGGGTTAACCAAACCTTTAATATACCAGCAGAACACCCAACCTTATAAAGATCATTTTTTATTTCGAATACTTTCCCTAAAATAATTTTGAAATCTATGGTCCTGAACAACCTTTGGAATGTCAATCAAAATAGTGTCATTGACTTTAATATCACCAAACTTAGTTAAAGAAGCAGATTTCTACTTCACTGCACATTTAAATTGATTAATATAATCTTCATTTCTTTCTTGTATTTTTTTTCTTTAGAACACAAAAAGCATATCACTTTGGACCCATAGCCTTCATCTCTTATTGTATTACCACAAATAGCATGTGTAGCTTGATTACAAATTTGACACGAATGGCCGCCATCAGATTCATTGTTATATACCCAGCACACCAACTTTTCTGCGGTAATTTTTTCAATTGAACATTCTTCTTGTACACTCTTAACTTCTTGTATACCTTCTATACCTCTTGTCTAAACTTCTTCTAAATCTTTTTCTGTCATATGCTTATCAAGTAAGTAAGCAGAAATGTCAGATTCCGTCAACTGAACATTTTGTAAATCTTCTATTGTAATCATCTGTTCTACTTCATTATTAATCTCTCTTGAACATTCTGTTTCTTGTGTGCTTTCTATATCTTTTGTCAAAACATCTTCTATTTTATGTTCTGTCAAAAGTTTATTGACTAAGTTAGCAGGAACATTAGATTCTTTCAACTGTATATTTTGTAAGCCTCCTTCCACGTTCATCTGTTCTCCTTCATTATTCCTCTCTTCTGAACATTCTGTTTCTTGCGTGTTTTCTATATCTTTTGTCAAAAATATTTCTTCTAAATCTTCTTCGGTTACAATATTATGTAAGTTAGCTGGAATATGAGTAGCCTCCAAACCAACTTTCGGATCCACACCAAATAATGCTTTATATGGTGTTCTTTGTATAGTGCGATGAAATGAAGAATTCTTCTGAAACTGAACAAAGTAGCATCCAATTGACCACTTTTTTGAATTATTATCGGCAAGCCAGGATCGAAGCATATTTTCCACATCTTGGTTGGCTCTTTCTACTACAGCTGCTGTGAATTCGCGTCCGTTGTCGCTTTGTAAAATGTTCGGGCAACCGACTTCGAGAAAGATTTTTAAAAGTTCAAAAGCCACCTCAGAAGCTCTTTTAGATGTCGGAAGCGGTCTCAAAAAAGTAAATTTTGTCAGGTGATCCTGGTAGTGTAGTAACCATTTTTATCGTTCGTCTGGTGTCGATTGAAGGTCAATCAAATCGGCCTGTCTTCTACTATTAAAATCTGTCGATGTTAATGGACGAACCACAATTCCTTTTTTGGATTTTTTTTATGTACATACATTGCAAAGTTTTACAAATGTGGTAACAGCTTGGGTAGGTAAAAATATTTTGATTTAAGACTAAATAACATTTTATCTCGACCGTCATGGCAGGTGGTTTCATGGCACTTCGTGAGAACACGATGGTAGTCTTCGGCAGAAACAATTTCAACAATTGAATCTGTTTCAGATTGTCATTTCAGTATCAAAACTTTTGACTGGCCAATATTCATCACATTATATTGAGTTCCGTACCGTAATAGTATTGTTGCCTATTACGTGATTTATTCAAAATCGGCGCTGATTTATATTCCTCAACAAGTTTAATTACATTTTCGATCCTTTCTGTTGTCCACAATGGTTTATCTCTCTCTTTTTTTTCCATCCGAAATTTTTGGAGTACCTCGATCAAAGTCCTCTTTACAAACAAATCCATTTTTCTGTTCTGAACATGATTCTATACTGTGTAACTACCCCTATGTTATGATGATATATTGATATATATACGAAATTTTATATTGAAGATGGTGATGTTAAAAAGTTGAAGACTCGCTACCCTACTACCGATTTGCTAAGTTGTTTGATAATCTTTTAATCCTAGCTTTTATATAACCTAACACATACCTAACTATAATCTCTACTTATGGTGATTAACCGCTCGTCGGCTTTAAACCTAACAATGCCTATTTTTGAATTGATTAAATGTTTGACCTAAGTTCTGCTTGGTTTTACTTCCTATAACCCTATTCTAATGGTGTGACCGAATATGCTACTGATTTGGCTTTTGTATGTGTGAAAGGGCTCGTGACTTCTAGCGATAGGACCCGGTTGTAAGCGTAGACCCATGTTCTTGAGTACTGCTGTCTGATTGCTAATAAATACTAACTCTACACGCTGAATTTAAATTATCTATGCTCTGTTAATTAATAACCTAAGAATCTATTACCAAATAATGAAAATTACTTCGCTTGATTTTAAATAAAATAGAATTTTATAAAATTATTTTTCTACATTAACCAACCTGAACCCTTTACTATTCTCTTAACTTTGGGAAGTATCTTTGTTTGCTTATCAGCTGAAATAAATGCCTACTCCATTATAAGGAGCGCTATGCCTACCAGCTCTATACCTACTGCTAGTAAAAGTGTGAACTATGCTAAACCTACTACCAATATGATAGTTAATAATTAATTAGGAACTAAATTGAGATATGCAATTGGTTGCTATAAGTGATAAAGGGAAAGTGCGATGTGAACTACGTGATTTCTAAAGATTTAGCTATAAAGGACCTTTTACCGATGCCGAATATTAATTGCTTTCATTTCTGTGGTTATGCTTAACTTGTACTATTATTCATTACTACATTATACGCTGGATTGAACGACCCCTAAAAAGAATAGTCATTTACCTAGCTTCAGAATAAGATTATCAATAAATAGTTAATACTAGTAGTTTATTCCGACGGAATTCCACTCATCATTTCCTATTATAATGTAAAACCCAATACTGAAATTTCTATTATGGAACTTAATTTCTTATTTTTATGAGATAATATTATTGCTAAACCTTAACTTGATATGCGGATGTTATAAGAGTTAAGCAGGAGATATGAGAGTAACACTACAATTTCAAAGTGAGTATAATGCAAGTATCAAATGTTATATCAGTCGAATAATTAATCAGTTGTGGAGAATCATTTATTGCCATCGGATAGTATATTAGTTCGTTACCTATCTTCAAGTTTAATGAGTTTATATTTATGGTAGAAAGTAACCAGTGTGTTTTTCCGGCTAATGGTGATGGCACCACCCCGCCATCACGATAGGTCTCGACACCAGACTGGGACAACCTTCTCCCGGAACAGCCAGTTACTTTCTTACAAGCTTTATTATGTATTAAATATATTAAAGTCCATAGTCCATGTTAGTTTGTAATATTTCCAACTAAAAAGAGGACAAAGCAAAATGCTTTCAAGCGATTTACCAAATTTTCACAATTGAAATATTTCCTTTTCAATGTGATGGCTGATATAAAATTAAATTTAAATTATTTTTTTTCATATATTGAACCAATTCTAAAGTTGACTTACTTTATGTCTCACGAATTCAATCTTACAATCCATGACAAAATTATGGGAATTGGTAAATCTTTTTTGTTCTGAAGGAAAGATTTATTAGAAAAAGGGACAAGATGTATGTACTAAGCAATAAATAACCCTCCTACACTTTACTTTCGCAAATTCTAAGTTTAGCTAAAATACTTCGACGCTGTGTTGTTAAAATGGCATCGAAGGATTTGTTTTAAGATGGAAACAATTTGATGTTAGTTTCTTCCAAATTGAAATGATCAGAAAACCTCCAGATCGCACCTGTGTCGACGCATCAACTGAGCACCAAAAACAAGTATTTTCGCCTGTATTCACTATATTATAACGGTACTGTTAGTGGTAAGAATTTAATGACATTTTCTTTCAGCCACTTCGTCATTTGTAAAATAAAATTTCATCTTAGTGGTTTTTATATGATCTCCACGAATCAACCTGGGAGAAATCATACATACCGGCCCTTCCTAACGACCAAAGATTTATTTCACTTCACAAATTATTAAATAGCTGAGTTATCACAAAGACAAAATAAATCACTATTAATGCGGCTTCACACGACACTTGTGATTACTTGATTTCAAATCTGGTGGTTCATATGACCAACCCAATTCAGAAATTTTACTATTATCATACTTTAGTAATTTACTGATTTATTAAATCGTTTACTTGGCTGGCTTTAGCATGAAAATAATTAATTAACACTCACTTGATTTTCACAATCGACGCCATTTTGTACAACCAAAACTCAACACAACACTGCAGATATTTTAAAAGGTTTACTGAGAATCAAATAGTATCGTGGATTTGCTAAAATACCTTAGTAGATCTATTGATCTGCCGATAAAAACCCTGTCTGAGAGATCTAAAATCATGATTTTCTTTATTTAGGTGATTATCTTTGATCCGCCATTTTGAAAACCAAGCGTCCATTTCGACCATGACAAATTTAACATTTAATTCTTACATAAAAATACCTATTTCTAGCTCAAGTTACGGCAGCCATTTTTGTGCGCTCCGAATTGCATTTTTCCTAACTACAAAATATTTCGGCCATTTTGTCGAATCACGCCTAATCGTTACCCCTAGCCAGCTCGCGACGTCTAAACCAGCCTTTTGTCGTCGAAACCCTATATGCTACACTTTTCTGTATAGAAATTTCCAAAAGTCGTTCTCCTATATAAAATATGTTCTTGCCTAGGTTTTGACCTAATCATATTTTCGTTTGATCAACATGGTCGCCTAACCGTTTACACACCTATTTCGCTCTATTAACGTCAACTCGAACCACCTTTCATCACAAAAACCCACCCAATTTTTGTGATGCCTACTTAACCTTCGCGATACTAACCTTCATCTATCCTACAAGATTTTACCTGCCTAACCCAGACTAAATGAGAACTTCCTATGCAAATTGTGTGACGCTTACCTCGTCATCCGGAGCCCCGTTACCTGGACAGTTTGAGCAAGCAATACTCCCTGACCACCTAGTGCTTGACCGTGCCGAAGATGGATGGGAAGGAGCCATCTTCGGTCCCTAGCATGAGGTATAGCATAATCATGTACTTAAGGACTTGACCAAGGACCAGAATTACATTCTAACGACCTCATTTCTACGACGTCTGTCATCAGCCACGTCACACATGATTACACTATGTGACTTAACTAGGCAATCAACGAGTTGATGCCCGCTTATGAAGTCACACTCATAAGCTATCAGTTACCTCATTGCCCCCCCAGAAAGTCCATTACGGATCGCCCCAATATGACACAAATTTTCTAGTAATTATTCTAAATAGAATCTCCCTTCCCACATTTTATTTCATTTAAATTGATATTAATTTAATCTGATTTTACTAATTCTGGAATTTACTTGGAACAGCTAGCGTTAATTTTGATGTAACCTTTGCAAATAGAATTATATATTTCAGTCAAGGCTTGATTTTTACCATTTTAAAACCCTGTTTGAAATATTTCCCCAAAGAAAACTTGCCCCGATTGCAAGGCCTAAACAATGGACTTTCCTAAATTCACTAATTTGCTGACTTCTTCATATGTGCTTGAGTATAAAAAGAACTTGTTCTATGGCGCTTCTTACAGAGGGGAGGCAGAGATTCGTCTTCTTCTCGGCAGGTGGAAAAATGAGATCGAGAATAAGCTCGTCGAAGCTTTTATAACCTAACCCCCACCCATTATTTTTCAAAGCGTCCCCTAGCTACACATAATTCCTAGTATTCTATTGTTTGTATCCTTAATGTGCCCTGTCACAATCTATTTCCCCAAAATGCTGGGAAATTTTCCACTAATTGACTTACAAAAATTGCCTAGTGCATTTAGTCCCCCTAAGTACCTGTAAGATACTTTAAATAAATAAATAAATAAATAAATATATATGTTCTTTTTTTTAACAATCACCCTCAAATATTTAAATTACGTGAACATTTTACGAATACAAAGATTAGTAATTACCTCCGTACTTAATAATTAATTTTGTTTAATCTAGAGTTTACAAAGATCCTCAAGTAAATATATATTATATGACACAAGCAATTTAATCTTTCCTGTATGTTTGAATAAATCTTTTGGTCTAATCAATTTCGCTAACCTTCAAAGAAGACCCCTTATAATCAATAAATCCGCTATCAGCCTACTTTTATTATTTACGATTGATGCATGACTCTATTCATAATGTTAATTACTCTTTGCGCCACCCATTTATTTATTCTATTTGCCAAAGAACGTTTCGTTACTGGCCAACTTATTTTTTTTTTCATATAATTTCATTACTATGGGTATTTTATGATTTTATACTGGTATCATTTTTTTAAATCTTGGCGCCACCATTCTGAGCTATTATTTGCTGACTCTAAAGTTAACTCCCCCCAGATTCACGCGTTACGATTGGCTAAACATCAACTCAATTCATCTCCTTTTATGGTCACAAAACGCTTTGCAAGCTTACGATTGGCTACCACGAACCTCTCCCTTCATCTCTTGTTTATGGACAAAGAGAATGTAGAACGTTCCGTTTTTCCATATATATATTTTTTTGTCCAATTTTCTTACAACTTTTTACTAGTTATTGTTCTGATTTAATTATTTTCTTATTACAAATATAATCATTCATATTCTTTCTTTACTTTTAATATTAAACTGATTTTACTTTATCTATAATCCAGAACTTAACCGAAAGATTTGCGTTCCGTTACACACTGGTATCACACACATTTATTTGCTCTAGCAAGTATGCTTACAAAACTTCCATTTTTCCAAATTTTAAATGTTATTCTACCTAAACAGTGATTAACTTTAATTATCATTTATTTATTTTGTAATTTTATAATCATTCGTCTCTTTTCTCTTAATTTATTAATGGTATAAATTTCCAAAGATTATTTCTTTTTTTTTTATAGAGTAGACTTTCTCGATGGAATGTCAGTTTTTTAGTTCCAAAAACGTCCACCAAATGTCAAATACATTTGTCTATACCAAGTGTCAGACGATCTGTTTATTATTGTTGAAACATATTTTCAAGTTATTGAATTACCATAAAATTATCTGTTTTTTATATAGAAATACGGATATTTTGTCAATGTTGTATTTGCATATTGCAATCATAACTTATAAAGTGCATATGAACAATGGATTTGTGTTACAAGAACATTATTCTATCGTTAGTATAACTATGATATTTTGAATGCAGAATGAAATGCAATAAAACCTCACAAATTGCATAAACAATCATTCTTTTAGTAAAATGAGAATAACCACCCTCTTCATGGTAAGTTATTCAATGAATTTATTATTTGATTAATCGCATAACTTTACTTATTTGTGTTTACAACTATTTTTCCAACCCTGGATTTTTTGTATTTTTACAGACCTCTAACTAGCCATAAATTGTGGACCCTCTGGAATGTGATAAAGAAGGTAACCGACAAGGAATAAGACCTACAGAAATCATGAAACCTGACCCCTGCATTACTGGGATACTCAAAGGTTGTATTTTGCCCGCTTCTGGATCAATATTTGAGATAAAAGAAACATGTTCAATTTTGAACTGTTACAACTGGTTGGTGCTAGGTATAACTACTTCACTCATTGTAAGGTTACTTTGTAGGTATAGAAATAAACACAAAATAATCAACAAAACAAAACTTGAATGAAACAATTAGCGTGAGCACGAGCTACCGTGCTGACGGCTGCGTAGTAACTAACAGTCTAACAAACACCACCCACGCGGCCCGTGAGTGACGCATTTTTCCCGCTCCCACTAGTGTCCGTTTGAGTAGAGAGAGGGAGAAAGATGCATGGCTCGATTTTTACTCGGTGGTATCCACTTTTCTGAAATTTCACTAGATTTCTTTTAGTGAAACGACATATCACTGACCTATTTTAGTAAGACGACGCGCGACGTCGTAAATAAGAATATTCAACATATACCGTGATTTCGTGGTATCCCTAGGGATTTCGCGAAATATCCGGTATCCTCATTTTCCTGGGACATATACATATTATGTATTTCAGCGGCTTAGCCTTATTCATCTTAAATATTATTTCAAAAACGAAATGAGACCTTAGGCAAAAGGTTCAATTGACGAAAATTTGCTCCACCGGGGTGTAAGAGCAGAGTGAACACAAGGTATAACAATCAAGCGAAATAGCGATAGTACCTACTCGTAAAACCAAACAACTTTACCAAAGAGGTATCATATCACAAATAAGGTTTTTCCGCACTAACTTATCGAATAGGTAGGAATTTTTATTGTAATTATAGTCGATGGTGTTTTTCCGGTTGAGATTGCAGTTTCCAAATGATTCATTTAATTAAGTGATCTCCTCTACAATATATATGTTACGGTTAATACCCGAACTGCGGCTAAACCTAGTTTTAGCTGGCTAAAACTAGGTGTAGCCGGTAGCTGTTCTAACCTACATATATTCGGGACCTACAGGAGTAAGGCAGATTGGTTTCACCTAGTTTTAGCCAACAGCTATCGACTAGGTTTAGCCGCACTTCGGGTATTAGCCGATTAATTTTTAAGTATATCTAAAAATGAAATGGGGTTTTCAGACCACGTAAATGAACAACTTTTACTATGGGGCCAACTGCGAAATCGCGAAAAAGAATCAGCTTTTCCATACATTATAGTCGAATCGATGTTGTACTTTTCTATGGAACAGCTGTTTTTTTTCGCGATTTCGTGGTTGGCCACATTGTAAAAGTTGTTCATTTACGTGGTGAAATCCCCATTTCATTTTTAGATATAGTTAAAAATTTACCGTGTATAGATTAATAAAGCTCTCACTAAATAATAGCATTTCTGATCCATCCAACACCATATTTCAGCCTTTCAAACCACAACTTTTTAGAACTAATCGTAGTTCTGATTATTTGTGAACCTCGTTCGAAATACTACTCTAAGCTGTACACAATAGGGGTCTACTTTAAGATAATTTCCCCGAGAGGGCGATAATCGCAGCCATTCGTCTACTACGTTATCTGCTCCCATGACGGACCGACCCTTTGCTATTCTTCGCCATATGTGGCTCTTTATTTAAGTAGCTCACTTAAATAAACGGAATCAACCTGTAGGTAGATGTAGATAAGATACTTTTAGTTTTTATGCGCCAAAAAAGTTATTGCTAGTGTGAATGTTGCTGGTGTAGTTACGACCCTTAAATTTTTATGTGATGATCCATGTGAGCTACCGCAGACATAAGATTTTCATGAACTTAAAAAAATCTAATGATACAAAGTTAATAAATCTACTTTCGTCGTTAATAAGCAAGCACGCCTGATTTCCCTAATCACAAGTAAGTACATTAGTTATTTTATTATGGAGCCAGATAAATTAATGTATGATAACATTCGATTTTATTAATTCGGTATTCGAGTAATTTTGTTAATTTACTGTCCATAAGAGCAAAAAAGCAGAAATATTGTCATAACAAATTAGCTATATTGTCTCGTGGATTAGGTTCTCTTAGAAGCCTGAAGGTGATTCTTCAACGAAAAAAGTAGCCATAGAAATTCGCATCTTAGACAAGACATCCATGATGTATTACCGTTACCGAGTACCTAACTTATTTTATTGCGGACTGTTGATGGACTGGTCATAACAAATTTAGTAACGATCGCATAAGTTGCTGACTCCGGGTTCACAGGATGGAGAGGAACACATTTTTTAGCCTGCATATAAAAAAAACGCAACCACTTCACGCAAACAGACCGACATAATATTTAGCATCAGAAAGTGCCTCTCCATCCTGTGAACCCAGAGTCAGCCACTTACGCGATCGTTACCAAATTTGTCATGACCTCCCAGAACAGATTGTAGCGTTTTCACAAGTAGGTATTTTCCTCGGTCATTTACCGAAACAGCGACTGTTGGTAATCTTTGTATATTAGAAATACATATAACACTTTTTACGGATTACAGCGCATATATTGGTTAATTCATATGTTATTTTAGGTTATTTAGTTTTGATTAGTTGTTTTTTGGATTTTCAGACATTCGACACCTTTCCAGCGGCCGTGGTTACGGGACGACTAAAGCAAAAAGGCTGCATGTTTTATGAATGTTCGGGGATATTGAGTGGTGTGAATCAAGGAATGTTTCTTTAGAGAAAGATCCTTAAAAGGTAGTTGAATTATAAAGTTACTTTAATGACGGACGGGTAAAAGTTTTAACACGAGTTATGAGAAACTATCAAAATGTTTATACTAAAATGTCGATGTTAAAATATAGGAAAAATTAATGTGTGCTATTCGCTTTGGCACGCAATAATGTTTGTTCTGCAGTAGTGATTAATTGTTTCGTAATGTACAAGTCTCGGTCACTTTGGAATTTATAAATAGGGCTGTCGGATTTGCAGAGTAAGATTGAATAATCTTTTCTAATACAATTTTGATAGCCTATTTGGGATAGTGTTATTTAAGAATCTTTCTGTAGATTCATTGATATTAAATCAGAAATGGCTGTTACTTTCCTCATATATTACATATGTGTTTGCTTGCATACATACATATCTTTTGACACAATAATGACCACGCCGAAGTATTGTTAACCCTAATATTGTCTTGCAAACATAATTTTTGGCATAACAATATTGTATTTCATACGAGTCAGTGACAAAAATAAATAGTCAAAAAACTGACCTGAGGCTCGCCGCTATAAAGGAAAAGTATTAATGCGAACACCATTACGTTAGGTTAGGTTAGTGTTTTGAACACTTCCATAATGCTTGTATGCATGTTGCATGCATGCATGCTGCATTCTCGCATAATTGTATGCATGCATGAATGCATGCTTTTGCTTGCATGCTTGCTCACTTGTATGAATGCATGCCTGTGTGCTTGAATGCTTGCTTGTATGTTTGCTCGCAAAATGCTTGCTGGGGGGTGCAGAGGGGCTGGCCCCCCGCGGGGGTCGGGAGGCCTCAGGCCCCCCGCTATAAAGAAGAACTTAATGCTAAGACCATTAGGTTAGGTTACGTTAGTGTTTTGACCACTTGCAGCGGAGCTTCCTAATGCTTGCATTTCGTCCAAGGCTTGCATGCTTGCTGCATGCTTGCTTGCATGCATGAATTCCATGCTTTTGTTTTTAGGCTAATAATTAGTGTGCCAAAGACAGTTAGGACAAATAAAAATAGTCATTCCAATATAATTATACCCCACCTGATCTCTCTCTACTTAATTACTGAATCTAGTCTCAAGCACCCTGTTGATTCCAAAACAAAGCTTGAGTCGAGACTCAGCTGATCTCTACTTAAATAGAGATTTGCGTCTATCTATGGTAATAGTCTGTTTCCTATTACGAAATTTGTTTTTAGCAGAATGAGTTTTATTTCACGCATAATTAGACACAGAAATTGGGCAAAGTAAATGTTGCGTCGCAATGTGATATATATATATATTTTTATGAGTGGCATTGATCATTACACGTTAATTTTAATAAATAAGGTAATAAGGTATAAATTATTGGAATATTGTGAAGATTATGATGGGTGGTTTTGTCACTGCAGTTAGTTTTTCGTAAAACGGAATATGATGAACTCGACCTCAGAAGTACTCCTACGAAGTTTCAAGTTGAAATTATTTCTCTATACAAAATATGAACCCCCATTTTACTCCTTTAGGGGTTTAAACATGGCCACTATGTTGGACTTTAAAATAAATGCCATTTTTGCAATCAGCATCACATAAAACCTCAATAACATCCATATCGATTTTAGGCCTTTTCCATCTTTTACTCCCTAAGGGGCTGATTTTCGGAAATTCAAGAAATTCTTGATTTCTTATTTGTTTATACAAGTACTACTACGACGTCTCAAGTCGTGATGTCTATTTTATATTTGTTCCCATTCAATGTTTGAACCCCATTTTATTCCTTTAGGGGTTGAATAATGTCTACCATGTTGGACTTAACAATAAATGCCATTTTCGTAATCAACATCTCATAAAACCTCAATAACGACACCAATATCGACTTTTAATTTTTTTAACTCTTTTTACCCCCTAAGAGGGTTGAGTTTCAAAAATCTACGAAACACGTGTTTGTTTATTTAAAGAACTCCTACAAAGTTAAAACTTTGACATTTTGACTTAAAAGTCAAAATGTTTATTTAATTTATTTCCATACAAACTTCACCCCCCCATTTCACCCCTTCAAAGGTGGAATTTTCCAAATTTCTTTCTTATTGTATGCTTACACTATATAAAGTATCTAGGTACAAAATTTCAAGTCTCTAGGTCCAGTAGTTGTGTGTTGATTTTTCAATCGATTTGGTATTTTTTTTACCCCATTTACCCCCTAAAGGGTTGATTTTCAGAAAACCACGAAACATGTATTTGCTTATTTGGTTTTCGAAGTACTCCTACGAAGTTTCAAGTCGAAATGTCTACTTTTTTCCATACACACTTTGAACTCCTATTTTACCCCTTCAGTGGTGGAATTTCCAAAAATCCTTTTTTATACCTACCCCTTTTTTATACTACAGTCACCCATTCACTTTTATATAAGAGAAGATTAAATCATACATACCCTTTTTAAATTCATGTGAGCCAAGGTATAGTATGTCGGCCAGAATTCCGTCTAACTGCATTTACGCTCTTTTAGAATGGATAAGTTTTCAAATTAATCTTATGGTATTCACCTCCTATTTGAAGATGTCTTAAAGTAATAAAAAAATTAAAAGGCAAAAAAGTACGTTTTTTTAATAACTTATTTTTAGATCTTCTCTTATAGGTATATAAAAGTGAAAGGGTGACTGACAGACTATTGCCCAGCCCAAACCACTAAACCTAGACTTGAAATTTTGTACTAAGAAGGGATTTTTGGAAAATCCACCCCTAAAGGGTTGAAATGGGGATACAAAGTTTGTATGGAGAAAAATATTAAAGAGTAATTTCAACTTGAAACTTTGTAGGAGTACTTCTAAAAACAAATAAGCAAACACGTGTTTCGTGGTTTTCCGAAACTCAACCCATAAGGGGGTAAATGGGGTAAAAACTCAACATCTATATGGGTGTCGTTATCGAGATTTTATGGGATGTTGATTGCGAATTTCGTAAGAGTACCTTTAAAGACTAAGCAAAAACACGTATTTCGTGATTTTCCGAAAATTTTTAGGTTTATTTACCCACTAATCCCCAACCCCTTGGGGGTTAGTGGGTAAATAAACCTAAAAATCAACATGGATGTCATTAAAAGGTTTTATGGGATGTTGATTGCGAAAATAACATTTATTTTGAAGTCCAACACGGTCGGTGCCATGATTAAACTCCTAAAGGGGTAAAATGAGATTCATATTTTGTATGGAAAAATAATATTCAATAGAAACTTCATATGAGTAGGTACTTCTAAAACAAATACGCAAACAAATCGATATGGATGTCGATATTGGGGTTTTTGGTTTATTGCGGAAATGGCATTTATTTTAGGGTCCAACACGATACGGTGAATATTATTTATTACACACCTAAAGGACTAAAACGGGGGTTCAAATTTTTATGGAAAAATAATATGGGAACGGGAACAGGCATGAGAACGAGAACGGGAACTAATAATATTGTAAATGTGATAGTTTAATGTTTGGATGTCTGTTATTCAATCAGATAAAACCGGCTGAACGGATTTGGAATAGCACACAAATAGTTATAGCCTGTGGTAACATGGTTACTTTTGATCTCAGTCAAAGTTTCCATAGCGATTTTCCGAATGTCCACGCGGACGAAGTCGCGGGCAAAAGCTAGTAAAAAATAAAAACACAGTGAAATATTGTCAATTATTTTATTAATGTGGTAGTGGTGTGTTGCCTGCCCTGCTCCCGGCACCTCTATATCATGCGGTCGCGGTGAAGTGGCCACGAACATAATCAGTTTTTATTATAAAAATGAGTAATATCTAGCCTTAAACCGTCAAGCGAGACAAAATGAGACACAATATATAAAATATTGTTACTGTAAAAAAATTAGCTCACATTAAAAAAAGCCTGTAAAACAGTGTGTGGAAACGCTTACTGTCTCCGCACACGAGCCACTAACCACAACTACATACGCCACCACTGGAAGTTGGAAGCGGCTACAAAGCGGCTAGACAAGAGGTAGCTGAAGCGCGCGACAGCCACAAGTGGTCAGTGGCCGACACAACTGGCCGGGGAGGCCGCTACTTTTTTAACCCCCTTTGCTTGCAGTATCATAATGGATTCTGACGAAGAAGGTTTAAAAGGTTTAAATAGCTTTTTATGATAAAAAAAGTTGGTTTAATTTCCTTCCTGATCACACTGCCTAAAAAGCAAAAAGACTAAGAGGGCAAAATGACCAGCAGAATGACTAACTTACAGAATGACTAAAACGGAAAATGACTAAAATGCAGAATGACTAACTTGCAGAATGACTAAAACGCAAAATGTCTAAAATGCAGAATGACTAACTTGCAGAATGACTAAAACGCAAAATGTCTAATTCTATTTTTTTAGCCTAAATCAGTTATATTACCCACTTAGGTTAGTCGCTCACCCAGTATTTTTGTCACTCATTTAAAATTTTCGCTGTCAATTTAAATTATTTGTTTCCCACATGTAGTTGCCCATTTTTAATTTCTTTTTAAACCCACAGTTTGTCGCCCGTTTAGTTATTTTGTCGTTGTTTTAGTATTTAAGTATCCCATTAACAGTCGCCTGTAATTATTTCCTGTCACCTATTTATTTAATTCCCTAAAAAAATAACCATGAAATTTAAGGCTCACGCTGCGCTTCGCGCTCGCCTTAAATTTCTAACCTATACGCGGGACCTACAAGATTAAAGCAAGCAGCAACTCAATGAGCCTCCCTCGAGCCTCCCTCGAACCTCGAGCCCCCCTCGAGCCTTCTCGAGCCCCCTCGACGTATCATACATTGCCGGTAACATACATACTGTATACGTACGTATTTCGATTTCAAACAGACATTACTAGGACAATTTGCTTCATGGACGTTTTGCAACTTAGACCTTTTCAATCCTTAGGCAAACTACTGCTTCGTCATTCTGCGTTTTAGACAATTTGCTTAGTAGACGTTTTGCTCATTAGACATGATAGTAGGTATGAACCTCTATACTAAAAAAAGTTGGGAGTTACAAGTCGTGATAAAGTTTGGCCACATGATAGAAACTGATCTGTAAGCTGTTTCTAACTAATATTGAGCTGGGCCAAACTATCCTTACATACAGTTCCATACGGCGGCGGGTTGAATAGCGCACTTTTCCCGGCTCCATTCAAAAAACTATAACAATTCAGGTTTAGCTAGTAGGTCAAATGTGGTATCATTTTCGGATAAATCAATAACGTAGAACTTATTTCTGATATAAAAAAAATCAATTTATTAAGCAGTTTCTGAAAAATTACACAATAACCAACATTTTTAAACTTCATTTTTTTAGTTTAGGTATTGGCACTTGTTTCAGTATTTTCAAAAAAACTACTTTAAAGAAGCGTTTTTCAGGTTAATTTGTAATATGCTTTTGTTATGTTAACTATATTTTATACAATTTGCGCCTAACCCAAGTAGTTGAGGTTCATTGTTTGCGGAGATACAGCTAGTCAAAAATATGCATTTTTTCACGAAATAAAAGGGGCTTCCGTTTCGTTCGGAAACATTTCTCAGTTTTTTTGTTTATATTTCTGTAAAGTTAATCAAATTTTCTACAATTTGAGCTTAATTTGAGGAGTCTAGGTCTATTGGTTGCAGAGACATAGCTGGTTAAAAATGGGCTTTTTATTGAAATTAATTGAAAAAATCTTATCTTTGACTAGCTGTGTCTTTGTAACTAGTAAACCTAGACTACTCAAGTTAGGCTCAAATTTCAGAAAATTTAATTAACTTTACAGAAATATAAACAAAAAAACTGAGAAATGTTTCCGAACGAAACGGAAGCCCCTTTTATTCCGTGAAAAAATGCATATTTTTGACTAGCTGTATCTCCCGCAAACAATGGACCTCAACTACTTGGGTTAGGCGCAAATTGTATAAAATATAGTTAACATAACAAAAGCATATAACAAATTAACCTGAAAAACGCTTCTATAAAGTAGTTTTTTTGAAAATACTGAAACAAGTGCCAATACCTAAACTAAAAAAATGAAGTTTAAAAATGTTGGTTATTGTGTAATTTTTCAGAAACTGCTTAATAAATTGATTTTTTTTATATCAGAAATAAGTTCTACGTTATTGATTTATCCGAAAATGATACCATATTTGACCTATTAGCTAAACCTGAATTGTTATAGATTTTAGAATGAAGCTGGGAAAAGTGCGCTATTCAACCTGCTGCCGTATGGAACTGTATGTAAGGATAGCTTGGCCCAGCTCAATATTAGTTAGAAACAGCCTACAGATCAGTTTCTATCATGTGGCCAAACTTTATCACGACTTGTAACTCCCAACTTTTTTTAGTATAGAGGTTCATACCTACTATGAACATTAGGCGTGAAATACATAGAAGCGATGCGGCGGAGATAAGGCGCAGATACGGCGGCAATACGGTGCAGACGCGAGACGGATGCGGCATGAAATACACAGAAGCACTGACCTGCATATATTTACACTGGACAGGCTTATGTCAAACTGTTTTTGTGCCTATTTGATTTCCGCCATTTTGGCGCTGTAGGACGTAGCGTGCGTACGTGGTACTAAAGTTTGAAGTCTGGAGAGACCATCACGTCAACTATTTTCATATTGTACGTCAAAATTAGTTCTTTAGACGCACGCTAGTGGCGTTTCAAATAGCCACAAAAACTTAGCTGTCAAATCATACAGACAGCCAGTCCAGTTAAATAAAAAAAAAAATTCATGTCAGTGCACAGAAGCGACGCGGCTTGGATAAGGCGGGGCGATACGGTGCAGATGTGAGATGGTCGGCAAAGGAAATACACGCTGATTTTGTTTCGAAAAATGAATTAAAAATATTGTTAAAGCATTCCAGTTACGGCACCAATGGTTTAAGTTATTAAATAATTTTATTGTTACGACTGGTTAGAAAAAAAAAAATGTACTATATATACCGCCTCCATAGCTACGTTATCCTGATACTTTGGAATCCAAACGATAATTTGCAAAGCTGCATTGTACTTTATACATAGTGATGTGTTATTAGTTGTTTATAGAATACCTACTTCAAAATAATGTCTTCAAAAATAATAAAGAATGAACTACCGAGTTTTGAGGTGTACCGTACCAAGCGACACGTGCTCGCCGTACGGCGGCGGCGCCGCATAGCGTACGGCGAGCAACGTGGCGCAGACATTGCTGCCTTATCGTATAGACAAGTCAAAAAATGCCGTTATGAGTTTAGAAGCAAATCATATTCGTTTTTGGTAACCAATGTTTTCTTATTAATTCGACCCCGCTGTATTGAAAATTATGAATGAAAGAAACAACGCTGAAAAGAAAGATGGCGGCCACTTTTTGATTCGGCGGGGTAGTCAGTAAGTAATAAGTTATATGATTTGCTTCTAGAACTTCACTTTTTTTTCATTCTTGACTGGTCTATGTCTGTGCCGTATCCGCACCTTACGTCGCTTCTATGTATTTTAGGCCCATGGAAATAGTACTATAAACCGGAATGAGCGCTTCGCCCCAAAACGAGCCGACAGAGAGGTCAAGTAGATGTATGTGTCCTTTTCTTCATTAGGGTGACCAAACCGTATGGTTGGCCGGAGACATACATAATACTTTAAACTGTTTAATATAAACTTAAATACCTAGGTAGTTCTTTATTTATAATTAACACTTTTTACCGCGTTTTTATTAGGTTGCTTGCTCTTTTGTTTGTTTGAGCAAAAATTTTGCAAACGATTTTATACTGAATTCCCGATGAGCTAGAGACTTGAAACTTTGAACACAGGTCAGAAATGGAAGGAAATGCAATATTACAATGCCGTCAAAACTAGTTTAGTCCGTCAGCTACCGGCAAACCTAGTTCTGACCTACAGCTACCGGTTAAACTAGTTTTGTCCAACAGCTACCGGCAAAACTAGTTTTCTGCAATAGCTACAGGCAAAACTAGTTTTGTCCAACCGCTGCCGTCAAAACTAGTTTTGTCCATCAGCTACCGGCAAACCTAGTTCTGACCTACAGCTACCGGCTAAACTAGTTTTGTCCAACAGCTACAGGCAAACCTAGTTTTGACAAACAGCTACCGGCAAAACTGTTTTTGACCAAGTGCACTATTGCACCCTGTTTTGACTAGCAGATTCCGCCAAACCTAGCTTTGGCCAAAATCGGCAAACTTAGTTTTGACTCACGTCTACCGGCAAAACTAGTTTTGCCCATCAGCTACCGGCAAACCTAGTTCTGTCCAACAGCTACCGGCAAAACTAGTTTTGTCCAACAGCTACCGGCAAAACTAGTTTTGTGCAATAGCTACAGGCAAAACTAGTTTTGTCCAACCGCTGCCTTCAAAACTAGTTTTGTCCATCAGCTACGGGCAAACCTAGTTCGGACCTGCAGCTACCGGCAAAACTAGTTTTGTCCAACAGCTACCGGCAAAACTAGTTTTGTGCAATAGCTACAGGCAAAACTAGTTTTGTCCAACCGATGCCGTCAAAACTAGTTTTGTCGATGGACAAAACTAGTTTTGCCGGAAGATTTAAGTTTGTCGGAAGCTGATGAGCTTCCGGCAAACATAGTTTAACCTACAGCTACTGGCAAAACTAGTTTTGTCCAACAGCTACCGGCAAAACTAGTTTTGCGCAATAGCTACAGTCAAAACTAGTTTTTTCCAACCGCTGCCGTCAAAACTAGTTTTGTCCATCAGCTACCTGCAAACCTAGTTCTGACCTACAGCTACAGGCAAAACTAGTTTTGTCCAACCGTTGCCGTCAAAACTAGCTTTGTCGATGGACAAAACTAGTTTTGCCGGAAGTTTTAATTTTGCCGGAAGCTGATGAGCTTCCGGCAAACTTAGTTTAACCTAAAGCTACCGGCAAAACTAGTTTTGTCTAACAGCTACCGGCAAAACTAGTTCTGTGCAATAGCTACAGGCAAAACTAGTTTTGTCCAACCGCTGCCGTCAAAACTAGTTTTGTCCATCAGCTACCGGCAAACCTAGTTCTGACCTACAGCTACCGGCAAAACTAGTTTTGACCAACCGCTGCCGTCAAAACTAGTTTTGTCCAACAGCTACAGGCAAAACTAGTTTTGTCCAACCGCTGCCGTCAAAACTAGTTTTGTCCAACTGCTACAGGCAAAACTAGTTTTGTCCAACCGCTGCCGTCAAAACTAGTTTTGTCCATCAGCTACCGGCAAAACTAGTTTTGTCCAACAGCTACCGGCTACACCTAGTTTTGTCCTACAGCTTTCGACAAAACTAGTTTTGTCCAACAGCTACCGGCAAAACTAGTTTTGTGCAATAGCTACAGGCAAAACTAGTTTTGTCCAACCGCTGCCGTCAAAACTAGTTTTGTCCGTCAGCTACGGGCAAACTTAGTTCTGACCTACAGCTACCGGCAAAACTAGTTTTGTGCAATAGCTACAGGCAAAACTAGTTTTGTCCAACCGCTTCCGTCAAAACTAGTTTTGTCCGTCAGCTACGGGCAAACCTAGTTCTGACCTACAGGTACCGGCAAAACTAGTTTTGTGCAAAAGCTACAGGCAATACTAGTTTTGTCCAACCGCTGCCGTCAAAACTAATTTTGTCCATCAGCTACCGGCAAACCTAGTTCTGACCTACAGCTACCGGCAAAACTAGTTTTGTCTAGCAGCTACCGGAAAAACTAGTTTTGTCCAACAGCTACCGGCAAAACTAGTTTTGTCTAGCAGCTACCGGCAAAACTAGTTTTGTCCACCAGCTTCCGGCAAACTTAGTTTAACCTAAAGCTACCGGCAAAACTAGTTTTGTCCAACAGCTACCGGCTACACCTAGTTTTGTCCAACAGCTTTCGACAAACCGAAATTCGGTTCGAATCTCGTTTGCAATGAAATTGACAAAAAAAACCTGCGCCTTTGCTAAGCTAAGTTTAAGCTAAGTTTTCGACACTAAAAATATTGCCGATATATCGGAAAACCCGAAGTGTCGCCGATATATTGATATCGGTATCGGTATCGGAACTATCGGATGCACCTCTAATAATAAGTACAATTGTGAAAAACTTGTGTCCTCGTAAAGTTCGAACACATGGCTTCACTATTCGTAGCGTAGGCGTAGAGCGTAGACTGGTCCCATGGAAATACTACTATAAACCGGAATGAGCGCTTCGCCCCAAAACGAGCCGACAGAGAGGTCAAGTAGATGTATGTGTCATTTTCTTCATTAGGGTGACCAAACCGTATGGTTGGCCGGAGACATACATAATACTTTAAACTGTTTAATATAAACTGAAATACCTAGGTAGTTCTTTATTTATAATTAACACTTTTTACCGCGTTTTTATTAGGTTGCTTGCTCTTTTGTTTGTTTGAGCACAAATTTTGCAAACGATTTTATACTGAATTCCCGATGAGCTAGAGACTTGAAACTTTGAACACAGGTCAGAAATGGAAGGAAATGCAATATTACAATGTCATTGAGCTGATCTGATGATGGAGCCGGAAGAACGCCACAGGAACTCTATGATGAATGAAACTATACAACCCCATCGTGTTTGGGCTTGTTAGAATTGTCTTGACAAGTACTCTGATGGGAGACCAGGTTCAGGGTTGGATGATGAAGTCTGGAGGCCATGCCATAGGAACTCAATATTGAAATCATGCAACCCCATCGAGTTTGTGCTCGTTTGAATCGTCTTGACGAGTGCTCTGTTGGGTAATAGTATCCAAGAGTCTGATGAAGGAAGCCGGAAGAAGGCCACAGGAACTTTGTAATAAAACCTTTCAACCCCATCGAGTTTGGACTCGTTTGAATGGTCTTGACGAGTACTCTGATAGGCGGTGGTATATTTTTAATTTAGCTCGTTAACTAAAAAACAGAAAATAATTATTTATTTAAAAAAAAATTGGAACAATTTATTTATCACGTTTTTATTAAATTGCTTTTTTGTTTTTATTTTTTAAATATGGTAATTCAACCAATACAAAATCTAGTTTATTCAATTCAATTTAAGTTCAAGTGTAAATAATTACGCAACTTTAAAGTTTATTCCATTTTTTTTATAAAAATACAATGTGCGTGAACTTCGGAAAAACAAATGAATGTTGGAAAAACAAGTAAAAGTAGGAAAACATTGTCTAGTGATCTGTAGTCAAAAAAAGATGCAAACGATTTTCGACTTTATTGACCTTTGAAATTCGGTTGCTTTTTCCCATAATTATACTTGTTCATTTACTTTGCTGTTTCATTAAAAACTGTTATTTTGGTAAATATGTCAATAAGGTCTAAAATTCTTGCACCAATTTCTTTACCTGTGAAGTTAATAAAATGGGTGCATGAGATTTACGACGACACAATGTTAAAAATATAAAAAGAAACCAAGATGGCGGCCAACTATATTGTTCGTGGGCCGATTTTGATGAAACTCGATTTTGCTACTATTTTGATAAAAAATAACAACGAAATGTTAAAAATATAAACAAATATGGCAACCAACTCTTTTATTTGTGATTGGGGCTGATTTTAATGAAACTCGGTTTTAGGACTAATTTGACAAGAAAATAATAACACAATATTGAAAAAAATAAAAATCCAAGATGGCAGCCAACTTTTTTGTTTTTGGGCCGATTTCGATGAAACTCGGTTTTTGGTAATATTTTGACAAAATAATAACAACGCAATTTTTTAAAATACTAAAAATCTTAGGCGGCAGCCAACTTTTTTGTTTTTTGGGCCGATTTCGATGAAACTCGGTTTTTGGTACTATTTTGACAAGAAAAAACAACTCAATGTAAACTGATGGAAAAATAAAAAAAGATCAAAATGGCTGCTAATTTGTTTTTGAAATCGGCCCAAGAACAAAAAAGTTGGCCACCATCTTGAATTTTGTAAGTTTTCAACATTGCGTTGTTATTTTCTTGTCAAAATCGTACCAAAAACAGAGTTTCATCAAAATCGGCCGTAAAACAAAAAAGTTGGCCGCCATCTTGAATTTTTAGTTTTTTTAAAATTGCGTTGTTATTTTCTTGTCAAAATAGTTCCAAAAACCGAGTTCCATCAAAATCGGCCCAAAAACAAAAAAGTTGGCCGCCATCTTGGATTTTTAGTTTTTTTTTAATTGCGTTGTTATTTTCTTGTCAAAATAGTTCCAAAAACCGAGTTTTATTGAAATCGGCCCAAAAACAAAAAAGTTGGCCGCCATCTTCGATTTTTTAATTTTCAAAATTGCGTTGTTATTTTCTTGTCAAAATAGTACCGAAAACCGAGTTTCATCGAAATCGGCCCATAAACAAAAAAGTCGGCCGCCATCTTGGATTTTTAGTTTTTTAAAAATTGCGTTGTTATTTTTTGTCAAAATAGTTCCAAAAACCGAGTTTCATCGAAATCGGCCCAAAAACTAAAAAGTAGGCCGCCATCTTGGATTTTTAAAATTTTCAACATTGCGTTGTTATTTCATGTTGAAATAGTACCAGAAACCGAGTTTCATCGAAATAGGCGCACAAACATGAATTTGATTATTATTATTAATTTTACCGTCTCGCCTGCGACCTCTAGCCATTTCAATAGAACAATTTCGTTTTTTTTGGAAATCTGAAATGGTGAAGTATTTATGGTCACATTAGTTTTGTAAAGTTACATTTCCTATAGATTGAAATTCTTAAATTTAAGAATTTTCATTAAAATTCAACTCCGATTTTGACCTTGGTCAAAATCGGAGTTGCCAGGATTGACACTTCTATTTATTACCACCTCACCGATGATTGCTGATTAGCATTATTGTAGATATCTAATTAAATCAAAAAAGTTCTGTTTTATATTACAATTATTATGTGTCATTCTAAAATTAATATTTAAATAGTATATATTCGACTTCCCACTCCGAATCATTAATTTTGATACACTACTTGATTGGTAACGTACATATTTTTAGTCCTACTATCGTAGTATTATTGTTTAGTAATGGCAATTGTGCGAACGAGACACCGACCTCCACCTGGTGTTGTCTCATTCACACAGTAGTGCCTTCAGTCAATGTCGTCGATAGAATTTCAACTCTATGAGCAATGCAATAAAGTTGAATTTCTTTTAAACGATAGGTGAAAATTTTTGAAGTGTACTCACTCCCTATTATAAACCTCCTTGTTTAGGCCTTAGGCATTTTGCTTCGTAGACATTTCGATTTTTAGGCAGCGTGATCAGGAAGGAATTGAGGGTGGGATATCGCGCGAGTGGCGTGTGTCGGCGTTTAGTGGCTGCTGACAGCGACAAGAAGCGAGCATCGACGATTTGTAGCATGTGGCGACTATCGGCGTCAACCGTATGCGCCGATGTATGAAAACTATAGGTCAGGCGGCGTTTTGTGGTTTTGTTGTGGTCAGTGGCCCGTGTACGGGAACCCCGCACACGGGCAACTAACCACATCCACATAACGCTTCCACTGAGTTTTTTCCTGTAGTTTTCATACATTTTATACGAAACGCCGGTAGTCGCCACACGCCACACGCTTATATGTAAGGCGGCGTTTGTGGCTGTGGTTAGTGGCCCGTGTGCGGGCGTATACAGTTATATCCTGCTCGGAAAAAGAACACAATAAGATATTTTAGAAAAATTAAAGGAAATAACCGAGCTACAGTCAGTGCAGCGCTTCTTCAAGCCGCCATCGCCACTAATTTGTAGGCACTCTAATGAAACCTCCACATGTACAGGTCTGGCCTGCAGGATCGAACGTAGAGGCATGGCCTTCCGGCCAAATCTCTACTTATGTAGGAAGAGGCCGGGCCACCGGAGGCCGCGCCTCTCCCTACACACATAGAGATTTGGCTGGAAGGCTGCGGGAGGCTGCGCTTCTATGTTCGATTCTGCAGACCAGGCCTGTGCATGTGAAGGGTGCATAACATTGCCACGAAAGAAAAAAATGGATGCAGTGGCCACGAATCACAACCCGCGAAGCAGGCCCGGCGAGCAAAATTATGAGTGGGTGGCTTCTCACGGTCGTTTAGTAGTAGTACCATATAAATCATAGCTCGTGTGTCTGGCATATTCAATTTTTATCATATTGACTGTGTCACGCATGTCGACGTCTAAGCGAACTACCCTCTCGTACAGACTCATAAATAATTCTAAGTTCGTAGTGCGCTTCTTGTCGTTCAGTGATGTCGCTAAACTGATTATCTTCCTCTGCTCTGTCGTCAGACGGCGAAGCCTGTTAAAGAGGTAACCCAACCGATATCTGTAAAAAAATAAATTTTTATTAGTTTTTTATAGATTTACTTACACAATAATGATTGTTGATAGAGGGAGAGGAAAAGGAAGTCGCAGAAAACGTGGATTGTGCGGTAGTGAATGAAGAGTATGGAATCTAGTATGGAAGAGTAGCACGTGCTGCGCCGACTGAGAATTATCTCAGTCTATATCTCTAATCTATCTTATAATATATTGCATCTCTAATCTATCTTGTAATATATTGCATCTCTAATCTATCTTGTAATATATTGCATCTCTAATCTATCTTGTAATATATTGCATGCACATATTGCACATATTATATGTGCAAATATGTGTGCAATATATTACAAGCGTTGCTTCTCTTATTTTACCACGTTTTCATTAGGTTGCTTTCTCGTTTGTTTGTTTGTCCACAAATTTCGCAAACAATTTTTTACAAGCTTCTCGATGAGCTGAAGACTTGATGAAAGAGAGAGGGGGAGTGAAGATAGTCAAAGTCAAAGTGTCTAAGCACTTTTGAATCGTCTATATTTTCCTACCACCCGTGTGGGAGCGAAGGCCCGTTTCCGACTTTTGTAACTGCCAAGAAGAACGGGCGCAAGAAACTTATCAGCTTTAACAGAAATAAGTAACGATATTTACAATTTCAATATTATCGTAACCAAATACAGTACAACATGAATATTGGCAAAAAAGTTATGTGTTAAGTACATCATTATCTAGTCATTTTGATCTTTCAGATAATCGTCTACTTTATATTAACCTTTACCCATGAGCGTCTTTTTATTAACATGGTTTTTAAATTCATCCAAATGAAGTTCAATAACTTGTTGTGGAACTTTATTAATATAGGCTATGCCTTTTCCGTTAAATGAACCTCTAGTTTTTGCAAGCCTAAATCTTTGATAGGAGATTTTGGCCGTAGTTTGAGCCTTCGACTCGATTATTTTACCAGTGGCGAAGGGTCCATACATGCCGATTCCTATCGGCTTCACTTTTAGAAATCCCACCCCAGCAAGCCGCCATACAGTTAAGAGATTTTTTTGAGAAATTATTGCTCTGACTTACCTTTGCCATATTTCGACTCCTCGCCACTGTATTTTACCAAAGTTGAGATCGGAAGTCAACTTTATGTCAAGGAGATCGAGACTGTCGGTGACCAAAGACTTCAATTACTAGAAGTCTTTGTCGGTGAACGGTGTAGTAGCACATCGGAACGTAGGAGTCAAGTTCAGAGGACACTTTTTTGCGGTAAATAGACATGCCTGCGTTTTGGTGGCGTTTTCGCCCCATGGGTAAAAAACACATAGACATAGAAAAATTTTCGCTGCGCTCAAGTATTTGAGGGGAGTAAGGGGACGAACGGACATAACTTCTCGCCTATCCCAACTGTCAACCTCACCTGCACGTATTGGTGGTTTGCTGAATAGCCGGTGGCGGCGACTCGTGGGTTGCCGTAGTGCTCCCTGCTAGATAACGGACGAGGCTCTAACGACCGAGCAATGGCGGTATAACCATACACCTGGCCGGGCAACCGACCAGAAGACGCTTCAGCGGCCTTGGGATCTAACTAATCTCCAAAAATGTCTGGCGCAGAAGGCAAGGGGAAACCACTGCGACTATATTCCCAAGAAAGTCACATGAGAGCACAAATAAATGAGACACGATCGCCCTGCAAACCGATTAGCAACCGGCGCCACGCTGCGTCCGGGGCTCGCGGTGTGAAATTGGCTACCGGCTGGGGTAGGAGACCAGGCCCTCCATGGAAATTCTACTACTGAAAACTCCATCAAGCTTCGACGCCTCCAGATGATAGGAACATGGAATGTGCGCGGCTTAAACCAACCTGGAAAACTTAACATATTGGATCGAAAAGTAGCTAGAAACGGTGTGAACATATGTGGTCTAAGCGAAACACACTGGAAAGGTAGCGGACATTTATTAACAGATCACCACATCATTTACTTTTCTGGCTACGATATCAGCAGCAGCAATGGTGTAGCCTTTTTAATACCTGTACATCAGAAAAACTGTGTGATGGGATGGGAACCAGTAAGCGATCGGATTATCAGCATCAAGATAAAAGCTTCACCGATGAACCTTAACATCATACAAGTATATGCTCCCACCTCAACCGCGAGTGACGAGGCAATTGAGAAATTTTACTCCAAACTACAATCCACAATAGCGAAGATACCCAATAGAGAATTGTCGGTCGTCCTAGGAGACTTGAACGCTAAGATCGGAGAAAACGCTCACCAGCTGGGCAAATGCGCAGGGAGATTTGGGCTCGGGAAGCGGAACGAACGCGGTGAACGCTTAATAAAATTCGCTTCAGAAAACGACCTTCTAATTACAAATAGCCTTTTCCAACACCACCCTCGAAGGCTGTACACTTGGGTATCACCCGATGGAAAAACCCGCAACCAAATAGACTACATCATGATTCGGTCGCGATGGAGATCATCTGTAACAAATGCCCATACGTTACCTAGAGCTGATTGCGGATCTGATCATCAGCTTTTGATCTCTAAAATAAAACTCAAGCTTACAGCAGCCAGAATCACAAAAAAACCGAGGAAGCTGGAGAAAAAAGATGTTCAAAGATTCCGTTCAAGTATTGAACAAAACTGGTCACGGTGGTCTGAGGCAGATCTGACTAACGAAACACCCGATGCACTATGGGACCGAGCTAAGACATTTATCGCTACAACTGTCTCGGAAACCGCACCACCAATTAAAATCCACAAAAGACAGCACTGTATGACTGTTAACACCTTCTTCGAACTCGTCGAAAAACGCAGGAAAATTAAAGCAGCGGGCGCTGATATCAAGGATCTCAATAAAATTTCAGCACATATACAACTCAAATGCAGACAAGATCATAATGCCTACCTTTTTTTATAGTAGGGGGAATGCTTTTACGCATCTCGAAGGTATGTGGGACTCGCCGGGGCACTACCCACTAAACCCCCTACTAATTCCTGCACTAACACACAGGACCTACGAGACCGTGATGTCACGCACCGTGCGGGTCCTGGTGTTTGTGCCACAACGGGCCCAACACATTGGGTCTCGAGGACCATCCACCTTGCGAAGACTAGGGGGGAATAAGGTGCGCATAATGCCTTCTCCTTGCCCTCAGCCTCCGCCGTCTTTAGAGTCGGCCCGATTGCGGGTCCGCTTCCCGGAGTCGCTCTAAGGCCTCCTTTTGCGAGATGACGTCCTCGCAAAAGGAGACCACCACCTGCCACTATCTGTCGCTTTCCAGCATGGCGTTTGCAACGCTGGGAAGCGAGAGGTCCCCGCTGACCACCGCCATCATTTGAGGATTGGGCAGATGGCCTCCACCATCCTCAGGCCTGCAATAGGGTTCTCCAAATGGCGCTCCCACTCCGCCATGCAACGCTCGTCTAAGATTCGCCACACGTTCTCCCTCTCTTCCGGGGCGAGGTGGTCTCCCCTAGCCCTTTCTTACTTGCGTTGCCTGTACATCTCGGAGAGCACCTGGGCCTCCAGCTCCCAGGGAGGTGTACCGGCAAGCACACAAGCAGCTGTCCAGGATACCGTGCGGTAGCCTCTTATCATCCGCGAGGCAACAACTCTCTGAGGACGCCGTAAAGCAGCCCTATTTTCAGTGTCAAGGGCGTCTTACTCCACCCGCATATACAAAACGTCAACACCCGCATATAACTGCCGACAGCTCTTATTAGGGCCCCAACGTTTGGCAACAGTCTGTGCTTACCAATCTGGGGGCCAGCTGCTGGAAGTGAGCACGGAAGCTCCAACGTCCATCTAGCACCAGCCCCAGGTATCTCATCGTCAGACGTAATGGAACCACTACCCCATCTATAACCATGTCAGCACCTGGCGGTGGACCTTGTCTTGGACCATGAAAGAGCATGGCCTGTGTTTTGGTCACCGCAACCTCTAATCCCAGGGCTCGTTTTCGGCTGATCATATGTTCAGCCCCTACTCTTGCCAAGCGCCTCGCCTCCGTGAAATCTCTAGCCCGGGCAGTGATGAGGGTGTCATCCGCATAGCGCATCCCCTTCATCCTCATCAGCTGAGTGTCTCTCTGACACCAAGTTCATCTCAGAAGTCGAGCACATCTCGAGCGCTGACGGCAATCGCTCGTTTAACCCGCCTGAGCTAGGCATCTCCTGCTCTGTTCCGCCCGAGCTGGGCCCACCAGACATCAAAGTTAAAGATTCATATTTATTTAGTTCCATTTTAGTCCCACGATTACGGTGACAATTATGTGGTCCACCCGGGCAGAGGCCCCATGCCCGGGTAAGCCAAGGTTCTCGAAGCATGGGGTCGACTGGTCCCCTGCTCCGTTGCCGTGTAGCAACTAGACTCCCTCTAGCCATTCATTCCCTCGCCATGGATTCGACAAAAAGCTTGGGGTTGGGGTTTTTTATGGAGGTTTTCTCCTCGCGGGGACACCCAAATAAGGGCAGCCCCACCGGCCCTAAGACATGACTAGGTCACCGGTTTGGCCGGCGGTTGGCAGAAATGCCCGTCCGCCGATCACGTTTTACCGCAACCGGATGAACCCACCGCCCACGCTCGCACTGCCGTTTCCCAGAATCTCCAGGGTGCCAGCCGAGCCAAACTGAGTCGCCGCTACCCAGAATACGTCCGGGACGCCGACTCGGAGCCCACACTATCCACCGAAGCGGACAGGACCGTGAGGTCCCCCTCCGTAATTTTTTAAAGAGGTTTTCTTCCTCGCAGCCCCCATCTGTTGAGATGGCGGCCCTCGCTCCCGCACCACATACGGGGTTACGAGCATTTTGAACTTTGCCATTTTAAGTTTAGACATTCTAATTTAAAACATTCTGATACGTACCCCTTTCAAACGGCTGAATGGATTTCTATGATTAAGATATCGTTAGATTTGTCTTGTCAGTCCAAGTGTTTTTAAGAAGGTGGCGTTAAAAAAACCAACATGGCGGCTGTACGGTGCTAACGTAGCGGAATTTTTTTTAGAATACTGCAATTTGGGTGTTAAATTAGAGGGCTTATTATAAGGATTTCAAAAAGTATATCATGACCCTTACATATAATGAGTCTACCTTTTATGGCAGAACTTTTTATGTCATAATTTTACTATGCATAACAACTATTGGCATAACCTTCATGTCGCAGAAAATCGTTTGTCATACACTCATTTATCATACACTTAAAACGCATAATTTTGTAAGCCAGAATCATCTTTTGGCATACATTTCATATCCATAATAATTAAATAGTAGAACCATCATATCGCAGAAAGTTCACAGTCAGAACCATCATATCGCAGACAGTTTATAGTCAGAATCATCTTTTGGCATACATACATTTAATAGAAAATTCATATCTAGAATAATTTTGTATTTCTTACACGCATGTTTCATGCTGCATGCATCCTTACATGCAGACAAATAAACATGCATTGCATGCAAGCAAGCATGCAGTATGCAAGCAAGAAGCAAGCATGCAGCATGCAAGCAAACATGCAGCATGCAAGCAAGCATGCAACATGCATGCAAGCATTGTGGAGCTCCGCTCGCTTCGCTCGCTCCGCTGCGAGTGGTCAAAACACTAACCTAACCTAACCTACTGGTAGGTGCAATTAAAGTTTTTCTTTATAGCGGGGGGCCTCAGGCCCCCCGACCCCCCCGAGCAGGGGGGCCAGCCCCCCTGCACCCCCCGGCAAGCATGCAAGCAGCATAAACAAGCATTCAAGCATGCATGCATGCAAGCAAGCAAGCATGCATGCGAGCAAGCAGCATGCATGTCGGTTTTGCAGCGATTCGTTCTGTTGTTGACTTTTGTAGCACAACATGATTGTAGCACAAAAATTCAACATAATTGACTTTTTAAGACAAATATTTAATTGAATTTAAGGTTAAAATGCAATTTTTTTGAAATCACAATATGCCTAATGACATTATTCTTAATGAAATTCTGCCATATTCGTAACCATGTGAAAATTATGCCAAATAATTGTCGACTAAATAAACGTTATGCCAAACGAAATTCTGCGAATAAAAATTTTGCCAAAGGTATTTATGCCTAATGAAATTCTGCCATCTGAATAGTATGCCATTGTTAATTCGGACATGTAAACATTCTGCCAAACAATAATTATATTATACAATTTTTATGCCTTAAAAATATTCGTTTAAAGAAGTTTCTGCCAAGTGTGTTCTGCCAAATAAATTTCGGAGTATCAAGTTTCTGCCAGATAGAGGTTACCCACATATAATACTATAAAAAGGTATAATAAAAAAATAAATAAAAAATTAAAAAACCCCGCCTGCATAAAAAACAAGTTAACTGAAAAGATGGAAACAAGATTAATATAAAAGGCAACATAATAACATGCAGTTGGAGGCATATAATGCAAATCATTCATAATGTCACTTTCTTTATGCATGCCTCTGACTGCATGTTATTATGTTGCCTTTTATATTTAATCCTGTTTCCATCTTTTCAGTTGACTTATTTTTTGATGCAGACGGGTTTTTTGTTAGATTGAAGGTCTGCTATAGGTACGGCAATTTACAACACCTTTTATCGTTATCCATCCGTGTTCGTAATGCACGCTTGATTTTATAACGAGTATGCATCAAAATCTGCAAACCAGCGTCGATAAGATTATCCTTTTTTTCGTCTTCCTTTTTATCATCGTATCTATCCTGCACGCTGTCATATTTTGCATAATATCCTATTTGTCGTCTGGTACTGATGTTTAATGATCGAGTTATACTGTTAAAGTCTGTTAAATCGAAGCTTGGATCTCGAGCACCCATAATATCAATAATCCCATCTGAAAAGTTCTCATAAACGGACTCATCTTCTCTCATTGCTGAAATAAGCATATCCTCTGTTTTCACATCACTCTTATTGTCCATGGGGAGGATGAACAATTTCTCCAGATTCCAGGGCTCTCCGTATAAAAGTTCATCTGGCGTAATATCTAAATAACCCTGACAAATTACCATGCAACCTGGACCGTAACGTAAAATGGCATTATTGCATTTTTAATGTTACCATTAATTAATTGTAATTACTTACATAATAAAAATATTTATCAGAACTTTTTTATGAACTACATTTTTAGGTAATTAGGTAACTAAATAAACTTACAAGTCAAAATGATGCCCGTTAAAAATATAATCATGTTGTGCGCTTAGAACCTTTAACGTTTAAAATCCTTCCTGATCACACTGCCTAAAAAGCAAAAAGACTAAGAGGGCAAAATGACCAAAACGCAAAATGTCTAAAATGCAGCATGACTAACTTGCAGAATGACTAAAACGCAAAATGTCTAAATTCTCATTTTTTAGCCTAAATCAGTTATATAGTTACCCACTTAGTTTAATAGTCGCCCACCCAGTATTATTGTCACTCATTTAAAATTTTCACTGCCAATTTAAATTATTTGTTTCCCACATATAATTGTAAATTATCAACTAAAACCAACAGGTAGGCTTAGAATAATTATTCTAAGCAGGTAGGTTTTATCTACCCAATAACATTAAACGTAAAGGTAATAAAATGTAAATTTATAGGTATATTTGAGAAGTAATTTGATTGCACTTTCAATTACCTATTATTTTTTACAACGTAAGATATTTCACGTGTAAAATAGTACTAGGCAAACGGGTGGTAGCAAAATAATGACGATTTCATTAACTTTAGGTGTATAATAAAAATACTTAATTAATTACTTTGCTTTTATTTATCCAAAAACAATATTTTATCACACGGCACGCCGCCGACTCACCAATAAGTTAGACCAGGAAGAGAATGTTGCTAGCACACAGCAACCAAATCACCACATCAGTGTGGCCTAATAAACTAAAATAATAATTAAAATTACCGCCTACAATTTATGTTTTGTATAAAACATAGTTCCGGGCGGGCAAAGAATTAAGTACAACAAAGGCAATGGGCAAAGTTTCTTAATAGATCTACGATATACCACTTATTATTAATCTTTATATCTGCCACCCTAACCATAGCATAATCCCCTGGATAAGATTTAACAATACGTGCTATGCCATAGGCTAAGATAAGGGAGTGTGTTTTACATTCTTCACTAAAACTATGTCACCTTGCTTTAAATTAGTTTGCTGACTTTTTCACTCGGGTGTGCTCTGCAACTGAGTTAAGTCATCTTTATCAATCTTTATGCCATGACTTCAAAAATCTTGTTTTAGTTTTTGTACACATATTCCATAATTTTAAACGATTAATTTGCACATTATCCAAGTTAATTTCAGGATAACTAGTTGGAGCGGCGGTACCAATCAAATAGTGGCCAAGCGTTTTTTATCGACAATCATTTGAATTTTCTTAGTAGAGGTATAGAATTCAAAATAGTTTCAATTTGTACAATAACTGTGTAAAGCTCTTCGTAAGTTAAACAAATATTACCAACAACTCTTTCAAAATGGTAATTACTGAGGCCTCCGAACTCCGGAGAGTAGCTAGGTATAAAATATTTTTTATATAATTTTTTGAAACCAAATTATTCACATAAATGTTATGGTTTTGTGAAGACTGTTAGTTAAACAATTCTTTTAACAGATTTGAAGCACATTTAAAGGTTTTAGCATTGTCACAAAATATTTTTGTGGGCATCCCACGTCTAGATAAGTATGAAACGTTTGGGGTGCGTGCCAGACAACCTTCTCGTGGTGCACCCTGGGCGTCACCGCTCTGTTGCGGTGACGGCGAATAGTCTGGCAAGACGCGGATGGCGCTGGTTCTGTCCTGGCGTCATCCGCTCGTAACCCCGTACGTGGTGCGGGAGCGAGGGCCGCCATCCCAATGGATGGGGGCTGCGAGGAAGAAAACCTCTCTAAAAAATTACGGGCGGGGACCCTACGGTCCTGTCCGCTTCGGCGGATAGTGTGGGCTCCGAGTTGGCGTCCCAGACGTATTCTGGGTAGCGGCGACTCGGTTCGGGCTTGGCCGGCGCCCTGGAGATTCCGGGAAGCGGCGGTGCGAGCGAGGGCGACGGGTTCGTTTGATTGCGGTGGTCGCGATCAGCGGACGGGCTACAATGCCAACCGTCGGCCGATCCGTAACCCTTCAGTCATGTTTTGGGGGCCGGTGGGGCTGCCCTTAGTTGGGTGTCCCTGCGAGGAGAAAACCTCTATAAAAAACCCTAATCCCACGCTTGCCATGGGCTAGGGGATGGATGACTGGTGGGAGACCAGTCCCAATGTGGCCACCGGAGCAGGGGACCGGCGAACCCCCTGTTTCGTTAACCCAACGCTTACCCGGGTATGGGGCCTCTGCCCGGCCGGACCCCTTTTTGCCACCTATCTCGTGGGACTTATTATGAGCACTAATATTATAAACAAAGACGCTTCGAAGGAGACGGACATTGCCCAGGGTCCAAAGAAAAACTGCGGTCTTCCTTCAGATGGAAGTAAAACAAGAAGTGCTGAAGGCAACTTTGACGACAGTTTTTTACTGTCTCCAGGTTCGGCTATGTACGATTACGATTATGTAGAGAGCTCGTCGAGTGAAGAGTCGAGGCCTAATTCCCCGGCCATCGTAGAAGCAGACGGGAGATCTAATAGGAGAAAACGTCCTGGAGAGCGCATATTTGCGGGACTAGAGGAGAACAAGGAAGATGATGTCCCTTTTGCTGCCATGCCTAAGGCGAACCTAACCTCCACTGGAAGAGGGGGCAAAATTATGTCCCACGGCGGTTTCGCCGGATTGAGCTCTTTGCGCTTCCAGAACTCGCAAGAGGGTCGAGAGGAATATGAACTGGAAGAAATTGTTCGGAAAGTAGCGGATGAAAAGAAGAGAGAAACGGAGAAGGAAAGACAGGAAAAAGAAAAAGAGGGAGGGAAAAAGAAGAAAAATAAAGGAAAAGGGAAGGGGAAGGCTCCGTCTCTGAGTGATTCCCTTTCGACTGCTCTGACGAACGAACCTGAGGGTAGGAACGGTCCCTCATTTCTTCGCAATAGAGATTGTTCTCCTGTGGGTTCGGACCATCCCGTTGAACTGCCGACTAAGAGGTCTGCCGTGCAGATTCAAAAAGAGGTCGAGAAACTCTCTCAAAAGCTTTTAGGCGTCGTCGCCCAGTCGGGCAATCTCAAAAGAGAGTATAAAAAAGATGTGACGGAAGCTAGCGACAGCTTCCGCTCCATCATAACCGAAGCGCTCAGCCTGACTGCAACAGAAGAGACTGTTCGCCTCCGAGCTGACAACACGAGACTCCAACGACAAGTCGACCTCATGGAAACGCAATTACGTTCTCTAAAAAAAGCGTTTGAAGAAAGGTGCGCTGAGGACAACCAGCGCGCGAAGTCATCTCAGGTGGACATGCACTGTGAGGAAAACTCACCGGCTATTATACCGCCTCTCTCGGATCCGAATGTTCCCGAATGGATCTCAAAACTCGAAAGGAGCCTGACTGTCACATTCGGAAATATGCTTAATGCAAGGATTGCAGGTCTGGAGCAGCGTCTTCCTCCTGCCCCGATTTTAAGACCCGCACTAGCAGCGGATAAAAAGAGGACAGGCCCGTCAACTACTAACTCGGTTGCACCGTCCCCAGCGTCGAATTCCGTCCAACGGTCCAAACAGCAGTTGCAGCCGCCTGGCCCCTTATATGCTGCTGTTGCGCGGGATGACCCTTGGACGCCCATTGGAAAAAATGGACGTCCAATAAAGCCCCCGGCTCCCAATTCTGCTAAATCGCAGCCTAAGGCGCCTACGGCTCAGAAGTCGAAGATGAAGACCCCGAGAAAGACGGCTGTGGTAATGGCGATCACCCCAGAACAGAAGGAGAAGGGGGTCAATTATGCGGATGCCATCGCCAAAGCCAAAAAAGAGATCGACATCACTGCATTAGGGATTGAGGGTTTGCGTGTCAAAGTTTCGGCAACTGGCACCCGAGTTTTTGAAATTCCGGGAACATCCAGCGGTGACAAGGCTGATCAACTGGCTGTAAAACTTAGGGAGACGCTGGGCGACACGGTGCGCATTTCGAGACCCGTCAAGACTGCGGACATGCGTGTGTCCGGCCTCGACGACTCGGTGGTTGAGGAAGAGTTGCGCAACGCAGTTGCGAAAAAGGGTGGCTGTCCGCCCGAACATGTCAAGGTTAGCCCTATTCGTGCGGGCCCTGGTGGACTTGGTGCAGCACTAATCAAGTGTCCAATACCAGTCGCCAAGATGCTGGCTGAGTCAGGTCGTCTCCAAGTCGGATGGGTCTCGGCCCCAATCCGTGCGCTGGAGCCTCTTCCGCTTCGTTGCTATGGATGCATGATTACGGGACACACCAAACAACTGTGCCCTCACAGCGAAAAAGACTTCAGCGACACTTGCTTTAGGTGCGGCCAGAAGGGGCATAAGTCGGCTTCTTGTCAGGTCTCAGAACCTTGCTGTATGGTTTGCAAGACTGCCAAGCTCCCAGCAAACCACGTCATGGGGGGAAACAAGTGTCGCCCCCCCAATGTCAGGGCTAAAATCCCCTCAAGTTTTGGGTCGTCGTCGTCGCGTAAATCAGTGAATGTGACTCCCACGGATGGGGTTGAGGAAGGTCATATGTCAACTTAATGGCCACCAGTCACCTCAACCTCTTCCAAGGTAATGTAAACCATTGCGCTGCATCTCAGGATCTGTTCCTGCAGCATTTGGCGGAATTCGGGATACACGTCGCGGTACTTGCGGAACCTTACCGCGTACCCCAGCGCCCTAATTGGGCTGGGTCGTTGGACGGCACTGCCGCCATCGTGGCCCCTCTCTCTGCCGCCTACTCCCCTCCCCTCTCGGTCTTAGAAAGGGGTCCGGGCTATGTGGCGGCCTCTTGGGGGGAACTTACGCTTATTAGCGTTTACTTCTCCCCCAACCGGGGCCTCTCGGAGCTACAGGCATGGCTCAACCTTGTGTACGGTGTGGTGATGCGTCTTTCACCAGCGAAACTGCTGGTTCTGGGCGATTTTAATGCCCATCACACTGCGTGGGGTGAAAGATCAGACACCCCTTAGGGGGTTGCGGTTTTAGATTGGGCAGTTGCGTCTGGTCTCGTTGTGTGCAACAGGGGCCGCGAGTTTACCTGCGTGAGGTGGAACGGCGGGTCTATCGTCGATCTCACCTTCGCGACCCCTGCATTGGCAGCGCGTGTGCAGGAGTGGCATGTCTGCAAGGACGTGGTCACGCTGTCTGACCACGACCATATTTCTTTTAGGGTTGCAGCTGCCACTACTGGAAACCCTGGTCTGCCTCCTGGAGAAGCTCTGCGTTGTTTCCCTCGATGGGGAGTCACTAAACTCAACCGCGAGTTAGCGGAAGAGGTGGCGCTAGTGGAGGCCTGGAACCTCGAAGGGGAAAGGCTGGATCAGCTAGGGGTTGAGGATCGCGCCAGGCGCTTGACAGCCTCTCTGAAGACGGTCTGCAATGCGTCCATGCCAAAGGTGAAAGGACTCCCCGCCAAACGAAGAGTTTACTGGTGGTCGGATGAGGTGGCGATTCTCAGAGCCACTTGCCTTGCGTCGAGAAGAGCACTGCAGCACTGCAGGCGCAGATTAAGACGAGACCCAGCGGAGGAGCCCAGGTTGCGTGAAGCCTACACGGTGGCAAAAAGAGAGCTAGCAGGGGCCATTCATAGGGCGAAGTCCACTGCTTGGGACGGATTTTTAGAGGACCTTAACCGCGACCCATGGGGGCGCCCGTACAAGATGGTCCGGAGTCGGCTCCGCAATCAAGCGCCTCCTTCAGAGTCAATGGACCCGCGGCTGCTCTCCCAAGTAGTCGACGGCCTCTTTCCGGCCGAGGTGCCAGCAGTTGCCCCCCTCATAGGGCCTGCAACTCATGAACCGGGCGAATCCCAGGGGTACTCCCCTGTAACAGAAGAAGAATTTGAGGCGGTTCTGACCCGCCTCAAATCCAAGAGAAAGGCGCCTGGTCCGGACGGTATCCCCGGCCGGGTATTACCTCTAGCACTTAAACACCTCGGGGAAGAAGTGAGACAGCTCTTTTCGGAGTGTTTGCAGACGGGACAGTTTCCAAGATCCTGGAAGAGGGGAAGACTCTGCCTTCTGAAGAAGGATGGTCGGCCCCCTGAATCTCCATCGGCTTACAGACCGATAGTCCTGCTGGACGAGCTCGGAAAAATGCTCGAGCGCATTATCGCAGACCGAGTCGTCCAGCACTTGGACACCGTGGGGCCAAACCTATCTGAACGACAGTTTGGCTTCAGGAGACAGAGGTCAACGATTGACGCCATCATGACCCTAAAAGAGCTGTCCCAGAGGGCAGTTGGTCGCGGGGAGAGAGTAGTAGCGGTCTCGCTTGACATCAAAAACGCATTTAACTCTCTCCCCTATTGCGTGATTCGCAACGCTCTGCGTCACCATAACATCCCCCCTTATCTCGTCCAGATAATTGAGCACTATCTGACGGATAGGGAGGTGATCTACCTTGCGGCAGACGGCCAGTTGATGGTCCGCGAGATGAAATGCGGTGTTCCACAGGGGTCAGTGCTTGGGCCGCTCCTGTGGAATCTTGGGTACGACTGGGTGCTTCGCGGCGTGCTTCTCCCCCGGATGGATGTCATCTGCTATGCAGATGACACTCTTGTCACCGCCCGGGGTCGAGACTTTGAAGAAGCGAAGCGCCTAGCCAAAATTGGGGCAGAGGCGATTATCCGCCGAATAAGAATGTTGGGCCTAGAGGTGGCCGTGGCAAAGACACAAGCCATTCTCTTCCATGGCCCGAGACAGGGTCCTCCACCGGGGGCGTACTTAATTATAGATGGGGCTGAAGTGCGTCTGCGCCCTAACATGCGCTATCTGGGCCTCACACTTGACGGTCGCTGGTCGTTCACCGACCATTTTGTCCAGCTTGCTCCCCGATTGGTTGCCGCAGCGGCAGCACTTGGTAGGATACTTCCAAACTTGGGCGGGCCGAACGGGAGCTGTCGGCAACTTTATGCAGGGGTCATCCGTAGTATGGCCCTCTACGGAGCTCCTGTATGGGCGGATGCCTTAAATGAGGCTAATAAAGCTGCCTTAAGACGGCCCTAGAGGATAGTGGCCTCCCGCATGGTGCGAGGTTACCGCACTGTGTCGTGGACGGCGGCATATGTTTTGGCCGGTACGCCTCCCTGGGAACTGGAAGCCCAGGTGCTTGCGGAGGCGTACAGGCGTAGGAAAGAAATAAGGGCGGCGGACAGCCGCCTTGCCCCACAAGAGTTTGCCGGGCTTATGCGCGTGGCAGAGGCGCAATGTCTTGAGGACTGGGAGCGGCAACTGGCAGAGCCAGTCGCCGGTCACAAAACGGTGGAGGCGATCCGCCCAGTCCTCAAGGAGTGGAAAGAACGAGCCCACGGGGCTCTTACATTTCGTCTGACACAGGTACTTTCCGGACACGGGTGTTTCGGGAGATACCTGTGTCGGATACAGAGGGAGGAGTCCCAGGTGTGTCACCATTGTGGCGCACTACAAGACACTGCACGCCACACACTTGAGGAGTGTTCGGCGTGGGCGGTGCAGCGCTAGGAGTTGGTCGCTGCGGTTGGGCCGGACCTCTCGCTTCCCAATATCACTGTTGCGATGCTGCGAAGCGAGAGGGGATGGCAGGCCGTGGTCTCCTTCTGCGAGGACGTTATCTCGCAGAAGGAGGCCGCGGAGAGGGTTCGCGAGGCGGACGTCGCAGCGAGCCAACTCCGACGTGCGCGGCGGGGGAGAACGAGACGCCAACGTGCGCGTCTCGATCTCCCCTAGTCGCAAGGGGGGCGCAGTAAGGCCCTCTGCCCCCCATAGGGTGGAACCCTAACGGGTCACTCTCCCCGGGTCAAGTGGAGCGTGCCACCGCGTACCCACAGACCCGGCGGAAAGGCGCAGGTCTTCGAGAGGAGTTTAGTTGGTAGTGGTGCCTTCTCCCGTTCGCCCCATCTGGTCTGCCCACATAAGTGGGTAGCCTTATGGGGGGCTGGGGATGAGGCTCCCTCCCTCTGTCCGGCCCCCTCTCGATCTTTCGAGATAGTTAGGGGACGGGAGAGAGGTGAGAACCGCCCGGCCCTGACGCGAAGCCTACTAGGCTTGGCGGGAGGGCCGGGTGCGGCGAGGGACATGCCAGAAGCGTGACCGAGTCCAACATGCCGTTTGGTATGCCTAAAAGCATTCTCCTTCTTGATACAAAAAAAAAAAAAAAAAAAAGTATGAAACGTTTAAGGCACCCATTACACGCTAGGTTTTGCTGTCAGTTTAACCACAGTTACGAGCTGTGACTGACAATTAACCTATCGTGTAATGTAGTGACTGATGGTTGCATGATGTATTTGTTCTTTCCATCAGTCAATCAGTCAAACGTAATTCATGACTGATGGAATTTGACTGACGCTTGCATGACCATTTAATGGCTGCCTAGGACATGCCAAGAAAGTCTCAGGTTAAGTTTGAAAAAGTTCTACATGAATGGTTTTTACTAGTGTCCGACCGAAACTGGAATTCCAGCCGAAACCGAACTTTCGGCCCTAGTTCCAGTTTCGGCCGAAAGCGAAACCGAAAATTTTTTCACACATTAAGTTGACGTTGGTTTTTTTTACACTACTTACATGGTTGGTGATAGGGATTGTTTCAAACATAGAAATAGAAAAATTTTCGCTGCGCTCAAGACGCGCGCGCGCTGACTTTGTTGTTCTTTGACATTCTATTTCTATGGTTTCAAACCAAGTGGTGGAAGGATAAATTAGAAACAATAGACGAATTTTCATACATAAAACGAGGTAACTTTGCAGCCTTGGTTCTCCGTCAGGGATTGATCGAGCTGTGATCAAGGACCGGAACCGCTTACCGTTAAAGGGGTTTTTGATTGGGTATTTCATAGACTTGTTTTCAAAAACCCTATCAATACGGTAATCCTATCAATACGGTAACCCTATCGAAAGGGTAACCCAAGTAAGGACTTACCGAATACGAAAACCCTATCGGGGAAACCCTATGAAGGCTTTATGAAGGGGTTTTAAAACGTGTTCAAGCTATTTATACCTAGTTCCACCTGGGCCGAAGGACCGGAACCGCTTACCGTTAAAGGGGTTTTCATTGGGTATTTCATGAACCGCTAACCGTTAAAGGGGTTTTTGACTGGGTATTTCATAGACTTATTTTCAAAAACCCTATCAATACGGTAAGTATGACGTCGACTAACCCTAACGAAAGGGAAACCCTATCATTTGGCAGGCTTTTTCATAGGTGTTGGAGCGCGGGCGGCGCGCTCGTTATTCTTTGGCGGCGGTCGGCGGTCGGACCCAACAGCAGGGACCGGACGGCGGACGGCCCCCCACTTGGCCATCCACCTAGCGCGCGAGCGGGCGACATTACGGCTTTTCTCATACATTTTTTATTTATGTACCAATATACAAATTAAGTACAGTCCGCTGCTTTCATTTCCATAAAGGAACCAACAATAGGAATTCCTTATCAATTGGGTTAACCAAAAAAGGGGTTTTCCGGTCCCTGGCTGTGATCTATACCTAGCACGAACAGCTATCGAAAAAAATAACGCGCATAAAACCATTCGATAGAGTAATTCTGAATGGGATATTTGTACAGCGGCATCTACCGCCAAAAGGCGAAATTTAATTTTCCATAGATAATTATTCTATAGAGTACTTTCACGCGCGTTTTTCTTCACGATAGGTTTGTTTTTCTTTATTTAATTTAAGGACTTTTAATTATCTTAATTAAGAGACATGTCAGTCCTATCATGAACCTTGTCCATTAGCCATTTTAATGTCCCCACTGCTGGGGCACAGGCCTTCCTTATGGGTGGATAAGGAAGACGGGCCATAACCCACCACGCGGGCCCAATGCGGATTGGTACCCACCAATCCGTTAACGACTGCCATTGCACCCGGGACCAACGGCTTAACGTGCCTTCCGAAGCACGGAGGAGCTCGCCATAATAAATTTTTGGTCACCCATCCCATGACCGACCCTTGCGAAAGTTGCTTAACTTCCGCAATCGCCGAGCCAGGCGCTAAACCACTGCGTCACCGAGCTCCTCATCCATATCATAAACCTTATTCTATATTATTTACATATTCACTACGGTATCTATTATAGTACAGTAGCCCGTAGAACATTTAAATCACCATAAAGGTTACCGTTTGCCGTTGTGATATAGTTATTTGTTACGAAATTATAGATACTTTAACCTAAGTTTTACAGATCGCAACCCGCCGTAACCTATATTTGTATATCTCCAAAAATGTTATTTTATTATTTTTCAAGATTTACCACATGGTTTAGCTATTGTCGTGTTCTACAGCTTTGTTTGATTGCCACTGATAATATTGTGACTATGGAAAGTGATCATACACAAATTTAAGACCAGATAAAGTCCAACCATTTTCATCAGGTCTTAAATCTATGTATGGCTACTTTTTATAGTCTTCTTTTATCTGTGGCCTTAGAATAATAACACCTAGAACGATATTTCTCTACAAAGCGCACTGTCAAAAGTGAGGCAACTAAAACAGCCAAAATGGCTCCGTTTTCAGATTGTTATTCTACATTATCACCTAATCATACCGATTAAGTACAAAACAGTTTCAATTTTCCCACATTTATAAGACAAGTTACTATATTATTGGGTTTCAGTTACGATTAGTTAACGTATGTGTTGGCAACACAGCGACACCACGAGGGTGACGCACCTATCTGTCAAGTTGACAGTGTCAACTGTCAACTATCGAGTGGTTTTTCGCGCCTGAAAAACGTGACTTTTCTGCCGGCGACTGAAAAAAAAGTGTTTGTGCTTGGAGTCTTTAAAATTATATGCAAAACAATCAATACTTACCTTTTATTTTAAGTAAGTTCACATCAGAAGTTGGTAGGTAGTGCCCTGAGCCCACCACTTAGCCGATCAAAATGGGAGACAAGAAAAAACGTAAAAACAAGCGAAAATATGGAAAAAAACGTGCTCGTTCAACGTCGAAGTCGAGCAGCTCGTCTACTATAAGCAGCGGCTCCGGAACACCACCGCTTAAGCCGCAACCTCGAAAAAGGAATAAGGTATCACACACAAACGATACCGGTACTGTAAGTACAAACACTATTACTCTCCATAACATGATACCCGATTTTGATCCATTGACGGATACTGTTACATCTTGGCTAAATATTATCGAATCGTATGCTTCAACATTTTCTTGGACGGATAGTATGATACGACATCAGGCATTAAATAAGCTCAAAGGTTCGGCTAAAGTGTGGTATGAGTCTGTGTTGCGCAAAGACCACACATGGACCACCTGGGTATGGAAAGATTGGAAAGAAAAGATTTCTAATACTTTTAGGGTTAAGAGAAATATGTTTGAATTATTAAGAGAAATTATTGACTGTAAACCGTGTGAAAATCAGTCATTGTATGATTTTTTCTTCGAACAGAAATCGAGAATTGATAATTTATGTTTGAATTTTTCCGACTATGATATCATTTCTATTATTTTAGGTAATATTGGTGATAGTAATATTACTGCGTCAGTCGAAGCCAGTAATTTCAAGTCATGTGATAATTTAGCTGGTTTTTTGCATAGTCGAGTGTACAAATCTAATAAAAATATAAAGCAATCTTCTAATAATAGTAGCGTACGAGATAATAACGTTAAAGTATCATCGCAAGCTAGTAGTATGATTTCACAAACATCGATTTCGACAAGTTTACCCTTAACTTCAAATAATCAATCAAATTATCGAAAACCAATTGAATGTTTCAACTGTGGGGGTAATCATAGACGCATAAATTGTTAAGTAAAGTGTGAGTTTTGTGGTAGAAAAGGTCATTCCGAAAAAGTGTGTTTTCAAAAAAGGCATTCGAAAGAAAATACAGAAAAATCTGTCCGACAGGAGATAAAGTGTGTACGGATTTCTAATACAAAAGATAAATTTTATAAGAAAGTATATATTAATGGACTGATCAATGACGCATTTATTGACACTGGTAGTAGTTGTTCTATTATATCTTCTCATTTAGTAAATGTTAGAAACATGGAAAGGTTTCCAATGGCGACACCTGTGACGTTGCAAGGATTTTCCAAAGACACTTGTAAAACCGTAAAAGAGTTAGTACGAGTTGACCTTAAATTAGATTCAGTACATATTAAGGGAGTTGAAATGTATATTCTTGATGAAATATCCGGATGTGACATCTTAATCGGGCGCAATGTTACAGAACGTCCTGATATAATGTATGCACGTATCGGAGAGAATCTTACATTCCAACATATTATGAAAAATATTGATAATTGCAATGCCATAGATGTGTCCATTGAAAATTTTGATACAGACTCCCATGATCAGGAATTGATTTCACTTTTTGATAAATATCGCCAGTGTATAGCGTCGAATATTAAGGAATTAGGAGAAGTAAGTGGTCATAAAATGATGATAGAATTAAATAATGATAAACCTGTACAATTTAGACCATATAGGACGGCACACAATGACAGATTAATTATTAGGAATATGGTTGAAGAACTGTTAGAAAATAAAATTATTCGTGAAAGCAAATCTGCATATGCAAGTCCAGCATTATTAGTGAATAAAAAGAATGGTGATAAAAGGTTATGTATCGATTATCGTGCTTTGAATAAACTGACTGTGAAAGATAAATATCCTATACCACGTATAGAAGACCTTATAGACAGACTTCAGGGTTGCCAATATTTTACAAGCTTAGACCTCAAAAGTGGGTACTACCAAATTAAAATGTCAGAAGAGTCAATACATAAGACTGCCTTTATAACAGAAGACGGGCATTATGAATTTCTAAGACTCCCCTTCGGTTTAGTCAATGCACCTTCCTGTTTTCAAGCTATGATGAATAGGGTTATAGGAAACCTAAGATTTGGTCAAATTATTTTATATCTCGATGATATTTTGATTATAAGCAAGACAGTAGAAGAAAATTTAGTTTTACTCGAAAAATTATTAAATATTTTCAAAGAAAATGGGCTCACATTAAACTTAAAGAAATGTCACTTTCTTAAGACTGATATAGAGTTTCTTGGCTACAGAATAAATTCAGATGGTCTTAAACCAAGCGAAAGTAAAGTTTCCGCAGTGAAAGAATTCCCCGTCCCTAAGACGGTTCACCAGCTACGACAATTTCTCGGCCTTATCAGCTATTTTCGTAAGTTCATTGAGAACTGCGCGATACTTTCAAGTCCACTCACTAAATTATTGAAAAAAGATCATCCATGGACCTGGGATTCAGACCAGGAACATGCGTTCATGACTTTGAAAGCTGCGTTAACTTCAGACAGCATTTTAACCTTATTTGATCCAACAAAAAAATGTGTGCTTTATACCGACGCTAGCCGCGAAGGTATTGCAGGCATCTTAATGCAAGACACAGCTAACGGAGAGAAACCAATTCACTTTTATAGTCGACAAACATCTGAGGACGAAAAGAAATATCATTCTTTTGAGCTGGAATTGTTAGCTATCGTTCAATCCCTAGCAAAATTTAGACACTACTTACTAGGCACTCATTTCCGCATAGTTACAGATTGCAACGCGGTTCGCTACGCATTGACCAAAAAAGAGATAATACCACGCATCGCCAGATGGGTTTTATCAACACAAGAATTTTCATATGATATTGTGCATAGAGAAGGTACTCGTATGCAGCATGTTGATGCCCTCAGTAGGAACCCCTTGCAATCTGGCGAAAAATCTGAGACAGAAATAGTAATGTCGATTACAGAAGCAGATTGGTTACTGTCCGTCCAACTTCAAGACCCAGATTTGGTCAAAATTAGAGAAATCTTAGAGACAGGTGAGGCACATAATCATAAGGACGTGTTTAGTAAGTACGAACTTTTAGGAAATAAGGTTTACAGATGTACTAACCAAGGTCGCCGCTGGGTAGTTCCTAAAGCTTGCATATGGCAGGTTATCAAATGCAACCATGATGATCTAGGACATTTCTCGGTTGATAAAACGGTCGAACGAATATCATGTCGCTATTGGTTTTCTCGGATGCGGTATATAGTTAAGAAATATATAAAAAACTGTATAAATTGTGTTTACTACAAGAACAAAGGTGGTCCAAAAGAAGGTGAGTTGTACCCGTTGCCGAAATATGCACAACCCTTCCATACCTTACATTTGGATCACCTAGGTCCTTTCGTAGAAACTCAAAACAATAATAAATATTTATTAGTTGCTGTAGACGCTTTTACCAAGTTTGTATTTATATTTGCGGTGCCAAACACAGATTCTAGTAATGTCATTAATGAGCTCGACGGCATAGTAAAAATTTTCGGTAACCCTAGGAGGCTTATAACGGACGCAGGCACAGCATTCACATCAAAAACATTCAAAGAATATTGTACACATAGAAACATTCGGTTACATACTATAGCAACAGGTATGCCCAGATCAAATGGGCAAGTTGAAAGATTCAATAAGACGATATTAGATGCGATGAAGACTATGGGTGCGGATCTTGATGAAGATAGTTGGGATAAATGCATTACACCACTTCAACAAGCGATAAATAGTACATTCCATAAAATTACTAAGGCGGCTCCATGTGAGGTTATGTTCGGATACAGACTAAATACTAATGCAGATAGCTTAGGGCCGGAGCTTGATAAAGGAGACATTGTAGATGTAACTAGCCTGAGAGAGAATGTCCTTAGAAACATTCAAGAGGGTGCTAAGTCCCAAAAAGAAAGATTCGATTTTAATCGTACAAAAGCCACAGTATATCGGGAAGGAGACTTAGTTTTGCTAAAAATACAAAGCCAAACCAACGACGGACGAAGCAGAAAATTGCTCCCTGTATTCAAAGGGCCATTTCAGATAAAGAAATGTTTGGGGCGAGATAGATATGAAGTTCAAGATATGAGGGGTAGCGAAAGGAGTACCAAAATTTATAAAGGGGTAGCTGGAGCAGAAAACATCAAACCCTGGATTAAAATTGATAACTGGAAAACTGATTAGTAAATAAAATACCTACGTGTTGGCAAGGTAAATGATGCATTTTCAATATTTCTTGTTTTTTTTATGCATATAAATGAAAAGTAAATGTAAATACTCCATGTTTTTTTCACCTGTACAAAACTTAATGTGTAAGTAATTATAAAAGAAGTCTTGGCTAATTTTCATACTGGGTTATAAAAAAATAAACTATTAAGAAAACATTATCCAAGTTATAAGAGGAATGAGCTGACACAGTCACATCCTAAGACTAAAGGAGTTGACTGGAACAGGCATTCCTGGTGGTTAAGAATAGGAATGAGCTGATACAGTCACGTCCTAAGACTAAAGGAGTTGACTGGAACAGGCATTCCTAGAGGTAAGAAGAGGAATGAGCTGACACAGTCACATCCTAAGACTAAAGGAGTTGACTGGAACAGGCATTTCTGGTGGTTAAGAATAGGAATGAGCTGACACAGTCGTCCTAAGACTAAAGGAGTTGACTGGAACAGGCATTCGTAGAGGTAAGAAGAGGAATGAGCTGACACAGTCACGTCCTAAGACTAAAGGAGTTGACTGGAACAGGCATTCCTGGAGGCAAGAAGGGGAATGAGCTGACACAGTCATGTCCTAGGACCAAAGGAGTTGACTGGAACAGGCATTCCTAGAGGTAAGAAGAGGAATGAGCTGACACAGTCACGTCCTAAGACTAAAGGAGTTGACTGGAACAGGCATTCCTGATGGTTAAGGGAATGAGTAAAATAGTTACATGTTTATCTAAACATAAAAAAGGTACCTAATAGCCCTGATTTAGGTAGTCCAGTACTGCAAAGGGGAATTTAAAGCAATTGTTTGAGGAACTAAATAGTCATGATAAGCCGAGCACATGTGAATTTAAGTGACATCATTTTCTTTTTCTCTTACAGAAGTATTAAGTGTGGCGTACGTGCCTGAGGACATGCACGGAGCAGGAGGGCCGTGTTGGCAACACAGCGACACCACGAGGGTGACGTACCTATCTGTCAAGTTGACAGTGTCAACTGTCAACTATCGAGTGGTTTTTCGCGCCTGAAAAACGTGACTTTTCTGCCGGCGACTGAAAAAAAAGTGTTTGTGCTTGGAGTCTTTAAAATTATATGCAAAACAATCAATACTTACCTTTTATTTTAAGTAAGTTCACATATGAAGGATATAAATTCGAAAACTAAGCCATTCTATGGTTTTTCGGCTTGGTATTAGTTGCCTCACTTTGCATACGAAGACACGGCTTCTAGGTGTTATTATTCTAAGTCTGTGGCAATCAAACCAAGCTGTAGAACACGACAATAGCTAAACTATGTGGTAAACCTCGAAAAATAAAAAAATATAAATTTTGGAGATATACAATTATAGGTTGCGGCGGGTTGTGATCAGTAAAACTTGGGTTAAAGTATCTATAATTTCGTAATAAATAACTATATCACAACGGCAAACGGTAACCTTTTTGGTGATTTAAATGTTCTACGGGCGTACTATTATTATTAACTTTCCTGATAGCTGTTCGTGCTAAGGGTACTGATGGCTATTCAGGGAGAGAATCGAGGAGATCCAAAAATAAACGAGAAAGCAACCTAATGAAAACGCGTTAAGGGGCGGTAATAGGAAAACATGGTTTGCGCGGGCCATATCTATTATAGAAAACGTAAACTTGTAGCCACCAAAAAATCATACGACAAGCTAAAGAGTTTACCTAGTTGCTACACACATTAAATTGCGTATAAACCTCACAGATGATTGTAAAAAAAAACAATATCATCAAAAGCGCTTGTCGCGGGCCATATTTTTGGCGTAAATAATAGCGTAAACGTATTGAATTTTACATCAAAATACACTTTAACGTACTGTGCAGTTGCTCCAATAACTTTTTTTCAAGAAAGATAATTGTGCTAAAGATAATGATGAAAAAACAACGAAAAACATCGAAAAAGTGCAGAAGTGAGGTTATTTTCCATACTCTTTACACGTAAAGAAAAAGACAGAGACAAATGATTTCGCATAACGGAGCCTTAATAATATAGTTCTTTATTATGTTAAATTAACAATTTTTACCAAAAAATGTCATAATATTCAAATAGCTTACTTTTGTGAGTATTTTTTTTAATAATCTACATTATCTCTCAAGGATCGTTTTAGTTACCTTCACTGTTCTTCACATTCTCTTTAGGTCATCAGAAAATCTGAGTCTCTCGACGCCTGTCCATCGGACAAATTTCTACCATGATTCCTTTACTGTTCGGGCAGCTATGCTTTGGAACTCCTTACCTGTGTCTATCACCAGGCGTGCTCAGACCATGCAACGTGTTAATGAAATAACGCAAAATGAGAAAACCGTTTCTTCGAACCATCAAACTGAACAACTTTTACCATAGGACCAACGCTGAAATCGCGAAAAAAAATCAGCTGTTTCATACAAAAATTAATAGCGAAAGTAAAAAATAGTACACCTATAGCAGCTGATTTTTTTTCGAGATTTCAGAGTCGGTCTCATAGTAAAAGTTGTTCAGTTTAATGGTCCAAAGAAACGGTTTTCTCATTTTACGTTAATTCATTAACATGTTGTAAATCCCTTTATCTACACCCATGCTTTAAATCCTCTGTAAGGGGTTCTGAAACAATTAGCTTACTGCCATCATTACAATATCCCGAGCGAGAGCTGGTCCTGTAGCGCCGCGCGCCCACGCGCGAGCGTTGCATTATGAAATTCAGTACATCATTATAACACTCTTGCGGATAACATAATGACGAGGAGGGGGAGGAAAGTAAAAGTAAAAACAAAGTCAAAGTCAAAACCTTTATAGAGGATACATATCATGGGTTTAAATAAATATCATGGGTGTTTTTAATCCATATGTATTAAAATAATGATTGTTTCCCTAATAAAAATAAGAAAAAATAAAAAATGGGTGTAGATAAAGTCTTGTATGCAACTTGTACACAATTAGGTATTAAAACACTCATGTGACACTATTATCACACTCGTGTTTTAATACCCCTCGTTATAGTACAGTTGCATAAATAACTATAAAGAACCAGTTTAACAACACTTTTTATCTCACTGACTTTCGCTTTCCGCCACTTTTGTAGTAAGTATCTACACTAGTGGCGGAAAGTGAAAGTTGAAAGACTGTTCAACTTTTCATCATCTGCAGACAATATACCTATATAAGGTCCTTCTTAAATAGTGCACATGTTACCGGCAATGTGTATAATCCGGCATTGTATACAATGCCTAGCGATGTATACAATGCCTAAAATGATCAGGCAATGTATGAAATATAATTCATTTTATACTTTGCCTAGGCATTGTATACAATGCCTGCTGGTCCACCGGCAATGTGTAAAATAAGTATATTTCTGTTGTCTGTTATAAAAAAATAACCTCGAAAATTCATTAACCTCGAAAATTTCTAACCTATACGCGGGACCTACAGGAGTAAAACAGGTTCGATTCCAAAGAGCCCCCCTCGAGCCCCCTCGAGCCCCCCCTCGAGCCCCCCTCGAGCCCCCTCGAGCCCCCCTCGAGCCCCCCTCGAGCCCCCCATCGAACCCTCCTCGAGCTTTCCCCGAGCACCCCCCCCTCGAGCTTTCCTCAAGCCCCCCCCCCTCGAGCTTTCCCCAAGCCCCCCTCGATCCCCCCTCGAATCTATTCTCGAAAATCTTTTTATTATACACATTGCCGGTGGACCAGCAGGCATTCTTTACAATGCCTAGTCATTGTATACACTGCCTAGGTAATGTGTGAAATAGATATCAATATTCATTATATTTCATACATTGCCTAAAAGGGCCAGGCATTGTATACAATGCCTAGGCATTGTATACAATGCCTGCATTTCATACATTGCCGGTAACACACATAATTTTAAGGGGTCAATGACTCATGCATACAAACAGCTTTTACTATGGGACCAACATTGAAATCGCCAAAAAAAAAATTTAGCTGTTCCATAGAAAATATGTATAAAATCGAATAGATCAAAATCTATCATATTTATATATTTAGATTTATTTCAGTTAATATTTAAGAAATTAGAGTGCCATGCCATGCCATTTTGCACCCCCTGTATTCCTCTTCTGTCAATCTCACCATACCGTAGGTTGTCTGGAAGAGATCGCTCTTAACGATAAGACCGCCCTGTTTTGACACTAAGTTTTATTGTTATTTCTTTGTTATATGTAACTGTGGTGTTGAAATAAAGCATTATCTTATCTTATTTTTCACTGTTTAAAACTGGTATGATTAGCTATTTGTTGTGTTTAACCGAAATACCCGTTCATATTTTTCAATTCACACAAGCACAGTGATTATTTTACTTATGCATTTATCATTTTTAGGGTTCCGTAGCCAAAATGGCAAAAAAAAGGAACCCTTATAGATTCGTCATGTCTGTCTGTCTGCCTGTCCGTCCGTATGTCACAGCCACTTTATTCCAAAAGCATTAGGACTACATAGTTGAAACTTAGTAGGTAGGTGTATTCTGTGAACCGCTTTACGATTTTTATACAAAAATAAAAAAAATAAAAGATTAAGGGGGGGCTCCCCATACATGGAACTGAAACTGAAAATATTTTTTTTCATTAAACCAATACTTGTGGGGTGTTTCTAGATAGGTCTTTAAAAATAACATTGAGGTTTCCAGGACTATTTTTTTTCAAAGTCAACCGTTTGAAAGGTATATTCCGCCAAAGTGGTAAAATGTGTGTCCCCCCCCTTTAACTTTTAAAGTAAGAAGGTGAAAAATCAAAAAAAAAAATGAGCTATAGATCTTAATAAACACTTTCAACAAAATTAGTTTGAACGAGAAACAGTAATTAGTTTTTGAGATATAGTACATTTTCCAAAACCGCAAATATAACTTTGTCATTCATACAAACACTGAAAAACAAAGTTAATTTTTCAGACGAAAAATGATAGTGGTATTAAAATATGGTATGGTATAATGTACCTACGGAACCCCACTGCGCGTGGCCCGACACGCACTTGGCCGGTTTTTGTAATTAAGTAAGTAATTTGATTATACGTATTCGTATATAGGTAAAGCGCATTCACTTAGATAGTGTCGCCCTTTTATCGCGCCGCCTTTGCACGTGCCGCATCTTGTCAAAGGATGCCGCCGCATAAACAAAGGATACCGCGTGCGGCGTACACCCGCAAGTCAATTTGTATTTTGGCAGTTTGCATCGAAGCGCCGCCGTAGTGAAAGCTTGTGTTTGTTGACTCTGCTACGTATACTTAAAATATATTTTCATCCTTGGAAAGACAGTTAAGTGCCTCAAGTTGAAACTTTAAGTGGACCAACAAAAAAATACGGGTGTTTTGTAAAACATGTAAACAACTTATGATTAATGTCCATCGGCATTGCGTTGAAATCAGTATATCTGCAGGTGCAGAGATACTATCAGAGATACTTCAAAAATAGTGGGGATTGGGGATACCAAGACCCTAGCGTTGAATAATATTAAAAATAGGCCCATTAACACCAAAAAACGTGAAAACGGAAAAATCCCACTATCGAAAACGAACGGACGACTTTGAATGTGATGTAGTACGTCCGAACAGTATACAGATTTTATGCTAATAAAAAACTTCCGACACTAGACACGATTCTGGAAAATTTACAAGCTAATAATACGGACTTTCCGTATAAACGAACGACTCTGCGAAATGTCAATACATTTCTAAAACTTGGATTTAAGTATAAAACACTTAATAAGCTAAAACTATTGCTTGAATCATCCCTATTTTTTACCGTTATCAGTAACGTTATTTGTATAACGTTACCAAATACTGACCGGTATTCCTGTCTCTGAACACAAGTGCTTGCGGGTGTACCGACACTATCTAAACGAATGGACTTTATGTGTATATGGTAGCGCAGTGGGGAGCTCGGTAGCGCAGTGGTTTAGCGCCTGGCCCAGCGATTGCGTAAGTTAAGCAACGTTCGCAAGGGTCGGTCATGGGATGGGTGACCAAACATTTACTATCGCGAACTCCTCCGTGCTTCGGAAGGTACGTTAAGCCGTTGGTCCCGACTGCATTTGCAGTCGTTAATACCCACCAATCCGCATTGGGCCCGCGTGGTGGGTTATGACCCGTCCTCCTTTTTCACCCATAAGGAAGGCCTGTGCCCCAGCAGTGGGGACATCAAAAATGGTTGATAGACGCACATATGGTTTTAAGTATATATGTATATCTTTTATTGAAGTAAGTATATGTGTATCTATATAATTATGTCTAAATGCATATTTAGACATAATTATACAGATACCTGCATAGGTATATATTATACATATACAGTGCCTTTGATCTTGAACTAGCGATAATTTAAAGGCGTGTAATACACCTAATTTTATCGATAAAAACATCCACATGTTGGGGTCTATCCCCACTCCTGTTGGAATGGCAACCAAAATATGCAACATAGAGCAATAAATTTTAAAACCGTTTTGTAGATAATATTCCTGTGTATTTGGATAGTGCAAAAAAAATGGACATTAATGTCCTAGTTTTTGAGAAATGTAATAAAAACTCAAAAAAATCGCACAAATTTCGTATAACATTTTATTTCAGTAATTTTTTATATCGTATTTAAATAAAAAAAATTAACATTTTAGTTTTAAATTACTAGGTGATATTATTAGCTTTCAAACAATATTTTTGTTATAACTGTAGGACTTCTAAATCCGGAGAAATTAATATTTTTCTGCAGGGTCATCTAAAATAAAAAGTCAAATTTAAAATGGCGGCCATTCCAACAGGAGTGGGGATAGACCCCAACATGTGGGTGTTTTTGTCGATAAAATTAGGTGTATTACACGCCTTTAAATTATCGCTAGTTCAAGACCAAAGGCACTGTATATGTATTTTTATCTTGAGCTACACACGTCTGCCATTTTCAATGTTCTTTCCTGTCCCGGGCCCGCTGGAAGAAATTTCAATATGAAATGAGCGGTGCCCTTGTAGTACAAGGGCTCAAGAGTTTAATAAAACATACAACTCTTTAATAAAACCACGCTACTCCATCAAGATTGGGCTCGTTTGAATCGTCTTGACGAGTACTTTGTTGGGAAATAGTGTCCAGGGTCTGATGATGGAGCAGGAAGAAGGCCATTGGAACTCTGTAATAAAAACATGCAACCCCATCGAGTTTGGGCTCGTTTGAATCATCTTGACGAGTACTTTAATAGAAAATAGTTTACAAGGTCTGATGATGGAGCCGGAAGAAGTCCACTAGGACTCTGTAATAAAACCATGCAACCCCAACGACTTTGAGCTCTTTTGAATCGTCTTGAGGAGTGCTCCGATAGGAGATGGTATATTTTTAGTATTAGCTCGTTTACTAAAAAGCAGAAAATAATAATTTACTGAACAAAAATCTTTTTTAAAAACATGTTTTAAAACGGACTAAATTATTAAAAAAACCGACCAAGTGCGAGTCGGACTCGAGCACGAAGGATTCCGTACCAGAAAACTGCAAACAAAACACGTTTGTTGTATATAGGAGCCCACTTTAAATATTTATTTTACTGTGTTTTTATAATTTGTTGTTATAGCGGCAACAGAAATACATATACTGTGAAAATTTGAACTTTCTAGCTATCACGATTCATGAGATCAAGCCTGGTGACAGACAGACAGACAGACAGCGGAGTTTTAGTAATAGGGTCACGTTTTTACCCTTTGGGTACGGAACCCTAAAAATCGGGCTCTAAACATTAAAACGGACTAGTAAAAACAGACTAAAAAGTAAAAAATAAATTGTTCTGTAAATATTTATAACCCTACTAGCGACCGCCCGCGACTTTGTCCGCGTGAATAGTGTTTTGTCTATCCCTCGGGAACAGTTACTTTTTTCGGGATGAAAGGTATCCTATGTCCTTTTCCGCACTCCTGACAACGTGTATGCAAAATTTCATGACGATCGGTTCAGTAGTTTAGACGTGAAGGCGTAACAAACAAACAAACGGACTATTTATAATATTACTAAGGAAACCTACAGAAATTTTAATCCTAAAAACGTGGGGCGCATTTTGTAAAATTTATCATCCATATTGTCTTTAGCATGCGCCCCACCTTTTTAGGCTTAAAATTTCTGTACCTATAGGGCTATAAATATTTACAGAAGAATTAATTTTTTACTTTTTAGTCTGTTTTTACTTGCAAAAAAGGGCAGTGCGCGCTATATACAACTTAGAGTCTAGAGATAGCCTTCGTGACCTATTCAAAGAAATTGAAATATTAACGGTTGCTTCCCAATTCATCTATGAAAATATTATGTATGTAAAGAAAAACTTAGATAGCTTTGTAAAAAATAGTAATGTTCATGAATTCAATACAAGAAACAAGGACAAACTTGCTGTTCCAAGGCGCAGATTGCATAAAACCGGAAGTTCTTTTTTGTGTAGATGTATTACCTTCTATCACAAGATTCCACAAAAAGTCACAGAACTGCCCTTGGAAAAAATTAAAAATACTGTTAAAACCAATCTTATGAGTAAACGCTATTACACTGTTGACGATTATTTGAAGGATAATAACGCATGGGCATAGCTTTTGTATTTGTTAATTATTACTCTAATGCTTCAGTATAGATTAGAAAAGTCCGTGGTTCTTTCATAGGTCTAGATAAATAGTTCTTTAAAACTCCAAGTAATTAAAATCGTTATTGATTTTCTCTTTTAACTATGAATTGTGAGAAATGTCCTACCTACTTAAAAACGTACTACTGGCTTCTTGACTCGACGACTTAAATCTTAATATGGGTAGATTTAGTATGTCATGCTCACTTTAATCATTTCTGCGGTGGTGTCGTGTGAGGCGGGTCGTTACGTTCCCTCAAATATGGTTGAGCGAAGCGATGGCTGGTTCATGCGTCATGCTCGTGAACGGCTGCTGCCAGTGGGAATGGGTCTGCTTCTGACTACCTATCTTAACGCATATTGAATTGTAAAGTTTTTTTTTGTAACAGCCTAGACTGAATAATAACTTCAAACTTTGAATTTAGCTTGATTCCTGTAAATTTATTAAGAAAATTTGTAATTCATTAAGTAATGATCTAATTATAATTTTATTTATTTGTTAATCTTTGTTTATATAAAGTCTGGAAACGATATACATATTTATAAATATCGTTCCATTTGATTTTTTGCGCCCATTTTTCTTGTCAGCTAAAAAACGTCATAATGGGTGGTAGGGTAAAAAAACTATTTGACGATTTAAAAACGCTCATTATGTGAGCTTATTTGAATAAAGAATTTTTCATTTTCATTTTTTCATTTTCTTGTTTATTTTAATGTTTTAAGTCCGATTTTTTAATAATTTAGTCCGTTTTAAAAACGTGTTATTAAAAAAGATTCTTTTTCAGTATTTTTTTAAATAAAGAAGATAAATCTTATGAAATTAATGTTAATTTTGGTAATTTATTAGGTGAAACTTTAAAAATATCAATGTTAGGTTATTGACCTTATTTTTACCATCTCTACCAAAGGCTACTAAACTTTATAATGAAACAAATTCGAATCGAATACATTCGAGTAGATTTCCGACAATCGTGAATTAACCCTCAAAACTCAGCGGATACTCGTCGTTATCGGCGGCGGCTTAATATAATCGGCTGATATCTAAGTGTTTGACGAGCGACGTTTGCCAATTTAATACGACCTTTATTATTAGGACATTAAGTTAGGACATAATATAAAGTTGCTGAATTTGTCAAATGTAGATATATAATTAATGGACTGTTAATAGGTACCTAATTTTTAGGGTTCCGTACCCAAAGGGTAAAAACGGGACCCTATTACTAAGACTCCGCTGTCCGTCTGTCTGTCTGTCTGTCACCAGGCTGTATCTCATGAACCGTGATAGCTAGAAAATTGAAATTTTCACAGATTATGTATTTCTGTTGCCGCTATAACAACAAATACTAAAAGCAGAATAAAATTAATATTTAAGGGGGCTCCAATACAACAAACGTGATTTTTTTGCCGTTTTTTGTTTGATATTAATAACGACAACTGGTAGACAGTTAAAATTTTCACAGATGATGTAGTTTTGTTGCCGCTATAATAACAAATACTAAAAACAAAACAAAATTAATATTTAAGGGGGGCTCCCATACAACAAACGTAATTTTTTTGCCGGATTTTGGTACGGAACCCTTCGTGCGCGAGTCCGACTCGCACTTGGCCGGTTTTTTAACTATTTTATTTTGACGACTGTGCCGCATAGTATAGACTCCTTTTTGAGTGTATTTAAGTACATAGTATAAGTATATTCTTTTGCACATCGCGCCAGAGGTCTCACAGACTTCCAAAACAATAGAAATTTTATTATTTTAGGGACACTTGGCACCTATTGCCTTAATTTACAAATTGGTCTATTATAAAATTCATAATGTACAGACAGTCCCTTTAATTACGAAATTCAATTAATTTGTACCTAGGTAGGTATTTTCGTAGGTACGAAAGAAAATAAAAAAATCTATTAATTTTACAATTTTTATTAAAAAACCAGAAAAACCCGACCGAAAAATCCGGTTTTCCAAAACGACCCGTTTTTGCATAGGGCATGCAATGCAATGCATGTTTTGGAAAACCGGATTTCTTCGGAGTGGGCACCCCAGAAGAAATATTTTTTCATCCTTTTTTATTATCGTTGAACTTCGAAATAGCATCCTTTATTCTTTTCTGTGATTCTTCTATCCATTTTGTAACTCTATTAAAAACGTTGTTAGTAATAGCGATGCCATAATATTGTTTTTTAGTATAATCATAACCACCATAAGACATTTCGACTAATGGATACTGATATTCTGTAGTTTTTTTGCATTCCCCTAAGTGCAGTAAAACGTACCCTGTATAAGAAAGGACAAAAAGTAAACTGGTGTTAATTAATCATAATCATAAAACGTCGGCTTATTGCAAGAACTCAATAACACATATAAACATAAATTGGTGCTTTTAAGTGTACAAATAAGTTACACTTAAAAGCACCAACGAATTCACAAGGTTATTACCCTATTACTATAAACAAAAAAAAAATATCCATGCATACAGTCGATAAATAGCATTACTAACCAGTAATACTTCGTGATTTTTAGCTATATGAAACAATGTGTTAATGTTCCTTTCTGGTAAATGAAAAAAAAAACATTAATAGAATATAATTATACTATCTGTGCAAACGCTTAATTTACATTAGTCACTTTAAGTAACAGTTGGCTTAAACTCTTTAACATTTAGTTTTCACTTAAACATTTTTTTTCTTTCTTTAACTTAAAATTATATTCTTTAAGAAACTACCTATTCTTTTCCTTACTTAATTTTTATATCTAATCTAAGAAATTGTTAATTGAAGATTACCATATACGTTTATGGCATGAAGTTATTAAGGTGGACACCAATTTGACATCCATGTCAAGATAGAGTGGTTGTGTTGGCTGGTGTGCGTTCTAGCTACGCGCTACACTCGCGCCGCGTCACTTTACTTAACCATGTGTGCGTACATAATGATACCAGGTGTCGAATGGTTTCCCTAAGAATGTGGAGAAATTTAGTAAGGTGTCTGTCGAGTGTATTTTCATTCTACGAAAAATACAATTGTAAATCGTCTCTTACCATCGGGTTTAAGTGTCGTGTGTTACACTCTACTTTTCACTACGATTGCGAGAAAATAAAATACAATATTAAATACCTAGTTTATACTATTATATAAACTTGATCTCACAAAAGCCTTTGATTTTGTTCCGCACGATCTTTTATTAAATAAATTAGAGCGTATTGGCATTAGAGGCCCAGTGAAAAACTGGATATCGTCTTACTTAACTGGCCGGAAGCAGTGTGTTGCTATAAACGCATTAAAAAATAATGAAGTAAATTCATATTCTTCCAATTACAGAGAAAATGTTGTCGGCGTTCCTCAAGGTAGCGTGCTAGGACCAATTTTATTTATTTTGTACTTGAATGACATTCCAGAAATAACTAGACACAAATGCATTCTATTCGCCGATGACATCTCTATTATTGTGACATCAGATAAAAATTCAATTATTAATCATGAAATAGAAATAAATAATACAGTTGACAACATTATAAAATGGCTAGAACTAAATAACTTGAAAATTAATCTTGACAAATCGAATTTCATACAATTTAACCAGCCAAAACATCCACAATACAATTTTAAATTAAATATTGCAAAAATTCATGAAGTCACTCAAATTAAATTTCTTGGCATAATAATTGACCAAAACCTAGACTGGAAACAACATGTGAAAGATTAATGTAGCGGAGTAAATAAGTTTGTTTATGCTCTCAGGCAGGTGAGACGTATATCAAATAAAAAAATAGCAGTAACGTGCTACCATGCCTATATAGCGTCAATACTTCGCTACGGGCTCATAACGTGGGGTAACAGTACGGATAATAAAAGGGTATTTATTTAGCAGAAGAAATGTATCCGGGCTATTACTGGTATCGCCCCTGATGAATCCTGTGAACCTTTATTCAGGGAGCTGGGTTTACTACCACTGCCATCGTTATACATTTACGAAATATGTTGTTTTGTTAAAAAATATAAGTCTTTATTTAAAACAGCTAGTGAATCTAACTCTAGACTAAAAAGAAACCCTAATAGACTCATTCTGAAAGTTGCGCCAAAATCTGCGAAATAAAGTAAAAGCTGCTTGACTATGTGCGTACGTATATTTAATAAAATACCTTCTGACATTAAAAATTTACATGAAAAATTATTTAAAAAACAATTATTTAAATGGCTGAATGATAAAAACTTTTATAGTGTTAAGCAATTTTTGACATGATTTAATTTTGTCATAATAATAATAATAATTTTAGGATTCTAATAATGATATTTAATGTAATTCAATCTAGTAATTTAATTAATGTTTTACAGGAACTCTTAAATGATTTTAATAATTTTGCATGCTACTTTAAGTTAGCTTAACATGTAGTCCTAATTAATGTATGTAACATCTTTTATACCATAACAGCAAATAAATGATTATCTTATCTTATCTACTTTCGTAAACGAATCCACTCGTTTTTCTATCCTCCACTTTATAAACTTTTCATACAGTATGATTTGTGCTTGACGGCAAAAGATTAAAATTATTTCTTTCCTATTACAATCATACAACTCAATCAGTTTGCAATCAGAGAAAAATTCTAAAGATCTCGCGCCAGTGCTTTTTTAATTTCTACTGTAGCAGTTGAGAAACACAATGCACGCATTCTACGATTTAAACTTTCAGTCACAGAGTATATTTCGACTCCTATTTTTTCGACGTATTTTTTCGACTCCTAGACTTTCATCAACCAGTAGGCACTAGGAATGATAATGCTTTAAAAGTTGATGACAAGATTAAAACCCTTCAGCTAAAAATAACGGATCTGGAAGGCAAACTGAAGAGTGCAGAGAATGAAATAACACATTTGAAGAATCACTTAAGTTCCTTGGGACAAAAAATAACTGTTACCACTGATACAACCACACTTATTCAAAATGATAAAAAACCTCATGATGACTGTACTAGTAGAATTTTGATATATGGCACACAATAATGCATCGATTTATCTTCAGCACTAACATACTCTAGACATAATACAGTCTATGGAAAATACAAAGTGAAAGCGGAACTGAAACCATTCGCTGACAAGCCAGTGCTGAAGTATTACGAGATTGTCTGAAACAAAACTTGGCGGAAAATGATAAGCTTGTGATATGTGTAGGTGAAAACGACTACGATCAAAAAGTTCTTTTAGCACAGCTTCGTACTTTATTTGATAGATTTGTTAATAATAAAAATCTTATTCTTAATATCTTTGAAAATGAATATTTGGATGTGTATAATTTAAATAATGTTATGGAAAAATTATGTAAGGAGTACAAAAATTGCCACTATGTAAACTGCTCTAATAATTCTTTATATTCCATGTGTCAGTGTATAAACCATGTTATTGACTGTTTCGACTATTATGATACGTTTTTAGATGTTAAAGCTCTCAAAAGCCTAGTAGTCCGCAGTAGACTAGACCTCAAAACAAATGGTTTTCGAAAGGGAACAATTCCATACTATTTTGAACGTAAACAAGCAGTGGTTGATAAAATAAAGCAAATTTCCTCAGGTAACTCTGATGGTGATAAGTTGACCGAATATAAAAAAAGGGAACTATACCGCATTACTTTCCCAAAATAAAAAAAGTATTTTTTTCGCCCCGAAACAAGTCTATTTTAAAATAATGCATCAGAACATTGCCAGTATCTTCTAGACAGTTCTAGTAGCGATTGTTTTGATAAGATACTGGCAATGTTCTCCATTGCTCCATGCTCGGCGTTTCCCTGCGTGATCGAATCAGAAACGAGGAGATCCGCAGGAGAACTAAAGTAACCGACATCGCTCGAAGGATTGCTCAACTGAAGTGGCAATGGGCATGGGCAGGACACATAGCGAGAAGAACTGATAGCCGTTGGGGCGGAAAGGTTCTTGAATGGCGACCGCGCACCGGACGACGCTCCGTGGGTAGGCCCCCGACAAGGTGGACTGACGATCTGGTGAAGGTCGCGGGAAGCCACTGGAAGCGGGCAGCGCAGGACCGATCGTCGTGGAGATCCTTAGGGGAGGCCTATACCCAGCAGTGGGTGTCGTGCGGCTGATATGATGATGATGACGTTACAGTATCCCCTCCTTCAATAAATCTTAGACGGGATAGGTCCCGAGTCATTAATTAGTTTACACAGAAAGGCGAATGCGCAAAAATGCCCGAGTTCCGACGCAAAAGAAATCTATCTCAGGTTTTAGTACCTTTTATAACAAAAATAGATTTAGGACCTCTGTGATCGGTGAATAACATAAAAAAACTGCAATGAATATTTTTTTAAGCGCTAATATTGGAACGATATTACCAACAAAATGATTAAGTAAAATATAAAATAATGGTAAGAACATGATGGACAAACAAGATTGTGTAGTATTTCTATTAAATCATGTTCTGTAAAATCATAAGAACAAAAAGTCTTTTTTAAGAAATCTTTTTTTAGGTTTAATATTTTCTGCAAATCTTTTTTTGCAAACAGTATGAGAAAGCCATGCAACTAGAGCACTTAAAGAAGAATAAAATAAAATACATACGACCTCTTTAGTCGTAGCTATTCTGCATAATCATAACTAACAACTATGTTAGTTATGTAATAGGGCGCCGCCCGTGTAACTAATAATAATAATAATAATAAAATAACCCACCACGGGGGCCCCAATGCGGATTGGTGGGGTGTTAACGACTGAAAATGCGGCCAAAAACAAAGATATATCATTGGTCACAAATAACGGCTTAGCGTGCCTTTCAAAATCACGAAGGAGCTCGAAATCATTTTTGGTCACCCATCCCATGACAAAGCCTTTGGAAAAGTTGCTTAACTGTCGCAATCTCTGAGCGATGCGCGCTTACTTACTGCGCGATTTTTGTTTTTAAAGTGTTCCTTAGGTCCCCCTGAATATATCTGGAAAGTTCCCCGTGAATCCCATGTACGCTCACCCCTCCCCCCCCCTCAAATGTCTCCCTGATTTTAGTTTTTCTATTTATCTCAGAAACGGTTGAAGATAGAAGAAAGTTGTCAACGTATGATATAATTGTTATAAAATATCCAACCCATCGACACTTCAATCATTTCGATGTCAGCTGTAGTCTCTGAAATATACCTACAGACATTTCACCAATTTTTTTTTTTGCCCAGAATTCATTCTTTGTACTAGTTTTTAAGAAAAGTGAGTGGAGTTGTGGCGAAATTATGTAAGGTCATATGAATCTTGATACATTAAGGAATAAAACAAGGTATAATACATTGTTATAGCAGCATCTGTTCTCGATTCACACTGAATGGTGTCAACGCCACGATGTAATTTTTACCCCAATACTTTTAGATAAAAAATTCGCGATACCTAGGACTAATTCCGGTGGTAAGTTTTTGTCTTTTAAAGTGTTCCTTAGGTCCCTTTGAACATATCTGGAAAGTTCCCCGTGGATCCCGTGTCCGCTCCCCCCTCCCCCTCAAACGTCTCCCTGATTTAAGTTTTTCCCATTTATCTCAGAAATGATTGAAGATAGAAGAAAGCTATTGAATATGATATAATTGTTATAAAATATCCGACCCGTCGACTTTTAAATTGTTTCGATGTGAGCTATAGTCTCTGAAATATACCTATAGACATTTCACCAAAAATAATGTTTTACACAAAAATCATTATTTGCACTAATTTTTATTGAGGAATAAAACGTAGTACAATACATTGTCTTAGCAGCATTGGTTCCCGATTTATAGCGAGTGGTGTCAAACGCCAAATAAATTTATTGTATTATTAGCTTTAGTAATTTCTGAGTTAATTCGTTCAAACATACATACATACAAATCTTTCATATGTACGACGCGGGTGAGTGAGGGAGCACGATCATTAATGATTAAACGAACTAACCTGTAAGTGAAATTAAACGAAGGATTCGTCCAAAGATATTAGTACTATTAATTACATGTAGTATCGCTTGATACCTACCATTTGACCAATCATGTATTAAAATCGGAGCAACCATTTTGATGATGATGGATGATGACGATAAAGTGGCGCCATATTTAAAAGCATAAATCTTGAGTGTTCCAGTAGAATAATTTTCAATTTAATTTCGTTTAATAATATAATTGCTATAACTTAATCGTAAAAGGCAACGTCATTTGCATAGTTCCTGCTGTCTTCATACTATAAAATTATACCGTGGTGTTTGACACTCGCTGTAAATCGAGAACCAATGCTGCTAAAACAATGTTTTAAACCTCGTTTTATTCCTCAATGTATCAAAATTCAAATGAACTCAGATTATTTTGCCACAACTCCACTAATTTTTCTTAAAACTAGTACAAATGATGATTTTAGGGCAAAACAATTTTTTTGGTGAAATGTCTTTAGGTATATTTCAGAGACTACAGCTCACATCGAAACAATTGAAGTGTCGACAAGTCAATTTTATAGCAATTATATCATACTTCAATAGCTTTCTTCTATCTTCAGCCGTTTCTGAGATAAATGGGAAAAACTTAAATCAGGGAGACGTTTGAGGGGGAGGGGGGAGCGGACATGAGATCCACGGGGAACTTTCCAGATATGTTCAAAGAGACCTAAGGAACACTTTAAAAGACAAAAACTTACCACCGGAATTAGTCCTAGGTATCGCGAAATTTTTATCTAAAAGTATTGGGCTAAACATTACATCGTGGCGCTAACACCATTCGGTGTTAATCTAGAACTGATGCTGCTATAACAATGTATTATACCTTGTTTTATTCCTCAATGTTTCAAGATTCATACAACTTTACATAATTTCGCCACAACTCCACTCACTTTTCTTAAAAGCACTTAGTAAAATATTTGAAAAAATTATATATTCCCAATTATTAAATTACTTCACATACAATAATATACTTCATAAAAATCAGTTTGGATTTTCCAAGGGTAAAAGTACTACTGATGCTGGAATTGCACTTCTCAAACATATTCTTGACGCTTGGGAAGAAAAGCAAGATGTAATTGGCATTTTCTGTGACCTTTCTAAGGCATTCGATTGTGTTGATCATCAAACACTATTAAAGAAGCTAGAACATTATGGTGTCTCTGATAAATCAGTTAGTCTTATGAAATCGTATTTGTACAATAGAACTCAGAAAGTAGTGATTAATAGAACTGAATCTACCGGAGCCCCCATCAATATGCGTGTGCCACAGGGATCAATATTGGGCCCATTGTTGTTTCTAATTTATATAAATGACCTTCCCAACTACGCGAATAATTTATGTGAGACAGTACTATTTGCGGATGATACTTCTTTAGTTTTTAAAGTAAACAGAGGTAATAACTGTTCGGACGAAGTAAATAGTGCCCTCTCAAAAGTTTCATACTGGTTTAATAGTAATATTTTAGCACTTAACCCCAAGAAAACTAAATGTGTTAAATTCTCATTACCTAATGTTGAGCAGACAAAATTAAATATTAATTTGAATGACGATGAAGTCGAGTTTATTGAGAGTACAAAATTTCTAGGTATCACACTAGATTCTCAACTGCAATGGGATCCACATATTGAGGCCTTGTCAAGTAGACTTAGTTCAGCGGCATTCGCTGTTAAGAAAATAAGGCTTTTAACTGATATTGAAACGGCAAGGTTAGTATACTTTAGTTATTTTCATAGTGTAATGTCATATGGACTGCTATTGTGGGGCTCAGCTACCAGTATTGAAAATATTTTTGTACTCCAAAAAAGAGCTGTTCGCGCCATATACAATCTACAGCGAAGAGATACCTTGAGAGAATTGTTCAAAGAAATAAATATTTTAACTTTGGCAGGCCAATACATTTATGAAAATTTAGTTTATGTAAGGAAACACTATGATTCATTTGCTAAGAACAGCAATCTTCACCAGTTTAATACAAGAAATAAAGATAAACTTGCCGTTCCAAGATTTAGGCTTGCAAAAACTAGAGGTTCATTTATGGGGAAAGGCATAGCCTTTATTAATAAAGTTCCACAACAAGTGATTGATCTTCCTTTGCATGAATTTAAAAACCATGTTAAAAAAACGCTCATGGGTAAAGGTTATTATAAAGTAGACGATTATCTTAAAGATCAAAATGCGTGGAAATGATGTAACACATAACTTGCTACTATAAGTACTTTGTTGAAGTAATATAACAATAAGTCTATGTTGTTGCCAATAATCCTGTCACCCTGTTGTAATTATTTGGTAACGATATATTAAAGTTTATAAATATCGTTACTTATGGCTGTTACAGCTGATAAGTTTCTTGCGCCCGTTCTTCTTGTCAGCTAAAAAAGTCTGGAACGGGTGGTAGGAAAATATAGACGATTCAAAAGTACTTAATAATTAAGTTTATTTGAATAAAGCTTTTTTGACTTTGACTTTGACTTTGACTAAAAACTAGTACAAAGAATGATTTCTGGGCAAACAAAAATTTTTGGTTTAATGTCTGTAGGTATATTTCAGAGACTACAGCCGACATCGAAATGATTGAAGTGTTGATGGGTTGGATATTTTATACCAATTATATCATACGTTGACAACTTTCTTCTATCTTCAACCGTTTCTGAGATAAATAGAAAAACTAAAATCAGGGAGACATTTGAGGGGGGGGAGGGGGGAGCGTACATGGCATTCACGGGGAACTTTCCAGATATATTCAAGGCGACCTAAGGAACACTTTAAAAACAAAAAACCTTCTGGAACCTTCCGGAATTAGTCCTAGGTTTTTTGCTAAAAGTCCTGGGCTATTAGCGACGTAAAATATTAGCGCCTGAAAAAATACTCATTGTAGTTTTTCTTTATTTTAGTTACCGACCACAGAGGTCCCACATATTTTATTTTCATTTCTCATATTGGGAAAGTGATGTGTATTTAAACTGAGCAGCGGGTCCAAAACTCCTCGTTCCACCATAGGGAGTAAAAGAAATTTAAAAATAGAACTGAATTTGGTTACATAGTCAACCACAGAGTTACCTCGTCGGTAATGGTTTTAAAAAAATAGAAAGGGCGCATTCACGAACAACCATGAAACATGGTATAAACAGCCAGTGCAAAATTAAAAATATTGGGTGGAGCGGCCGGCGACGCGGCGTGTTCCAAATTCAAAATAAGAAAAACTATAAAATATTGGCGGGATACATTACTCTGTGACTTTGAGCTGTGTGTGTTGAGTTGATTTTGTATTTACTAAAATGATTTCATCAAGCGATTTTTAAGTATTGACCCCGGATTCAGTAACAAACGAGGCAAACAAAATAATAGAAAATCTTTTGCCAGAAGTTTCGAAGGAAAAACACTTAAATGCATACAATAATTTTATGAAGTGGCGAGCAAACAACAAAATAAAGTCATTTTCAGAAAAAGTATTTCTCACGTATTTCAGTGGATTATCAAAGAAAATACTGCCTTCCACTCTATGGAGCAAGTACTCTATGCTCAAGAGCACATTAAGTGCTAAACACAATGTAAATTTAAAACAGTACTACAATCTAAAATCGTTTTTGAAAAGACAGTCTCAGGGGTTCAAGAGCAAAAAAACAAAGGTTTTCACCTCTGACGAAGTAGGCAATTTTTTAAATGAAGCCCCTGACGAGATATATTTAGCAGTAAAGGTAAGCTGAAAGCGGTTATCTATGTACTTACCTATTTATTTTACGTACATCATACCTACCTAAAAGAGGAATACTGAAAAAAATTTGTTTCACAGGTGGTATTGATACTAGGCATAAGCGGCGCGTGCAGAAGCGCTGAGCTCACAAATCTAACAGTCAACGACGTCGAAAATCAAGGCCAGTTATTGCTAATAAAATTGTCTAAAACAAAAACAAAAATTGAGCGCACTTTTTTGGTCCGAGAAAAGTTTGCACAAATAGTAAAAAAATATCAAGAAATCAGACCTAATGACATAGAAAACTGATCGCTTTTTTCTCAACTGCCAAAAAGGAAAATGCTACAAGCAAGTAATCGAAAAAAATAAAATATCAGAAATGCCAAAGCAGATAGCAACCTATCTGAATTTACCGGAATGTGATCTGTATATCGGGCATTGTTATAGAAGAACGTCAGCGATACTGTTAGCCGATTCTAAGGCGAACTTGACAATGTCAAAAAGACACGAAGCATGGAAATCGAGCACCGTCGTCGAAGGCTATATTGAAGAATCCGTCAAAAATTTCAAATAACAGAAATAATTAAAATACGCTCAAATTCACCTCAACCAACTACTTCAGGACAGTCTCTGCCATGGAATTCGCCGTCTACTAATCAAGGACCAATGCGCTCTTATATTGGGCTAAAATAGCGAACCCTAATTCATGAGGTCACACAAACATTAATATCTTCCAAATAACTTCAACAAATAGTACAATAAGTAATTCCTTTCTTCGATTTATCTGTTTTAATTTGAAACTCGGCAAATTTTCCGAAGCTCGATTCGTTAGCCGGTTCATATTCTGGTTTGTAATGTGTTTTATTTAATAAATTTAATTACATTTTTATTTTAAAAGGCAAAGGAGTACAAAAAGTATGTGTCCAGAGATCCTACAAAATTATAAGTGCCTGCTATTCAAACTCGAAACAATATCATAAAAATTGTTATTTTATGACTATTAAAATATACAATAAGACACCAAAATCCATTCGTGAACAAAACTTTAACTTGTTTAAAATTAAATTGACGAAATGGCTAATGGATAATAGTGGATTATACAACAAGTGAAAAAAGAGGGAATTTAGTTCGAGGGACTAAGTTGGAACAAAGGACCGAGATGAATTTTTTTTCACGAGTTGTGTACTCTACTTTTTACCATTGACTGCGAGATAACAAATAGCAGTACTTATACCTATATATAGGGTAAAACCCGGATAGTTGCCCCACTTTTTGAAATTACTTTATATCTCTTAGTACAAAAAACGAGATTCTTTAGTTGTTAAACGGGTACTTTGATAGTAGCTACTTTGTTTTATTATCTTCAAATTTATGAAAAGAATAAATATTATCTTTGATTTTTCCAGAGTATTGGCGATTTTTGCGGACCTCTAAATTTTGGGACAACTATCCCATATAGGGGATAGTTGCCAAATCCATATAAATTACGTTTAGGATAGATGCCTCGACGCGACAGAGGACATTTATCCTGCAAAAAGTTTGATCGCACCTAGCCGTCCCATGCAATCGCACAGAGACATGCAACACGATCAACTTAGTTGTAGTTGCAGAGTCTCTTGATAGATAAATAAAATACCATGTGTTTCATTCGCGAAACTAGAGTAATTGCAGTCGAGGCTACTATACCCCCGAGGCGACTATACGGGTTTTACCCTAGTATTTAGAGTTATTACATTTTTATTATTTAGAAAGGTAATCAGAAATATTGAAACATACACACATAGAATATAGTGAAACTAGAAGTTTTCGGATGATATAAAACAACCATGCTAAGAGGGAAATTACATGATCGGTCTGGAATCAGTTCATTTCATCAGTTTAGACTTTGAATTTTTACAGTCTGAAGATCGTACCAGACTGATGGAATATACGGATGCAAATGCATGACTGAACATCTAATCTCCATATATTATTATTATTGTAGAAAAGAACCCAAAGGTAAGACACTAAGAGCCATACCGCACTGTCGACTAGTCGCCGAGCGACTGTCGACAGCGACTGTAATATCTACTAGTTTATATGAACGCGTACGCACTGAGTCGCCCGGTCGCTGGACGACTCTGAGTCGTTGGGAGACTAGCCACGCCCCCCAGTCGTACGGCAACCGAGAGATACACGGGTTCAAATGGAAGCGTACGCACTGCGAGCGACTGTCGCGTCGACCGGGCACCATCGCGCACAAAATGACTTTCGATACTAAAGATTTTATATTATAAAGAAACAACAGTAGGAGGAAATAGTGGAATTATTTGAAGGTGAAGGATTAACAATCGAAGAAAAAACTTTAGGTAGGTAGGAGATATTAACTTTGTGATATTATTTTTACTTTTTAAGAGTTAGCTCTTTCGGGTCGGTGTTTTTTTATTTTATTATTATTTATGAATTCTGCCCATGCTATCTGCAATGGCAATTGAGTCAATTCTCAGTGCTAAAATAATCAGCAAACATAGGTTTAAAGTCATCATCATATCACTGTATGATATACCACGTCGCGTACAGGGTTACCAGATGGTATATCTAAAAATCCTGACAAAGAGCCTGATTTCTACTAAAAGGTCCTGACATTTTGCTAAAACCCCCACACGGCTTACGATTACACATTGTAGATCAGCGAACTTATAGATAAACCTACCTAATAAACTAATACTTTTTCTTGTTTCAATGACGTAAAAAATCATATTTTAAGTACTTAGACGAAAAGTTTTCGTTTTTAAGTTTAAGTTTTTGATTGTATATAATTTTAAATGTGTTTTTTTAAATTGATTATTTATTGCAAAGTTAGTTGATTCTGTACGACTGTACCAAAAACACTACACGCACAGTTTAACAATCCATACAGTTGTTAAACGAATGTACTTGCGCAGAGGCAAGATTACAAAAGCCTGTTGATTTCGGCCAAGTACCTACCGGACCGAAATCAACAGGTTATTAGAGTAACGTTTTTGAAAAAGCGAGACTACAAAAGACTGTTGAACTCGGCCAGGTACTTGAACGAAATCAACTATTTTTTTTTTTTTTTATTTTTTTTTTATTTATTACCAGAAACAGTGTAATACAATTTATATTTTACAAAAAAGTACTATTTAAACCTCTAGAGTTTGAGTATAGTACCTGGAGGATTCATACACGTAGACAATAAGTGATAAGTGTTTGTTAATTTACATTAGGTAATTCTATTCTATTATGTTAGTTAATCTAATTATATATATATTTTAAAAGATCGAGCATGGTTCTGTCAGTAATTAGCGTGAAATTTCATTTTAATAAAGACAAAAAATATTCTTTTAGTTTAAATTTTATATTTTTTTTCGTAATAGTATTACGCGTGGCGGTGGGTAAAGAATTGATTAGCCTAGGAATAAGGAACGCGCTCGTCCGTTCACCGTAGTAGTTGTGCGCTGATACAGTAACTAGTTTCTCCTGCGCAACTTGACGGGTGCATATAGGATGATTTATTTTAATTTGAAACTGTTCACAAAAAAATTGTTCTTTTAAGATATAGTAATTAACTTTTTCATGTACTGGTAGTGTTTTGCAATATTTGAATAATTCGTATTCATTTTTAAAAGAGGATTTTACATTTGATGGTATTATCAACTTTAGTAACCGAAGTTGCAATTTATATATAGAATCAAGGTAGGTTTTAAAAGTACGGCCATAGCTAGAAATGCCGTATGATACAATTGAATCAAAAAGCTCATTATAAAGTAGGAGTCTAGCTTTAATTGTTAAGCGGTTTTTTATAACATAAAATTTTGACAAAATTGCACGTAGCTTATCACACACTCGTGCAATATGTGGACCCCAGTTAAATTTATTATCGATAAGCAGTCCCAAATACATGTATGTATCAACCTGTTCAATAGTTGGACATTTAAGATCACACTTACTTGTTGGATTATTGTGTAGACACGTATGTGTGTGGGCTAATAATTTAGACGCTTGGGTGTTGCATTTTAAGTAAGGTGATTTTATATGCATTAATTTAGTTAAATATTACCAAAAGCTTTTAAAGGTATTTTTTTTGGTTGAATAAATAAATTATACTTTATTTCCATTCTACAATGTACTTTTTCGTCTACCTAATTATAGCAACCAATACTATATTTAAAACAAAAAAGTGGCAACCCTGTTTGCGACCGTGTAAAACGCCAACATGCATTAATACATTATTATTCCCGTCAATTGGTAATGCGCTGGAATCTTGTCACATTAACACCCACGTTGACGTGATCCGCAACTAAAAATGTCATGAAACAAGAAAATTCTAATGGGTAATCTAATATATTAATTATTGAATTATTATTTTCAATAAGACAGGGTCTAGGTATATAAAAAAATAACAATTGTTTTTCGTTTTTGAGGTTAAAATCATGGCCACCAAGAGCATTACCAATTGACGGGGATAGTTATTATTATTATTAATTTATTTCAGATTATAAATCCATACAAATATGTTAGTAAAATATTAAAGCTAGTGTGTTAGTAAAATTTATATAAATCATTAGACTGGACGTGCATGGACATCCAGTATTTAAGGATAGGACTATCCACCCTTTCCGCGATCACCCTCAGGAGAGTGTTGGTGCTGGCCCGCACTCGCTCCCAAAGGGAAGCCACTCGCTTACGCAGTACGTAGTACCTCTGCGCGTAATTTTTTTTTGCGAGCTACATTTACCTCTAGCTGATTTTATTGATTACTCTAATAAACTAGAAAACCATTTATGGTGGAATTTTTGTTTGTGTTGGAAACAATATTTTAGAGAAATTATTTCGCGTATTAAGTACTAGTAGTACTACGCGTAGTAATTTAAATTACGGCCTTTCTCAAGTTTTCCTAAAACTGTTATGATAAAGAGTGTTCATCCAAATGCAAATATATTGCAAAAAAAATGTAATATTAAAAAACTGAAAACATCCAAAAATAAAATGTTACGTAAACATCTGTCAGTGCAACTCATGTACTGTACTTACATGTAATAAGGTATAAAGCTACTTGTAAATGAATGATTACATAATAATCACATTTATTTTCTTTCTCTTTTTTAACAACCTTTGCAAATTTGCGACTGATAGCGTACCTAAGTCTATAAAATACAACAAATGATTTTCCACACATAGATTACGAAATAAACTGTTAATAATAAATAATAATTTCATAAAGTTATTAACATATTTTTAATTAACGATTTAAGTAAGTATAAAAGACGTATGACAAACTGTCAAAAACTGTTAACATACTAAATAAGACAAGTAAGGATAAATAGACTTTAGGCACCATCGTCCCCATATCAAAGGTGCTTGACAACTGTATGGATTGTAAAACTGTATGAGTCGCTCGCTTAGTCGTCGGCCCGTGCGTTTTGAGTTGCAGTCGCTGGGAGACCGAGCCGCTCGTCGACCAGTCGACAGTGCGGTTTGGCTCTAAAAAGAACCTAATTAATTTAGAGATTACCAAAAGTAATATTTAATAAATAGTTGATTTCGTTCAAGTACCTGGCCGAGTTCAACAGTCTTTTGTAGTTTCGCTTTTTTCAAAAACGTTACTCTAATAACCTGTTGATTTCGGTCCGGTACTTGGCCGAAATCAACAACTGTATGGATTGTTAAACTGTGCGTATAGTGTTTTTGGTACAGTCGTACAGAATCAACTAACTTTGCAATAAATAATCAATTTAAAAAGAACCACATTTAAAATTATGAACAACCAAAAACTAAAACTTAAAAAACGAAAACTTTTCGTCTAAGTACTTAAAATATGTTTTCACCTCTCCAGCACGAAAAGGGTGCTTTTGGCGCGTAAAAACTCGCAGCAAAATCGACTTTTGCTGCGAGCGTGAGGCAAAGTGCTTTTTTAATTACTAACACCAGCTTTTGAAATTAAAAAAAAAAGAAATAGAGTGACGGGGATGATACTTGTAAAATTGATATGTAAGAGAAGGATAGATAACTTTATGTTGCCTGTTGTTTTTTTTTTGTTTGGCTCTGGACATGGATTATTAAGAATAAAAAATAAAATACACGGATATACCAAGGAGTTTTAAACAAAAAGAGTGTGGACGAAATGAGGTCGCATGCATGATATGAATATAAAATAAAATAGGAAAGATTAATGAAATATAATAACTAAATTAGTGTTATATGATCGTAAATAAATAAATAAAAGAAAAATACTTCTCATTTTGACCTAGCGATTTAACTCATAGCACAGAATACCTAATTAATAGTACAACTCATAGGCGCACCGTTTTTAAGTTATTTATTTAAATTTTAGTTTATAAATTGTACCATTGCTTTTTAAAGACGTAATAAATACAAGTAAACATTAATATCGCTTACTTAAAATATCATATTTATTTGGTTTTCATAAAAAATAGCAGTGCAGTTTACGAACGCAACATGCCAATACCAATATAAAAAAAACTTTTGAAATGGGTGCATTCCACGAGACTTATATCGATTGTGAATAACACTAGCGATTTTTTCAACGCGCGACTTTTTTACCGCCTACGGGAACTGGGGGGACTGTGATCCATCAGTATTCAATCAGGGGTCTATTTCATAAAAGAATTAAAAAGAACAGTAATTTACCATAGTAGTATCTAGTTTATTGGGGTAGAATTATGTTTCATGATTGATAAGAAACATAATTCTATCCCAATAATAACAATGGAAAATTATAATAGAAAGTTTACTAATCTTTATGAAATAGGCCCCTTATTAAATACTGATGGATCCAGTATTTACCACGCGTGTAGCTTCGCCCAAAACAAATCTCGGCAGAACTTACTGATTGAACTGTCTTGATATATTTGATGCCAAATGCTCCAAGCAGCTTTAGAATGAGATACACCCGCATTCTAATGTAAACTGAACCTACCACTGAACTATTCAACATTTGACACTGGCAAAATTAGTCCCTAAAGAGGAGAGTAGATTGCCAAACCAAAAATAAGAAGAAGAAGAAATTACTTTCCATGGTTAAAATTTACTCTATGGCGAACGATAACCCAGCGATTAGTCTGATGGAATGCACCCACTGATATACTAGAAGTAATTAGCAAATAGTCTGCTTGAATGAACCCGTGAAATAAATGGCGGGAATTGGTCTAATTATGTATGGCTATGTAGCCAAAGCCGTAATATAAAAAAAATATAAAAAATAGCGGGAATCAATATTTTTTTCGGCAAGCCGCAAGGTTGTTTTAATGATTTTTATGAATTTTGTGGTATAAATTATTGCGAAAATGAGTGCATCCAGCGATGAAGATGGTTGTTTAACTCCAAATGAGTTAAGAGAACAAGTTTCCAATGCTGAATTAGGCTTTTTACCAGAAAAGTCACGTGAAAAATATCATAAGGCGTACGAACTATTTAATAATTGGCGACTTTCAAAAGGTGCTAAAACTTATTCTGAGACTGTGCTGTTGTCATATTTTATGGAGTTATCAAAAACAAGGCAAGCGAGTACGCTATGGAGTATCTATTCAATGCCCGGCACCGCACCGCTCCAAACAAAACAGTAACCTTCAACTTGCATAACTGCACAAATTTCACTTTTAATTTTTAATTTTGTATTTTTGATGTTTTCTATAATAAATATTATAATTGCCTTAAATGTTGTTTTTCTTACCTATAACACTTTTCTCGCTGGTAGAGGTGAAAAGTTGTATGTTTAACACGAGAGCAAATTTTTTGATGTCTCGTGCCTTTAAATCACTCACTGTGCTCAGTAGTCTATATTAGAATCACTCGCTACGCTCGTGATTCAATTCTAGACTACTTCGCTAGTTCGTGATTTAAATGTCAGCACTCGCAGCAAAAAATGACTTTGCTCTCTTGTATAACAAATAACTATTTTTTACGTCATTGAAACAAGAAAAAGTATTAATTTATTTATTAGGTAGGTTTATCTACAAGTTCGCTGATCTACAATGTGTTATCGTAAGCCGTGTGAGGGGTTTTAGCAAAATGTCAGGACCTTTTAGTAGAAATCAGGCTCTTTGTCAGGATTTTTAGATATACCATCTGGTAACCCTGTACGCGACGTGGTATATCATACAGTGATATGATGATGATTAAATACCTATGTTTGCTTATTATTTTAGCACTGAGAATTGACCCAATTGCCATAGCAGATAGCATGGGCAGAATTCATAAATAATAATAAAATAAAAAAAAACCCCGACCCAAAAGAGCTAACTCTTAAAAAGTAAAAAATAATATCATTAAGTTAATATCTACCTACCTACCTAAAGTTTTCTCTTTAATTGTTAATCCTTCACCTTCAAATAATTCCACTATTTTCTCCTACTGTTGTTTCTTTATAATATAAAATCTTTAGTATCGAAAGTCATTTTGTGCGCGATGATGCCCGAACGACGCGACAGTCGCTCGCAGTGCGTACGCTTCGAACCCGTGTATCTCTCGGTCGCCGAACGACTGGGGGGCGTGGCTAGTCTCCCGACGACTCAGAGTCGTCCAGCGACCGGGCGACTCAGTGCGTACGCGTTCATATAAACTAGTAGAAATTACAGTCGCTGTCGACAGTCACTCGGCGACTAGTCGACAGTGCGGTATGGCTCTTAGCGTGATATTTTTCAGAAAATAACTCAAAGATAAGACACTAAAAAGAATCCAAATAAAATTGGCGGGAGGCATTACCTATGGAAAGCTCCATACTTTCAGAACGTTTTATTTTTTTGTACATAATTCATACGATGCGCGCTTGTTCCAAATTTAAAATATTTTTATTCACTCGGTGAATAAAACAGCGTTTTATTCACAACGCACTTTTTCGAGTGGCGATGGTAAAAATGTTTTTATACTATCAATGAATTTTTAAATGATAAAACTTGACAATATAAAAATACCTAAATTCAATTTATTTATAGAACCTTTTTGACATTTTATAGATTAATTATATTTTACCGTCTTTGCTAGAAAATTTTATACGAAATAATCTAATGAACATACATTTGCACGCCATTAGATTTGGCAAAATATGTGAAACTAAATTTAGGATATTAAGATCTCAATGTACCATATTTTATGCAGATAAATTATCTTTATCTTTTTCTAAGGGAGTTTTTTTAAGAACTGCGGCTCAAAAAAAATATTTAAATTTAAGTACCTAATACCTATACGTCTGTCAAACGGCGACCCTGTTCATCGATTTGCGGTTTTCCATTGATTTGAGCTCGGACGGTGGTAAGATGGAGTCAAGTCTGGCAGCACATTATTTCATCTTATTTGTAAATATATTTTTTCTAACTTACAAACAAATATAAGTATTTTGTGAATGGTGTCCACCTAGAATATATTTTTGAGTCACGATATTTGTTACCTAATCGTTTCTCGACGTTTAATACTTTGAAAAGAAGTCTTTTCAATTTATTTTCAGGTATGTACCGCGCCGTGGTTACAAATATACCAGAGGTATTATTCAAGATCAAACATCTCAAAACTTAAAATCGATAATTTTAAACGGAAACGGAAATGTTTTAGCTATAAATTAGAAATAAGAAATTCAAGATGACTTACGCTTCAATGGTTCAAGTTTGCAATTTGCATCCAGAAATTCGCAGTATGAGTTGAAAGTTTTATAAAGGTTTGAATAGTTTTTCAAATTATAGTAAGTATAGAAATAGCTATATACTACACCACTGGGATACGGTGGTAGATTGATATGGCTTTCTTCAAAACTTCCAGCACATAGAGTTCTTATCCTGAAACATTTGTAAAGCTATGACTATATGCACAATCCTAGATAGAAGGTTTATAATACTGTGCTATTAGTTAGCATGGCTCCGCGTGCGCCAGCGCCGCTTAGATTGAATTGATAAATATCGATATTGTATCTTTAGGGTCAATTGGCGTATAAACTAAAATCCTACTTTTCAGGTCAGGAGAGACGAAAAACATCTTCGACCCTGAAAAACTAATCTCAACTTCTTTGTTTTTAAAGATATAAAGAAATAACCAAGTTTTTTTCATAATTTGGGAACAAAAAAGGCTACTTAAATCATCAAAACATATATCTTCCTTGGCTTCGAAGTAGCTTTGATTTACGTCTTAGAAAAACAGATTTTATGGTTTTTACACACCACAAAAAATTGTCTAAAAATAACTTTATACGAACTATATAACATATATAACTCTATACTATGTCGCTTATTCATTTTTGATAAACTTAAGATCTTATTTTACTGACGTAAAAACCCGTAGATGACATATATTTTTTGTTTCAAACACCAATAATGGGGAATGTCCGAAAAAAATCAATTTGACTGAATATTTTTTTATTGGTAGGAATAAGCTCCCTTAGTAATAGAAAAAAGTTAGGAGCTTATTCCTACCTATATAAAATTATTCAGCCATTTTTATTTTTTTCGGACATTCCCCATTGACCGAGCGAGCACGAAGTGCGAGCGAAGCGTCTCTGCTTCAGCTTCGGCAAAAATTCTTTCGTATGTCCGGCTGTCTGTTCCCACCGGTCGCTTTTCTCAACCGATTCTTGTGAAATTTAGTGAGCAGGTTCGAAAATTATATAAAAAATTTTTAGTCGAGCCAGTTTTTTGAATTTTTTTAAAATGGCGAAGATATGTTAAATAACTGATTTCAGTCCGACTTTCCAGCTTTGCTTATTCTCTTCTACAGGTCGCATTTCTCAACCGATTCTCGTGAAATTTTGTTAACAAGTTTGAAAGATGTGTAGATTTTTTTATATTTAGCCAGTTTTTTTATTTTTTCTGAAATGATGGAGATATGTAAAAAAAACATATTTCAGTCCGGCTTTCTGGCGCTGTATGTTCTCTTCTATAGGTCGCATTTCTTAACCGATTCTCGTGAAATTATGTGAGCAGGTTTGGAAATAATATAGAATTTTTTTGTCAAGCCAGTTTTTTGAAAATTTTCAAAATGACGGAGAAATGTTTAAAAAACATATGACAGTCCGGTTTTCCAGTTCTGTCTGTTCTCCTCTACAGGTCGCATTTCTCAACCGATTCTCGTGAAATTTTCTAAGGAATTTTCTAAAGAAAACTGGCTTAACAAAAAATCCAATACAATTTTTGAACAAAATTGTATTGGATTTTTTGTTAAGCCAGTTTTTCGATTTTTTTTTAATGGGAGATATGGGTTACCTCTATCTGGCAGAAACTTGATGCTCCGAAATTTATTTGGCAGAACACACTTGGCAGAATCTTCTTTAAACGAATATTTTTAAGGCATAAAAATTGTTTAATATAATTATTGTTTGGCAGAATGTTTACATGTCCGAATTTACAATGGCATACTATTCAGATGGCAGAATTTCATTAGGCATAAATACCTTTGGCAAAATTTTTATTCGCAGAATTTCGTTTGGCATAACGTTTATTTAGTCGACAATTATTTGGTATAATTTTCACATGGTATACTACGAATATGGCAGCATTTCATTAAGAATAATGTCATAAAGCATATTGTAATCTCTAAAAAAATGCATTTTAACTTCAAATTGAATTAAAAATTTGTCTTAAAAAGTCAATATGTTGAATTTTTGTAAATGTTGTGCTACAAAAGTCAACAACAGAACGAATCGCTGCAAAACCGATATGCATGCTGCCTGCTTGCATGCATGCATGCTTGTTTATGCTGCTTGCATGCTTGCCGGGGGGTGCAGGGGGGCTGGCCCCCCTGCTCGGGGGGGTCGGGGGGCCTGAGGCCCCCCGCTATAAAGATAAACTTTTAATGCACCTACCAGTAGGTTAGGTTAGGTTAGTGTTTTGACCACTCGCAGCGGAGCGAGCGAAGCGAGCGGAGCTCCACAATGCTTGCATGCATGCTGCATGCTTGCTTGCATGCTGCATGCTTGCTTGCTTGCTTGCATGCTGCATGCTTGCTTGCATACTGCATGCTTGCTTGCTTGCTGCATGTTTATTTGTCTGCATGTAAGGATGCATGCAGCATGAAACATGCGTGTAAGTAATACAAAATTATTCTAGATATGAATTTTCTATTAAATGTATGCCAAAAGATGATTCTGACTATAAACTGTCTGCGATATGATGGTTCTGACTGTGAACTTTCTGCGATATGATGGTTCTACTATTTGATTATTATGGATATGAAATGTATGCCAAAAGATGATTCTGGCTTACAAAATTATGCGTTTTAAGTGTATGATAAATGAGTGTATGCCAAACGATTTTCTGCGACATGAAGTTTATGCCATTAGTTGTTATGCATAATAAAATTATGACATAAAAAGTTCTGCCATAAAAGGTAGACTCGGGAGATATATATAAAAAAACATATTTCAGTCCGACTTTCTGGCGCTGTCTGTTCTTCCCTACAGGTCGCATTTCTCAACCGATCCCGCGGAAATTTTGTAAGCAGGTTTGATAAATATATGATTTTTTTTTATCGAGACAGTTTTTTGAATTTTTTTAAAATGACGGAGATAATTATGTAAAAAAACACATTTCAGCCCGGCTTTCCGGATGTTTGTTCTCCTCTACAGGTCGCATTTCTCAACCGACTCTGGTGAAATTTTGTGAGCGGTTTCGAAAATTATATATAACTGCTTAGTCAACCCAGTTTTTCCAAATTTATCTAAAAACATTCTCCCATTTCGAAAAATTATCAAAATTAGAAGCACCATCTAGCTACGAATAACTCACGTACTGTGTGCTTTGAAAACTTCATGGCGACATTTTATTTTTGTACAATTTGAGCCACTTTTTATCGCGAGGTCTACAGCTCACGGAGCCACTAGTAAATAAATTGAATGACCATCATCAGTCATTTTAATGTCCCCACTGCTGGGGCACAGGGTAAGGAGGTTGGGCCATAGCCCACTACGCTGGCTCAATGCGGATTGGTGGGTGTTAACGAATGCAAATGCTTCATGTGCCTTCCAAAGCACGGATGAGCTCGTGATAATAAATTTTTGGTCACCCATCCCATGACTGACCCTTGCGAAAAATGCTTAACCTCCGCAATCAATACCAGTGCACCACCGACCTCCTCCAATACAAATAGATTAAATACTGAACATTAAAAACGGTCCGGCTACTTCCAGAATGTGTAGGAAACTAGGAAATCAATTTTTATTATAAAACTATCTGAAGTACGAAATTAACTTTTTTTATTATTTTAATATTATTCATATTATGAATTATTTAATTTATTACTTTTTCCTGTGTTTAATATTGGTTAATAATGACTCATATTATAATAGGTATGTTGTGCCATCTTGTAATTATGCTGTATTGAGAGCAATGAAATCAGCTCAGCTTTGGGTCGTATGAACATTTTTTTTTGCAAATTTCTGTAATTTCGCTTTTGAGAAAAATTAACTCCAATTAAGGTTTATACTCCAAATGCATCGATATATACAGGGCTCTACACTCGCGCCGCGAATCGCGGCCGCGAATCACGGGCGCGGTTTGCGCATGAAAACGGTGCGAAAAATATAGCTCTCCAGACTCGCGCGTGAACCGCGGCCGCGAATCATGGCAACATTAGTTCGGCACACAAGTTCTTTGACGTGGACCAAAAAACCGCCACCGGACGGGGAACGCCGCGAAGCCTATACGCGAAGCCGCGAAACCCTCCACACTCGCGGTTCGCGGCCTTCGCGGGCTTTCGCGGCGCGAGTGTGGAGCCCTCTTATTATTTTGAATTTAGAAAATATTTTTTAATTTTAATTGAATTAGAAGAGGATTAAATTGAAGGAATAAATGGAAGTTAAAATGAGTTGCACCGATATCTTCGTAATCTTATTGTAACACGAATAGCTTGACCGAATAGTCAATAAGGACAGATGTGAATTAAAAAGGTGTAAAAAAATACCTCATGTAGATATAGCCACACTCATCACCACAAACTAACGGCATCTTCGTGGTACTTTCTCCGGGTCGCAGATCAGCTGCGGGATTTCTGATGAGGTATTGACCGTCAGCCCAGTATGGCTCGTTGCCATAGTGGGGAAAATAATGGGCTTTTTCGTCATATGACGTCACTAAGGGATCCTTGTCCAATCTTAAAGTGTGACCCGGCGCCCATGTCGGCCGTGTTAAGCTGTGGAACATTTAAATGAATGTCATTATCATCATACTCACTGCAGGTGTCCCCTAAATTGTATCTTATACCTTTGAACGAGCAATGGGAAAAAATCAAATAGAGACATGCATCAATTTTTTTTTTGTATCAAAATCAAAAGTATAATACGTGAGAAAATCAACTGTAATATTAAAAATTTTCTCTTGTGTTTTTTTCTCGTGATATAGTTACTTGAAGTTAGCACGCAGCAGCACCCGCCGAAAACGCTCTATACAAAAAGGTCAACATTTGTGACGTCACTCATGTCACGTTTCAGTGCATTAGTATGGAGTAAGCCAAGAATTTTCAAATATCTCCCTAAATATTGCGTTTAAGTTTTCTTATTTGATGTTCTATCCGACTGTTAAGTGCATTATATCCGAAAACGAAAAAAAAAATTCGTTATTTTCCCTTGTGTTATAAAACTAAAGTAATACCTTTTTATTTTTTATTTTTCTGTTCCATCATGTTTTTATACGTGCCCGCAGCGATCAAGCTCAAATTTATCAAAATCGGTGACTTATGTATGTTCCCTATTGGCTGAATATTTTTTTATAGGTAGGAATAAGCTCCCTTAGTAATAGAAAAAAGTTTCAGAATTTTCGGTTGCGTAAAAAATTAGGAAAAAATCATGTCTCTTCGACTTCACAAATGTAGGAACGTAACAGCAGAATGGAGATTATACCTTTGCCTCTACCTGCCACAACCACCACAACCACAACAAGTATTAAAAATGTTTTGACATTTTGTGTTGAAATTTTTTTTTTTTTTAGGAGTTTTTGGCGCCATTTCGTCGGGTTCGGTTTGGTGACTATTTTAATTATTCGCAAATTGATTCATATTGGATTTTGTGTCTTAAAATTGGTGCAGTTTTGTGGTACAAGTGTCTATGCAACTGAATAATATGTGGGATAATTGAAATAGGCGCGATCTTGGTTGTGTGAAGTTGAGACTTTTATTGTAGTGGTGGCTACCTCGGCTGACCTTACCAAGTAAACTGTCTTGATATACTTGGTGCCAAATGCTCCAAGAAGCATTAGAATGCGATGCACCCGCATTTTAATGTATACTGAAACAATCTACCACTGAACTATTCAACACTTGACACTGGCAAAAATTACTTCCAAGAGGAAAGTAGATTGCCAAAACAAAAAGAAGAAGAAGAAGAAGAAGAAACTTTTTTTAATACCATGTTGTGTTTGTGGCAGGTGGAGGCAAAGGTATAATCTCCATTCTGCTGTTACTTTCCTACATTTGTGAACTTCACAAATGTAGGAAAGTAACAGCAGAATGTTATTTGCAGCAGCAGAAATTAATGTTTTTTACGTAATCGAAAATTCTGAAACTTTTTTTTATTACTAAGGGAGCTTATTCCTACCTAAAAAAAATTTTCAGCCAATTTGATATTTTTCGGACATTCCCTATTATCTATCTATATACTTATATATAAAAATGAATCCAATTTCGCGTGGTCAAGCCATCACGCGTGAACGGCTGGACCGATTTCACTAATTCTTTTTTGTTGTGTTTGTTATTATCAGGAGATGGTTGTTATAAAAGAAAAAAATAAGAAAATTGCGCGGGAAATTGGAAAATTTCAAAATACTTAACCACCATATAAAATTATTTTGGACATAAAAACTTTTTTACTGTACCTAACCTTATAACCTTAAACTTTAAGAATAAGCATAATGATTTTGGACAATATAAACTTTTTTAATATAAAGTCCCATTACTAATTTCCCAGCAAAAATGTAAACAAAGAACTGCCACCGTCAAAATGACTTTGATAGTTATATTTTCAGATATAAACCTGTGGTCACTTTTATACCCTTAATTTATTTTATAAATTTTTGAGTTATAACAAGTATTATGTCTTTCAGGGTAATTTTAAAGTAAAATACTAATAATGTTCGTTGTTTTGTTGTTTTTTCTTTACTGATATCTATAATAACCATTTTTGATATTAAAAGTTGCCTTAATAACTTAAAACTCAACAATTATCAACAAAATCACAAACTAAGCATCTTCGCCTGTCCCCCCAATACCAAAAGACGAATGTTACTACTATAGCTACTCTACTACTCGTATTAAATACTAATATAAATAAAATTTTACAAAATTAACCAAAGGTTCATCTACGGTTTGCAGTTGATGTGTGCACAGCACAAAAAAAAATCTACTATAAAACTGTTATTATGAAATATTTAAGTATATTACTGTTTTTGGTGTAAAACTAATGATTCGGAATACTTATCCTTACTAATATTATAAATGCGAAAGTCCGTTTGTTTGTTTGTTTGTTTGTTTGTTACGCCTTGACGTCTCAACTACTGAACCGATCGTCATGAAATTTTGCATACACGTTGTCAGGGGTATAGAGAAGGACATAGGGTACCATTCATCCCGAAAAAAAGTATTGTTCCCAAAGGAAAGCAAAAACACTTTCCACGCAGACGAAGTCGCGGGCGGCAGCTAGTCTAATATATTTTTATTGGGTTTGTGGTGAAAAAACACGTGAATGTGTTTATTTCTTGAGTTAGCAAAATACTATTTCCTTTTGTGTTGTTTTGCTCTGGCAGTGGCAACACCTTTGTTTACATTTTCGTTGGGAAATAAGTAATGAGACTTTAACCTTATGGACGTTTGACATAGTATTGAAAGAATGCGTGCTGCGAATATCGTCAAAGAGGATGTCATAAAACAGATGCTTCGGTCGGAGTTATTTTATTAAGGAAATACAAGTAAAATAATCAATTTATTATTTCTTACAAAAAGGATCTAAAAAAACTGAATATCTTAGTGCTCGTCAGGATTATTTCAGAGCCATCACACCTAATATTAAATTGGTATGTTTGGATAGACTAACATATACGTTACTAACACAACAAGTGATAATAAACTTGGTTATAAAGCTGTTGGGTTATAAAGTAATCAGGAACGGGAACGGGAACGGTAACCAGAACCGGAACCGGAACCGTAACCGGAACGGGAATGGGAACGGGAACGGGACCTATTAATATCACTGGTTTTCATTCCTTTTTCGCAAAAAAACACTTCCGTTGGACCCAAATAGGAGACCTTCAGCCAAACCATGATTGCTGAAGGGTGATTACGCTGAACACGTGGCTCGCGTCTGCTCGCTTCTTCACTAGAGTGTGCATACACTTTATCATTTTTTTTGTTGAAACTCTCCTCAACATTAAAATTTTTTTCGTCCAAAAAAAGTATGTTGCGTTTTTTTTTTTCCGCGTACCACCTTAATAAAAGCCATCTTTCGAATATGATTTTCTTCAGCCGTGCGTTAAGAAGATGTGCTAATTTTTTCTATAAGCATGCAGTCTTAGGTCTTCACTCAACACCCTTTTAAGAGTGATTTGGCTTAGTCCCATCTGCAGAGCCTACATTTTTTGCTTGCGGACAGGATTTCGTTGGATTCGTGCCTTCACTGCTTTGATGACCGCTGGAGTTCGAACAGTACGAGGGCGACCACTCCTCTGTTTATCTTCTAATCTTGAATCTTCCCTGAATCGTTTGATAGTACGATAAATAAATCTTAGTGGAATTTTCAAATTTTTCAGCAGTCTCAAAATCTCAGTTGGCGCGAGACCGCAACGATGCAATGTAATTACTGCAACTTTGTCTTCTTTGCGCATCCACTCCATTTTAGAAAATGAAAAAAAAAAAAATCCAAAAACTCTTTGTTTTTATTTTCTTTAAATGTTCAAATTTCGAATGCCCATAATATTTTTTTCAGCTTGCATTCTAAATTCGGAATTTTACCTATATAACAGGACTTATGGCTAGACTAAGTATATTATGTATATGTACCTATATAAATTTATTTCTGTGATCTCGGAAACGGCTCTAACGATTTTGCTGAAATTTGGTATATGGATGTTTTGATGTTTGGAAAAAAGCGTGTTTTCGAGTTTTCATGCGTTTTTCATGCTCCTTGAATGTGATGCAGGTTTTCATTCAATTATAAATATTTACAGAAGAATTTTTTTTATGTCTGTTTTTACTAGTCCGTTTTAATGTTTCTAGTCCGATTTTTTTGTAATAATTTCGTTTGTATTAAAAACGTGTTTTTAAAAAAAGGTTTTTTTCAGTAAATTATTATTTTCTGTTTTTTAGTTAACGAGATAAGACTAACTGACACAACAATATACCATCTCCTATCGGAGAACTCGTCAAGACCAATCAAACACGCCCAAGCTCGATGGGGTTGCATGGTTTTATATTGAGCTGATCTGATGATGAAGCCGGAAGAAGGCCACAGGAACTCTATGATGATACCATACAACTCCATCGTGTTTTGGCTCGTTAGAATCGTCTTGACAAGTACTCTAATGTGAGACAAGGTCCAGAGTCTGATGATGAAGCTGAAAGGCCATGCCATAGGAACTCAATATTGAAACCACCAACCAAACCCCATCAAATTTGGGCTTGTTTGCATCATCTTGACGAGTTCTTTGTTGGGAAATAGTTTTCAGGGTCTGATGATGGAGCCGAAAGAAGGAAACACGAACTCTTTAATAAAACCACGCTACCCTGTCGAGATTGGGCTCGTTTGAATCATCTTGACGAGTACTTTAATGTCCGATGATCTGATGATGGAGCCGGAAGTAGGCCACTGGGGCTCTATAATAAAACCATGCAACCCCATCGAGTTTGGGCTCGTTTGAATCATCTTGAGTTGAGAGTGCTCCGATAGGAGATCGTATATTTTTAGTCTTAGCTCGTTAACTAAAAAAATTCATAATAATAAAAACGCGTCTATTGAATTCGGGTGGGGCTGGAGTACAAATTCCTTTTTTTATTCTAAAAGCCCCACCCGACTTCAATAGACGCGTTTTTATTATTATGAATTTTTATTTTTATTTCTTGCTTTTTAGAGTTAGGTTTTTTGAAGTCGGTTTTTGTTTTTTTAAAAAAATTTTTATTTTTTTATTTTTAGTGTAGGTACCTTTTGTATTATACCTAATTTTACACTACCGTGTAGGTATATTATTTAGGTAGAAAAATCGGCTCAGCCAAACGTGAGTTAATCGCGGAGAAACATACATACATGCGGGTCAAACGGAGAACCTCCTTTTTTAAGTCGGTTAAGGAACTACACTTAAGATATCCCTTTTCCAACAAAAAAAAATATCTTATTCAGTTCATAAACAAAGAAGTTATACGACTAATCATCGAGGTAGTTCACACAAAATCATACTATTTTCGTACTTTTTTCATGATTACTTGAAAAGTACTGAACCGATTTCAAAATTTTAAAAAATGGGACCAACTTGGGAGTTTACCTAATGTAATAACGTTTAAATCATTTCAATCGGTTCAGCCGTCTTCGAGTAATCGGTGTACATACAAAAAACAAAAAAAAAAAAAAAAACGGGTCGAATTGAGTACCTCCCTCCTTTTGAAGTCGGTAAAAAGTAGAAAATAATAATTTACTGAAAAAAAATCTTTTACAAACTCGTTTTTAAAACGGACTAAATTATTACAAAAAATTTATACAATAATAAATATACAATAATAAATTACTACAATATTCATTAGCATTCAAAAGTTAAGAAACTTTGTTGCCGCTGGATTCTTCATGTGCTCACCATGGAAAAAACGGGCTCGAATTGATTGGTGTAAAAAATATGTAGTTAAAGTGCGAACACGATCGTTCTAATGCTGTGTATGATATTGTGAAAAGAAGATAAAATATTGACATATTGTTCCGGAATCAGAAAGATAGCAACAGTCTGTTATATTGATGTTCGAAATCGACATTAAACCGGCAAAATTAGACTGACGAAAATCGTGGACAAGGATTTGACTGCATTATTATTCTAGAAGACGGGTCCTATCTGAAATAGCCTACTTGAAGAACAAAACACAGTTAATGATGAGTAGATCACTACTATTTGGTTCCCGACTGTCGTTAAAAAGGTAAGGATAATGACCAAGAAGTGACCGTTGACAATTTTTCAGTGCATGACGCGATAACGACAAAGTCATTTTCGGCTCTGAAAAGTTGGAGTTCATGATCCATTCTACACTAATTGTAGACTATACATCTAACAATTTCTTTATTAATCTAAAACTTTAAGATACGATGAGGTGAGGAATTTCACATTTAAGGGGCCGGAGGAAGCCGTGATAGTGTATGAAAAACATGCCCTCAGACAAATGATGCTTATGTTATAAGTAATAGTTTGAACGAATTAAAAAAGTTTTAAAATGTAATAGAGAATACTGTGACACACAATAAATAAATAAGTTTTCATATTTATTGTTTTATTTATGAGTTGTGCAAAACTTTCAGTGTGGCCCATAAAGTTAATATCAGGTATATTAACTTTATGGTGTGGCCATAGTATCTATGGTCTGTGGTGCGGTGCGCGCCATTTTTATAGCAACACAAAAAAGTTTTGTTTAAATTTTTAAGATTTGTTGTTATGAATTTCGTAGGATTATTAAAATAAAATGTCTGATAGCAGTGATTGTGAAGAAAATTTGACTCCACTCAATATTTTATATGCAGCGACGGATATGACTCATAATCAAGTTATACCTAATACAAGCAAAAGTCTCTGTCTCTTTTCAAGTTGATCTTTTATTTAGAAGGTTCAATCGCGACTAGATAAAGTAGTGTATGAAACTGCACATAACTAGGTAATATAGGTACATCAGTTTTATAAACAACTAATATAACATTATTTTGTTAGAAAAAAAAAATGGTTTTATTCTTACGCAGTTTCTGGTGCAGGTCGTGGTAAAGTCACTGCAAGATAAACATTATCATGATTATACAAATACAGAGGGTGTTTTGTAATAACTTACTAGTGGCTCCGTGAGCTGTAGACCTCGCGTTAAAAAGTAGCCCAAATTGTATGTTGTTTAAAAAATAATCTAGAAGATGTCGCCACCCCTTTTTCCCCAGACACCACCACGCACGAGCTTTTCAAAGCACATAGTAGGTATGTACGTGCTGTTTGGTATATTATTTGGTAGGTATATTCGCTGCTAGATGGCGCTTCTAATTTTAATAATTTTTCGAAATAAGTGATTTTTGGTAAATTTCGAAAAACTGGATAGTCTAAAAAATTATACAATTTTATCAAACCTGCCCACAAAATTTCACCAGAATCGGTTGAAAAATTTGACCTGTAGAGGAGATGAAACAGCCGGAAAGCTGGACTGAAATATGTTTTTTACATTTCTCCGTCATTTTAATAAATTTCGAAAACTTGCCTCGACAATTTTTTTTTTATATATTTATCAAATCTGCTCACAAAATTTCACCAGGATCGGTTGAGAAATGCGACCTGTAGAGGAGAACAGACAGCGCCGGAAATTCGGACTGAAATATGATTTTTTTGCATTATCTCCGCCATTTAAAAAAAATAAAAACTGGCTTGACAAAACAAATCTATACAATTTTCAAACCTGCTTACAAAATTTCACGAGTATCGGTTGAGAAATGCGACCTGTAGAGGAAAACAGACAGCACTGGAAAGCCGGACTGAAATATGTATATTTAACATTTCTCCGTCATTTTGAAAAATTTCAAAAAACTGGCGTGACAAAAAAATTATATATTATTTTCGAACCTGCTCACAAAATTTCACGAGAATCGGTTGAAAAATGCGACCTGTAGAGGAGAACAGACAGCGCCGGAAATTCGGACTGAAATATGATTTTTTTACATTATCTCCGCCATTTAAAAAAAAACTCACAAAATTTCACAAGAATCGGTTGAGAAATGAGACCTGTAGGCTGGAACAGACAGCCGGACATACGAAAGAATTTTTGCCCAAGCTGAAGCAGAGACGCTTCGCTCGCACTTCGTGCTCGCTCGGTCAATAAAGTCGAATATGGTAGATAAAGTACCTACCTTACATACAACCCCGACAAATTATTACAAACCTTGAAAACCACCACTTTTATGTTTTTTATTATATTGTTATTAGAAATTGCAAAGTAGTAACCTTTTTCGACTTTAATTTTCCACTTTAATACCTACGTCATAAAGAATACCTACTAAAGTAAATTTTAATCCAAAACTTGTTTGATTTTTTTTTTAGTTTTCCTTACATATTTGAAAAACTAAGACATTAATGTGCATTTTTGTCATTATTCTAATACACAGGGATATTATCTTCAAAAATACATCACAATATTTTTTCTAACTTGCATATTTCGAGAGTTATTGTTGAATATAGCCCTTAGCACTAAATGTTAATTTACTAAAATGGACACAATTCATAAAAAAAAATGCTTTTCTCGTTCAATGGCATTTACTTTCAGATAAAATTATCAACTCTATTAAGGATTTTTTTTTATTTTGTCCATTTTCGAAAATAAAATAATTATTATTTAGGTACAACAACACTAACTGTGGAAAAATGCAACTCAGAGAAAAGATTGTGATTTAGTTTTATAGATAATATCCCTTTGTATTAGAATTATGCTAAAAATGCTCATAAATGTCATAGGTAGTTTTTGAGATATGTAAAAAAAACTAAGAAAAGTATTTCGGATTAAATATATTTTAGTATTTTTTATGACGTATTAAAATTAAAAGGATTACACAATTTTCATTTTTACTTGATAGATGATATTATTAGCTTTTGAGTAGTATTTTTTTATAACTAGGTTTTTTAAATCCGGAGAAACTAATATTTTTCGACAGAGTCATCTTCTCTTATATAAAAGTGAAGGGGTGACTGACATATCAACGCACAGCTCAAACCACTGGACCTAGAGACTTAAAATTTTCTACATAGATACTTTATACAGTGTAGGCATTCACTAAGAAGGGATTTTTGGAAATTCCATCCCTAAAGGGGTGAAAAGGAGGTTCAAAGTTTGTATGGGACAAAAAATCAAATAGACATTTCAACTTGAAACTTCGTAGTACTTCTAAAAGCAAATAATCAAACACGTGTTTCGTGGTTTTCCGAAATTCAACCCTTTAGAGGGTAAATGGGTAAAAAAGCCCAAAATCGATTGAAAAAGCAACGCATAGCCCAAACCACTGGACCTAAGGACTTGAAATTTTGTACATAGATATTTTACACAGTGTGAGCATCTATTAAGAAAAGATTTTTAGAAATTTTACCCCTAAAGGGTTGAAATGAGGGTTCAAAGTTTGTATGGAAAAAAAATAAAAAGACATTTTGACTTGAAACTTCGTAGAAATATTTCTAATAGCAAATTATCAAACACGTGTTTCGTGGTTTTCCGAAAATTAACCCTTTAGCGAGTTAATAGGGTAAAAATGCCCAAAATCGATTGAAAAAGCAACACACAGCCCAAACCACTGGACCTAGAGACTTGAAATTTTGTATATTGATACTTTACACAGTGTAGGCTGTAAGGATGAGGAATGTGTGTAAGGATTTTTGGAAATTCCACCCCTAAAGGGGTGCAGTGAGGGTTCAAAATTTATATGGAAAAAAATATTAAATAGACATTTCGACTTGAAACTTCGTAGGAGTACTTCTGAAAACAAATAAGCAAACATGTTTTTCGTGGGTTTCCAAAAATCAACCCTTTAGAAGGTAAATGGGGGTAAAAAACGCCAAAATCAATGTGGGTATCGCTATTGAGGTTTTATGGGATATTGATTGCGAAAATGGCATTTATTTTGAAGTCCGACACTCATCCCCTAAAGAGGTGAAGTCGGGTTAAAATTTTGCATAGAATATATATAAAATAGACATTACGACTTGAAACTTCGTAGGAGTACTTCTATATACAAATAATCAAACATGTATTTCGTGAATTTCTGAAAATCAGCCCCTTCAGGAGGTAAATGGGGTAAACAAGCCTAAAATCGATATTGATGTCGTGATTGAGGTTTTATGGAATGCTGATCGCAAAAATGGTATTTATTTTGAAGTCCAACATAATGGCCATGTTTTAACCCCTAAAGAGGTGAAATGGGGTTCATATTTTGTATGGATTTCAAATTGAAACTTTGTAGCAGTACTTTTGAAACTAAGCAAACACGTATTTCGTAATTTTTCGATAATTAACCCTTTGGGTAAATGGGTAAAAATACCTAAAAAGCGATATGGATGTCATTATTGAGATTTTATGGAATGTTAATAGCGAAAATGTCATTTATATTGAAGTCCAACACGGTGCCAGTATTCAACCACTTAAGGGGTGAAATGGGCTTCATATTTTAAATAGACATTTCGACTTGAAACTTCGTATGAGTACTTCTAAAAAAAATTTGTAAACAAAATGATATGTATGTCGTAATTGATTTTTTATAGAATGTTTTGTTGCGAAAATTGCATTTATTTTGGGGTCCAACACGATACATTATTCAACCCTTAAAGGACTGAAATGGGGTTCACATTTTTAATGGAAAAATAATACGGGAACGGGAACAGGAATGAGAACGAGAACGGGAAAGGGACTACTAATATTATAAATGTGAAAGTTTAATGTTCGTAAAAAACGGCTGAATGGATTTGGAATGGCATATAGATAGTTATATCCTGGCTTATAATAAAACAAAGGATACTTTTCATCCCGGTCAATGGTTCCCTTGGGATTTTCCGAATGTCCACGCGGACGAAGTCGCGGGAAAAAGCTAGTCTAAAATAAAAAGTTGAGTTTAAAATGGCGGTCATTCAAACAAGAGAAGGAATAGACCCCAACGTGTGGGTGTTTTTGTCAAGAAAATAAGGTGTATTTCTTGCCTCTAAATTATCACTAGTACAAGACCAAAGACACTGTATATTTTATGGCCATGTGGTGGTTTTCAGGGATTATAAAAATTTTTTGGGGTTGTAGTATTGTACTCTTATCTACCAATATACCATATTCAGTTTTATAAGTTTGTTACCAAACAGCCATTTAGTACATAGATATAAAAAAGTGATTATTATCAAATTGATGTTAATTGTTTACTATTTTATTTAATGATTGTAGATATTTGTCAAATGAATAGAAATACAAGTACTTACATTTTATATTCAAAATAGATACAATTGTAATCAACAAATACATGATGAGAAAGCGTAGTACTTGTTTGGTCTGTGTGAGAAAGTGATTTGTTTTTAAGTCGCAAAAGCAAATAAAGTTTTGAAGATTTGTTTTTGCAATAAAACTATAAAATCAATCTAATTCAATTAAAAGTCACAAAAGCCAATTATGTTTTAAAGATTGGCACAGTGCGATTCAAACTTAATGACAGCTGTAAAGTTTGCCAATATGTGCGTAGCCATGCCCCCCACTACTCGTAACTAACCTCTCTCACCCACTAATATCTAAAATTTTGTACTGCGCAACGTCTTACGCGATTTTCCGAGCCGCCATTAAGTTTGAATCATACTGTACATTGGTCCCTGAAGTTATTTTCGCAGTTAGACCCGACTATGGTGAAAGCTTTGTCTTACTAACTACAGAGTTACTTTCACATTTTTTTATTGGTAGGTAACTGGGCAGGCAATTGACCACCATCTTGCTTCATAAACAAAATGTGGTCTAAGGGTAGCATGATTGACGGGGAAATGCCTATTCACTCTTGTCTTGAAGAGACCAAGGTTAGACCCGACTATGGTGAAAGCTTTGTCTTACTACCTGCAGAGTTACTTTCACATTTTTTTATTGGTAGGTAACTGGGGCCGTACCGGCTAACGAATCAAGCTTCGGAAAATTTGCCGAGTTTCAAATTAAAAAAGATAAATTGAAGTAAGGAATTTCGTATTGTACTATTTATTGAAGTTATTTGGAAGATATGGATGTTTGTGTGACCTCATGAATTAGTGTTCGCCATTTTGGCCCAATTGGGGCTCGATTTATCTGTTTTAAAAGCCGGCAGACTTTTCGAAGCTCGATTCGTTAGCCGGTACGGCCCCTGGGCAGGCATTTGACCACCATCTTGCTTCATAAACAGGATGTGGTCTAAGGTGTAGCATGATTGACCGGGAAATGCCTATTCACTTTTGTCTTGAAGAGACCAAGGTTGTAACTATGGGGGGAACACATGATCAGGGAGCGCATTTCATTCTCTAGCAGTTCGAATAATGTAGGATTGGCAAAGCGCTTTTTATGCACACTGAGTATTTTTTATAGTACTTGAATAAAGTATGGATCTATTATTTTGACGATTTAATAAGAGCATTTTAAGAGGTTTCATAGAATAAGTTGACTTTGACTTGAGAAAACAGCACTATTAATCGATACAGGTACCGCCACAGTATCTCCGCTATCCATTTGTGGGCTTATTCCGTTTATCAAAACAGCCACCCTAGGCGTTGTGAATTAATTAATGCTAAAAAGAAATAATCTACTGAATCTACCACCATTTTTCATAATCTCCAAGAAAGAAATGGCGAAAGAAAACTTCTACATACAGTCAAGGCTCCGTCAGAGCTAAACTTTCTTAGAAGCTTCTTTTATTTTTTTAAGAACACGTAAACTAATCATTACAATGAAATGACGATGTTTAATTAAGCGATCCGTGGGCTGATTATGTAACTTTGTTGCAATCAACTCTGACAGAAACCGCAGACGCATTGCTGCATTAGTAAGAACCAATGTGACAACTATCTTGGTTAAAGCAGCAATGTAACTGCGGTTTCAATCGATTTTAATTGAGAATTGTTAGCAACAGACTTACATAATCAACGGGCTGATCTCCGATCGCTGCGATCAATGTGATAATATGAGATCTGAACGCAACCAGTGTAGAAGGGATAAGACATGATCTAAGAAAACATTGATCATCATGGGATAAGAGAACTCCATACATCGCATAGATGACAGCGATCTACGGATCATATGACTGGAATGCAGCCTGTGTGCCTATTTTTGTATGCGTAGTTTCCAGGTAATCAATTTATTTATCTAATACACACATCAACTTTGTCTAGGGATACAGGTGCTATTTTCATACAAACGAGGTAACTTTGAAGCCTTGGTTTCCTGCCAGGGATGTACTGTGCTGTGATCTGATGACGGTTATCCAGGGAGTGAATGGAGGATATTCAGATCGCTATACACACCCAACTGATCCGACCAGCATTCTAAAAACGTAATGGACTTGTTTAAAAAACCGCGAAAATAGCATGAAAATGTATGGAAATCCTCAAACTGAGAACATTCTCAACTGAGTAGATTCAGATGAATCTACTCCATTCACTTCCTGGATGGCCATCATCAGATTACAGCACGGTACATCCCTGGTAGGAAACCAAGGCTTCAAAGTTACCTCGTTTGTATGAAAATAACACCTGTATCCCTAGACAAAGTTGATATGTATACTAGGGAATACGTTTATCAGAATTTTATTAAATTTAGTTATTTACTTGTAATGATTCACATAGCCGGAACGCAGCCTGTGTGTCTACATATTTTTGTATGCGTAGTTTCCATGTTATAAATTATTGTAACTAATTCTGATAAATAAGGAATATATTTATCAGAATTTTATAAAACATAGTTATTTCGTTGTAATGATTCACATGACCGGAACGCAGCCTGTGTGTTATTGTTATTAATACTAGGGAATATATTTATCAGAATTTTATTAAAAATCATAAGGGGGTTAGTTATTTCGTAGTAATGATTTTTTCACCTCTCCAGCACGAAAAGGGTGCTTTTGGCGCGTAAAAACTCGCAGCAAAATCGACTTTTGCTGCGAGCGTGAGGCAAAGTGCTTTTTTACCAAAAACTCGCAGCAAAAGTAAAAACTCGCAGCAAAATCGACTTTTGCTGCGAGCGTGAGGCAAAGTGCTTTTTTTAATTTCTAACACCTTTTCTCGCTGGTAGAGGTGAAAAGTTGTATGTTTAACACGAGAGCAAATTTTTTGATGTCTCGTGCCTTTAAATCACTCACTGTGCTCAGTAGTCTATATTAGAATCACTCGCTACGCTCGTGATTCAATTCTAGACTACTTCGCTAGTTCGTGATTTAAAAGTCAGCACTCGCAGCAAAAAATGACTTGGCTCTCTTGTATAACAAATAACTATTCTTGATTTGGCGCTAGTGGAGGATAGTGCACCCACATATACAAAACACCACAACTGTGATTTATCTACGCTCTTTGCTTTGGCAATTTTTACACTGAATAACAATCGGTTGGTGTTTCTCATATATATAATGTGCTCAGTCATAAAATACACAAGCGATAGGACGTAAAACTAGGCGGAAATCAATCGTAAAAAATACATTAAAAAAATGGTTTAGTCTTAGATGAAATTATTTAATCTAAGGGTTTGGTCGACAAATGTCGACTTCCACAAATGCCAACATTTAGTTGTTATGGAGAAATAATATTTTCAATCACTTTTTGATATACATATATTTATGCGTTTTATAGTGTATTTTCAATCACTTTTGGAAGCTTTCAAGCTGCAGGCGTCTACAAACTAGATTGTGACTGTGGACTCTCCTACATCGGGCAAACAAAGAGAAGCATAGGGACCCGCGTCAAAGAGCATGTAGCTGACATGAAACATAGGCGCGATAACAAGTCTGCAGTGAGTGAACACGCCTTTGAGGGGCCCAACCATTATATTAGATTTGACAAACCCCAAATCCTTGCTAGGGAACGTAGATTTATCCCTAGAATGCTCCGCGAGGCTATCGAAATAAATAAATATCCTAATTTCAATAGAGATGATGGTTGGAAAATTCCACCAGCTTGGGACCCCATCATTCACAAGCTAAAGCCCCTCACACGCACTGTAAGATCTAATGATACGGTTAGTTCCTTATGCAAATAAATAAATTAATACAAAAGACGGAGGTCGGCTTCCTCTCCAAGTTTTCTTTCGCCATTTCTTTCTTGGAGGGGCCTCCCAATTTTATGAAATGGTGGTAGTTTCAGTAGAATCTCTCTCTTTTTAGCATTAAATAATTCATAAAATTAAATTATAAATCAACATAAAATAATTAAAAATTTTGTTAAATTTTAATTTCTGATCGTCTAAAAAAATTCATCGCTTGAGGGTAGGCTCACGGGTAGCTTCAGTCCCCCGTGACCACGGCAGCTGCAAAGGTGCCGAAACGTCGGGAAAACCAAAAATCAAACCAAATACCAACTAAATACCAAAGTACATTCAATAAAACCGCGCTAGTATCCGTTAAAAAGTGTTTTATTTCATCACTTTTGGAATTTGGATATTTTTTCTTTTTTTTCTTTCCTTCGTTATAAAAACATTTGTAGAATCTGGCGTTTTAAAAAAGTTGACATTTGTAGAAGTTGCCATTTGTCGACTAAACCAAAAAAATATTGGAGTTACAAGGACGTTTTTCGAGAAAAAACAGTTAAATTGAAAAATACTGCAAGGGATATAATTTACAAGGTTATTTTTAGTTTATACAAAACCTCTCGTCGGGTTGATCAGGGGGCCTATCACGAAAATAACGTACGCAATTGCGGTCGTCCGCAGTTCGTTAGTTGTAGTTATAACAAACATTTTGAATTTGGCTATCGTAGTCCATAGATTACTAAACGAACGATGTCGGATACGCTAGAGAGAAACTGTCAAACTCACGCAATCATTTCGCAATATATTAAGGAAACAATCAAAACGAATCACGGACGCAGCTGCGTGTATCGCATTAAACTTTTCGTAATAGACCCCCTGACCATCAAACTGAACAACTTTCATTATGGGACCAACCTTGAAATCGCGAAAATAAAATCAGCTGTTTCGTACATTTTGATGAAATAGGATTGTACTTTTGTATGGAACAGCTGATTTTTTTTCGCGATTTCAAGGTTGGTCCCATAATGAAAGTTGTTCAGTTTGATGATCTGATCAACCCCATGACAGGTTTTGTATAAACTAAAAATAACCTTGTATATTTTTTATTATTATTTTTCTATAGGTTTCGTTTAATGATAGATTTGAGCCTAGTTACACGTCCTTAAATTGTATTATGAATCGTAGGTAGACTAAAATAGAAATTAAACAATTGTTATAATTTTGTTTAAAGTATTTATTGAGCTAACAAAAATAAACTTACATTTGGTGAGCAAAATTAAATAAAATAATAGACATAGACAACGATATATTTTGACTACATAATAATAGTTAGATAATTATTTTTATAAGCGCCTGTCTCGTTTTGAGAGCGGCCTATTGCCGGCCTCAGACCAAATAAAAAAGTAAAGACGGAGTCTTCCGACAAAGCGGTGAAGCCAGTAAAACTACGCTTTGGCTGTGTACATACACAGTTTACGCACACATATGTAACGAAACTACGCCTTGGCTTTCGTTCGTCATTAGGCGAACCCTGCCGCCCGGCCTCCGCCCGCCCCCTAGTACGCACACATGTACCATCAAAAACCGGCTTCACTTAGTTGTTCGCAACCACTGCGCAACGCTCCATCTTCCTTTTTTATTTGATCTGAGTTGCCGGCGTTGTTTTTCACTTTTGTCCACCACTTAGCCAACTAAAGGACAACATCTATTTTGGTCCAAATGTGAAAGTGCCGGCCAAAAAGCAAAAGTGCTTTATTGTGATGATAGATTTTGTCCACCTTATCATTTTTTATTATAGCACCGAAGCTGTAGCACCGCTATACTTGATTTTAAATAATTTGAAAAAGTCTGACTTTTCATACATTTTGGCACAAATGTAAAAAAGTTGGCCAAAAAGCAAATTCTGATAGATTTTGTCCGCCTAAGCATTTCTTATTATGGCACCGAAGCTGTAGCACCGCTGTACTTGATTTTAATTGAGTTCAAAATGTCTGTCTTTTCATATATTTTGACACAAATGTGAAGCGGTGCTAAAAAATGCTTAGGTGGACAAAATCTATCAGAATAAAGCACTTTTGTCTTTTGCCCGGCACTTTCATATTTGGACCAAAAATGTATGAAACAAGGATGATGTCCATTCTATATTTAAATCGCAAAACGCGAAGTAAAGCTGCATTTTTGGTATGTTATTTGGACCCCTTAGGGAAGTGTAAATCTACGTTTTACAAGCAAAAGAGTTGTGCTACCTGCGTAATACGAAAAACTGCAAACATTTTAAATTTTTGCAGTTCAATTCAAAATCTATGACTTTTTGACATTATTTGCTGGTATGATTTTGAATGTATACTTAATAAATTTAAAACAATTTAAGCTAACACACAGCTCCTTACATCTTATAGTTTTTAATAATGATGCTTGAAAAATGTACACTTTCGTTACATGTTATTTTCGTACAATCATGCTCACTTCACAGTCTCAAATATAAAAAATGGTTGACCATCTCTGCAATGATTTGTATGTTGATAGATTAGTCAGGTGCTCAATTTTTGAATAAGAATGTCAAATAAGTATATAGACACCTCTCAATTTCGCCAAAAATGCAGTGCCTTGTATACTGATATATTAAAATGCATTAGGCATTTTAATATATCAGTATACAAGGGGTCAGGGGAAGAACATTTTTCGTTTTTTTTTTCAACTGGCTATGCAGTCTGAATGGATATATTATTTTGCTATGTTCTGTCAAAAACGCAGGGCAATAACATTCATAGTCAATGAGCTACCATACTTTTAAAATATCAAGCTGTTCTTCCCCTGCCCCTTCGTATGGAACGAGGAAAGGAAAAGAACGCAAGTAGCACAACTTTTTTTGCTTACAAAACGTAGTTTTACACCCCCACAAGGGGTCCAGATAACATACCAAAAATGCAGCTTTATATCGCATTTTGCGTTTTAGGTAATTTTTTGTAAGATTTTACTGGCTTAATTGGGGGATATCCCGGGCCTGACTGATGAGCTTGACCGAAACGTTCCACGTCAGTGACGTAGCTGTACGCGACGCGCGTAGCAGTTCATCAGCCAGCACGGCTGTGGGAAACTCGGCACACTATGCTGGCGGGGCTGCACTCTACACGGGCAAGGCGCGAGATGCGAGAGACTCGGATTTTGAAAATTAAACGTAGAATTAGTAAAATTATTGTAAGAAAAGTTCGTAGATTTCGTACTTTTTGACATGTTACCCGCTCGGCATGTCGTGCCGCCGCCCCGAAATACAAGCACTCTAGGCAGATTTTCTAATAGACGTGCCGGCCCTGTCATCAGCTCTGCACTTTCAGCAATCTTCATTGATATAGCTACGCTTGAATGACGGCGATAGGCCCTCCACATGCGCAGGTCCAGCTTGCAGGATCGTACGGAGAGGCGCGGCATTCCGGCCAAACCTCTACGTGTGTAGGGAGAGGCATGGCCTCCGGAGTCCCAGCATCTCCCTACACAATTAGAGGTTTGGCCATAAGAACAGTTTTATTTATTTTTATGGTTTGGCCGAAATGCCGCGGGAGGCCGCGCTTCCTCCGTACGATCATGCAGGCCGAACCTCTGCACAGTGCTGACCGTCGGTCAAGCACTAAACACAGCCAATCATGTTTCACTGGTATATAGGCTTTGTACAGACGGGTTGCATTAGGTAGGAATGCCAGCCAGCTCGAAATTTCAGTTTGGCCAGTTTGCGCCTGCGCGGTTGACATTGGATCTGAAACTGCAAACTGCAAGCTAACTGCATAGAATCTGAAAGCTGACTGAGCAATTAGCTTGGCAGGCTATCCTAATGCAACCCACATGTAAAAAGCGGCAAATTTTCACAAAATTATATATATATATATATATAAGTACCGCACTATCATAATCGTCGCCCACACGACATACTGACGTATCTTACAATTGTAAAATAAAAAAATAAAGCTTCTGTTTTATCTGAAAAACGTAAATAACTTACGACGGTTAGTGGTGTAAAATTAATGAAGTTATTACCATTTACGACTGTTCGATTTATAAAAAGTGTAAACAAAACAGTGTTGTATTTAGTACAACTTAGGGATCATAATGGAATATGTAGAAAAGGGGCATTTCTACTCCGATGACACCTGCGCACCCTCTGCGAAATGGCCACAACACGTTGCAACAAGACTGGCATTCGCTATTTACAGTTCACCGTGAACGTACGTAGTTAGTGATGTTTGGTGGATATGGATACCTACTCAAAATTGGTTAGTATCTTTTTGTTTTTTGATAGATAGGCAAGCACTTGCCCGCTATCACGATTGATGGTTAAGCGATGATGCGATCTACGATGGGACGCGCTTGCCTAGAAGATACTTATTCACTCGCGACTTGAAGGCCCCTAAATTGTATCTATCGGGAAACACAGACTCAGGTAAGGAGTTCCACTCTCTGGCAGTACGGATGATAAAATTTGAAGCAAATCGCTTAGTGCGAGTTTTTATTATATCCACTAAAAAACGGTGGCGCTGATTCGTACGTCTGACTGTCCGATGGAAGAAGGGAGATGGCGGAATTAGGTTGTGCAATTCCACTTCACAGTCGCCGAAATGTATAAAAAAAAACCGATAAACTTGCAACCTTGCGTCTATGCTCGAGGCTTTTGAGCCTATTACAGAAACTATTATCGTTTCCGATGAGCTTCCTGGCCCTCCGCTCAATCACGATCAAACTTGCGCTTGGTAAAGATTGAGCAGCTGTTCTAGCGTAAAGTATTTTCTCACCTTTGCCAGAACGCCAAGCTTTTTAGATGCCAATTGTGTTTTCCCAATGAAAGAGCCAAAATTGGAGTCAATGATCTAGCTATTCAGTAATCGGCACAGATACACCCCGGAAAGTAGGAGTCGGATAGAAAATACTCCTTTTAACAGAGAACAGACAAGCCTGGGTTTTTGCCTCATTCGGAGACTGTCTACAGTGACAGGTTCATGCGTCTGACCATCGCCTCCTTATTATTATTTTTATATGTTCTGCACTAGCTCGAGTATCAGATATGCAGCTCTCTACACTACAAGGGTGCTGTCATCTGCGTACCCCAAAATACCGAGTTTTAGCAGGTCATTAATATGCAGCAGAAACAGCGTTGCAAAGAGTACCGATACCTAAAGGACTCCGGAATTTATAGCCAACTGGTCTTACGAGCAGCCATCAATGACAACCCGAATCAACCGATCCCTCAGGAAGTCCGATATCAGACACAAACCGGTGGAAATTCCGTATGATGAAAGCTTGCTAATAGGGCTATTATGCCACAACCTGTCAAAAGCCTTCGAAAATATCAAGAGAAATGGTGAGTGCCTCTCCATACCTCTCGATGGCTTCGCTACATTTGTAAGTGGTGTATGCTAGAAGATCTCCAGTAGATCGGTTTTGCCGAAACCCGTATTGACGGTCAATGAGTAGGTCGTTTGCTTTTAGATACGACAGCAGCCTATGGTTCAGTAAACGTTCCATTATCTTACAGAGGATGGACGTGACCAAGATGGGCCTGGAATTGGTAGGGCTGGCTCGACTGCCCTTTTTAGGCACAGGTTGCACGTTAGCCAGCTTCCATGACTTTGGTACTTGTCCCTTTGCCATACAAGCGGTACAGGCGTGTTAATACCGGAGCTAACTCAGGCGCACAAGTCCTAAGAACTATGGCTGGTATACCATCCGGACCACTGGCTTTATTCACTTGTCGATCACGAAATGCTTTTCTTACTTTAGCTTCTGATGCGGATTAGGTAAATGTCGTAATCGCTACGCTTGGCAGGCGGGTTGGCGATCGCAGTATGTTGGTAAACTAACTACACAGGGAAGCGCTGCTTCATGTCCTCTGGTAATATAATCCCTGCTCGGGATGAGGGGGTGATGCTATTCTTGGCCGACACGTCAAGAGGAGAGGCAAGAAATGTTTTTTCCACACAAACTTTAGAAGATCAATTTTATTTGATTTTTAACACCTTAGAAATTATTTTCATATATAAAATAAAATGTTGCTTATTCTATGCTTCAATGTATTTTTATCGATAATTTGTTTTCCCATGCAACTAGAAGCCTTTAAAAATTCCAAAAAAGCCTAATTCAGAGTAGTCGTATTTAAATTGATTATTTATAAGGTAAAAGTGTTTTCTTTACTACATAAAGGTTGTTAACTTGTGTAAGTCTTTCTACTGACTGAATAATATAATTTTAATATTATGCTGTAAAAATTAGGAACTAATTACTAGATTATGAGTTTTATTTTAGTTTAGTCATTTTTAAAATGCTACCTATTGATTTATTATTAAAAAAGTTGTTGTATTATGATAGAAATAGTAGGCAATAGCAACTTGTGTATTTTATTTTGAATAAGGTGATTAAAATCTAATTCATTTGTATAAAATTACTTTTTATTACTTTGCGAATGTAGTGTCGTAACTACATTTTTGTCCCGCCCACAAAAACAAAGTTATCACAAAGTGTCCTACCTGTTTTAAAGCTGTATTACACAAATAATATAAATATATATTGCTAATGATATATGCAAAAATAAAGAGAAGTATATACTTAACTAAATTATGTTATTTATTTCCTGATAGAATTTATAATTAAAAAGTTATATCGTGAAATATTGACACCAAAACTGAAAATACGTTGCTGTGAACATTTTGGTTGATGTTAGTTACGTCTGTATGTCGTTTGGGCGACGCATTGATTGTAACGATTTTGACTAACCATTATCACCGTATGGCCTGGAGCGCGCGGCGCGCTTCGCACGCCGCTACTAGGCTACACTATCGTTGATAGTAATGATTTTGACCAAATCACCTATCAGTGAGCGTCAATTTGGCGGGATCAAGTCCCCAATTTGAAATGTATCACATTAAAGTGTTTGTGCCACATATGTACTATTTGTACCCTGAACCAGACATTTGTACCTCTAAATGTAAAGGCAGTATGTCAGGACCTCCCTGATCCCGCCACTTTGGCGTCAAAGTGGCACGATCTTCTGAAAGTGCTACTCAGAGGCAGGTAATTCAAACCCAAAGACTTAGTACTGCATATGTACTTGTATATGCTCAATTTTCAACACAATTGTAAGTGCCGAATTAAAGTTATGTGATTATAACTTTGGTCCCGTCAATTTGATGATTCATGTTATCACTGAATTCGTATGAAAATCGTTACAACTCGTGCAAAATTAAATGTGGAAACTTAGTACGTCCTAAGTACATGAACTTGTGTAATTTTCATATTCTTCTTCTTCTTCTTCTTCACGTGTCGAATTATATTTGTGAGGACCAGAACTCAGCCACTGATATAGCATTATATACTTATATTCATAATTTAAGTATATCAAAAGTTATCCATAATTCATAATTATCTTTGAAATGGACACATTTATGCAGAAATGAAACAACCCAAAATGGTTTTGATAATTATGTAGTACTAGCTTCTGCCCGCGACTTCGTCAGCGTGGATATTCGAGAAAATATTTAGGGAACATTACATATCTCAAAAACTAGGACATTAATATGCAACTATTTTGTATTAAGTATTATAATACACAGGAATATTATCTACAAAAACGACATCAAAATAATTGCTCTGTGCTGCATATTTCGCGAGTTATTTTTATTTTTGTTGAAATGTAACCCTTACGTAACAAATAAAAAAAAAGAAAATGGTCAAAATTCAAATCTTATAAATACTTGTTTTTATCGTTCAGTGGCATTTATATTTCGATTAAATTATCAACTGAATTTGAAAACTGATATTTTTTTTTAAATTAGTCCATTTTCAAATTTTTTTTATTGCTTACGTAAGGGACATATTCCAACAACAATAACTCGTGAAAGACTGTAGAGGAGGATTCCCCGAAATTATTTTTCCCAGCAATATTTTTGATGTTGATGTAGTAAGTGGACTTGATCCCGCCAAACTGACGCTCACAACTTTACTATTATCCCGGAGCGCGCGGCTACATAAAAGATTATGCACCGAAAAAAACCCGAAGAGTTAATTTTTAGTAAATAAATAAGGTAGGTAATGATTATTTTTTTAAAGAAATTACTGATTTTCTTTACTTATAACGAAAATAGGGGGCGGCAAAATTCGGGTCCGCCCCGGGCGGCACAAACACACGCTATGCCACTGTGAGGTGTGGATACCTTTTTATGAATTCTGCAATGTGAATAGGAGCCATCGACTGCAATGGTATAGGCGTAATGGTACTGGACAACTGAGAGGTAAGATACTGCAAGTCAGGTCGACATTCGCCTCGGTACACCGGAACCCAACCTGGTTAAAGACAAAAGTTTAACCGTTGCTAAAAACACCAACAACAACAGCCGGGACCGACGGTTTAACGTGCCCTCCGAAGCACGGAAGCGCTCAGTTGTAATGCCACTTAACGGTCACCCATCCGACACCTGGCCGGACCGAGCGATGCTTGATAAACGTGATGGAGTACGATCAGTCTGTCAAGTTCCGCCATGAGCGCTTCTAAATAATTCGATGAACTACTTAAACCCTAACATTTTGTTGGGAATTTAACAAGGTTAATTAACATTGTTACAAGGGATGACTCGCGTTACCTATACACCGTGCCTGGTTAGATCAGATCCGAGTCTCGGCTAAACTAATATCGCATATATTTTGTATAGACAGCCTCAGGCCAGAGTGCTACCACAGAATAACTAATAGTACAAGTACAGAAGCCGCACGCCGCAAAGTCCTTTAAATAAATAGTAACTTCTGCTCCGACACATTAAAGTGCAATTCAGGTTGCGCAGCGCAAATGGCCTACAGTTATATTCACCTAGTAGTTTTCTCTCTTTCTATCGCGTGCTCTTACCTTTTCTGACGACGCAACGTTAGGATTGTCTTCTTTTAAGTGAACTACGTATCATACATCATAATGTGAAAAACGTCAATTGTAATTTTTTTTTATTTTGACATCCGTACATCATCATCTTCATATCAGCCGCACGACAGCCACTGCTGCCTAAGGCCTCCCCTAAGGATCTCCATGACGATCGGTCCTGCGCGGCCCTCATCCAGTGGCTTCCCGCGACCTTCACCAGATCGTCGGTCCACCTTGTCGGGGGCCTACCCACGGAGCGTCGATCGTCCGGTGTGCGGTCGCCATTTCTTCTCTTCTTCTCGCTTTGTGTCCAGCTCACTGCCACTTCAGCTGCGCAATACTTCGAGCGATGTCGGTTACTTTAGTTCTCCTGCGGATCTTCTTGTTTCTGATTCGATCACGCAGGGAAACGCCGAGCATGGCTCTCTCCATTGCACGCTGGGTGACCTTGAGCCTCCTTATGAGACCCATAGTTAGCGACCACGTTTCACTGCCGTAAGTCATCACTGGCAACACACACTGTTCATAGACTTTCGTCTTGAGACACTGAGGTAAGTCGGACGCGAAGATTTTTCGAAGCTTCCCGAATGCTGCCCACCCGAGTTGGATTCGACGAGAAATCTCTTTCTCAAAGTTGGACTTACCTAACTGGACTGCCTGTCCTAGGTATACGTAGTGGTCAACAACTTCAAGTGTAGTGTTCCCAACATGAACTGGAGAGGGTACAACATGGCCATTTGACATAATTTTCGTTTTATCCATGTTCATCTTGAGACCCACTCTCTGGAAAGCACTACGGAGATCTTCGAGCATTGTGTTCAGGTCTTCCATGGACTCAGCCATAAGGACTATATCATCGGCAAAACGAAGGTGTGTTAGGTACTGGCCATTAATGCTGATGCCAAGTCCTTTCCAGTCCAAGAGGTTAAATATGTCCTCCAACGCTGTGAACAGTTTCGAAGAAATAACGTCTCCCTGTCCCACGCCACGCTGCAGTTGGATAGGATTTGTGCTCTGGTCCTGTACTCGGATCGACATGGTGGCGTTTTTGTATAAGTACCTCAACACCTCGACATACCTATAGTCCGCTTGGCACCTTTGGAGAGACTGCATCACTGCCCAGGTTTCGATCGAATCAAAGGCTTTCTCATGTGAGAAATTACTAAATAGGTTAGGTTCCTACTTATAAAATAAAACTACCTAATAGGTGAGCTGAGCATATTTAAAAAGCATAAATAATAAGTATTTCTAAGTAGTTAGAGAAGCTCGATGGCGCAGTGGTATAGCGCCTGACCCAACTATTGCGGAGGTTAAGCAACTTTCGCAAGGGTCGGTCATGGGATGGGTGACCAAAAATTTATTATCTCTAGCTCTTCCGTGCTTCGGAAGGCACGTTAAGCCGTTGATTCCGGGTGCATTTGTAGTTGTTAACACCCGCTAATCCGCATTGGGCCCGCGTGGTGGTTTAAGGCCCATCCTCCTTATGTGGATAAGGAGGATGTGCCTTGAACTTTAGGTGGTGGTTTAAGGCTTTCCTTATGGGTGGCCATAAGGAAGGCCTGTGCCCCTGTAGTGAGGGCATCGAAATGGCTGATGGTTAAGTTGTTTAAATAAGTAAAGTAAGTAAGTACCTACCAACCAAGTTACTTGTGAATTATAATATTATTTGGGAGTCTTTGAATGGTTGGGAGTGATGTCACAGAATATATAATTGATAATGTTAGGTGATGTATAAAGTTCGGGATGATTTACGTAAAAAGTGGTACCTACCCAAAGAAAATTTTTATTATTATTTTTAGGATAAATACTTGTAATGCTTGACTGACTCGTTTCGTTCGTGTCGTTCACGCGCTGCGCTCTCGTCGCTTGCACACATGCGCGTTTCGGTCGGCGCGGTGATATCCCTCGACCAATGACCCTATTGAGTGGGCCGCGAGCAGTAGGCTAATATAAAAGTTTGAGCGCGGAGTGATACCCCCCTACTATTATAAGATGCAATACCTACGCCTTAGAGTAAGACGCGCTTCTGTCGAAGCCGCGATGCTCTAAGACCTACGCAATATACGCATGCATAAGGTGCCGCGCGACTACACAGGCGGGCGTGTGGCCAGTCTGGCCACAGGAGTAAAAAAACGTGTGTTGCCGTGCAGCGAGAGTAGCTTATTTTTTGATTCTCCACGTGCAGATGGGCTTCTGTACGTTAGTACTATTATATATTCTGTGACTGTACACCGAGCGACAATCGAGCAACAGACGACGGCCGGTGACGCTTAGATTGGAGACAACAAATAGGCGCATAAAATTAGCTTTTTGAACTTTTAGCATTTTGCCGGTTCCTATCTTGGTAACTATGTCTGTCTCTCATACCGTTTAGTTTGACTGGGAATTAAAGTTTTATATACCTACAGATATTATACCTATGTAAATTCTATTCATATTTGCATGCCCTTTCGTAGTTTTGCGTTTGAAACATAAAATTTTTATTACTAAAATTATGTTTAATTCTAAAAATATCAGCCATGTTAATTTTGTCGCACACATATCTCAATATGATGTTTTTAAGACAGAAAGTCAAATATCCCCATTATATTATGATTATGATCATAGATAATACACATATACAACCTGTTACAAAAGTACCCCTAATCCCTGAAATGCCAATGAGTATTAATGAAATAGAAATGATGGGCGTTGTTCTTTATTTTTTAGCTATAATATTTACGGAGAAAAACGATGTCGAAGTTCTGCAAAAATATCGACAAGAATTTGAAAGATTCCCAATCAGCTGTTCCGGTCAGTTCCGGTCATTGGCTTCTAAATCAAAGACTATTCGTTTTTCAGACTGGTCACATCTGTAGATATTTGTACCTACGTTTACATTACAGTGACCTAAGTAAGCTAGTTATGACATAAGCGTATTTAAAATAACATAAATACTTCAGACATAACAGTGACGTAATTTCTAAATTAAATAGTTACTGAATTAATATTTATTTCAAAAATGTAAAATTAATCTCTGCACACCAATTCGAAAAGACACGTAAGCGTCATCTGTATTTAAATACCTACCATGGATAAGTTAAGTAAATTACTAATTTTACCTAGAGAGTTCTTGCTTTGATAGATAATTTCATGCAGGTTCCAGAAGTCCTATCTGTTGTTGTTTAATCTTTGAAATCGTGTTTGACTGCGGTCGTGTCCGCGGACACGTCCGCGGTCATGACCGCGGACAAATATCGGCATCATACAAAGCATCAAACGAAGCCGCCGCGACGCGCGCTAATGTACAGTAAAAAAATGTCAGTAGTCTTAGTTGTTCCGTTTAGTGTGAAATTCGTTAATAGTTTTTATGGTATTAAAATATCTGTAGGTGCAATGCGATTAATTTAGCTTTGTACAACAGAAGTGAACACCTTCAGAGCGCTTGCGGTACATAAGGATGTATTTTAATTTGTTGAAATCTGTGCACACCGCACCATAGCTACATTCTCGAGTGAAGTTGCCGCGGATCACAGTCTATTGTCAATTTAATAGCATGTTTAGTATTGATAGATTAATTTTTTTCATTATAATTATGTAATGATAGGATAAAAAGATATAATCGGACGTTGTGAAAAGAAATGTATGAAATCTCTACTGTTGTTATTAACGAAAAGACTAGCTGAACAGTGTTGGAAAAAAATATGATTTTCAAAAAAGGTCATGAAAAATTTCTCTTTGGAATATTTTAAAAACATGTAAGTATAGGTAAATAGATTTACAACAACTTTAATCAAATCGTTACCTACCTACTAAATGAATGAAGCACGCGTACTTTTATTCTTTTACTATGATGCGGGTCGGCTTGTCCTTTGTGCATCATCGGGGGTCTGGGACTTATCGTCGAAAGTTGTTTCGTCGATATCGATGGGCTATTTTGCCGGTGGGTCGTTTCGCCGAGGGGCCGTTTGGCGGTGGACTTATATCACTAATAACTAGTGTGTTTCTTTGAGCACCGTGTTGTCGAAGAGCAAATAAAATAGTCTCGATTAAAAAGTTTTATTTAAAAATACAAATTTTTTTATAGTGACGCTTAATTACTTTTCAAAAAAATAAACCACTACTCGCATCATTAAAAAATAGTATTCAATAGTCAACATTGATTTTTTAGATTTTATTTCTCTTTCGATGGAGTGGTGTTCGAGGAAGTGTGTTGTCGGTGATTTAGGCTTTCCGTCGGGTGGTTTTTCGGTGGGGTGACCCGTCGGTGGAATGGCCCATCGATGAAGTGAATCTTCGATAATATGGTGGCGAGAAATGGCTTTCGACGAAGTGGCTTTCGGTGATCGGTTCTAGAGCCGTCGTTGTCCGCGGACCGATCGGACTGCGGACCGATGGGTCCGCGGTCAGAGTTCGAACGAGGTTATAGTCTTGAAATAGTGATGTGGTAAATCATTGTCGATATTTTTATTAACGATTAAAATTTGCAAATTTAGACAAAATTAAAACTTAATATTAGGAATTTAAGAACTTTACACAGGACTCTTTACATGATGTACTTCAACCACCTTTCGGGATTAGGGGTATTTTTGTAACACCTTGTATAATTCAAATTATCTCTGATATAAAAGTGAAGGGGTGAGGTGACTGACAGATTATTGCCCAGCCCAAACCACTGAACATAGAGACTTGAAATTTTGTACAAAGATATTTTTTACAGTGTAAACACCCACTAAGAAGGGATTTTTGGAAATTCCACCCCTAAAAGGTTGAAATGGGGGTACAAAGTTTGTATGGAAAAAAATATATAAATAGACATTACAACTTGAAACTTCGTAGGAGTAGGTACTTCTTAAACAAATGATCAAACATGTATTTCGTGAATTTCTTAAAATCAACCTCTTAAGGGGTAAATAGGGTGAAAAGCCCAAACTCGATATAGATGGCGTTATTGAGGTTTCATGGGATGTTCATTGCGAAAATGGCATTTATTTTGAAGTCCAATACTCATATTTTGTATGGAAAAATAATATTCAATAGACATTTCGACTTGAAACCTCGTATAAGTACTTCTAAAAACAAATAAGCGAACAAATCGATATGGATGTCGATTTTGAGGTTTTATGGGATGTTCAGTGCGAAAATGGCATTTATTTTAGGGCCCAACACAACAGGGTGGACATTATTCAACACCTAAAGGACTGAAACGGGGGTTCAATTTTTTAATGGAAAAATAATATGGGAACGGGAATGAGAACGAGAACGGGAACTAATAATATTACAAATGTGAAGTTTACTTTTTGGATGTTTGTTACTCAATCACGTAAAAATGGCTGAACGGATTTGGAACAGCACACAGATAGTTAAAGCCTGTGGTAAAACATGGATACTTTTTATCTCGGTCAAAGGTTCGATAGCGATTTTTCGAATGTCCACGCGGACGAAGTCACGGGCAAAAGCTAGTGATACATAAAATTCAAATGTACGTACTATCGTCATCTGTGCAATCGAAATGCCGCATCTCACAGAAAGTATCAAATGTTTTAGTATCCAATCTCTTGTTCCTTCCACATATCTTACCGAATCTGAAATAAAAGAGCGGCTTTCAATGATACATTCTTGATACATTCATAATAAAACCGGTCAAGAGCAAGTCGGACTCGCGCACCTTGGGTTCCGTACCATCATATTTGCACCATTAAACCACACTGCAGAGTAGAATAATAAAATTAGTATTGCAGTTTTAGGTCAGCGCCATCTCTTGACCGATGGAAGTAATGTTAACTTTATAGAAATTTGATGATTTCTAAAAAAGTGTGCTAAGTATATTGAGACATCGTTTTATTTTTCCTGTTATCTTTATATAAACTGCTATCACATAGAATTATTTCAGATTTTTCTCTTTGCAAACTTCGGAGATAAGGGGGGAACGGTTTTTTTTTACATTTTCATCATAAGTCGAAAACTATGCGGCTTAATAAAAAAAACATAATTAAAAACGTGCAAACGGCGTTCTTTCATATGATATCCCACATGCCCTAGTAACTCCACTTCAAATTTTTAAGACCCCTGTTGTAAAAAATATATTGATTATTTTATTTATTTCTTATTTGCAAAATAGTAAAGCAAATGTCATCTTAAACCATTCTAAATTTCAAGTTGATACCATTAGTAGTTTTCGAGATATCTAGCTGTGACAGACAGACAGTCTGAGTCACACCATAAGCGTTCCTTTTTTTACCATTTTGGTACGGAACCCTAATAAGTCACGTGAGTAGATGGTGTCGAACCTAAAGTATGATGTCAATGCCAAAGTAAAAAAATCGGGTTGCACTCCGAGAGTGCCGGCAGAAATAAAAACTTGAATATTAACGTTGTGCATCCTTACTAATATTATAAATGCGAAAGTCCGTTTGTTTGTTTGTTTGTTACGCCTTCACGTCGTAACTACTGAACCGATCATCATGAAACTTTGCATACACGTTGTCAGGGATACAGAAAAGGACATAGGGTACCTTTCATCCCGAAAAAAATTATTCTCCCGAGGGAGAGCAAAAAACCTTTCCACGCAGACGAAGTCGCGGGCGGCCGCTAGTTGTTGATATTTTGGAATGGTTAGGGAATAATTTTGCACGAATTGCCGTCTTACGAATTTACTCTGCATTTGAATTTACGAACACAGAATAGTATTGTACGAAAGTCTTATCCATAGCGTGACAGAAAATCTAGAGCTTTGACATTGAATTAAAAATTTGCGCGTTCCTTTGTAACACCTTTTTTTCACATACCTCGGGTGGTAACAAACACTTGATTTTAAAGAACTTTTTAATGTGAAATTCTCACTGTAGTCTTGAGGGAGGGACAGCAACATTAGGTATTAGGTCTAGGTATAGGTTTAGATTAAATAGGTATTACAAAACACATCCAGTGTTTTCATATAGTTTTTGATATGTTTAGTGTTAGTTTATTGCATGCAGATTACTACCTTTGTTTGAGTTAATTTCCAATAGCTTAGCGAATGTCGGCGATTGTACCGCACATTCCGGCAACAGGGCATTCACTTAAATTCATTTTAAAACATCATTCACTAAGAATTTTAATACTTTTCAATAATTAAATCAAATAAAATATTGTGTTTACATCTTTCACACAGCTGACTGGCCTTTGACAAGTGACAATTGTCAGATGTGACGTTTGGCGCTTCATTCGTTATGGTAGTCCCACAGACCAATAAACTTATACCTTGTCGATAAAATAAAATAAATAAATAATTATGTCTTATTTGTTATTTTAAATAATTAAAGAAGATGTAATGTCTGGCATGCTTGTTAAGGATTTTAATAATTATATTACTGTAAAAGGTAAGTATGTTCAGAGAATGTAGTTTGTCTATGGCGTAGTCTTTTTGTCGATGGTATTCGAGGGGTTTCTAGATATTTCGAACAATGTCGTGATTCGCCGGGAGGTTTTTTAGATTCATTCTCTTGTCTGCACCTTTATCGAACAGTTGCAGTATTTTAGTAATGTGAAACCCCAGGTTTTTGTAACTCCTTGTGGGTTTTTGTCATTAATTTCATGATGCGTTGAGCATCCTTTTAAGTGGTGAGTGTGAGAATCCTGTGAATTTAATTATTTGTCTGCTTTTACCAGTGGTGTCAAAATTGTAATTCTGTGTCTTGTTTTCCAGGGCTCCAAGCTTATTAATTTGTCTTTCATCATGTCTCTTATGAGATAAAAACCTGTAATAATTCAAGCCCAATTTGGTAAGCAAATCAACTTGGTTATAATATTTGTTGTAGAAAAACCTTGTGTACAATGTGACAACAATTGGGTGACTTTATCCTTTAATTGCAGGGCTTCCATAGTTTACCTCAAAATTTACGTCAAGACTATGGCTTGGCGTCGCTATAAGTATGCGCCGTGAATGATTCCAGTTCCTACTTTCACATAAACTTCGGCATGTCACAGCACGTGGTATACATTGCGTCTGCAATGAGTATTTCAACATAACTGAGGTATCCTGCAGTATTCTTTCATTATTACCGTAGCAGCAGTGTTCCATGACGTGTATCCAGGGAATCAACCCACGTTCGGATGAACCTTTTCACCCTAAGTACCTATAAATTTGCAAAGGTTACTCGAGGTCATGTTCAATTTAGTCCAGAGCAGGTCTACAGCCAATAAATGTCTTAGACATATTTTAAATTAATTTAGGTTCAGCGTAAACTCTGGTCATGAGCCAGAATGTATAAATAATTCTATTTTACTATGAATGTCTTGTGTTAAGATGATAAGTGATTTGTATTTTAGCATAAGTCCTGTCAGTAGGTACATATAGGTTCGTTTCTAGACAGACGGCAGCTTATTCCGTCCGACTGGCTGGAAGCGAGCGAGTATGTCCTCACCTTAACTTTTAAGGGTTTCTAGTTATAAATCCCTCATTCTTTAGTGGTCTTAATTTTATAGCGAGTCCCAAGGGTATTATTATTGTGATAAATGTATGGTCTTACTTTAACCTGTTAAGGGTCCCTGTTATGCCATTTTGCCTTCGTGCACTTTTAACATTAGTATGGGTTCCCAAGGTAATATGTATTGAAATATAATGTGTGACCTCACTTTAACCCTTCGGATTGTTCGTTAAACTCGTATAACCCATGTGGTTATAAATATTTTTATGACACGTTTCTTAACGAATAGTTGTTAACTTTGTGTTAGTTATGCGATACGTTAAATAAATGTTTGTTTCAACGCAAATCTCGGTTTGATTTATTAAACTCACTTTGTTTCGATCTGTGGACACTTTAATCTTTTTAATCTTTTACTTTCATTGATATTAACGGCGCCCAAAATTATAGTTAGTCCATAGATGACTGAGCCACGCGAATCCACATAACCCCTTTGCTCTACCGACTAAAATTTTCAGTGGGGTAAATACCATCAATACCCCGGGGGAAAAAAATTTCATTACAGCTTTAGTGACACAAGTGTTTACGGCTTGAAATGACGCGCCACCATTTTCGCCGTGGCCTGTAGAAAGAGAGGGGGATACTTCCGCCGCCGGCAGTCTACTCTCTATCCGTCACATCCGTCTTACAAATATTCGATCAGGGTCACGTGACCCTGATTGACGCGAGTTTAATATTTTTTCCCCATTACAAAAAAGCGTACAACGCCGCTAAAAAAGTTTTCACTTCAAAAATTTGTTTACATCTTGTATCCAGGCAACAAGAAATAACAACCTAGGTACCTAAGTGCTGCAGTAAATGAACGATAGTGTTATTTTTTCTATAAAACAGAAATCTTTTGTTTCCTACTATTTTAAGGTTGAATTTTGTTTCGAACGAATTTCATTTTACTGAAAACTTTTAGACTATTTTCATTTCGCCTTTTTATACTCGGTCAAAGTCACGTTTCCCACTCTGCCCTGTGAGGCACAATTAGTGTATCTTGAGATACACTAAAGCTAAACAGGTCTTATTGAGATCGTCTAGCCCCCTTCTATATGGGGCACTTTAAAAAAATTTTACTTTGTTCCTGAAATTTTTCAGGAACAGGCCTGCCACATTAGTGTAACTCTGGAATTTTAAGTGCGTAAATACTATGTCACTTATTCTGTAACTAATCTGTACATAATTTATTATGTAAATAACAATTTATGCATTAAAATCTTTTCAGAACATAAACAGTTTAACAATTTTATTTTTTATTTAGGTATCAAACTCATATAAAATCATTCTTAAATTAACTTTTGGAAAGAAACAGACCTTAAAGTACCATAACTTGATACTAACAATATATAATTGTGCAAGATTGTGTCAGATGCTTTATCATCTTTAACAAAGTACTTTACCTACCGATAAAGATGAGATAAGTAATACAAAAATATAAAAAACAGAGACAATTTCATCTACGACTATTACAATGTACATTATAGTCTTAACTATTTTTTAATGTTTACTTTATCTTGAATAACATTTCACCCACTTTTTTCTTAAACAAGCTTTCATGAATTAGCAAAGATGTCGACTCCATTCAATAGTTTGTTATAGAGATCGCAAGATCGTCTGAAAAAGGCTTTTCTAGCATAATTAGTGTGACATGAAGGTACATGAAAATATTGTTTTGAACGTGAGGATATACTAGGTACTTTGAGTTTAACTTTTTGTAGTAATTGAATGAGCATCAGCAATCAGCTGAATGAGCTGAATCTATATGATTATTTATGTAGGTAAATTACAAATTTACAGATAATTACAAATTTAGTACTTATCATCACTGTGGTTTTGAAATAATAAATTGTTTGTCACAGTATAGTTTCGTCCACGCGGGCGGAGCCGCGGGCAGTCTCTAGTATTATTATACAAATTGACGCGTACCTCCGGCAAATGCTTCTCCATTTGGAGAAGGGATCCGAATTAGCACTACTCCAAGTGTTTGAACTAGAGAAAAGACTGAATGGGGAAAAGGCGACTGACTCAACCGCAGCCGTGGTCCGCGAGCTGTTCAAACCAGCACCAGCATCACCGGAACAGCAAACAGAGCCCCTCTACCAGGAAAGCACCAAGCAGTTTGGTGAACTGCTTAGACGAATTGAGGAGATGCAGGTAAGCCTCAAGGGTTACTCGGAGATAGTAACCTCTAAGGATCAAGAAGAAACCGCCGAGGAAGTGATAAATCACATGACAGAGTTCAAATAAAATATCGGAAGAAAGCGCGGAATGCTCAGCTATGCCATATGGTCATGAGCGCCTCACCAATTATTTCGAAGAGGGCCATTGAGAAGGGAGTCGAAAACATAGATGGGGTGTTCAGAACATATATCAAAGACCAATCACCCTTGGTGCAATGCACGGAATGTATAGGCTATGGCCATAGCAGAAAATTTTGTAAAAACGAGGGTGTTCAATGCAGCCATTGCGCAGGTCCACACCTCAAGACAAACTGCAATGAGTACGAACTGAACACTACTCCAAAAAGCATAAACTGCGAAAATGCCAAACTGAGAAAAACCGACCACAAGGCATTTAGCGACGACTGTCCTATCCGTAAAAAGTGGGACCACATGGCGCGCTCTACTGTCAACTACCACTGTTGCTGTCACCTCGGCAACTGGCTCCCCCTACCGTGTCATTCAAGCAAATTTACAATGTAAAAAGTTGGCGACAGAAGAGGCATTAATAGAAGCAAAGGAACGGGGAGCTTCTATAATGTTAGTCCAGGAACCGTACGTGGGAGGAGACAAGAGCATGAGAGGTCGTCGGGGAGTGCGGATATTCCCATACGAAGGGGAAGCAACGGTGAAGGCTGCAATAGTAGTATTCGACCCGTCTATTAATATAGTTCAGCATACCCAGCTCACCCAACATCATAGACGCCCACTGGGACAGAAGCGCGTCTTACTCTAAGACGCCCACATTCAAGACGGCTTAGCGATAAAATGTTCTACAGTGTAAAAGAATATCTGGACAATGTCCATTGAACTTTGCCATTCCTTGGAATTTAAATTGGGTATTATTTTGACATTTCAATTAGGAATTATCTTGACATTATAATATGTTATTATTTCGAAAATTAAATTAGGTATTAGATTGACATTTAAATTAGTCATTATTTTGACATTTAAACTAGGTATTAATTTGTCTGACATTTTCTTTTATTTTATTTGTAATTTTAAAATGACTTGAATTTTATTATATTATTGTGTGACATTACTTAGTGAATCTTTTACTGACATTAAAATATTGTGAATTATTTCATTTGATAATATAATAATGTGCGTTTATTTCAAGTAACGATGTAAATTTAAGTAAATATTTAATTTGTTAAAAAATATTGGTAAAAATTTGCATGCTGTTGTTATGGCTGAACGGGCCGAACTTTTAAACTAGATTAAGACCTTATATGTCTTAAAGGCAAATAAATTAATTTCTAATTTCACAGTGGTAGAAGCTCGCACGAAAGCCTGCAAAGTCACCCTCGTATCATACTACTTTGAGCCTGATCAACCCATCGAAGGTTACCTGGACCACATTAAGAAAATAAGAGCAACCGTCAGAACGAAAAAATTGCTGATAGGCGGTGGTGCCAACGCTTGGTGGGGAAGTCCGGTGATAGACAAGAGAGGAAAGACCATGGCGGGTGCCCTTGACGAGATAGACTTACATGTGCTGAACAGAGACATATCCCCACTTTTGACACTATAAAAGGCGGCAAAAGATATAGTAGTTACGTGGACGTCACTGCATGCTCAACGGACATGCTGGATCTGGTGGCAGACTGGACAGTCCAGGAAGATCTCGCGAGCTTGGACCACAACGGTATCACATTTGACATACACCTTAAAAGAGCAAGCGGCATACAAATTAATAGAACAACAAGGCAATTCAACACAAAAAAAGCTAACTGGACCAAATTTCGTGACCAATTAAACCAAGATTGTAACATTACAGCAAAAGAAATAGCACAAATTGCCAACAAAAAAGAACTAGACGATGCAATAGGCAATTACACCAAAGCCATTATAGAAGCATGCACAAGCACGATGCCATAGAAGAAACACACAGAAAATCTTAAGATGCCGTGGTGGAATTAGGAGCTTGCACAGATGAAGAAAGATGTTGCCACCAGAAAGAACAGAATGCGATGCGCCGCACCGGTTCGAAGAGCAAAAGTGATAGGAGATAACCTAGAACATAAAAAGCAATACGAGCTAGCCGCAAAAAAAACCCAAGTGGATAGCTGGAAGGAGTTTTTTGCTAAGCAAGATAGGGAGGGGGTATGGGAGGGGATATATAGGGTTATGGCAAGAACGACGAAGAGGAAAGAGGACCTCCCCCTGGAAGATGAAGGACGGGTTTTGAACGTGAAAGAGTCGGCGGAGCTTATAGTGAACACCTTTTATCCCAGAGATCGAGAAGAGGAAGACAATGCCCATCACCGGGATATAAGAACCAAGGCAGAAATGGTGAACAAAGAGCCATACGAACTCCAGCAGGACCCACCGTTCACCCTAATAGAAATAGTAACAGCTGCCAATTCCTTTAATCCAAAAAAGCTCCGGGTGCCGACGGATTCACCGCTTCAACGCCGTCATGGGTTTGCATGGTATTATTACAAAGTTCCAATGGCCAACTTCCGGCTCCATCATTAGACCCTGGAAACTATTTCCCAACAAAGTACTCAACGAGACTATTCAAACTAGCCCAAATTCATATCACATATCATACCATATTCATATTCATATCAATATCAAAAATTGTCAGTACCATTTATATGCAGATGACGTCCAATTGTACTTCAGTTTTGATCCTAAAGACACATCAAGTGCAGTTGACAAAATCAATGACGATCTTCACAATATATCAGAATGGTCCAGCCGAAATAGCCTGATGCTAAATCCAAATAAGACCAAATATATGATCCTTGGGTCAAAGAAACAGGTTTCCCGTATTTATGAGCAACGGCCTCAGATCATGATTGTCGGCCAACCAGTAGAGATGGTTTTGGAAGCTAGAAACTTGGGAGTCATTTTTGAATCAAACATGCGCTTCGAAAAGTACACTCTCGAAGTTGTACGCAACTGTTTTTATCGTCTTAAGGTCCTTTACAAGTTTCGCCCTTTTTTATCAGAGGATCTTAGAGTAAGATTGTGTGAGACCTTGGTTCTATCCAAATTAAATTATGCCGATACTGTTTTTGAAAATTGTTTACTCTCTAGGACCAAGCAACAGCTTCAACGTGTACAGAATGCATGTGCACGCTTATGTTTTACTATTCCACCCAGAGCACACGTCACTCCCTTCCTGAATAGTTCCAACCTACTTAAGATGAGCTCCCGTAGAAATCTTCACTTTGCCACCTTGCTCTTTAAAATTATTCATTCGAAATTGCCAGAGTATTTATATAAAAAAATCAAATGGGCCAAGGATACAAACCCTTACCGCACTAGAGCTTCCTCTTATTTGATCCTGACAACCGCACACAGGACTGCTGCATTTCGTGGGTCTTTTAAATACTCAGCCTCAAAATGTTGGAATAATTTGCCGATTAGAACATTGGAAACGCGAAACTCGTTTAGAAATAGTTTTAAGGCGTTTTTATTGGAGTCACAGTTGCAATAAACTTAGTTTTATGCTGATAAGCTATGATATAAATACTCACCTATTTTCGCTTACACGCTGTGCTTTGAGGCGGTTTTTGTTTTGTTTTGTTTTTTGTTTTTGTACACATAAAATCAGCACCAAACAAAGACTTCTATGTTGTATACTACATTAGTTGTAAGTTTCTGTAAATGACTTCACTGTGAAAGTACATACGCCAATGTGTGTCCCGTTATTTGTGTGATATTCTGTATTATTCTTTATCAGTGTCTCGTTTTGTTAACACTTGTTTATTACTTAATTATTAGAGTAGAATTAAAATAACTAAAAGAAAAGAATATGTAGAAAAAGTTGTTGTTTGTATTTTCTGACAGCTGTCAAAGTCAAACCTGTCAGTGCCTTCCTCAGACTAGTTTGTAAACAAAGTATGGCACAGATAGTCATGTTATTTTTGTGTTTTTGCTGCATTCCTACTTGTTTTGTCGTTTTTTGATGTCATAAATGTGTCAAGCAGAATACTAGTGCAGCAGGCCCCCCGCTTGCTGCTTATACTGAGCTTAGCACATTTTGGTATCACTCGACGATACGCAATTGTGTATTTACGTTTTTATTAATTTTATTTTTGATTTTTCCGTTTTTTGTTATAATTTGTGTATCGTTGTGTGGTTCCAAAAATAAATGTATTTTCTTTCTTCAAATTCGATGGGGTTGCACAGTTTCAGTATTGAGTTCATATAGCATGGCCTTTCAGCTTTAACATCAGACCCTGGACCTCGTCTCCAATTAGAGTACTTGTCAAGAAAATTCTAACGAGCCCAAACACAATGGGGTTGGATGGTTTCATCATAGAGTTCCTGTGGCCTTCTTCCGGCTTCATAATCAGATCAGCTCAATGACATCATAATACTGCATTGCCTTCCGGTTCTGACCTATGTTCAAAGTTTCAAGCTCATCGGGAAAATCATTTGCAAACTTTGTGGAGAAACAAAAACCACACAAACGAGAAAGCAACCTAATAAAAACCTGTTAAAATTGGCAGAATTGAGGAAATATGTTTACCTTTCATGCATCTCTATGCATTTTTCATCACACAGACTTTCATTTTTCGAATGGATCTCGTGGAACGACGCTATCGCCCATTCGCCATTAGCCCAGTATGGCTCGTATCCATAGTGTGGGTCGTAATGGCGGTTTCTTGGCGGACCTCGGTTAATCTCATCCTTTTCTTTTTTCTGTTTTTTACCAGCACTTTGCTGTTGCCGTCTGAAACATTACAGTGCTTCTTTAACCATAATACTTCTGTATTATTTATGTGTTGTAGTCATTTTAAGGCGAGGCCAATTCACGATCTGCGAGTATCGAAAAATCTGAATCGGTTTCAACTTAGAACTGAAAAATCAAAGTAAGGAATTTCGTCTTGTACTTTCTGTTGTAATTTGGAAGATAACGATGTTCGTGTGACATCATGAAATGGGGTTCGCCATTTTCGCCCGATTGGGGCTCGATTTATCTGTTTTAATTTGAAACCCAGCAGACTTTTCGATAATCGATTCGTTAGCCGGTACGGCCCCTGATGAAAAGTTCAAAATTTTTGAACTTCCAATGTGAAGAACTGATGTAGACTTCTACTACACAAAAAATACTGTAGACTGAAAAAGAAACAAAGAAACACAATAACCGAACAGAATATTAAAAAATGGCATGGTAACTCTGTAAAGAAATCCTGAATAACACCATAAAAACTTATAAAAATAAATTTCCAATCGTCAGATTTCGTAATTTTCAACGACAGTGTTATTATTTTTCATGCAAAAAGGATAGCTTTTTTATTGATCTTACACAATAACCGAGTGCATTTTTAATAAATGATCTAGTATTTCAGAAGTCAATAAAAATGTACTAAATTTCGTCAAATTTCTGGCGAAGCGTCAATTAAAGCTATGCAATATTTAACCTTATTCTAAAGACAATAGTGAAAGAGTAAACTTCATGAACTGCTTTGACTTAATTTATTTGAATAAGGCGGTATGCAACAGGAGCCTAGGTACTGCAAAAAATATGGACCTAGTTACTTTAGTGTAACTTATTAAACGGAAATCCGTTTAATAAGTTACACTAAAGTAACTAGGTATTTTGTTAACAAAGTCTCTTATACATATGTCTCTTGTACGCAATTTCTTTTCAGAAATCGCGTTATCCACCATTACGGCCCGGCCACAGCCAGCTGCAGTGGGCGGCGCGGCATAGCAAGCGAATTAGGTAATCACTGCGGGGTCGTGACGACGAGATGAGAGGCCGCCATCGAGATAGCGCGCAGTGATTATTGAATTCGCTTGCCGCGCCGCCCACTGCGGGTGGCTGGCTGAGGCCGGGCCGTTAGGCCTGGTTTACATTAGTCAAGTAGACGACCGAGTCGAGTAGCGAGTAGAAATACATTGCTTGGCATGTTCGTCGATTTTAAAAGAACGTCAAACACACCACGTAATGAACTTCTACTCTCCTAAAGCACTCTACTAAAGACTAAGATAATGTAAACCAGCCCTTACGCGCGCTTAAAATCTTTTTTAGGCTCAGACCACGAAGAAAGGACGCCCGTCGCGGACCCGTCGCAAGTCGCGATACAACAAAATGTATAAAATGAAAATGAAAATGAAAAAAAATCTTTATTCAAACAAGCTCACATAATGAGCGTTTTTAAATCGTCAAATAATTTTTTTGCCCTACCACCCATTATGACGTCTTTTAGCTGACAAGAAAAACGGGCGCAAAAAACTTACCAGCTTTATCAAATGGAACGATATTTACAAATATGTATATCGTTTCCAGACTTTAACAAAGATTAACAAATAAATAAAATTTGATTAGATCATTACTTAATGAATTACAAATTTTCTTAATCAATTTACAGGCTTCAAGCTAAATTCAAAGTTTGAAGTTATTATTCAGTCTAGGCTGTTACAAGAGAGAAAAAAAAAACTTTACAATTCTATATGCGTTAAGATAGGTAGTCAGAAGCAGACCCATTCCCACTGGCAGCACCCGTTCACGAGCATGACGCATGAACCAGCCATCGCTTCGCTCAACCATATTTGAGGGAACGTAACGACCCGCCTCACGCGACACCACCGCAGAAATGATTAAAGAGAGCATGACATACTAAGGCTACCCATGTTAAGGCATCGAATTGAAAACTAATATCCAAAAGCTTTTCATAGGCAATATTTATGTATTTTATATTTTACTTTCCATAGTCAGCACTTATGAATTTTACAAATACTGACTATAGAAAGCAAAAATATTGCAATTAAATAAATCAAAACAAGGTAAGTTATTATGATATATACGTTTCGAGTAAGAAGTGCCATACATACAGACAATATAAAACAGATTTTTTATATACGACGCCCTTAATACAAGCAGACAGAAGCAGACCCATTCCCACTGGCAGCACCCGTTCACGAGCATGACGCATGAACCAGCCATCGTTTCGCTCAACCATATTTGAGGGAACGTAACGACCCGCCTCACACGACACCACCGCAGAAATGTTTAAAGTGAGCATGACATACTAAAGCTACCCATATTAAGTCGTCGAGTCAAGAAGCCAGTAGTACGTTATTAAGTAGTATATGTCGTAGGATAATTGTACAAACAGGATTTTTACAAAAACCGGATAGTTAGAATCTAAGACAAATTTTTGCAATCGTTCTACTAATGTTTAGGATTTTTACTAAAGTCCAGCTATCTTAGGTAAATCGCGAATTACCATCTTTTTGCGCGCGCTGATTGGCTGACGTCATCGTTATTGACTGACGGATGCTTTGATTGGCTATTTGTTATTGTTGTGCTTATTATCAAATATTTTTCTAGTTTTGTATGAATTTTATGTTATTTATTTAAAAAAAAATCGGAGTGCTCACATCAATCAACGATGAGTGAAGTGAGTGAATTGGATGTTATACAAGTGCCGGGCTCGATCAGTGCAGATAATTTAGAGGATATAACCTCTAAAAAGAACTTTTTTACACACAGAGCTAAGAAAGTTCTACAGTACTTGTCAATATGGTTGTGCAAAACCTAAATGGACTTTCGAGCTAATAATGTTCTTAAAACTACAATCGAAGAATTAAATTCGGCAAAATTACAAAATACCCCAAAACCTATCAGCATTATTATGTTCTGACCAATCAGACTGAAGTTGTTATAAATCGTCTCTTAGATTATCCAATCAGCAGCGTGCGTGTGGTTTGAGGGCCACTTCCTCGAAAGTTAATAAAAGTATACTGATGATTTAGTGGACATTACAAAAGAAATGTGCAACTTGGAATCGATTTTGTGAAAGTCGTCTTCACCGAGTTATTAGTTGAAGAGTCGGGTCCTCAGTGCTCACATGGAGGATTGAGGGCAGTATACTTTTATTGACTTTCGAGGAAGTGGCCCTCAAACCACACGCACGCAATCAGCATTCAAGTTTACGATTTTACGAAACATACTAGGATTTTTACAAAGATCCAAAAATTGCTCGGATGATTGTGAAAATTTATTTAGACTTCAATTATCCGGTTCTTTACAATCGACCTAGGATTTTTGTAAAGATCCAGTTTATACGATTATCCTACGCAAATCCTCTTAGGTGGTGATTGTGCTCATAAATATGAACAACTATTACTATGGGTATGGGGCCAAATCTGATTGTTTTTTGTAGAGTTGCAGAGTTGTCCCCATAGTAACTAAGAGGTTTTGAGTTTATGCATCAACACGTTGTAGACCCCCGGCCAACCTCGACCTGACCTAGGGTAGGTAACTGTATTTCTTTACTAGTTTTTCGCCCGCAGCTTCGCATGCGTGGACTACAGCTGGTTCTACCGTGCGGGCCGAGACTCGTGCCCAGCAGTGGGATAAAAAGTGCCTTGGTGTGGGATAAAAAGTGCCTTGGTGTGGCATAATAAGTAGCCTATGTCCTTCCCCAAGCTTTCATTTATATCTATCTGTACTAAATTTCGTCAAAGTCCAGCAGCGTTCTAGGCGTGAAAACGAAACAAACAGAGTTATTTTTGCATTAATGTTATTATTATATTTGGTAGAACGGGGACGGGGATTGAAGTGAAAATGGAAGTAGAAGTGGCCCTTCCAATTCCGTGAGTCAGTTGACTATTAATTATTATAAGTCAATATAATAATATTGATAATAAGTTTTGGTTAAGTCGTAAGCCGATCGAATCCCCAGTGCGGAGCCGGCATTTTGGCCCGTTCCATTTCGTAACGCTTCCACTGTGTTACTTTTGCTTTTGTGTTACTCTTGCTTTTGTGTTAAAATGTGTAAATTAAAATGTGTCAAAATGGAAGTAGAAGTGGCCCTTCCAATTCCACTTCTAAAGATTTCTAAAGATTTTCTAAAAATGTCCGCGCTAACAAAGTTGCGGGCATAAGCTAGTACATAATAAACTTAAAATCATAAGATATTTCGAAATTAGTAACTCAGTTTTAACCGGTCTTTACCTTAATATTGGCAAATCTAACCATCGGCGATACAAAGGAGCTAAAATTGTTGACAACTTATTCAGTTTATCTAAATAATGACTGCGAGGAGTTGATTTCACGATCGAAAGTTCTTGTTTGTTGTCCATTAGCTTCGTTTCCATTTGCGCAGTCCATAATACCACTGAAACATGTTCATCTTAGCATCATCATAACAAATTACAGTCGATTGCAGAATGTGGGCCTCTCCCGTGATGTCAAGATGTTGGCATCATATCATCATATCACCTGGCAGCCTAGCAGCGATGCAACTCGCAGTGATGGAACGAACCGTTCTTAAAGTGGCGCTGCGCTGAATTTTATTTAATATTGTAATATAATATTCAAGGTTATTTTTAGTTCATTGAAAACCTCTCGTGGGGTTGATCAGACCATCAAACTGAAACAATTTCATTATGGAACCAACCTTGAAATCGCGAAAAAAAATCGGCTGTTTCTATTCGATGGAGTAGGCATTGTACTTTAGTATGGAACAACTGATTTTTTTTTCGTGATTTCGAGGTTGGTCCCATAATGAAAGTTGTTCAATTTGATGGTCTAATCTACCCTACGAGAAGTTTTCAATGAACTAAAAATAACCTAGTATAATTTTAATGAGAGTTTTATCAAATTTCTAAGACCCCTAATCTAGTATTTTTAGAAGGTATCATTACATTCTCTCGTAGTCATTTCTAGAAATAGATAGCAAAACTGCTAAAATTGGTAATTTTTGTGACAATATTTGCTATCTACTTCTACGAATGTCTAATGGTTCTAAAAATTAAGTTTTATTTAAAGGCCTTTTCTATTAACAACTTATTAAATGAAAACCTCTGAAGGCGCCACTTTCGGTATATGGGGTGCACCGTAGCCCGTAGCATATAAATGTTTTATTATGATTATTATTATTACATACATTTTTGAAATTATTAATTAAAATAATATTATAATTAGAATTAATTTTTAATCATGACATGATTTAATTGTTTACACTTTAGTGAAGTTGCATGCCTATCCGGGTGGATGTGCGTGCATTGTATGGTATGTATCATTTTTTTCTTTGGCACAGTTACAAGAAACAAACCAAGCAGTACAAAAAAATAAATAAATCACAAAATAAAAGTGTAAATTTGTACCTCAATTACAACCATGCACAACATGCAAATATGGTTTTCATAAAAAGTGCGGTAGTAACTAGGTAGTTCTCATTAATTCTAATACAAAAACAAAAACAAATCATGCATACAGGGGGTCAAAACTGCTAATGTTTTAGTCAAAATCGTAATTCAGAGGTGTTTGAATGGTAATGCTTTTTGACACAGTTCTTGTTTCTTAAACCCTAAACTAAAACACATTGTGTTTCTTAAACCCAAAACGGAAACATTATTGTGTCTAGATTTTGGGTTTAAGAAACAAGAACTGTGTCAAAAAGTATTACCATTAGAACACCATTGAACTACGATTTTGACGAAAACTAGCAGACTTGACCCCCAGGGTAACTGGAAATATGACGTATTCCTGCTAAGGGGTCAGAGATGAGGTCTAAACAAAGAATATTTTTTACATATTTTTTTCTCGAAAAGTTATCAGTTTTTGAAATAATTGAACTCAAGTAATTTTTTAGCAAAAGTACGTTTTCAGGCACAAAAAAAGAACTATTACTCATTCAATTCAGTTTTTATTATTATTTTGAAATAGAAAACATTCTGAGCACTGATAATAAATAAAAAAATCAATCTTTAAATGCATTTTCTTTTTTTATTTTTCCAGATTTTATGGAAATAACAGCAAATATCTTTAAAAATTCTTGATAAGTAAGCGTGCACAATATTTAAAAAACATCACCATCTTTTCAGCTTTCAGTTGAAGTATAAAAGTTATTAATAACTTTATAGTACAGTAGCCCGTAGAAAATTTAAATCACCAAAAAGGTTACCATTTGCCGTTGTGATATAGTTATTTATTACGAAATTATAGATACTTTAACCTATGTTTTACGGATCGCAACCCGCCGTAACCTATATTTGTATATATCCAAAAATGATATTATTTTATTTTTCAAGGTTTACCACATGGTTTAGCTATTGTCGTGTTCTACAGCGTTGTTTGATTGCCACTAATAATAGTAAGACTTTGGAAAGTGATCATACACAGATTTAAGACGAGATAAAGTCCAACCATTTTCATCAGGTCTTAAATCTGTGTATGGCTACTTTTTATAGTCTTACTTTTATCTGTGGCAATCAAACCAAGCTGTGGAAGATGACAATAGCTAAACTATGTGGTAAACCTCGAAAAATAAAAAAATATAAATTTTGGAGATATACAAATATAGGTTACGGCGGGTTGCGATCTGTAAAACTTGGGTTAAAGTATCTATAATTTCGTAATAAAGAACTATATCACAACGGCAAACGGTAACCTTTTTGGTGATTTAAATGTTCTACGGGCTACTGTACTATTAACTTAACTTAAGACTAACTAACAGCAGTCCCATTTCGTGTGACCAAATTTTTTCATGACCGATTCGTGGTCACACCAACTTAACACACCAGTGTGACTACGGGGATTTTTTACCCATGGTCACACCAACACACCCTTGGTACAATTTGCTTTTTACCTACCCGTGAAGCTTGCGCAAGGTTCACGAGTAATAAGCAAATTGGACCGCGTCTCGCAGAAACGCGCCATTATTATATATTGTTTTGACATTTTGTTAATCATAAAACTGATTCAGAAAATAGACTTTATAAATATTTGTATGAGACTTACGGCCAACTAAGAAATATTTCCAGTTCATTGTATGTGTATTTTATGTAAGATAATAATCATAAGTTAATGTAAATATTAGTCTTTGAGTTTTCCACTTTTATGTAAATGGAATCTAAAAAACCAAGCTCGCCGCGCGGTGGTCTTTTAATTATTTTTACGGTCTGAAACAATATAATTAACAAAGTTATATTTACTTCTATAAAACACTTTGATAATTTGCGATAAAAATTGACAGATAGGTACTGCTTACTATTTATAGCTTTTTTATTCAATACAGATTCGAATCTTTAAAAAAAAACATAAATAATAATTACTAACACACAGTAAACTCCAGCAAATGCGAAACTAAACAAAGAGGCATTTATTACCAACTAGCGACCGCCCGGAACTTCGTCTACGTGAAAAGTTTTTTTGCTAGACCTCGAGAACAGTACTTTTTTCTGGATTAAATATACTCTATAGTCTATGTCCTTCTTTGTACCCCTGACAACGTGTATGCAAAATTTCATGATGGTTGGTTCAGTAGTTGAGACGTGAAAGCGTAACAAACAAACGAAAGGACTTTCGCATTTATAGTATTAATAAAGAAAGACTAGCGGCAGCCCGCGACTTCGTCTGCGTGGAAAGTTTTTTTCCCCTCGAAAACAATATTTTTTCGGGATGAAAGGAACTCTATGTCCTTCTCTGTACCCCTGACAACGTGTGTGTAAAATTTCATGATGGTCGGTTTAGTAGTTAAGACGTGAAGGCATAACAAACAAGCAAAAAAATAAACATACAAACGGATTTTCGCATTTATAATATTAGTAGGGGTACTAACCACCGTCTGCGACTTCGTCTGCGTGGACTAGACAATTATTTTTCTATCCCTCGGGAACAGTATATTTTTATCTGGATGAAAGGACCTACTCTATGTCCTTTTCTGTACCCCTGACAACATGTTTAATTAATCGCTTGTTGCTATCCTTGTCAATGAAATATGGTCTAAATGTGTACATTGTTTTGGGGTGCATTCCAGATCGCTCACTTTGTTGTATATTATTCACTGTATCTCTTGGATGTAATCTGTTAATGTGCCTGATAAACAAAACAAACAAACAAACATGAACCTATGCAAAATTTAATGATGATCGTTTGAGTATGAAATAAAACACATTATCTACTCTCATATCGGAAAATTCGAATTATGAATTTCAAAACGAATTTATGTATATTGACATACTTTATAAACGCAATACTGAAAAAAACTTTAAAGTTATTTTATCTACTCTAATATCGTAAAATTCGAATTATGAATTTCAAAACGAATTTATATTGACATACTTTATACACGCAATACCGAAAAAAAATTAAAAAGTTATTTTATAACATACCTTCGTTATACTAAGCAATGTTATAAAATAACTTTTTTTCTCATTACCATACAGGGAAAATCCAAAAAGAAGGCAGTGCCGCGATATTAAAAAAAAAAACAATGATATTCCCATATACTTTCCATGATTAAAACGTACTCTATGGTGATCGATGACTTAGCGTAAAGATTAGTCTACTGGAATGCACTTATTTCATTATTTTTTTTTTCTAATAGAATACGCGCCATTTTTAGATTTTAATTTTTACTTTTGCTTGCTTTTGCTTAAAATATCATAGTAGTGAGTGTAGTGAGTGAAAATTTGACTCCACCCGATATTTTAGATGCGGCGACGGAAAAAACGTCTTACTTAACCTTGGTAAGTACTGCCGACCTACCGAACTCTTTTTTATCATTGATATTTTATTTTGTAGGTTCAATCGGTTCAATCACAAAATTGTATGAGAGTAGATAAAGTAGTGTATGAAACTGTACATAACTAGTTATTAAAACACTTGTGTGATACTATTAAAAACCTCGCCTACGGCTCGGTTTTTAAACACACACTCATGTTTTAATACCCTTCATTATGCATCAGTTAAATGTAGTTAAAGGTAGATTAAAATGTGTTTTATTCAATGGTAAGGTTTAAAAATTTAAATTACTTAATAATTATGTATTGTTATTTTAATTGTAAAAAAGTAAGCCGTCCTTTCTATATAATTACTGTGCCCTTTTCAGGGTCTACAATGTACTTTATTTTATTTACCTACCATTTTGTCACCATTGTGGAATGCAATAAATTGAATTGAATTGTATGAGGTGAACAATGAATGCACTCATCTCATTAATTTTTTCTAATAGAATACGCCCAACTTTTAGATTTAGACTATGTTATTATTATTATTATTATTTTATTTTCAGAAAACATGTTCCACAATTTTACAAAATTAATAAATTAGTAAATAAATAAAATAAAGATCAAAATAGGATAACATTATTTGCCTGCACATGTATAATGTCACAGTGATACAGGTACTGGCAGTCAAAGCGCTCTGCAAAAGCTCGCAGGAGACTGTTCGGGCTGGTCCACACCCTGCGCACCAGGGATGTGCACCTCTTGCGCATGGTTGTGGAAAAACAATCCACGCGCGCTTCAGCAAACATCCCTGAGGCGCTACAGAATCGAGGCAGCCCCAACAGAGTCCTAAATGCATTATTGAATTGGACGCGCAAGGCGCCGTACTGCTTCTGCGTATAACTCACCCACAGACTGCTCGTGTAGAAGGACGTGCAAAATGCCCTGAACAGGGTTATTTTGACGTCTCTAGAACAGCGAGCAAATCTGCGGGCTATCATATTCGCACGAACAGAAAGCGCCCTACGCTCCCTTTCAATATCCGCATTGTCCCTCAGGTCCGGGGTTAGAATGTGCCCAAGGTACTTAAATTGTTCTACTCTATTGAGAGGGCAGCCATACAGTCTAAGTTTGGGTGCTTGTCTCAGGGACCTTCCCCGAGCCTGAAAGATTATCCACTCGCTTTTCTTTACATTATAAATCAAACCATGTTGCTTAGCATATTTTTCGCAAATGTCAAGCAGCTGTGACAGTCCACATACAGAGGCACTCAGCAGCACCATGTCGTCCGCGTAACTAATATTATTCTCCTCCACAAGTGCGTTTACATACAAATTAAAAAGTTTTGGCGATGTCAGCCCCCCCTGCCTCACGCCGCACTCCAATCTGTATGGCGTCGAATACGCCCCCGACCACCGGACAACGTTGATCTGGTTCCCGTACCAATATTTAAAAGTACGGATTAATTCCTCGGGCATCGATGTTTTGTGAAGTTTTTGCCATAGAATATCGTAGGAAACCAGATCAAACGCTTTCGATAAATCAAGAAAACACGCAAAAATGGGCGTATTTTTGTCCACATAGTCCACATTTAGTGAGTGTGAAGAAAATTTGACTCCGACCGATATTTTAGATGCGGCGACGGAAAATGTTACTTAACCTAACTTACCTAGCAAAGTCGAGAAACTACTTACTCTTTTTATCATTGATATTTTATTTTTTAGATCCAATCATAAACTGTATGAGAGTAGATAAAGTAGTGATTGAAACTGCACATAATTAGGCATTAAAACACTCATTATGCATCAGTTTCATAAACTACTACCTATTTTAACGGATACTAGCGCGGTTGTATTGAAAGTACTTTGGTTATTATTTGGTATTTGTTTTTTTTTCTCAATGTTTTGGCATAAGAATAGAAAACTTACTAGAACGGACACTCCCGCCCCGAACGGGCTCAAGGTCACGATATTAGCCTACTTGTTAAACAAGAAACTCAGTCGGGCTGCCACGGCCGGTGCGTCGCCGCACACGCGTTTGCCTGTTTGTGCGTTCCGTACGATCTTGGAAACAAATTACAATGGCGTCAAGTTATTGTGATGTGTTTGGTCATACAACCGCCTTAAAGTATAATAAATAGAGTACCAGTCATACCAGCTTTATACAATACTATTTCGTATCTATTCTGTGATTTCGTTACGTGATGAAAGTTGAAACATAACGAAACAGTAAGAGGATTAAAACCTAAAAATGTTTTAGAATAAGGTAGGTATATTTTTGTTCAAAATTTAATTTAATTTCCATACTAAATCTTTATTTACTTTATTTATACAAACTCAGGAGTAGGTAAGTACTTACCCAGAAAAAGTGAGTATTTTATTTTTGTATGTACTAACTAGACTAAAATAATGATTTAAAACTAAAGAAAAACTCATATTTTAGCCATATTATCAAAGTCAAAGTCAAAGTCAAATAAGCTTTATTCAAATAAACTTAATTATTAAGTACTTTTGAATCGTCTATATTTTCCTACCACCCGTTCCAGACTTTTTTAGCTGACAAGAAGAACGGGCGCAAGAAACTTATCAGCTGTAACAGCCATAAGTAACGATATTTACAAACTTTAATATATCGTTACCAAATAATTACAACAGGGTGACAGGATTATTGGCAACAACATAGACTTAATGTTATATTACTTCAACAAAGTACTTATAGTAGTAAGTTATGTGTTACATCATTTCCACGCATTTTGATCTTTAAGATAATCGTCTACTTTATAATAACCTTTACCCATGAGCGTTTTTTTAACATGGTTTTTAAATTCATGCAAAGGAAGATCAATCACTTGGTGTGGAACTTTATTAATAAAGGCTATGCCTTTCCCCATAAATGAACCTCTAGTTTTTGCAAGCCTAAATCTTGGAACGGCAAGTTTATCTTTATTTCTTGTATTAAACTGGTGAATATTGCTGTTCTTAGCAAATGAATCATAGTGTTTCCTTACATAAACTAAATTTTCATAAATGTATTGGCCTGCTAAAGTTAAAATATTTATTTCTTTGAACAATTCTCTCAAGGTATCTCTTCGCCGTAGATTGTATATGGCGCAAACAGCTCTTTTTTGGAGTACAAAAATATTTTCAATACTGGCAGCTGAGCCCCACAATAGCAGTCCATATGACATTACACTATGAAAATAACTAAAGTATACTAACCTTGCCGTTTCAATATCAGTTAAAAGCCTTATTTTCTTAACAGCGAATGCCGCTGAACTAAGTCTACTTGACAAGGCCTCAATATGTGGATCCCATTGCAGTCGAGAATCTAGTGTGATACCTAGAAATTTTGTACTCTCAATAAACTCGACTTCATCGTCATTCAAATTAATATTTAATTTTGTCTGCTCAACATTAGGTAATGAGAATTTAACACATTTAGTTTTTTTGGGGTTAAGTGCTAAATTATTACTATTAAACCAGTATGAAACTTTAGAGAGGGCACTATTTACTTCGTCCGAACAGTTATTACCTCTGATTACTTTAAAAACTAAAGAAGTATCATCCGCAAATAGTACTGTCTCACATAAATTATTCGCGTGGTTGGGAAGGTCATTTATATAAATTAGAAACAACAATGGGCCCAATATTGATCCCTGTGGCACACCCATATTGATGGGGGCTCCGGTAGATTCAGTTCTATTAATCACTACTTTCTGAGTTCTATTGTTCAAATACGATTTCATAAGACTAACTGATTTATCAGAGACACCATAATGTTCTAGCTTCTTTAATAGTGTTTGATGATCAACACAATCGAATGCCTTAGAAAGGTCACAGAAAATGCCAATTACATCTTGCTTTTCTTCCCAAGCGTCAAGAATATGTTTGAGAAGTGCAATTCCAGCATCAGTAGTACTTTTACCCTTGGAAAATCAAAACTGATTTTTATGAAGTATATTATTGTATGTGAAGTAATCTAATAATTGGGAATATATAATTTTTTCAAATATTTTACTAAGTGCTGGTAGTATAGATATTGGCCTAAAGTTAGCTGGGTCACTTTTATCCCCAGATTTAAAAAGAGGAATCAATTTACTATTTTTCATTAGATCAGGAAAGACCCCTTCGTCAATACATTTGTTAAAAATAAAAGCCAAGTAAGGGGCTAGTATATCAATTATTGATTTAATAATGCTTGTTGACATGCCCCAAAGATCTTCTGTTTTTTAACATTAATTGTTTTAAAAGCTTTAATGATATCTGCACTATTTATATATTTAAAGGAAAAACTTTCATTGCACTTATCAACACTAGACTCCAGAAGGGAGACAGCGATGTTGGGATAAGCACTAAGAGTACTGGTAGTTTCTGCAGGTATTCTAGCAAAGAAATCTTCAAAAACTTTAGCGACCTCATTGTCAGATTCAAAAGTTTGATCACCAGTTTTTAAACAGAAGGAATTTATATTGGATTTTGATTTGCCCGTTTCTTTATTAATAATATTCCAAGTAGCCTTAATTTTATTGTCAGCTAATTTAATTTTATTTGAAAAGTACTTTGACTTTGCTAAGATACAAACTTCTCTGAATGTTTGTGAATACTTCTTGACAAATTCAATGAAGTTAGGATCACAAGAAGTAGCTTTCTCTGCATAAAGTTCGTATAATTTCCTTCTGCTCTTATATATACCGGGTGTGGCCCAGTCACTAAATTTCGTACTATCATTACATTTGATCACTTTTTGTTTAAAAGTTTCACTAAATTCAGTTTGAACTATGCTAAATAAATGATTATATAGGTTATTGGCTTCAAAATTTGGTTCTGGTAATGTTTCAATTTTACTTGTGACATTGATTCTGAATTTTTCAATACAGTGTTTTTTTATTGGCCTACACATTATTTCCCGTTTAGGTGGAACATGATGGTGCTCAATGGAGGCTAATTGTCCACTATGGTCGGATTTAATACAATTTAAAATTGATTTTTCAATGACATTACAGTTACAGAAAATATTATCTAAGCAGGTTGCCGATGTGGGTGTGATACGCGTTGGTTCATTAAAAATATGTAGCAAATTAAATGATTTAAATAAGTTTATGAACCTACTCGACAGTTTGGCTAATTTAGGGTCTAAGATGTCGACATTAAAATCTCCGCAAATCGCGACTTTTTTATCCGTTCCTACAGGTCATTTTTAAGACTTCCTCCATAGTGGACTCAAACTCAGAGTAATTTGCGGTGGGGGTCTGTATACGCATACTATAATTATTTGATCAAGTTCCACACAAGACAGCTCAATGGTTCGTTCAATTGAGAGGGATACTACATCTTTGCGTTCTTTATATTGTAAACTATCATGTAGAATAATAAGTGACCCCCCTCTTATAGCAGATTTCCTATTAAACGAGCTAGCAACTTGGTAATTATCCAAACTTAAAACTAATTCGTGCTTTTTCAACCAATGCTCAGTAACACATAACACACCAATATCTTCAGAATTTAAGAATAAGCTTATTTCTAAATCTTTGCCAGAAAAGCCTTGCATATTCTGGTGTACAATTCTTAAACAGTTAGGCTTTTCTATTGTTAAGTCAGGGCTAGAGGACGCCTCTATTGTCTTAAACGGTAATTTAAATGTAAACAATTATTATTACTTGAATCAAGTAAAATGTTATTTTTATTTGGAACAGATTCCAAAGTTGAATGACAAATGTCAAAAGTTGACTGCTCAATAAAAGCAGTTGTTTTACTAGCCAGATTATTGGCTAAATGTTTAAAGTAAAAAGATAGCGATAATGCTATTTGTCTCTTAAAAGAACTAGGCAGATAGAATTTATCTTTTGTCAAGTAAAAACTATTGAATAATTTATTGATGTCAATTATGTGCAGCTGTTCACTATTATGAAATCTTTAAACGTAATCAATATTTGACAGTAAGCAACCCTGGCAAACACGCTTGGACTACAGCGGGGCGTAGCGACGTGTAGGAGGAAATAGTTATATAAATGGCGGCATCTGGGACTCGCACAAAGAAAAGTCCGTTCTAGTATTGTCTATTCTTATGGTTTTGGCTCCTTTGCAACTGCCGTGGTCACGGGGGATTGAAGCTGCTCGTGCATGAGCCTACTCTCAAGCGAGGAATTTTTAAAGACGTCCAGATATTAATATTTAACAATTTTTTTTGTGAATTTATTAATGCTAATAAAGAGAGAAAAACTACTGAAACTACCACCATTTCACCAAATTGGGAGGCCCCTCTAAGAAAGTAATGGCGAAAGAAATATAAGTATAGCAAGAATTTGGGGTTTGTCAAATCTAATATAATGGTTGGGCCCCTCAAAGGCGTGTTCACACACTGCAGACTTGTTTTTGCACCTATATTTCATGTCAGCTACATGCTGTTTAACGAAGGTGGTTAGTAAGGTATCTAAGGCGTGAAATACACAAAAGCGACGCGGCGCGGATACGGCGGCGATACAGTGCAGATGTGAGACTTTCGGATGCTTTCGGCCAATCAAATACACGTATCGCCGGCATCGCCGCCGTATCTGCGCCTTATCTCCGCCGCATTTCTTCTGTGTATTTTACGCCTTAGGTAGGTATATTACCCCTATTATCAAAAATCAAATACCAAATACCTAATAATTACCAGAGTACTTTCAATAAAACCGCGCTAGTATCCGGTGTTTTATTTCATGTCTTGTGAGCGCGTAAGCTTGAGAAGTTAAGACGTTGTAACGGTTCAAAACTGAACATGCTATTTTATCTCAAATATTTTTCGAATTTTGTTTCATACTGAGCATAATATTATTTAACTATCGAACAAGTTATTATAATAAAGAGTAGTTCAGGTTTTGAGTTAGCAATAATGCAGGAAGTTCTTTTAATCTTTCACGGCGCTAAAATTCAAATATTAGTCTCTGTGTAGGTAACGACGCTAATAGGCTTAAAATTTATTTATATTTATTATTGTTTATTTATCAAATTTTATTAGAGCCTCTCGAATATTATTATAATAATTTATTTTAGAAGACTACTTAAAAAAAGGATTGAATTCGGTGTTAATTATTTCTGTAAGTTGTCAGTAGTGTCACACCACGTGATGTGTTTTAGCTAAAGTACGAAGAAAGATTGAAATGAAGTTTCTTCGAAAGCGAGATTTTATGCTGCAGGTTTATAACTCAAATGAGGGTAGGCATTTAAAAAAATGTAAAAATAGTCGGATGGGTGTTGCCAGTTAGGGTTTTTAAAGTACCAACATTGTGATGCTAAATTGATCGGAAATTTTAGGTTTAATTGGACCGAATACTTAATGGAAAATATTGAAATACGTATTTTAGCAAATTGATTCTAGAGGTTATGATATTTTGGGGAAGGCGAGATAAAAAGATTGAAAAAGGTTGGATTCAAATTGTAGCATATGGGAGGTTCAATTTGTTGTGAATATAAAATTCGTATTAATCAGAGTTCTATGATTATAGTACAATAATTTCATATGATTCTGGATAAATATGCTGAATATTATTCAAAGTTGTTAGTTTTGTTAGAAATGATGTAATGGGGAAAACTTGTTGATTTATTTATGATTGAAACGTTGATTCATACAATTGTATGAATTACTTAAATCAAATGTAGCTGAAATGTCAGTATAGAGAAATATTTAGGTAACAGATTAATTTTAATTTGGTTACAAATTGAGTGGCATTGTGCGCTTGAGTATAGAGAATCTTGAACATAGGAGGTTATTGGTTAGTTGAATTGTACGTTGAAATTATTGATTAGTATAGGGGTTCATTTTGTAAGATTAGTAACTTAAATATTATATTTATAAGTTGAGTAAGACAAAACTGAATTCTTCCCATTTTTGAAGGAGAAGGGAAAATTTTAGGAATAATTTATGTAAAGTAGGGAAATGAAGGTAGAAAAAAAAGATGCTTAGATCGTGTGGGGTGAGTTTCCTGCAGAGAGTGAATGATTCTGGGGGATTATAAAAGGCGAAGTTGGGGGGAAATCGCTCTCTTTACTTTCTCCGACCTCAGCGAAGCATCAAGTGGAACTCAGAAGAAGCCGTCGATACCCTCTGTAAGAAACTTCAATCAAGTAGTATTTTATTTTAACGCAAGAAACATCAAGAAGTCAGGAAGATAGTGTTTTTAATTGAGGTTTTGATGTATAGGTCCGCAACCGGGTGCGAGTCTTTTGCTTATATGCTTTAATTAGGGCTTATATGGTATAAGTAAGCTTGAAATTAAAGTATGTAGATTTTGCTTGCGAATTTTCATGAAGTAAAGTAAATTTCCCAATAGTTTCAAGAATTTTCATGGTTTAAGGTTGTTCGAAATTTGTTTAAGCAATCAGGGGAAAATAAAGGGGGGGTAGATTTCTCTTTAGTTTTGTGTCTTTATTGGGCGTTCGGTCAATCCTCAAAGGGGTAGGTAAAATAGCATTGCTCTGTGGCGTGCAATGCGGGTTTCTGTTGAAAGATACCTAGTTTAGTCACTTAAGGTTACCAAGCTAGCCAACTCGCTCATCAACCAACGGTCCGAACGGTGTGTGGATGTAATCCCGTTTGAACGTGGAGGATATGGCTTGGTAATGTTAATCCTCTTTGTAGGTGCCTATTTGTTCCATCCCAATCAAATATGGCCACGCCCAAGCTGTTAGGGGAGTTTAGGGGAGTCATGCTTGCTCACGCTGTACAGGATCGGGGCGTCGGGGATGATGGTAAGCATCCCAAATATTGCATAGGAAATCGGAATTTAGTCGTTGGTAGGCAGGTAAATTCATTAGGTTTATAAATTCATTGTTAGGCGCGTAGGAACAGTAGCTTAGGTTAGCATCTCAAGGCGGGAGGGAAACTTGGATGCTGGTAAAAGGTTAGACATCCTCAAGAAGGTCGTGTTGTCAGCAAGGTAACAGCAGGAACGGTAGACAAGCTAGGAGCTTTTAGGTAGGCGGTGGAGAGGTAGATCACTTCGTAGTGTATCGGATTTAGGTAGGCCGCAAATAGGTAGGCGTCGTCAAGAAGGCCGCCGAGGTCAATAGTTAGTGATTCGAAATTTAGGTAGGCGGTGTTGAGAATCGGGTCGACAAAATGGCCGCCGTGGGTCACCAAGTGGAACATTCGAATTTATATAGGCGGTGAAGAGGTAGGATGACTTAGGAATGGAACATGGTGAATGCGGAAGTGTACAATATAATGGACCAAAGTTTATGTGGAATTACTGGTTATAATCCAATAGGATAGTATCAATCTTCCATAGAATCAGTGTTGTGAATGATTACTACAGTGTGCTAAATTGTGTAGACTTTGCAAGCTTCAGTAAGTACCCACAAATTAATTTACTCTTAATTTAATTTAGATATCCTTTACAGTTAATATTGAATAATGATTTAATAGATGGAGTAGAATCATAAATAAAGAATAGATTATTTATCTTTGAATTGGATTGGCCGAAGGGAGCTATGGTTGAACCGATTGTTTATAGATAGAATAAACTATTTTGGTAATTTTGAGAGGAGTGCTGAAACAAGATCTGAGTGTATGGAATAAGCTCGTGTCTCTAGTAAGTTAAGGTCGATTCACAACTTCTAGGTCACTAGATCAATGCTTTGAGTAAACCTTTCAAATTAACAGAATGATGTTTATGAATAACCGAGAAATAATACTTTGAAAAGTATCTACCAACTATGAAAGTATCATATTATTTAGTGAATATATAAAATTCACAAATAATAATGACAACATATCTTTTATCTGAGTTCAAATATTTAAACTATGTTCCACCAGCCAACTCAATTGAAAGATGTTAGAAATAGAATCTAGTTTACAATTGAGAACAAATATTGCCAAGTCTACTCAATATTAAATCGAAATACTGCTCTAACCTTTAGTAAATGACCTGAAGTCAATTCAGTTTATGGTTGTATATTTATAATTTAGTTGAGATTGAAGTATGGAAATCCCGTCATAGAATTTTACCTTGTTTAGAATTGTCTTTCCTTCAGAATTTGAGAACTATCAGTGTCCCAAGTATATGGATAGTAATGTTGTGTCCATCTGTTATAATGTTAAACAGTCATACTAGAACTAACTATTTAATTATTCTAAATTTAAATTCGTAATTCAGCCATCGCAATTGAAGGAGAATTCTTCATTGTGAGAAACTGGTAGTTCGCTTGAAAGCACTCTGCTTGCCCTCTTTTATTAAAACTGACTGACAAAGACTAAGTACTATAACTTAAAAATATTCATTAATTAAATTTGTCATGAAAGAATATGGCTGGCCAGAAGGGAGTTGACCAAGTACGGAGACGAGACTCATTGTATCGGGCGGGGAGCGGGCCCATACCTTAGCTGGCAAAAACACAATTACATATTCATTACTTGTACAATAACTTCAGAAAGTAAAAGAATTCTTATTTAATAGCGCTGAAAATTTTATTATACTTTGATCTCAGGCGACTAAAACTTCTTAACTTACCTGAAATAATCTCTCTTATTTTAATGAACTAAGTTGACAATAGATAATTTACATTATTTGGAATAACGTCATACATGGCATATAATTTGACACTTGGCAGCGGAAGAGAATTGCTCAAATTTAACTTTTCTCTATAACCCGACTTACCTCTTTTTACCTTGCAGTCTATTATGGTTGAACATACCCTCTTTTACCTTATAACAATACTCCATTTAACTCATAAATTCACTTTGATCATTTCCTATCAACGTAGGTTTATTTCGCTCGTACTTACTTCATCTACGGAACGTAATTGGGAACGCTTTCCTCTTTATTTATAGTATTCCCATTTTTGACACTAAAGAACTATGGGATTTCCCTTGGTAGTATGACAAATATTAAGAATTAATATGAAAGTAAAGTAAACTCACTTAAGAAAAATACAGACTTAATTTCTATTTCTCTGGTTATATCAATAGAGCAATATCTTTCATTTAGTGGTATTTTCTTTTAGAAATATTTGTAATAGCAGGAATAATTAAGACCTAGTAATGAAAGCGAATACTTCTATTGGAAAATGAAAATCAATACTAATCACACTTTTAAAAGAATTTGGGTTCACTAATTATCACATCCAGGGTTCCTCCATTAGACTTTCACAGGCCCTCTCAGATCACACAAAGCTCGTTAGTAAGGTTCTTTGTAGGTTAGTTAAGGTTGGATAAAGCAAACTTAGTAAATTGTATTTTGGAGGTTATTTAATCCAGTAAAATTTAGGTTCAATAGTTTAGTTATAATCAACGGTAAGTAGTAAGCGAATTTTGATTGTCCTCCTGTCCTGTAGGTTATTAGGTTTCCACTTAGGTTTTAGTCTCTTGCATAGGCCGTGATCATCTAGACCCATTGTAGTTAGGTCGTCGGTTACATTTTCGTTGATACCGTGACCAGGATTTCATATTATTATTGCGAATCTTCAGGTTTTGTGTGGTTTGGGAGTGAGTGACTGTTAACAAGTGAGATTGTGACAGTCACATTTTGTTGCGGTGAAGTGGGTATAAAGGTTTGATATGTTGAAACACTGATTTTCTTTTCCAATGGTTGTTAAGTTATCATTCTGGTACGAGTTATGGCGTTTAACTTGTCACTTTGGCTGGTCCTTGAAACTTTTGTTTTGCGAATCATTTGTAAGATCTTAGTTAAATATCTCTGAAAACAAATATACAAATAACCACTGTTATAAGACAAATCTTGTAAAATATTTCGATACACTTAATGTTTTCATTGTCATTATAGTGCTGCCAAGACTATCGACGTCTCTGATACCTTATCGATATTTACGTAAATTATCGACACTTAGGTTAACTGTATTGCATTTGGTTCTATAGTCATTTTACACACTACGTTTGGTTACAATGATACAATTATGCAGTTAAATTATTACTTGTTCATACAGTATAGTCTCGTTTAAGGTAAATTGCGTAGTTAAGCAAATCGTATCGCGATAGTTTTTTTATTGATATACACTATCGATAATCGATATAATTATTTTCCCAGTTCCGGTTTATCTACTCAAGTCAAATTTATTTTACTCTGTTCAAAGGTCCGCATCAAGGTCCGACCGAATCCACTTTTCGGCCATGGACCGAGACCAATTTAAAAATTGAATTCTGACTTGGATTTTATTCACTGATATGATTAAGTTAGAAAAAAAAAGGACATTTTTATAGGTAACCACATATACGTTTTTAAATGTATAACTAAGGACAACGAGTGCCTGGCGGTTTTTTATCAATCATATGTCAATACGCATTAATATTGTCGTGCGGTGTCAAAGAGATTTGACAAAATAATAGCATAAGTCACTTTGGGGATCAATACTTCCCAACTATTGACCTTGAGGGAAAGTAAAATAAGAAACTTCAACGTTATTTTTAAAGACACGTTATAAAAAAAAAAACTTTTGTTCTTCTTTTGTTTATACCTAAGAAATAAAGCAGATCATAGGATATGTACGATTATAAAATTCTAGTTTTGTTAATTTGATGATTGCGAAGTAGGATGACGGTGATAGGTAGACTGTCAATTGAATTTACGGCTATAGCGAAATCATAGGTGCTTTGTTGTGTCAAAGCTATGATTCTTAAAGAAAAAAAAAATGTATGGTCACACGTGTGCACTCTTTTATTTATTATTTATCATTCGTAAAATCGAATTAATTGTTCAAAATTGTGGTTGATAGGACACGAGATTTGTAGTAATTTTATTAAATGTATACGCACGTGTGCGTAACATTGTCTGTGTAACTTTTAGTAATAGTGTGTTGTTACGTAAATGGCTGAATGTGAATAAGGTCAGGAACGCGGCCAAAGAAATTACATGTTATCGATTTCCGAACGAAACGTCAACTTGACAGATTCCTATTCCTTGATTTTAATGACATATATAATAAGTTTTTGTTTATGCCAATAAGGTTAAATTATATTTTATAAGATTTCAGCGTTAATTAACAGTGAAAATGATAAGGACATGCAGAAAGTTTTGTCCATAATTACTTTATAGGTATACGATAAACGATTAACTCTAATCATTTAAGAAGGATTGACGTTTTGTCATTGGCAGGTTGAGAGATGAATTCTGTCGTTGCCTTTATCACGTTTGTGGTTAACTTAATATTATACGATTGATGCGTTAGATAATAGGAATGGCAGTAACGTTTAGTAATACTGAAGTCGTGGATGAATTTAGGGTTAGTGAGTGTTGTAAGATAATTCTAGATTCAACTTACAAAGTTACAAAAAAAAATATTAGCGTATAATGTAATAAATAGTTTTAGAGTTTGTGTGTTATCGCTAATTTCTGAATAGTAATAGTGAAGTTAGAGGGATATTAGCAGCATAAAATGATGGGGTCGTGAAATATTTTAATAAACTTTTAAATTGAAACTAGAAAACTTAGTATGTGGTGATTAGATTTTAGTTTAACTTAGTAACCTACCTTTGAGATTGTGCTATTGAAGGGATCATGATCGTTTAAGATTTGAGTTAGTCATTTATAGATTATCATTTTGAAATATTTATCCGAGGTGAATTAATTTTGTAACTAATCGTCGTGACTTTCGAAAATTATCTAACTGGGGGTCGTTGTAGAACTAGTTACTAAGACGTTTTAGTTGTGGAAACAACGTTGAGGAAGTTGGCTAGGGAGGTATAATGTGTTGGGATTTAATGATAAAAGGAAAGTTTAAAATATTTAAATCATGTAGAATAGTAATGGTAGCAAAGAATGTGATTGACGTTTTTCTGAGAATTAGATATTTAATTCGAAATGATTAGTTTCAACATTTACATTAGTCGAATATTAGGGAGCGTGGTTTTGTGGAATCCAAAGCGGTGGATTTTTTAAAAAACCAAATTAGTACGGGTACTATATTTTAATTATTTGAAGATCTGACCTTACAACAAAAAAAAAAAAACAAGGAGAGTTTCAAAAGCTATTGTAGAGATTAAATATCAAAATGGGAAAACCATCTCGTGTTCGACGAGTGCCCAAACGATATGAGCCAGATGACGAATTAGGAAACATAGAAGAAATCAATAGTGACTCTAATCGGCCTGTTCAACCGGAAGAGGTGGAAGTTAGAGATTCTAGAGTGCTTGATGAACCCCATTCGATAGTTAGAACTATAAGGCGACCGAAGTCGACACGTTCACGGGAATTGGTGACCATACAGCGTATGTTGAGTCGTACCATAGGGGTGCTTACTAGAAGAGTAAATGTTCTGAGTGGGGAAGTTAAGAAAACGCAGCGAACTATCCAGGAAACTACCGGAGGGGAAAAGGAATCGCCAATAGTTGAGGTAACGTCATTGAATAATGAAGGAATGGATTGTGATGAGGTGCATGGGAATGTAATTAAAGAAACTAGTCCGGGCGCAGATATTCATAAGTACGTGATGTGTAATGTCAAGAACATAAACTTAGATAGACCAAAATTCGGAGAATCGTCGATTCATCCGGTTGATTTTATAGAAGATTTAGAGACCTATTTGAAGAAGTTAGGAACATCGGGCAATGAACTAGATTTAATACGAGAATGTTTAACTGGAAGTGTAAAGGATTGGTCCCGGATCTATAAGGGGAGATGGACAGGTTTAGCTGACTTTAAAGTAGATTTTCTGAAAGAATGGGAGAAGAAGAAAAGGGGATATCAACAGAATTATAGGCAGTGGCAGAGACCGAAGGAGGCTGAATTACAAGCAATTAATTTAAATGATAAGTCAAATGTAGTAGATAGTGAAATGTTAAACTAGTGGAAGTTGAGTCTTTAGTCCTCGGATCAGCTTCAGCCACAGGGGACCCAAATTATAATATGATGGTTAGGATGAATTGGTGTCCAGGTGAATCTTTAGGAAGAAATAAAACCGGTGTTAGGATACCAATAGGTTTAGATCTTAAGGATAATTATACTAGGTCACGAGGTTAGAGATTTCTGTATAAACTATCTTGACGATTTAGCGATCATAACTACGGGAACACTATCTCAGCATTTAGAACACATAGATATAGTATTAGGGAAATTATCACAGGCAGGGTTAACTTGTAATCTAGAAAAGTGTGAATTTTTGAGTACTGAAGTAAAGATGCTAGGCTATATTATTTCAACTGACGGAATTCGTACAGATCCCGAAAAAGTTAGGGCTATTCAATTATTTCCTACACCAAAAAAGTTGAAACAGGTGAGGGCATTTTTAGGACTTTGTAATTTTTATCGCAAATTTATACCTAATTATAGTTTTCATACGGGACCTTTATGTGAACTTCTAAAAAAGGAAAAGAAATGGAAATGGGGAGAATCGGAGCAGGAAGCCTTTGATAAAATAAAGTCACTCTTTATTAACACTGTCGAATTGAATCATCCAGATTTTACTAAGCCGTATTATTTACAGACAGATAGTTCGGGAATAGGGCTAGCGGGGTTTTTGTATCAAAAGGATAATCTAGGGGAGATAAAAATTTTAGGGTTTCATAGTAAATTACTAAGAGGAGCACAACTAAATTGGACAGTTACTGAACAAGAGCTCTATTCGATAATTTGTTGTTTGGAAAAATTTGAGACTTATTTAAGAGGGGCTAAAGTAATAATACGAACGGACCATAAAGCATTAACATTTGTAAAGAATAGTAAATTATACAATGCGCGAGTAACTAGATGGATAAATTATTTAGAACAGTTTCAATATGTAGTTCAACATGTAAAAGGTAGAGATAATGTAGTAGCTGATGTGTTATCAAGATATCAACCAGAAGGGGATTTATTACAGGAGGATAAAACTAATTCGCCTAGAATATTTTACACTGAGAGAGGAATTAATAAAGAGTTACTTGAAAAATTAAAGGATTTAGCTAGACTACAACGGGAAGATGTGGAGATAGGAGAAATAATTAGAATTTTAATCAGTGGGGTTGGAATAAATGGTAAAGTAAGTCAAATTTCTAAAAGGTGTGTATTAGGTGATGGAATATTATATTATTTACCTGGCGAGGGAAGTAGAAAGGTGTTATTCTTACCGGAATCAATTAGAGAGGAAGTTATTTGGCAGGTACATTTCGAAATGGGACATCAAGGGGCTTACAAAATCATTAAGTACATTAAGGATAGATTTTTTTGGAAAGGATTAACTAAACAGGTCAAACGTCTATTAAAGGGGTGTCACGATTGTCAGATAACTAAGAGCGATACAACTAAGTATGTAGGTCCTTGTCGCTCAATCATAACTGAGAATGTAGGAGATATCGTTATGGCAGATTTGTATGGTCCACTTCCGTCGGGGAAGTTCGGTATGAATTATATTTTGGTTGTGCAAGACTCCTTTAGTAAGTTTGTGAAATTTTATGATCTTAGAAAAGCAACTGCAATTTCGGTACTAACTAAGGTGAGAAAATTCTTTCGCATAATCAAACCCAGAGCTATAATGACGGATAATGGGTCGCAATTTGCTAGTAGGATGTGGAAGGAAGTTATGAAAGAAGAAGGGGTGAGAGTTATTTATACCACAGTTAGAAATCCTAGGCCTAATACTACGGAAAGAGTAAATAAGGAGTTAGGACGATTATTCCGAACTTATTGTAGGACAAATCATAAAGGTTGGGTTGATATATTGCCCAAATTAGAAGTTCTATATAATAACACTTACCATGAAAGTACGGGTTTTACTCCTTGTGAGATTTTATATAGTGAACCTACGAGACTATCTTTTGATGACAATTTGCCGAATGGTGTGGTATCTCTACCTGTAGACGAAATTAGGGAGAAAGCTCGTGAGAATTTAAGGAAGGCAGGACAATTACGACAGAACAAATTTAATGAGAAATATCGTATCATTCAATATCAAATAGGTGATTTGGTTAAGATAAGGAAATTAAATAAGTCTGATGCTAAATTAAAAATTACGAAAAAGTTCGAACCATTGTATGAGGGTCCGTATGTGGTTGGCGCTAATCCGTTTAAGAATGTGTATTTACTTGTAGACCCTAAGTCTGGCAAGGAACGAGGAAGGTTTAACACTATACATTTGTCTAGGTATTATAAATAAGCTTTGTAAATAATAGATAGTATCTTGTATAAGTATCAAATATCAATTGTTTTTTTTTCTTAAGTTGACTAATAAATGGTAAAAGGGGTAACTTTGTATAGAGACTGTTGGGCAAGGGAAAAGCCTGTCTGAGCTTACAAAATTTTAACAACTCGATTGTTAGTCTGATGAAAAAAAAAGAGAAAGGTCAAAGTCTAATTAAAAAAAAAAAAATTATAATTCTCTGATGGAGTGTTATTCACTTGGTACGTTACGGGTTGGACAAAAAATTAGTTAATTGTCCAAGTTAATTAAAACATATTTCGTTGTTCGAGTTGGTTGAAATTGTAAGGTCAGATAGAGGGGTGTGTCGGTGGCTTTTCTTTCCGGGGGGGAAATTTTTCTGTTTAGATATAGGTCTAGGTAGACGTTAAGTTGATGTAGATTTAGGTAATCGGTAGAATATCCGACTGTGTTTAGGCAGCTTTAAGAAATAGAAAAGGCATATACAATTAAGTACACCGTTAACTTAAATTGATAATGAGTCAGTTAACTTGAAATAATTTCATATATAAAAGGGTTGTTTAACTTTAACATATCGTGTAAAATTCACTCTCGTTTAACGTGTGAGGCGTGTATTATTATAGTGTGTCGCGTAGTGTAGAAAGTGCGTAACATAAGATTAATTTTTCGTAACGAATTTGAGATAATACTTTATTGTAAATTTTGCATATAATTATGTTTGGTGACAATCGGCGTATTGAATCCTAACATTGTATGATTAATCTCTACCCAATTTAGTTATTTATATTTGCATTCAGGGTGTAGCTATGGTATAATCTTAGGTGGCGTGAATGTAGGCTAGTGAATGAAGACAGTGAATGCTGCATGAAGAGAACAGATGAATAGAATGAGAATCTAATCTAGTTTATGAGTATGAATGGGATGTTAATTTAAAAGATTGCATAGAATGAGAGTTAATGTGGATTAGGAATTGGAATTAAAATATAGATTCTATATGGAGGGCTTTGGATTATAACATATGTGAAACCTGAATGCAGACTTATTATTTTTCCAAGAGATAGGACCACCACACTGCTCTAGCGTTTGGTTTGTGCTTGCGGCCGGACCGGCGTTTAGGGTTGACAAACTTGAATTTTGTACAGTAGGACTTTTGGTGTTAGGTTAGAGAAAAAAAAAAGAGAGAAAACAAACACTATTGACGTTTGTAAATTGTCCTGGTGTGAACAACTGTCTGAAATTCATACTACACAAGAAGCTAAGAGCTATGAATATGAACTCGACAACTGCACACTCTCCAAGGCGATATTAGGGTTGTTCTAGAGTCTTAAGTAAGCTTTTGGAAATATAGGGTCATTGTATAGGCTCACTTCGAACCGACGGAGTAGGCCCTGTTGGCAAGAAAGGAGTAATACTTGATTGTGGAAGGGTTCAATGCACAAATATGTAGCGTCATACGCAAACTTTTTCATAAGGTTAGAAAAAGACTTATTTGTCGCATGTAGACTTGCTAGAAGTTGTGGATTCACAACCCACACCTTACTGTGATCTTGTACGACTCTGGTGTTGAATATGCATAAGACGGAATTGGCAAAAGTCACATAAAACTTAAAACTCGCTTGATAACTTTTCAATATTGTCTTGGTTTAAATACACTCTACAATCTAAATCTCATTTACATTAGGTTTCACCCAACAATTCTTTGATCTTGGAGAAATAATAATGGTTAGGGTTATTAAGGGAAAGGTTTTTTTTTTTATTATACAAAAAGGATGTATGAGTAAAAATTGAGGATTAAGAGTAGAGGCGGAATAAATATTTGAGAATTGAGAAGGAAAATCCTACTCCGGATCCAATACGTAGTCTTGTCACCTGTGCAGGATTTTGGGGTCGAGCTGTAACGGTTCAAAACTGAACATGCTATTTTATCTCAAATATTTTTCGAATTTTGTTTCATACTGAGCATAATATTATTTAACTATCGAACAAGTTATTATAATAAAGAGTAGTTCAGGTTTTGAGTTAGCAATAATGCAGGAAGTTCTTTTAATCTTTCACGGCGCTAAAATTCAAATATTAGTCTCTGTGTAGGTAACGACGCTAATAGGCTTAAAATTTATTTATATTTATTATTGTTTATTTATCAAATTTTATTAGAGCCTCTCGAATATTATTATAATAATTTATTTTAGAAGACTACTTAAAAAAAGGATTGAATTCGGTGTTAATTATTTCTGTAAGTTGTCAGTAGTGTCACACCACGTGATGTGTTTTAGCTAAAGTACGAAGAAAGATTGAAATGAAGTTTCTTCGAAAGCGAGATTTTATGCTGCAGGTTTATAACTCAAATGAGGGTAGGCATTTAAAAAAATGTAAAAGTAGTCGGATGGGTGTTGCCAGTTAGGGTTTTTAAAGTACCAACATTGTGATGCTAAATTGATCGGAAATTTTAGGTTTAATTGGACCGAATACTTAATGGAAAATATTGAAATACGTATTTTAGCAAATTGATTCTAGAGGTTATGATATTTTGGGGAAGGCGAGATAAAAAGATTGAAAAAGGTTGGATTCAAATTGTAGCATATGGGAGGTTCAATTTGTTGTGAATATAAAATTCGTATTAATCAGAGTTCTATGATTATAGTACAATAATTTCATATGATTCTGGATAAATATGCTGAATATTATTCAAAGTTGTTAGTTTTGTTAGAAATGATGTAATGGGGAAAACTTGTTGATTTATTTATGATTGAAACGTTGATTCATACAATTGTATGAATTACTTAAATCAAATGTAGCTGAAATGTCAGTATAGAGAAATATTTAGGTAACAGATTAATTTTAATTTGGTTACAAATTGAGTGGCATTGTGCGCTTGAGTATAGAGAATCTTGAACATAGGAGGTTATTGGTTAGTTGAATTGTACGTTGAAATTATTGATTAGTATAGGGGTTCATTTTGTAAGATTAGTAACTTAAATATTATATTTATAAGTTGAGTAAGACAAAACTGAATTCTCCCCATTTTTGAAGGAGAAGGGAAAATTTTAGGAATAATTTATGTAAAGTAGGGAAATGAAGGTAGAAAAAAAAGATGCTTAGATCGTGTGGGGTGAGTTTCCTGCAGAGAGTGAATGATTCTGGGGGATTATAAAAGGCGAAGTTGGGGGGAAATCGCTCTCTTTACTTTCTCCGACCTCAGCGAAGCATCAAGTGGAACTCAGAAGAAGCCGTCGATACCCTCTGTAAGAAACTTCAATCAAGTAGTATTTTATTTTAACGCAAGAAACATCAAGAAGTCAGGAAGATAGTGTTTTTAATTGAGGTTTTGATGTATAGGTCCGCAACCGGGTGCGAGTCTTTTGCTTATATGCTTTAATTAGGGCTTATATGGTATAAGTAAGCTTGAAATTAAAGTATGTAGATTTTGCTTGCGAATTTTCATGAAGTAAAGTAAATTTCCCAATAGTTTCAAGAATTTTCATGGTTTAAGGTTGTTCGAAATTTGTTTAAGCAATCAGGGGAAAATAAAGGGGGGGTAGATTTCTCTTTAGTTTTGTGTCTTTATTGGGCGTTCGGTCAATCCTCAAAGGGGTAGGTAAAATAGCATTGCTCTGTGGCGTGCAATGCGGGTTTCTGTTGAAAGATACCTAGTTTAGTCACTTAAGGTTACCAAGCTAGCCAACTCGCTCATCAACCAACGGTCCGAACGGTGTGTGGATGTAATCCCGTTTGAACGTGGAGGATATGGCTTGGTAATGTTAATCCTCTTTGTAGGTGCCTATTTGTTCCATCCCAATCAAATATGGCCACGCCCAAGCTGTTAGGGGAGTTTAGGGGAGTCATGCTTGCTCACGCTGTACAGGATCGGGGCGTCGGGGATGATGGTAAGCATCCCAAATATTGCATAGGAAATCGGAATTTAGTCGTTGGTAGGCAGGTAAATTCATTAGGTTTATAAATTCATTGTTAGGCGCGTAGGAACAGTAGCTTAGGTTAGCATCTCAAGGCGGGAGGGAAACTTGGATGCTGGTAAAAGGTTAGACATCCTCAAGAAGGTCGTGTTGTCAGCAAGGTAACAGCAGGAACGGTAGACAAGCTAGGAGCTTTTAGGTAGGCGGTGGAGAGGTAGATCACTTCGTAGTGTATCGGATTTAGGTAGGCCGCAAATAGGTAGGCGTCGTCAAGAAGGCCGCCGAGGTCAATAGTTAGTGATTCGAAATTTAGGTAGGCGGTGTTGAGAATCGGGTCGACAAAATGGCCGCCGTGGGTCACCAAGTGGAACATTCGAATTTATATAGGCGGTGAAGAGGTAGGATGACTTAGGAATGGAACATGGTGAATGCGGAAGTGTACAATATAATGGACGAAAGTTTATGTGGAATTACTGGTTATAATCCAATAGGATAGTATCAATCTTCCATAGAATCAGTGTTGTGAATGATTACTACAGTGTGCTAAATTGTGTAGACTTTGCAAGCTTCAGTAAGTACCCACAAATTAATTTACTCTTAATTTAATTTAGATATCCTTTACAGTTAATATTGAATAATGATTTAATAGATGGAGTAGAATCATAAATAAAGAATAGATTATTTATCTTTGAATTGGATTGGCCGAAGGGAGCTATGGTTGAACCGATTGTTTATAGATAGAATAAACTATTTTGGTAATTTTGAGAGGAGTGCTGAAACAAGATCTGAGTGTATGGAATAAGCTCGTGTCTCTAGTAAGTTAAGGTCGATTCACAACTTCTAGGTCACTAGATCAATGCTTTGAGTAAACCTTTCAAATTAACAGAATGATGTTTATGAATAACCGAGAAATAATACTTTGAAAAGTATCTACCAACTATGAAAGTATCATATTATTTAGTGAATATATAAAATTCACAAATAATAATGACAACATATCTTTTATCTGAGTTCAAATATTTAAACTATGTTCCACCAGCCAACTCAATTGAAAGATGTTAGAAATAGAATCTAGTTTACAATTGAGAACAAATATTGCCAAGTCTACTCAATATTAAATCGAAATACTGCTCTAACCTTTAGTAAATGACCTGAAGTCAATTCAGTTTATGGTTGTATATTTATAATTTAGTTGAGATTGAAGTATGGAAATCCCGTCATAGAATTTTACCTTGTTTAGAATTGTCTTTCCTTCAGAATTTGAGAACTATCAGTGTCCCAAGTATATGGATAGTAATGTTGTGTCCATCTGTTATAATGTTAAACAGTCATACTAGAACTAACTATTTAATTATTCTAAATTTAAATTCGTAATTCAGCCATCGCAATTGAAGGAGAATTCTTCATTGTGAGAAACTGGTAGTTCGCTTGAAAGCACTCTGCTTGCCCTCTTTTATTAAAACTGACTGACAAAGACTAAGTACTATAACTTAAAAATATTCATTAATTAAATTTGTCATGAAAGAATATGGCTGGCCAGAAGGGAGTTGACCAAGTACGGAGACGAGACTCATTGTATCGGGCGGGGAGCGGGCCCATACCTTAGCTGGCAAAAACACAATTACATATTCATTACTTGTACAATAACTTCAGAAAGTAAAAGAATTCTTATTTAATAGCGCTGAAAATTTTATTATACTTTGATCTCAGGCGACTAAAACTTCTTAACTTACCTGAAATAATCTCTCTTATTTTAATGAACTAAGTTGACAATAGATAATTTACATTATTTGGAATAACGTCATACATGGCATATAATTTGACACTTGGCAGCGGAAGAGAATTGCTCAAATTTAACTTTTCTCTATAACCCGACTTACCTCTTTTTACCTTGCAGTCTATTATGGTTGAACATACCCTCTTTTACCTTATAACAATACTCCATTTAACTCATAAATTCACTTTGATCATTTCCTATCAACGTAGGTTTATTTCGCTCGTACTTACTTCATCTACGGAACGTAATTGGGAACGCTTTCCTCTTTATTTATAGTATTCCCATTTTTGACACTAAAGAACTATGGGATTTCCCTTGGTAGTATGACAAATATTAAGAATTAATATGAAAGTAAAGTAAACTCACTTAAGAAAAATACAGACTTAATTTCTATTTCTCTGGTTATATCAATAGAGCAATATCTTTCATTTAGTGGTATTTTCTTTTAGAAATATTTGTAATAGCAGGAATAATTAAGACCTAGTAATGAAAGCGAATACTTCTATTGGAAAATGAAAATCAATACTAATCACACTTTTAAAAGAATTTGGGTTCACTAATTATCACATCCAGGGTTCCTCCATTAGACTTTCACAGGCCCTCTCAGATCACACAAAGCTCGTTAGTAAGGTTCTTTGTAGGTTAGTTAAGGTTGGATAAAGCAAACTTAGTAAATTGTATTTTGGAGGTTATTTAATCCAGTAAAATTTAGGTTCAATAGTTTAGTTATAATCAACGGTAAGTAGTAAGCGAATTTTGATTGTCCTCCTGTCCTGTAGGTTATTAGGTTTCCACTTAGGTTTTAGTCTCTTGCATAGGCCGTGATCATCTAGACCCATTGTAGTTAGGTCGTCGGTTACAACGTGAAGGCTTAACAAACAAACAAACAGACTTCTTTCGCATTTATAATATTAACTAACGACCGCCCGTGACCGTCTTCGTGGAAAGTCTTTTTTATCCCTCGGGAACAGTCCTTTTTTTCGGGATGAAAGGTACAGAGAAGGACATAGTACCTACTATGTCCTTCTCTGTACCCCTGATAACATGTATGCAAAATTTCATGATAATCGTAACAAACAAACAAACTGACTTTCGCATTATTAATATTAAAGTAAGGATACAATTCAAAATTATAGTTATTATTTCCTCTACCGAAGAAATTGCATTCTTGTTCTTTATGTAACGGTCAATAATTACGATAGTATTCCGTGTGGAACCGAATGCAATCAAATAGGTAGTGTTCTTTTACGATCAATATGTTGCTATGAGTGTGACCATGTGACTTCCGTTTCTAATAAATTACTTTTAAAAGATTGATTGGGTCGTCACATTGACCTCTATATTATTACACTGGACTGGCTGCTGTCAAACTGTTCTTGTGCCTATTTGATTTCCGCCATTTTGGCACTGTAGGACGTAGCGTGAGCATAGTGTGAGGTACATGGTACTAAAGTCTGAAGTCTGGAGAGACCATCACGGCAACCATTTTCATTGTACACGTCAAAATTAGTCCTTTAGACTCACGCTAGTGGCGTTTCAAATAGGCACAAGAACTTTGCTGTCAAACCATACAGACGGCCAGTCCAGTTAATAAGAAAACAATTTTTTCATGTCAGTGGGTCGTCAGGATTTCGAAGAAAAATTACGTTACTGGCTAGAAAGCAGATTTCGAGCCAAGCAGTTTATACTAGGCATTACCAGTTTATTCTTCGCATGTCCTGACTTGCGTAGATTCAGCGTTGTAACTAGGGGCTGGCAAGGGAACGGCTGCGAGCGGTGCAACCCTCAGTGGGGCGCACTTTGCTGACCCATAGATAGAAAATAAATCTATTAGTCTTGGGGCGCAAAATTCAAATCTAGCCAGGGGCGCTCATTTACTATCCTAGAAATAAGCCTTGGGGCTAGATATGAGCGCCGATGGGTAAATGGCCGGCGGCGGCGCGCCGACTTTTTTTGGTCGGCGGCGGCGGCGCCGTCGGCGGCGGCGCCGTCGGCGGCGTGACCCCTAAATGGATTTTTTAAATTTATTGACAGGAGATGATAAAAAGACATAGTTTATCGATCAGAAATACTTGTTTTTATTAGAATTTTGAAAACGCGCAGCATATCAGACGCACCACACCCACTGCTGGGTATAAGCCTCTCCCAAGAATCCTCACAACGATCGGTCCTGTGCTGTCCGCATCAAGCGAGTTCCCGCAACCTTTACCAGATCGTCGGTCCGTCCACCTTGCGGGGGCTTACCTACGGAGCGACGTCCGGTGCGCGGTCGCCATTCAAGAACCTTTGCGCCCCAACGGCCATTGGTTCTTCTCACTATGTGTCCCGCCTACTGCCACTTCAGCCGAGCAATCCTTCGAGCGATGTCGGTTACTTTACCTACGGATCTCCTCATTTCTAATTCGATCCCGTAGGGAAACACCAAGCATGGCTCTCCATTGCACGCTGGGTGATCTTGAACCTTCTTATGAGACCCATAGTTAGCGACTACTTTTTACTACCTTAAGGCATCACTGGCAATACTGGCATGGCATCACACACTGGTCATAGACTTTTGTCTTGAGGCACTGAGGTAAGTTGGACACGAAGATTTTTCGAAGCTTTCCGAATGCTGCCCATCTGAGTTGGATTCGACGAGAGTTCTCTTTCTTGAAGTTGGACTTACCTAACTGGACTGTCTGTAACGTATACGTAATGGTCAACAACTTCGAGTGTGGTTGGTCAATAACTTTGGGATGGCTCCACCAAATACCAGCTCTAGACGCTTGAATCCATTGAGTGGAGGACCAAGAAGCTCATCAGCGACGATAATATTTTGTGTAGTAAGCTGAAAAGCCTCGAGCATAGACACAAGGTTGCATGCGTATCGATTTTGTATCGAATACATTTTGGTGAGTGTGCAGTGGAATTGCACCTAATTCCATCATCTCCCTTCTTCCATCGGACAACCAGACGTACGAATCGGCGCCATCGTTTTTGGTGGATATTCTAATTATGTGAGCTTATTTAAATAAAAAAATATTTCACTTTCACTAACACTAAGCGTTTTGCTTCAAATTTTATCATCCGTACCGCTAGAGTGGAACTCGTTGCCTGAGTCCGTGTTTCCTGATAGGTAAAATCTGAGGGTCTTTAAGTCGCGAGTGAATAAGTAGGTATCTTCTGTGCTAGCGCGTTTCATGGTAGATCGCATCATCGCTTACCATCAGGCGTGATTGCGGGCGAGTGCTTGACTATCTATTACATAAAGAAGTGTTCCAACATGAACTGGAGTGGGTGTAAAACATGGGCATTCGATATGATTTTCGTCTTATCCATGTTCATCCTTTGTAAGGCACTACGGAGATTGTGTTCTGATATTTCATGGTCTCAGCCATAAGAACTATAACATCGGCAAAACGACGGTGTGTTAGGTACTGGTCATTGTTGTTGTTACCAAGTCCTTTCCAGTCCAAGAGCTTAAAGATGTCCTTCAACGCAGGTGTGAAGAGTTTTGGAGAAATAGCGTCTCTCTGTCTCAACCTCGCTGCAGTTGGATGGAGTTTGTGCTCTAGTTATGTACTCGGACCGACATGGTAGCATTTTCATATAAGTACTTCAACACCTCGGTATACCTATAGTCCACTTAGCACTTCTGGAGAGACTGCAACACCGCCCAGCAGGCCTACCGCCTAACTCAAAAAGCTTTCAAATTGCTAAATAGTTTATGACGTCAGCGCACTGTCTGTCCTTGTCACTGTGTTATGATATGACAAGGACAGACAGTGCATTGCTATCGCTATCGCTATAGCTTTGAGTAAGGCGGTAGGGCCCCAGGTCTATATCAAATCAAAGGCTCTCTCATAGTCCACGAACGCAAGTAATAGTTCCGACAGTAACTGTGTTTATTAGACCTTAATTATGAAAGCGAAGACACGGTAATTTGATCTAGTTTCGTTTTAAAAACGTCTACATTTTGTCCTTCTATTGACGACGACGACGAAGGCGTCCTTCCATGACAACGAGCTCGTTCACACAATGATTCATTAAACTTTCCTCTCGCTCGGCGCGCCCTTGCCTTTTCGCGGCGGCGGCGGTGCGGTAAAATTGGCGGCGGCGGCGGCGCGCCGGCGCGGCGCTCATATCTACTTGGGGCGCAAAATTCAAATCTAGCTAGGGGCGCTTATTACATATCCTAGAAATATGTCTTGGGGCGCAAAATTCAAATCTAGCCAGGGTCGCTCATTACCTACCTATCCTAGAAATATGTCTTGGAGCGCAATATTCAAATCTAGCCAGGGGCGCTCATTATCCTAGAAATATTTGAGGGGCGCTCATGATCCTAGTCACAAGTCTTGAAGCGCAAAATTCAAACCTTGCCAGGGGTGCTTGTGACCTTAGATCAGATGCTAAGAATAAGCAGGGGGGTAATTATCTAACTTTGTTGCAATCAACTTTGACAGAAATCGCAGTTACATTGCTACTTTAGTTAAGAACTAATGTGACAACTATCTTATTTAAAACAGCCATGTAACTGCACTTTCAATCGATTTCAATCGAGAATTGTTAGCAACAGACTTACGTAATCAAGGTACTGGTACTGCTTAGGTATTCTAGAATAGTGAAGGACAATAATTATAGATCGGATTAAACACTTGCTTTATTTATTTCAAAACCTGGCCTGAAGTTAAACCTGGTATCAAACTGTTGCTGGTACTTTTATTTACTGAAAGAAAAATCAGGTTTACCTTATTTCCAAGTATATTAATATAATTAGTTATTTAGGTAGAAGTAAAAAAAACTACTTTTGATTCTATATTGATTTTAATTTACAGCAAAATATATAATTATTCTATCATGCAATCGGGCCCCTGCCAAAGGACCAGCTTTTCTATTGTCTAATTTAAAAATCTATCGCAATCGCTTTCAGGATGTTACACATTGAAGCTTCTTTTTGTCACAAATGAAAACTTACCAAAGAAATGCAGCAATGTGTCACATCCATCTGTCAAACGAAAGCGATTGCGATAGATTTTTAAAATTAGACAATTAGCCCCCAGACTTGGGGAAGCAAATATTCAGGATTAGAATTAGTCTAAAGTTACAGCATAAACATCTTAATCTAGATTATCTTGACGTCACATCGAAAAATGCTAATTTCCATACCTTTTTGTGATAAAATTGATAATACCTTTGCTGTTAACTAGTTCGTTAGCAATAACTACGTCACCGTTAAGTGGTCTAAGTTTTTGATACGGTCGTAAAAACTGACGATGTGGGAGCTAGCTCTTGATGCCAAATTCGTTGTGTGTATAGGATATAAAGTCTTACACTCGCCACGATACGCGATGTACCAATCTGAAAATATATTTCTATCATTTAATATGTGTTATTATGGACACACGATAAACCTACATAAAAATAAACTGCGAAAACATATTTTACTACAAACGGCGTCAGAAAAATCGTACCTTTTCAAAAATTATTCAAAGTTAATTTAATTCTATCTAATTTAATGGTAAGATAGTGTTGTATTTATATACTTCTTCCCCTTCGGACATAGCCTACAGTCTCTAAAAACCGTTGGAATACTCGTCGAATGGAATCTATTACTGAAATTCAGTTTCCGAGCAACATTACATTGTCTCATTGTTTTTTTTTCAATATTTGAGCAACTTCATGGATTCATGACCATCTTGGGTATTCCTTTTTTTAATGAAACTGTTGAAGTGTGTTTTCGCCATCATCTTGATAGTGAATTTACCTGCATTTCCTGAATTGACCCATTTTATTTCAATTTTATGGCGGCGCATAATTATGGTAACTGTTATGTCAATTAAAACAAACAATTAATAATTGTAAGTTAATTAAATGTACTTTCAATAGATATCAACATTTACACCATAAAACGTTAGCTAGCGTTAGCAGGTGGCTAAGTCTGTTAATTTTTCGAAGAGGTGCGATTTTTCTGACGTCGAGTGTAGTTGGCTCTGTGAGCTGTAGACCTAGCGTTTATGAAATTTTTAAACGTTTTTCAAAATGGCAGAAATATGTTTTTTAACGTTTTCCACCATTTTTCAAGCTTTTATTAGGGTTCCGTACCCAAAGGGTAAAAACGGGACCCTATTACTAAGACTCCGCTGTCCGTCTGTCTGTCTGTCTGTCTGTCACCAGGCTGTAACTCATGAACCATGATAGCTAGAAAGTTGAAATTTTCACAGATGATGTATTTCTGTTGCCGCTATAACAACAAATACTAAAAACAGAATAATATTAATATTTGAGGGGGGCTCCCATACAACAAACGTGATTTTTTTGCCGTTTTTTGCTCGATATTAATAACGACAACAGGTAGACAGTTAAAATTTTCACAGATGATGTATTTTTGTTGCTGCTATAACAACAAATAATAAAAACAGAATAAAATTAATATTTAAGGGGGGGGCTCCCATACGACAAACGTATTTTTTTTTTTGCTGTTTTTGGTACGGAACCCTTCGTGCGCGAGTCCGACTCGTACTTGGCCAGTTTTTTAACTCGCAATGTATGCATTTAATATAAGGATGTTCGGTTGGAATCTTACAAGTCAATTTTCATCAGATTCAACAGATTTAGTTAAAATTTTGTAAACACGTTTAGTTTGGATGACAATGCATGGTTTGCTGTGTGATATGATATCATTCCAAATCTAACATGGCGGAACACCCAGATGACCCAGAATGGCGAACAAGTTATTTTTAATGCACTTCTACAATGTGGGTAACAAATGATATAGTTACTATATCATTTGATACCCACATTGTAGAAGTGCTACAATGTGGGTATCAACTATATTATAGTACTTAAATAGAAATATAACAAACCATCAACTCCATAACAGTCAACGACTTTTAACTCGCAATAATTTTTAAACGTTTTGTACTCAGAATATTTGTTTTTGCCACATATGACACCAAATCTGAAAAACATAATTAATAAAATTACTATACTTTCTCGTACGTAATGCTACATTCATTGTGTGAAAGATAATAATAAGCTATCAGATTGTAAGTACATAATATTGATTGTTAATAATACAGTGTAAACTGTTATTCTATTTTACTTAAGGTGGCACCCTGACCGAAAGCGACGTCGGCGCCGCGGTGAATTTTATTCAATATTGTAATTCTAATATACAATTTTAATAAAACTTAACGTGGAATTTTTAGGACCCATAGTCTTGTATTTTTGGCCGGTATCGTTATATTCCCTCGTAGTCATCGCTAGAAGTAAATAGCAAAACTGATAAAAGTGGCCGTTTTTGACACATTTGCTATCTACTTCTATGAATTACTACGAGGGAAAGAAGTGATACCTACGTACCTTCTAAAAATACTAGTATTTTTCTAGACCATTAGCCCTAAAAAGTCAATGATAAGTTTTATTAATAGTACATTACTGCCGCGGTCAATAATGACTGCGTTGCTGGCAGCGATGATGATGTCCGAGAGCGGAGCTTAGCGCAGGTTCAGGCCGTCACAGCGCGATCAGCATTGCAGCCCTTGATGGACAAGCTTCCGGTCGAGGCCTTTATAGCGCGGACAGCAAGGGCTGCAATGATGACCAAGCTTGAAGGCCGAGAGCGTAGCTAAGCTTAGCTCGAGGCCATCATAACGTGGCCAGCAGTGCAGTCATTGTGGGTGGACCAAGGCTTGTATAGTACTTTACTCAAAAAATGCGAATACTGCCTACTATATCTACTAGGTATAGTAGGTACTTATAACCTAATTTCGAAAAAATACAAAAATGCAAATATCTCAGAAACGGTGCGTCGGAGCCAAAAAAATAAGGTTTTTTTTATCCCCTTTGTAATCCTGGAAGTAGATAAGGGGTATTGAATGAAATGTCAAAAAACGGTCAAGTGCGAGTTTTTTATATTTTTCCATACTAATTTTATATAAAAGTAATGTAAACACATCATTTAGGTACAACAGTACAACACCCGCGCAAATATAGAATGGGATCCAAAATGGCGGCTCACCACGCTTACCACAACGAGTGTGACTGAGAGAGCGATAGTGAATATTAACGACGCCATATCTAATCCCATTCTTTATCTGCGCGGGTTGTACAGTGTATTTTTCACCTATGTTTGAAAGAAAACTCGACAATAATGGATTCTCAAAGGAAATTGCTGATGGCTAAAACTCGACAATAATGAAATCCCATATAACTTTCTTGCGTCACCATCGGAGGACACCGGCAAGCTCGACTTTGTTCAAAGAAGGTTGTCAAAAAAATTGACTATTTATATTACAAGCTTTTTTGAGTATCTGAGTGCCAGATCTCGTATCTTTCACGACCTTTTGGCACATTGAAAATGAATTTTCACTTCTCATGCTCGTAAAGTTCGTCTTTATGTTGGGTATAGGCTGCATAAAATCGCTTTTTATGCTCTAGTGCATAAAGTAAAATCTTCGTCTAAGTCTCAGACTTTAAGACAAAGGTCGCCAGGTAAACAGCCACACACGCAATTTTACTTCGTTAAATTAACTTCATATTTCATTGTTTCTTCATTTTTTGTTGTGTTATACTTAATACTTTTTTATTTTTGAAAATGGGTATCAATTTTATTGAAAGACCTTGATAAAAAAAAAAATTTTTTCAATTTTTGGATATGGGTATCAAATGAAAGGCCTTGATGAGCACATTCCAAAATTATATTTTTTTTATAAAAAAATGAGTTTTTTTTTTCAATTTTTGAATATGGGTATCAAATGAAAGGCCTTGATGAGCACATTCCAAAATTATATTTTTTTTAATAAAAAATGAGTTTTTTTTTCAATTTTTGAATATGGGTATCAAATGAAAGGCCTTGATGAGCACATTCCAAAATTATATTTTTTTATAAAAAAAGAGTTCTTTTTTTCAATTTTTGAATATGGGTATCAAATGAAAGGCCTTGATGAGCACATTCCAAAAATAGATATTTTGTCACAAAAAATTTAAAAAAAACAATTTTATTTTTCAATTTTTGAATATGGGTATCAAATGAAAGGCCTTGATGAGGACATTCCAAAAAGATATATTTTGTCACAAAAAGTTAAGAAAAATTTTTTTTTTCAATTTTTGGATATGGGTATCAAATGAAAGGTCTTGATGAGCACATTCCAAAAATATAGAATTTGTCACTAAAATTTAAGTTTTTTTTTTAGATTTTTACATTATTGTTGTTTAATTTCCTCACAATCGAAGTGAAAAGCAGAGTGTATAACTCGTACATAAAACCCATTTTATGCACTTGTTGTACAATTTACTATTATTCAATAAAACAAAATAATAGTAGATTATACAACAAGTGAAAAAAGAGGGAATTTAGTTCTAGGGACTAAGTTGTATCCGGAGAGCAGCGAAGGATACAAAGGACCGAGATGAAATTTTTTTTCACGAGTTGTGTACTCTACTTTTTACCATTGAGTGCGAGAAAACAAATAGCAGTACTTATACCTATAGTATTTATGGTTATTACATTTTTATTACCTATTTAGATAGGTAATCAGAAATATTTAAACATTAGAAAATAGTGAAACTAGAATTTTCCGGATGATATAAAACAACTACGCTAAGAGGAAAATTACATGATCGGTCTGGAATCAGTCCATTTCATCAGTTTAGACTTTGAATTTTTACAGTCTGAAGATCGTACCAGACTGATGGAATGTACGGATGCAAATGCATGACTGAACATCTAATCTCCATATATTACTATTATAGAAAAGAACCCAAAGGTAAGACACTAAAAAGAAACTAATTAATTGGGCAGGATATTTTTTAGAAAATAACCCAAAGATAAGACACTAAAAAGAATCTAAATAAAATTGGCGGGGGGCTTTATCTATGGAATAGCTCCATACTTTCAGAACGTTTTATTTTTTGTACATAATTCATACGATGCGCGCTTGTTCCAAATTCAAAATATTTTTATTCACTCGGTGAATAAAACAGCGTTTTATTCACTCTTATCGTTGAATTAAACGCACTTTTTCGATTGGCGATGGTAAAAAAATTATTTGTAAATATGTAATATTTTTTTTACCATCGCCAATCGAAAAAGTGCGTTTAATTCAACGATAAGAGTGAATTAAACGCTGTTTTATTCACCGAGTGAATAAAAATAATTTGAATTTGGAACAAGCGCGCATTGTATGAATTATGTACAAAAAAATAAAACGTTCTGAAAGTATGGAGCACTGACATGAAAAAAATTTTTTTTTCTATGCAGGTCAATAGTATGGAGCTATTCCATAGATAAAGCCTCCCGCCAATTATATTTAGATTCTTTTTAGTGTCTTATCTTTGGGTTCTTTTCTAAAAAATATCCCGCCAAATTAATTAGGTTCTTTTTAGTGTCTTACCTTTGGGTTCTTTTCTATAACAATAATATATGGAGATTAGATGTTCAGTCATGCATTTGCATCCGTACATTCCATCAGTCTGGTACGATCTTCAGACTGAAAAAATTCAAAGTCTAAACTGATGAAATGGACTGATTCCAGACCGATCATGTAATTTCCCTCTTAGCGTGGTTGTTTTATATCATCCGAAAACTTCTAGTTACACTATTTTCTAATGTTTAAATATTTCTGATTACCTATCTAAATAATAAAAATGTAATAACTATAAATACTATAGGTATAAGTACTGCTATTTGTTTTCTCGCAGTCAATGGTAAAAAGTAGAGTACACAACTCGTGAAAATAAAAATTTCATCTCGGTCCTTTGTATCCCTCGCTTCGCTCAGGATTCTACTTTTAAATCCTTCGCTACGCTCGGGATTCAACTTTAGAATCCTTCGCTGCTCTCGGGATCCAACTTAGTCCCTCGAACTAAATTCCCTCTTTTTTCACTTGTTGTATAATCTACTATTAAATCCATTGTTATTGGATTGAATATGGCACGAGATGCTGATGATATAAATATAAACATTAATATTTCATTGAAATGTACCTACTATAACTAAAACGTCTAAAGCCCGCCGGTAACGATCATTTGCGATTGTCAATTTTTACGTCATTGACGCCCATTGATGCTATAATTGATCGTTTACGCGTGCAAATGAAGCGATTGTCAATTGCTCCAACAATGGCATTGACGAAACAATTGTCAATCGTAATTGATCGTTACCGGCGGGCTTAAGAATTCCTACATAAAAATTTTATGTAGGAATTCTTAGATATAAATAATAATCTGTAAAAAATCAAATGCAGCCCGCGAGATACTCGCACCAACTTCATCATCACTCAAATGTGCGATAACATTTTATTGCTAACATAGTTTGTATGTTTACCCCATATCTCGTAATCAAATCTAGACAAAGTCGTGCCAAGTCTAAGGTTCCTTACTGCGATTTCTTTATTATTATAGTTAATGTTGTGTGACTTGGCCGTTGAAGGGTACACAAAACAATTGACTGGTTATTGAATCAACGTTTTCCAAGTGGCAATTTTTTATCGTCAATGGGTAGCGATTCTGGCGACAGATTGGTGCAGTGGTGTCATGGAGCACCTGGTTTTGTAGCCTTGTGTACCCTTCAACGGCCAAGTCACACATTCAACATTAACTATAATAATAAAGAAAGCGCAGTAAGGAACCTTAGACTTGGCACGACTTTGTATAGATTTCATTACTTTTTAGAGATAAACAAGCAGCTACATCGAGACTTGGCTAGTTTTTTACAGAATGTTTTTGGTGGGATTTCACTTCTTTTTGTAGCATTGATGCTTTCCACTACGCTGGATTTTTGCAATGACAGTTGATTCTATTATGTACCAATAGTAGAAGGGGGCATTACCATATCTCTAATACAGCTGAGACCAGCTGAGGGTTCTTCATCAGATACTTCAGACCTTCGATTTTTGACATCAAATGAAGCGGCCCACCAAGTTGAATGTTTTTTGTAAAGGCGGTATGTCGATCTCTAATAGTTTGGTTGGGCTCTTGTGTTTTCTAATCAGGGTCACCAGGTGCTCTAGATCTTCGATTATCCTAGATTTTATAGTTTTCCCTTTATGCGGCCATTAAACCCTAACTTTGTACCAATTTTCAGCTCTCTGAGTTTATGGGAAGTACTAGTTCTATTTTGATGATCATGAGTGAGTGAGTGTCATAAATGCGAAACTTTGTTTTCGCTTAACTTCGGAACTAAATGACTTCCAGACTTGAAATTTTGGATTTTAAGTATGTGAGCTTACTGGATGACGAAAAAATTTCTGCGTTCTGGTCTTATCCGGAGATTCTCAAATAGGGGCCTGAATATGCGGCGAAATGATTCCAGTAAAAGATGGTACGGCAGTATTTGCTTCGCGCTCGACTTTGGCGGGGGCACTGCCGTGCCCCCCGATGTTCTTTGAATGGTTTAATAATATTGATGATTTTTAAGATTGTCTTACGTTAGATTTGTCATCTTAACATCAAACAATATTTTTTTCTTCTTAAATATTTTATAAATTATTTTATTTATAAAATACATCTATATAATTATTACATCTATATATTATCATATCAGCCGCACGACACCCACTGCCCCAGCAGTGGCCTTTACCTATACCCATACCCATATAGGCCTCCCCAAGGATCTCCACGACGATCGGTTCTGACTCCTGAGCTGCCCGCATCCAGCGGCGCACCGCGACCTTCCCCAGATCATCGGTCCACCTTTTCCACCTTCCGGGGCCTACCCACGGAGGTACCCTCTACACATCTGTAAATACTTATATATGTATATGTATGTAGTCAATGAATATTCTTAATATATGATATGCGCTAAATAAAGGTCACCATATAATTCCGGCCAATTCAGCTTTGGCAAACTGATTGATCAAAGCTAAGCATCACTTTTCTGATCATTCTCCGTGGGTTTCATCGTGGTATCTGATGACTTAGGTGATGAGGTCCGATCCGACACCTTTGAGTCCGTCTGCCAAATACTTTTGGCCATACAATAACAGGCAGACTACGTTTTTTTGTCCTTACCAATGAGCGACTAACTGATGCCATTAAAATTATTTCGGTATCAAATGACATAAATTACTCCTTCATTTTTCAACCGGAAGTGGCCCGTTTTTTTATAGTTCCGGGCAATCCAGCTTTGGCAGATTGATTGATCTAAGCTAAGCATCACTTTTCTGATCATTCTCCGTGGGTTTCATAGTGGTATCAGATGACGTAGCCAATGCGGTCCAATCCGACACATTTGAGTCCGTCTGCCAAGTTCTTCCGGCCATACAAGAACTGGCAGACTACGTTTTTTTGTCCTTACCAATGAGCCACTAACTGATGCCATTAAAATTATTTCGGTATCAAATGACATAAATGACTCCTTCATTTTTCAACCGGAAGTGGCCCATTTTTTATAGTTCCGGCCAATTCATCTTTGGCAGACTGATCGATCTAAGCTAAGCATCACTTTTCTGATCATTCTCCGTGGGTTTCATCGTGGTATCAGGTGACGTAGGTGATGAGGTTCGATCCGACACCTTTGAGTCCGTCTGCCAAATACTTTTGGCCATACAAGAACTGGCAGACTACGTTTTTTTGTCCTTACCAATGAGCGACTAACTGATGCCATTAAAATTATTTCGGTATCAAATGACATAAATGAGTCCTTCATTTTTCAACCGGAAGTGGCCCGTTTTTTTATAGTTCCGGGCAATCCAGCTTTGGCAGATTGATTGATCTAAGCTAAGCATCACTTTTCTGATCATTCTCCGTGGGTTTCATCGTGGTATCAGATGACGTGCGTAGGTGATGAGGTCCGATCCGACACCTTTGAGTCCGTCTGCCAAATACTTTTGGCCATACAATAACAGGCAGACTACGTTTTTTTGTCCTTACCAATGAGCGACTAACTGATGCCATTAAAATTATTTCGGTATCAAATGACATAAATTACTCCTTCATTTTTCAACCGGAAGTGGCCCGTTTTTTTATAGTTCCGGGCAATCCAGCTTTGGCAGATTGATTGATCTAAGCTAAGCATCACTTTTCTGATCATTCTCCGTGGGTTTCATAGTGGTATCAGATGACGTAGCCAATGCGGTCCAATCCGACACATTTGAGTCCGTCTGCCAAGTTCTTCCGGCCATACAAGAACTGGCAGACTACGTTTTTTTGTCCTTACCAATGAGCCACTAACTGATGCCATTAAAATTATTTCGGTATCAAATGACATAAATGACTCCTTCATTTTTCAACCGGAAGTGGCCCATTTTTTATAGTTCCGGCCAATTCATCTTTGGCAGACTGATCGATCTAAGCTAAGCATCACTTTTCTGATCATTTTACGTGGGTTTCATCGTGGTATCAGGTGACGTAGGTGATGAGGTTCGATCCGACACCTTTGAGTCCGTCTGCCAAATACTTTTGGCCATACAAGAACTGGCAGACTACGTTTTTTTGTCCTTACCAATGAGCGACTAACTGATGCCATTAAAATTATTTCGGTATCAAATGACATAAATGAGTCCTTCATTTTTCAACCGGAAGTGGCCCGTTTTTTTATAGTTCCGGGCAATCCAGCTTTGGCAGATTGATTGATCTAAGCTAAGCATCACTTTTCTGATCATTCTCCGTGGGTTTCATCGTGGTATCAGATGACGTGCGTAGGTGATGAGGTCCGATCCGACACCTTTGAGTCCGTCTGCCAAATACTTTTGGCCATACAAGAACTGGCAGACTACGTTTTTTTGTCCTTACCAATGAGCGACTAACTGATGCCATTAATATTATTTCGGTATCAAATGACATAAATTACTCCTTCATTTTTCGACCGTAAGTGGCCCGTTTTTTTATAGTTCCGGCCAATTCAGCTTTGGCAGACTGATTGATCTAAATTAAATATCATTTTTCTGATCATTCTCCATGGGTTTCATAGTGGTATCAGATGACGTAGGCAATCTTACGGTCGCCGCTCGTACTAATACTCTTTACTCAATAATTTGATGCTGGCAAGTTATAGACCAACGTAAACTTTGGTTATTTCGTGATAAATTTAAATATGGAACATACTTGAATTAAAATTTTGTTTCATAAAAATGCCTATTTTTGTAAAAATCTGGCGGGAATTTGCTTGCAACAGTGAAAATCAGACGACCGATTTACGCGGAATGATTTATTATTATTACAAAAAAAGTTTAAAACCCCAAGAATGTTTTGAACTTTTGGTTACTACTTATGGTGAGTCTGCTTGTTCACGAGCAACAATTTTTAATCGTTTTGCTGAATTCAAAAGATGACGGGGAATCTTTGAAGCCAGGTCGGCCGGAGATTTCGAGAGCAAGGTTAGCTGCCTATATTTTCGAAATTTCTGAGGTAGGTATCTGGAAAAGAGTGGCCAGAAGTATTTTTCATGTGGTTTAATAAAGTGTATATGTTACCGTTAAAGTACGGAATCCGTTTATCTGCGATTAACTAGTGAATCTGCAGTAATAACTAGTTAATCTGCAGATTCACTGGTTTCCGCACTTTAACGGTAACATACTGTATACGCCGCTCAGGGTGAATACTTTGAAAAAATGGATAATACTAATAAATAATAAATATTATAATTATTGAGTAATATTTAATTTCTTTTGGCATGCCCCTCGTATCGCTTTTTGTTCTCGAGATAAGATGATTTTATGAGAAAAAACCGTTTGACCCCTTGAGAAAAAATTTACGAAAAAAGTTATGGATTTTTTAGATAATTGTTTCACCAACTTGCCCTTGACTACGAAGATAAGTACTATGGCCAACAGCGTCGCTTTACCAGTTTGCAACAAAATTCGTGTGCGCGCGTATCGCCCGTGCACGAACTATAAGTATGTGACAGCAGGCGCGGCGTGCAAGCGATCTTAACCTTAGCAGTGGTTAAGCGACGCTGTTGCCCATGGTACATCTTTTGAGGTCTTAAATAATTCACGTAGCCCTAAAAGTCACGACGACACCAGGACGATGTCGTACTATTTCAGTACTTTACAGGAGCTTTACAGAAGCGATTGAAAAAACATTTGCATTGTTAAAATTTTAATCTGAGGGCGTCACTTTCGGTGATATTGCCACCTTACTTGCTTGCTTGAAAAACGTAAAAAGTACATTTTTACTTTTTTCATAATAAATATTTGATTTTGGGTTGAAATTAAAAGATGAAAAGAGGGAAGAACACAGTAATTATTGCAAAACAATATAACAATTACATTGTGATGCCCTGATAGGGCAGATTGATATATTTATTTCAATTGGGATCGATAAAAAAACCGGCCAAGTGCGTGTCGGGCCACGCGCAGTAGGGTTCCGTAGGTACATTATACCATACCATATTTTAATACCGCTAGCATTTTTCGTCTGAAAAAATAACTTTGTTTTTCACAGTGTTTATATGAATGACAAAGTTATATTTGCGGTTTTGGAAAATGTACTATATCTCAAAAACTAATTACTATATCTCGTTCAAACTAATTTTCGTTGAAAGTGTTTATTAAGATCTACAGCATATATTTTTTTTAGATTTTTCACCCTCTTACTTTAAAAGTTAAAGGGGGGGGGGGGGGGACACACATTTTACCACTTTGGCGGCATATATCTTTCAAACGGTTGACTTTGAAAAAAAACAGTCTTAGAAACCTCAATGTCATTTTTAAAGACCTATCTATATACACCCCACAAGTATTGGTTTGATGAAAAAAAAAATTCAGTTTCAGTTCCATGTATGGAGAGCCCCCCCTTAATCTTTTATTTTTTTAATTTTTGTGTAAAAATCGTAAAGCGGTTCACAGAATACACTTACCTACCAAGTTTCAACTATGTAGTCTTAATACTTTTGGAATAAAGTGGCTGTGACATACGGACGGACAGACAGACAGACAGACAGACAGACATGACGAATCTATAAGGGTTCCGTTTTTTGCTATTTTGGCTACGGAACCATAAAAAGGCAGCAGTTTACTGAAACTTACTCTTCATATATTGAGTAACATTTGTCATCGCACAGGTTATGAGTGCCGTTCTTTTTACTTTGTTCCGCGAACCAGTTCAGTGCAAAGTCTCCGCCTGGCCAGTATGGTTCGTATCCATAGTGGGGGTCATAATGTAGCCCTCTCGAGGGTGATGAGAGATCTCTTTGCCTACGACAAAATCATTTAAAGATGTTGGTCCTTATTGTTTTATTATAATACTAGCGACCCGCCCTCGCTTCACTTCAGTTCCTTCGGACTGTGGCTTGCCGTCCTTCACGCTTTTCCAGTGGAACCCCTGTCACGCGGCATGACACTACCGCCATGTTGCGGAAATAATTAGAGCGAAATTTATTCCTTTTTAATTATTTTAAGAAGTAATAGTATCTGATAATTTATCAGACTATAATAAATATTGTTATTTAAAAATAATTGTTGGCGAGATTAACACAAAGACAAAATATTTGTGATTAAGTACCGCCATAACGGATATTAAAGAACTTCAGACAGTATTATTAGACTTATGAACAAAATTACTTTTTATTATAATAACGTAATATTTCTACAAATTCACACAAAACTTTGAGAAATTATATTTCTAAACCTTCCTTGTGAATTACTCTTTTTATTGGTGAAAACTGCATGAAAACCCGTACAGTAGTTTTTGAGTTTGTCGCGAACAGACAGACAGACGCGGTGGAGGACTTCGTTTAATATAATATGTAGTGATTTTACAATCAAATAATGGCGTGACAATTTATGATATTTAACATTTATGTCACTTTTATTTCTTAGAGTTTCTGATCATAAAATGAAAACAATCATACTGAAAATAGCTAGTTTGTGGGGAATTTACATGGGTAAATTTTCCGGGTGACTTGCTAGGCGACTTTAGTCAAATAGGGCTTTTTATCGACAATCACTTGTAAAATCGAATCGCAAACTTAATTTCAAGGAGATGACGATTCGATTTTACAAAAGTGATGTCGATTAAAAAAACCGGCCAAGTGCGATTCGGACTCACGCACGAAGGGTTCCGTACCAAAAAACGGCAAAAAAACACGTTTGTTGTATGGGAGCCCCATGTTTTTAGTATTTGTTGTTATAGCGGTAATAGAAATACATCATCTGTGAAAATTTTAACTGTCTACCTGTTGTCGTTAGTAATATCAAGCAAAAAACGGAAAAAAACACGTTTGTTGTATGGGAGCCCCCTTAAATATTTATTTTATTCTGTTTTTAGTATTTGTTTTTATAGCGGCAACAGAAATACATCATCTGTGAAAATTTCAAGTGTCTAGCTATCACGGTTCGTGAAATACAGCTTGGTGACAGACAGACGGACAGCGGAGTCTCAGTAATAGGGTCCCGTTTTTACCCTTTGGGTACGGAACCCTAAAAACCCTCTTCGACTAAAGTCTTTTTCGAATAACAAGAATTCATGAAATCTAAATTAATCCAATACTCGGAATACCAATTATTATTGCACCTTAGAACAGTTTTCGTGCCGCCATATTTAATGTGGTAAGGTTTTGTAAAACGTTTCGATCCATGTAGATTACCGTGCAGCGATGTCGCAGAGTTTTGACGGATCCACAGAGTAGGTACTGTAAAGTGTAAGATAATAAAATAAACAGAAGAAAGAAACACTCGGAATAAATTGCCTTTTTCCAGATACTAGGAACAGGCAATCTTAGACCAAACCGGGCTATAGTCAGGCTTTTTAAAGCTCCAAATGACGGAAGTGATTTCGAAAAGGGTTGTAGAGTGGCGCTTCTGTTTGGCACACAGACTTTATATTTAGTGGTAAGATAATATCCAACCAACCTGCCAATACGTAGATTGTATTCTATACCACTTCTACCGAAACGGATGTGCGAAGCACGCTCGTGCAACAAAAATGAACAGCAACTCACTGTGGTGGGAATGCACGCTTGATGCGACACACTGAAGTGCGACAAACAATTCTGTGACAGTAGTGTGAATCACGTTAGTGCGACAAACGATCTTGCGACATCACGCTAGTGCGACAAACGACAACGCTAGTCCGAAAACGATTGTACGACGATGAAGATGATAATCATGAGTAAAGTAAAGTATTTGTATAAATATTAAAATGTATACAATTAAAATGAGTAATTAAAAAAAATATTAAAAACCACGACTGCCTTGCTATAAAAGGTGCTAATGAAACGTAAACGACTGCAAAGTCGCTACAGTGAGTCGCTGTTCAGTTTTGTTGCACAAGCGTGCATCGCACGTCCGTGCATCGCACATACGTGCATCGCACATACGTGCATCGCACATCCGTTTGTCGAGCTCGTGTTATACACTCTATTCTACCCACGAATATTTAATTCCGCTTTCTCCCCAAAATCTATTCCGTTTTCTACCTTCAAAACAATTATAAATTATTATAGTTCCGCATTCTACCCAAAATGCGTCCCGGTTTCGACCCATTGCGGTTTATTATAAAATATTGTACTGACGGAAAAAAAATGTGGGTGAAAGGTTAAAAACGCAATCAAAGTACAACATTTAGTAGAAAGTACTAAAAACTAGTACAAAGCATAGCTATGCATAACGAAGTACAGCAAAGTACGAATTTGAGTTGCCAACGGAATTATTGTTAAGCTAGTGGGTACAATACGGAATACGTCAATGCGTAGGCGTATTATTGTGCAATATCTCTTCACAGGAGCGATTTAGGTACGGCATGTTGATTATTGCTTAGAGTTGCGTCAGGCCTCCATCACTAGCTCAGGGTCGCGCGATAAGCAAGCACCTACCGCTAGCTGTGCCTATGGAGGCACAAGTGAGCAGAGGGCTGCCACACGCCCGCCTTTGTAGTCGCACGGCACCTTACTGCCTGCGTAGGTATTGTCTTTTTATAATAGTAACAATGTTGATTTTGACATCTGAATATGGCACAGTAATGTCGATACATTACTGTGCCATATTCAGATGTCAAAATAAAAAAACCAATAAACAATCATGATAAATGCTACACAGTTCATTTACACGAAAACAACACTAACGTTGCGTCATCAGAAAATGTAAGAGCACGCGATAGAAAGAGAGGCAACTACAAGGTGAATATAACTGTGGGCCATTAGCACAACGCAACCTGAATTGCACTTTATTGTGTCAGAGCAAAAGTCGCTTTTTATTTAAATAACTTTGCGGAGTGCTGCTTCTGTACTTGTACTTTTAGTTATTCTGTGGTTGCGTTCCATAAATGGGCAATAAATTGCACTACTGATTTTACTGAGTTTTATTAAACCAAACAAAAAAATTTCTTACATTACACCTGTAAACCTTTACGTACATACTAGACATTGAAATATACCAAAGACTTTTAGATTTTTGGTGTGGTTTTTATTTGATTCTATATTTACGTTACTTTTCGGCACCTTTTCAGTTGCAGTAGACGTGAGAATTCTCTATTAAAATACAGATTATTAATAAAATTTTACGCTACAAAAACGGTTCACTGAATTCACCGAAAATAGTGTCGCCAAGTTATTAAATTAAACTCACTTTTTTTACTTACTGACAATAAAAATTAATTTCCAATATAAGGAACTTTTATTTCCCTTTAACATCAATGTGGCTGAAAAATAACTGGTAAAATACGAAAAATCAGCCGAGTTTTATCATTTTTGTTTGATAAAAGTTGTATGCTTGATCGCCACTTAAATGATATGAAGTAATTTTTTCCTATTATTGAACTGGTAGGTATTAGTTTTATTGAAGTGGTAGGAAAATATAGACGATTCAAAAGTTAAGTTTATTTAAATAAAGACACTGAATTTGACTTTGACTTTGGACTTTTCAATTATGAAATCAAAACGTGAATACGAATCGAAGTGAATTACGATCTTTTCGTTTGAATATTTTTATAACAAAATTTTTTTTCCGTCCAAATACCGGACGTGATACCCTTTAAACACAGAATACATGCCTTTATGCTAATCGAGGGAAAAACATACTGCCATTGTTTTTCTACTGTTTCTAAACAATTAGGTACTTACCTAATTTTTATTTTCAGTCTTGTATATAAGTACATATATGTAATATTGTATTTTTTTATTTTTTTTACTAGTTTTTTTTAAACCAATCTTCCCCTCGTTGATGAAGAAAAAATATTAAAATTATATACAAGGTTATTTTTAGTTAATACATAACTCTTGTGGGGTTGATCAGACCATCAAACTGAACAACTTTCATTATGGGACCAACCTTCAAATCGCGAAAAAAATAATCAGCTGTTTCATACGTTTCGATGGAGTAGGATTGTACTTTTGTATGGAACAGCTGATTTTTTTTGTGATTTCGAGGTTGGTCCCATAATGAAAGTTGTTCAGTTTGATGGTCTGATCAACCCCACGAGAGGTTTTGTATTAACTAAAAATAACCTTGTATAATTCTCGTAGTCCACCCGGTTGAACCACGGGCAATAAAGTAACCAAATTAATATGTAATTACGGCCGATTTCAATAACATATCCTCGGTAAGAAATAGGCTTACTAAAGGTTTATGGCCTAGAATCTAGGCCTATCTAGGCCCTAGATATTTCTGTTAAATGACGGGAGATAACAAAAGGACATCATCCATGTTTCATATACTTTTGGTTCAAATATAAAAGTGCCGGCCAAAAGACAAAAGTGCTTTATTCTGATAGATTTTGTCCATCTAAGCATTTTTAGGGTTCCGTAGCCTAAATGGCAAAAAACGGAACCCTTATAGGTTCGTCATGTCTGTCTGTCTGTCTGTCCGTATGTCACAGCCACTTTATTCCGAAAGTATTAAGACTACACAGTTGAAACTTGGTAGGTAGATGTATTCTGTTAACCGCTTAACGAATTTAATACAAAAATAAGAAAAATAAAAGATTAAGGGGGGGCTCCCCATACATGGAACTGAAACTGAAAAAAAATGTTTTCTTCAAACTAACACGTGTTGGATGTTTATAGATAGGTCTTTAAAAATGACATTGAGGTTTCTAAGACAACTTTTTCTCAAAGTCAATCGTTTGAAAGATATTCACCGCCAAAGTGGGAAAAATGTGTGTCCCCCCCCCCCCTTTAACTTTTGAAATAAAAGAGTGAAAAATCTAAAAAAAATATATGCTGTAGATCTTAATAAACACTTTCAACCAAAATTGGTTTAAACGAGATATAGTAATTAGTTTTTGAGATATAGCACATTTTACAAAACCGCAAATATAACTTTGTCATTCATACCAACACTGTGAAAAACAAAGTTATTTTTGCAAACGAAAAATGATAGGTGGTATTAAATATGGTATGGTATAAGGTAACTACGGAACCCTATGGCGCGTGGCCCGACACGCACCTGGCCGGTTTTTTATTATGGCACCAAAGCTGTAGCACCGCTTCACATTTGTGTCAAAATGTATGAAAGGACAGATTTTTGAACTCAATTAAAATCAAGTACAGCGGTGCTACAGCTTTGGTGCCATAATAAGAAATGCTTAGGCGGACAAAATCTATCAGAATTAGCTTTTAGGCCAACTTTTTAAAATTTGTGCCAAAATGTATGAAAAGACAGACTTTTTGAACTTATTTAAAATCAAGTATGGCGGTGCTACAGCTTCGGTGCCATAATAAGAAATGCTTAGGTGGACAAAATCTATCAGAATAAAGCACTTTTTCTTTTTCACCGGCACTTTCACATTTGGACCAAAATGGATGATGTCCTTTGCCTAGTAACAGTTCCATAGTAGGCCTATCTTTTACTGAAGATAGATTATACGCGGTTAGTTTTTAAGTATATCTAAAAATGAAAGGGGTGTTCAGACCACGTATATGAACAACTTTTACTATGGGGCCAACCACGAAATCGCGAAAAAAAAAATATCTGCTGTTCCATAGAAAAGTACCACATCGACTCGACTATAATGTATGGAACAGCTGACTTTTCGCGATTTCGTGGTTGGCTCCATAGTAAAAGATGTTCATTTACGTGGTCTGAAAACCCCATTTAATTTTTAGATTTACTTAAAAATTAACCGTGTATTGAAATTGGCCGTTTAGTGTATCTACACTCGGCGTCAGAAAAATCGCACCTTTTCAAAAATTTCTTCAAAGTTAATTTAATCCTATCTAATTTGATAGTAAGTGTTGTTATATACTACTTCCCCTTCGGACACAGCCAACAGTCTCTAGAAACCGTTGCGTTGGAATAGCCGTTTGAACGGAATCAATTACATAGATTCAGTTTCCGAGCAACATTATACATTGGCTCATTTTTAGGGTACCCAAAGGGTAAAAAAGGGACCCTATTGCTAAGACTCCGCTGTCCGTCTGTCTGTCTGTCTGTCTGTCACCAGGCTGTATCTCATGAACCGTGATATCTAGAAAGTTAAAATTTTCACAGATGATGTATTTCTGTTGTCCCTATAACAACAAATACTAAAATCCGGCCAAGTGTGATTCGGACTCGCGCACGAAGGGTTCCGTACCAAAAAACGGTAAAAAATCATATTTGTTGTATGTGAGCCCCCTTAAATATTTATTTTATTCTGTTTTTAGTATTTGTTGTTATAGTGGCAGCAGAAATAGATCATCTGTGAAAAATTCAATTGTCTACCTGTTGTCGTTATTAATATAGAGCAAAAAAACGGCAAAAAATCACGTTTGTTGTATAGGAGCCCCCTTAAATATTAATTTTATACTGTTTTTAGTGTTTGTTGTTATAGCGGCAATAGAAATACATCATCTGTGAAAATTTTAACTATCTAGCTATCACGGTTCATGAGATACATCCTGGTGACAGACAGACAGACAAACAGACGGACAGCGGAGTCTTAGTAATAGGGTCCCGTTTTTACCCTTGGGGTACGGAACCCTAAAAACAGAATAAAATTAATATTGAGGGGGGCAACCCATACAACAAACGTGATTTTTGTGCCGTTTTTTGCTCGATATTAATAACGACAACAGGAAGACAGTTGAAATTTTCACAAATGATGTATTTTTATTGCCGCTATGATAATAAATACTAAAAACAGAATAAAATTAATATTTAAGGGTAGCTCCCATACAACAAACGTATTTTTTTGCCGTTTTTGGTACGGAACCCTTCGTGCTTACTCGCACTTGGCCAGTTTTTTAATTGAACTGTTGAAGTGTGTTTTCTCTTATCATCTTGATAGCGAATTTACCCGCATTTCCTAAATTGACCCCTTTTATTTCCCTTTTATGGCGGCGCAAGCAATAACGGTTTAAGCTTTTAATTATGGTAACTGTTATTTTGATTAAATCAAAAAATATTAATTGAAAGCTCATAAAATGTACTTTCAATAGATATCAACATTTACACCATAAAACGTTAGCTAGCAATAGCAGGTGGCCAAGTCTAAACTTATTTTCGAAGAAGTGCGATTTTTCTGACGTCGAGTGTAGTTCCTTTCCAAGTGTCTAATTGTCCATCTTCTGTCTAATCATAAAAACTCGCTTTTTTGTCTGCTGTGACAGTATACAAGTTACCTTTCCAACTCTGAATTCTTTATTGTACGTAACGAGGTAAATTATATGAGACAGGTTGTAGGTAATTTATACAATTATCAGCGAAAAATCAAATCAGCATCATAAGAATAAATAAAAAACCGACTTCAAAATCCCACTCTACCTCTAAAAACAAGAAATAATATTCAAATCACTAGATACGAATTATCATTGTAATAAAACACGTCTATAGAAGTCGGGTGGGGCTGGAGGACAACTTTTTTTTATTCTAACAGCCCCACCCGACTTCAATAGACGTTTATTACAATGATAATGCGTATCTAGTGATTTGAATATTTTTTCTTGTTTTTTAGAGGTAGAGTGGGGTTTTGAAGTCGGTTTTTTGTTTTTTAAAACAATTTTTTCTTTTTTTCTTTTTAGTGTAAGTACCTTCTGTATTAGATATATTATCTAGGTAGAAAAATCGGTTTGGCCAAACGTGAGATAATCACGGACAAACATGCATACGTGTCAAACTTAGAAGAGAACCTCCTTTTTTGAAGTCGGTTAAAATACTAAAACCTTCTTCTAAGTGTAACAAATACTTTTCTGAAAACTGCATCAAAATCGGTTCAGCCAAACACGAGATAATCGTGGACAAACATACATACATACAGGTCAAATTGAGAACCTCCTTTTTTTGTTTTTTGAAGTCGGTTAATAAAACTGACTTTATTTATTCTTATGCCAGCACACGGTTTCAGTGATTAATTTGAATACTTCGTGGAGCGTTTGAGGCCAGGTAAAAATAAAAATTAGTTTTTACTTACTCTCGATGGGAAATAAAGAGATCGATTTATTCACTTCTCAAGCTTACTTTCAAAGAACTAGAATTTCAAAGTGAAATTCTTCACTTGAGGGTAGGCTCACGGGTAGCTTCAGTCCCCCGTGACCACGGCAGCTGCAAAGTTGCCGAAACGTCGGGAAAACCAAAAATCAAACCAAATACCAACTAATTACCAAAGTACTTTTAATAAAACCGCGCTAGTATCCGTTAAAAATTGTTTTATTTCATGTAAAGTGATCGAGTTTACATCAGATCGAATAAATGGCAAAAATTTGTTATTTTGGTACATTGAAAACGGTTTCAATGTTTTCCATTGTATCCGTTTTGACGTTTACTCGATACCAAATTCGATCTCAGATTCTCGATAGCGTTCTGAAGTAGCCCCCCTATAGTGAAAATCCTACATTTTTTTTTATAAACTTAATGATAAAAACATTTTGTCTAAATTGAATTAATAACAAAAAGCCAAAAGTCAGATTGGTTGAACAGGACAAAATAAATAGAACTACGTCGAGATTCGGCTTCACGGATTTTTTTATCATTTCACTTCGACCCGAGAGGTTCACGCCTAGAATAAATTACTCGCTCCGTTTACGCACATGACATGAATCAGAGTTTTAATAAAATTCTGTTGTTGGATTTGAGAACTACAACTTACTAGCGGCCGCCAGTGACTTCGTCTGCGTGGAAAGGTTTTTTTGCTATCCCTCGGGAACAATACTTTTTTTCGGGATAAAAAGTACCTTATGTCCTTCTCTGTACCCCTGACAATGTGTATGCAAAATTTCATGATGATCGGTTCAATAGTTAAGACGTGAAGGCGTAACAAACAAACAAATAAACAAACAAACAAACTTTCGCATTTATAATATTAGTAAGGATGCCACAACCCGGGCACTCCATACAGGCGTCGCGTTTGGGGTTTTAACTACCTACCTATTACACAGACGCTACATAGTGACGTTTTTGCACACGCGCAACTGTGTGCGAACTATTGAAGGAGCACACGGATCGGCACACGAAACTCGTGCGGTGGGCGCCGGTGGGGTGAGGTAATTAATAGTGGGGCGGGGCGGAGAGTTTCCTTTCAGTACGGTAGTACTTATATCTATTCTGTGCTTATGCCTAGTCTTCCTTACTGCAACTTGACGACGCGCAATTTATGAGTAGACAACTACGTAATGCTTATAAATCGTGAAATTTTAATCGTTTGGTTCCCGCAGTGGGGTGGTTCCACTCATGATTACAAGCAACTTTCACTATGGGGGCAACTCTGACATCGCGAAAAAAAATCTGCCGTTCCATACTAGAGATGTTACGAATGTCAAATTTAACACATTCGCGAATGCGAATATTTAGGTTGCGAATGTGCGAATCCGAATGCGAATGTTAAGACATCAAGTATTAAAAAAAACATATAAATTAATAATTCAATCATTTTTATTACTACAACGGGAAAAACATTTACAAAATAATAATAATAATACTTATACATATAATTTATGTCATCCATTAGTGAATTAAATTTGTAAAAATTTGCATGCTTCTTTAATGCACATGTGCACTTTAATATTATTGTCATAGTCGAAGTTCAATAAAGTTGAAAAAAAAATTGCCATATATCACTTTTCTTTCCCGGTGCCATAAGGAAAAACTATATAATTATCACAAAATACTTTAAAACACAATGAATTATTTGTTTACCAAAAAAGGAATTACAGCAGACTGGTAACTAAAACAAAATAATCAACAAACCAAGCAACAAAGTGAGTACATCAACAAGCAATCACAATTCACAAACTACCCGCGTGAAATAAACGCTTTGTATTGATCAAATTGATGAAGTTATGCACATATTCGCATTCCCATAAAATTTGCATTGATTGATGCGAATGCGAATGTTGATGCGAATGTTTAAAACGATGCGAACCATTCGCATATGCGAATGCGAATGCGAATATTCGTAACATCTCTATTCCATACATTAAGGTCGAGTAGGTATTGTGCTTTTGTTTGGAACAGCCCACTGCGGGAACCAAATGATTAACATTTCAGCCTGTTATAATATTATAGTCTTTATTTGACAACATTTGTCATGCAACGACACGCAATTTTAGATTAGTAAGTTTAACAAAAATTCATCATGCTGCACCAACGTCAGACGCTGGTTTGTAGACACATCTTGTGTACTTAATTAATAAAAGCCGCCTCTATAGTCTAGTGGTTCACCCACCCTTGTAAGTATAAGGGGTTCAATTCCCTGGGAGGGTACAATTTGTACTCGGTTTGGTTGGGCATTTGGGCGTAGTCCGCCGGGCTAGCTACCAACATTTTACCGAAATCTGACGCGATAATAACAATTTAAAAATTGTTAGAGGTAAGATGGCCAGTTCTTCTAGATTCTGGGTGTAGTGTGCTTCCACCTTCGGCCTTATCGTCACTTAACATCACGTGAGTTGAAGGTCAAGCTCTATCCCGTTGTGCTTTAAAAAAATATGGGTGTAGATAAAGTATTGTATGCAACTGTACACTGTACATAATATAATAAAATAATTAGAATTAAAACACTAATTATGTGATACTCACCTGATGTAAAGTGATATGTATCCTCTAACTGTCTTATTCAGTGTGCGTTCGTTAAACTAGGGCCAAAGTTAACATGGCGTTAAACTGCAGACTAACGTCATTTTAGCGCAAATCTTATTCAGAGTGACAGTTTAACGTTTAGTCCCACCGTTTAAGGATTAAAAGGTGCATTGTGATTGGTTTACAAACATTAAACCAGGTTTTGTTAGAACTGTCTTGCACCCCAGTTTTGTGAAACATCTCTGAATAACTTAGTAAGGGTTTTGACTTTCCTCCTCCTCATCATCATTATATAATATAATCCAAATGAGTGTTATAATGTTGTACTGGATTTCATAATTTAACTTGTCGGGCGTGGCCGCGGGGAGGAGCGCGACATCCTCTCACTCGGATATTATAATATTGTATAAACTGACCGTTTCAGAACCCTTTATAGAGGTTTAAAGTATATTTATCACATAAAAATGGCAAATGAGTCATTTTCAAAAAAGTTGTACATAACACAAAGGAAACACAAAGGATTTGTGTAAAGTGTATAAAATCTGAATAAAAGGTTATCTGTCAGAAAGAGAACAATGTGTGATAACCCAAAGATGGAGTCCTGAAAGTAAATCTCTTGAATATTACAAATCTTCCTTTAACGTAAATAAATTTGGAGTACCGCAGTGTAGCATTTTGGGCCCACTATTGTTTCTCTTATACATAAATGATTTACCCAAAAGCATAACTCATGAATGTATTCTGTTCGCAGATGATACTACAATTGTAATCAAAGGTGATAAAAATGTAACCACAAATTATTATGAAAACAGTATTAACACAGCTTTATTAAAAGTTATTGAGTGGCTTGATGAAAATAATTTAAAGATAAACATCGATAAAACAAAATACATTCAGTTTGGTAGTTATAAAAGAAAACGTCAATCACTTAATATTAATTATAATGGAAAACTTATAGAAGCTGAAGAATGTATGAAATTTTTAGGTATAAATATAGATTGTTATTGTAATTGGAAGCAACACATATATGAGCTTTGCTCAAGGTTATATAGATTTGTTTTTGCGATTCGTCGAATAAGTCAAATTGTGTCACAGGATGCTGCTATCACTGCCTATAACGGCTTTGTAAATTCATCCCTGCGCTATAGAGTTCTTATTTGGGGAAATTCTGTTGATCGCGATAAGGCATTTGTTCTCCAAAAAAAATGTATTCGTGTCATATTTGGGCTTAAACAAACTGATTCCTGTCGACCTTATTTTAGAAAATATAATTTGCTAACACTATCTTGTCTCTACGTCTTTGATATATGTTTGTTTGTTCATCAACATAAAAATTTATTTATTCAAAAACAACAATTGACAAGTAGAAATCTGCGTTCTGTATATAAAAATAATCTACATTATCCACGGACAAATTTAGCATTAGTATCTAAGAATTGTAATATTATGTGTATTAAAATATACAATAAATTACCAAAAGATTTTAAGGAATACAAGTTTTCTAAATTTAGATCTGCTCTTAGAGAATGGTTAGCCTGTAAATGTTTCTATAGTATACAAGAATACCTAGATTATAAGTAGAAGTAGTGTAATTTTTTTTTTAATTGTAATTTTTTTATGTGTATACACCTGTAGAGGTAGGAATAAGTGATACTTTTTTGTAATTAACAACAACATCTGTTTTTTGTTACCTTGTTTCTGTGCACAATAAATATTCTATTCTATTCTAAAACAGTACTTGACAATTATCATCATCATATTTTTATTACTTTTTCTTAGTAAGCAAACAAAACATAATCGAAATTTAGTTATAGATAAGAAAATGTTATGCTAATATTAAAACATTTATTCATTCGGGCAGTGTACAATAGGCTTAAACCTTTGTGTAACGTTACACACGTTATACAAAGGAACTAAAATCGCGGCGTCAACATAATCTCAAACAAGTTGCAAAAAAAGTTCTTGCTAGAATGATTTAACTTTAACTTGAATTTGTTGTTAACGAATGTAACCACACTATTCAGTACAAATTAAAGGGTACTTTGATGTGCTAACCTATTAAATCCACGTTATACAGCAGAAATAATTTGCCGACAAAACTCGACCACCACAGGTCTAAGTCCAAATTATAAAAACAACATGGCTGTACTGTCATTTATTGGGTTGGTAGTACCGTAAATTATTGCCAGACCAAAATAAATTTAAGAATGCGTTCAGAATAGATTATTATATCCGTGGTTTTGTCGTTACACATAGGTGTTACAGTCACAAAGTAATAGTATTATAAAAGTGGACAAGTAATTGAATTAATTTTTTGGTGCTTAAATATGATGTTTTATAACGATTTTTCGATTTTTTTAATAGGATAAGCATCTCAGTTTTATATCACTCTAACCAAATTTAATAATAGTTTAAAGACGAAGCAACAACAAATGTTTTCACATGCGAGGGTATCAGTGAGACAGCATAATTGTATAGGAAAACAATGAAGGCCTCTTATACTTTTTTGTGATTTTCTATAATTTAAACACATCTAGGTAGTAACGGGGTATGAACTTCAAAGTTGAAGTAATATGTAACATTATGAACAGAAAAAAAATACTACAGGTTCTACATATTATTGTATTTTAATGCGAGGACAAGATATTTGAGCGTCATGTACAACTTTTTTGCAAATGACTCAAATAGTTCAAGATACTGCCAGTACACCGCGCTTGCGCGCCTGCAAATAAATAGTGACGCACGTTGCAAAGATATGCAAATCCAACGTTGCAAATAAATGCCAAATTGACACACTTACCAACGCCACCAACTTTAGGCTTCCCGTCCACGAGCGACTTTTTGTAGCTGCGATAATCGCGGCGTTAATCGCGCCGACTGTTGGCTAAGTAAAGTCTTTGTCATGTCATTTCGCGGGCGATTAGTCGTCAAGCTACTTTTTGTAGCTCATGGGCGTTTACGTATCGAACTCTGTATGTTCTATTTTCGGTGACAAAAAATCACTCGGCGATTAATCGCTCGTAGGCTTATTCATAAAGTCTCTGATCTGCGAGGGTTAAAATATTTTCTTGTAAACGCAGCATAAACACAGGAAAGCTTACGAAGCCTAAATAATACAATACACCGCGTACGAACAAAACCGAAGAAAATACGAGCGACATTGTAATAAATACTTTACTGTAACAGAACTAGAGCAGGCAGCGTCTCTCTCGTGTTATTAAAATTTTATACGTGAACCAAGCTCGTGGTTACATTATAATAATCGATGGTGTCACTTAGGAGCATATGAATATTTTACATAGCTCATAAGTGCTGCTTCACAGTAATGTCCGATCGTAAATTTCGGTGCTGCGTAATTTCGCGTAACTAATGTTCTTACTCGTAACGACAACGTTATTATGATAAATCAATTGCTCAATCATTATGAACAGTTGAGTTAATGATGCTATAACACTCTAAGTAAAAATGGCCACACACAGACGTAATTCCGTATTTACGTAATTCCGAACGCAGCTAATTCATACAAATGTCACAAACATGCGGTATTTTTCCGTGCGGAATTTTCATGAATTATCGATATTCCATTCAGAATTCCGAATCGGGATACCGTCTGTGCCTGGCCAGGCTAATACACATAGCTACATCGAAATAATATTAAACACAAGAGAAAACCTAAGAAAAAAAGACAGATGTGAATAAATTCTTAACAACTTTGTTGATTTTTAACTAACTACCTAGTGTGCTTTTATTTAAGAACAAATATAAAAAACTTAATTCTAAATACAGTATTTACAAATAATACAGGCTGGCAACATTTCACTTTCGGATGGCGAGGCTTAACCTCTGAGCGAAAAAGTTGCCAGCCCTGCGGTCCCCGGTGGCCTCGCAGAGACGGCTGGAGAGTTCTTTTATAAAGGATTTGGTCTCTGGACCCCATGGGCCCATTGTTTCAAAGCCAATGGGTGTGAATATGTAGCTGCCCCCGAGGTCTCGGTATTTATTACATTTCCGTGTTTCGGCGTTTGCGGCAGCCGAACCCGCACAACTGACAGTTGCCTGGAGATGGTACGGGGCCAAAGTGTCAACACAGGTCGCGTCCCACACCAGGCATCTGCCTTGTCTCTATGGGATTAGAGTCAACCCGTCGGGTCTTTTGCCATCAGAACGAATTAGTCCATTGGGTTACAACGTTGCCGGAGTATTTACTGTGACAAGAGCCCGACGGATCGCCTCGTTGAGGGAAGCGTGGAATCACATGGTATGCGACCAGCGCTCATTTGACAAGACATGCCATGATGCCCCAGCTAGGTGACAGTTTCACCACATCTGCAGGTATGGGTCTGGGTAGTATTGCCACCTAAGCGCAAATTGACCGATTTGTTCCGGATACGTCATGTTCCTGTCTAGTAAGGTGCCGATGTTGGGTGATGGTAGAGCGTTCAACCAAAGACCAGATTCTGGTTCGAAAACTGCACGCAAACGAGCGCGGTCAGCCGAATCTGTGCTGGTATTTAGGAGATCCTGCTGGATTGACTTGCAGAGGGGTTCGTCCTATTGTCTTTGGGAGGCGGCAACAATGGGTAATTCCTCGAGACAAGCAGAGGACCATTCGTTTGTAGCTTCTGACAGGCCTCCCACCTCTACTGAGCCTGACGATTGGCTTATGATTCTATTAAATAGGTCTGAACAACCAAATGAGGATGATAAGAATGCCGGGAGCGACACTGCAACCGCGCTGCGAATCCCCTATTCCGCCAAAACGGACCGGCAGTGAAGCCTGGGCCCATGCTCTATCTGTAAGGTGAGAATTTAGCACTTTCGAAATCTTTGATATGCCCATCTACTGTATTAAGTAGGTTCTTGTATTTCTAGAGATGGGAGCATCGCAATACGTAGGTGAATTTCGGCAAAAAAGAGGCAGAATTTTATTAAGGTAAGGGCCATGTGGGAATTGATTTCCAAAAGACGGTCGGATAATTGACGGAACCTTCAATTTGTGTCTGTAGGAATGGTGGGATGGATTCGTTTAACAAAGGTGCGCCCAATAACTGTAACGACTCCTTTGTGACTATTTTGATTATGGGGGCCACAGTAGTAAATTTACTGATGATGGTCTTTCTTTCGTCTGTGGGGAGAGAAAGTGGGATGTAGAGTCCGCATTTACTGGAATGTAGCTCTAAGTCTATAGCAGAAAAATGTGCAGTCAGACTGATAAAGTCGTCTAAAACTGTGTCCGGCTCACCCCCCAAGGTTTCGTCGTCCAAATACCAGGAATTGAATTTAGATTTTAAACTTGGATGGATGGATACAAAGGCTGAAAATTGCTGGGCCAAGGGGATCACCTTGCTGACAGCCTAGCGAGGATTGTAAGAGATGTTGTTTGTATACCAGGTTTGAAGGCTGACCATAACACTGCCATAGGTAAGGGTAAAGGGATGGAATGTGACCTCTCACTTGTGTCAAAAGCGCTCCGCGCTCAATGGAGTTTAAGGCGTTTTTTACATCCACTTTCAGAAGAATTTCATCCGTATTATTTTAATGTGCTTTTGTACCCGCCTTTTGTGCCTAGTGTGCTTTTGTTGCCAGAATAATAGTGATCTTAAAATTAAAAGACATAGAAGAAAAGTTGTCGTAATGATGATCTTTATCAAAGGAATATGAGCGGAACCGGCCGTAGGTAGTTTGAAGTCTAGTCAATGCGAAAAATACATTTTCTTGACCAACATTCTAACTAGGCCGTTTTTACATGCCGTAAATCCGTTAAATAGTTTTATTTGGATTATAATTAGAATGAAGAAAGAGTTGTGATAGTAAGTTAGGAATTGAGAAGTGGAATGGAACACCGCCGCCGTGTAGCAACCCACCATGAGTTGCTACGTACTTTGTCACAGCTTATACAGGGTGTCTCAAAACTTTGCCACACGAAGGGAAAGAACCTTAAATATTAAAGGTAGGAAATGTTACAGAAAGAAGAATTCATTTTGATTTTAAAAATAATTCTGAATTCTGAACTGCATTCAAAGATTATTGAAAAATCGCCAGAAATTAAACCCACCAAAAATAAAAAATAAAATAAAAAACGTTTTTCTATACCAATCGAAAAGGTCACTCATAAAAATTATTTTTTCTATAGTGATACAGCATCTTAAACAAAAGGAAGACCATGAAATTTAATATTTAAATTTTAATTACTACGGATTGTATCAATTTGTCTTGAACCGTATGCGATTTTTTTAAGTCTTTGAATGCAGTTACATTTATTTTTAAAAATAAAATGTAGTCTTCTTTCAGTAAAATTTCCTACCTTCAATATTTAAGGTACTTTCCCTCCGTGTGGCAAATTTTTGGGACACCCTATATACTTAGGGGTGAATAAATCAGTCCTCTTCTGAAATTCTTTGATTGCAGAAAAGTAAATAGTGTCAGCCCCAGTTAGTGCAGGTAGGTCCAATAAAATAGTCAGAAATCTGGTGAAATTAATCCCTATTTCCACATTCGCCAACTTCCTTTTTGCCAATTCCTAATTCGCCAATTCCCGATTCACCAATTTCAATTCTTCAATTCCCGATTCGCCAATTTCTGATAATAAAGCCCGTTACGTTAAACGTGTATGACTAGCAATCTCAAAAGTAACATTTTTATAACCTAGTGAGCGGATTGATCATGTAGTGCATGGCGGCAGGAGACAAGACACTTTACGTAATCACCAGGTCATCGCTGTTTAGAAGCACTCAAGGCGGAACTTGACAGACTGATCGTACTCGATCACGTTTGTTAAGCAACGCTCGGTCCAGCCAGGTATCGGATGGGAGGCCGTTAAGTGGCAAACAATCATTAAGCTAAGTTAGAGGCCTTACAGGCGGCTTGATAAACTCTAACACCAGACGTGGCCATTAATCCTCATTCGATAAGAAGATCGCTGTTTTGTACCTAATTTGCATTAATATCAGCTGCCTGCTCCGTCATTCCCGTACTCAAAACTGCAGGCATCAATGCCATATAAAAAAACAACTGCTGACCAAGTGTTCCTAATAAAGGTGTACTTAAAATGCTTTAATAATAGATCTCAGACTCACCTTACATCGCAAAATAATAACCATTTACGGTTTATAAATTCGACCACACCGCTAATTCTAATTACACAATTTTAATAAAACTTTAGTGGAATTTTTAGGGCCCATAGTCTAGTATCTTTAGATGGTATCATTACATTCCCTCGTAGTCACTGCTAGAAGTAGATAGCAAAACTGCTTAAAGTATTTGACACATTATTGCTATATTCTTCTTCGAATAACTACGAGGGAATGTAGTGAGTGATACCTTCTAAAAATGCTATACTCCGACTCATAATTCGGTGCAGTAATTTGACAGCTCAAACTGTCAGTTAGTAAAATTATGTTGCCACCTCATGTCTACTAGTGATGCGAACAAAAATCAATGAGGGATTTTCCAGGCAGCGTTCCTTAAAAATTTACTAGATGGCGCTGTCCAATTCCTGGCAGTTGAGTATAGTATGAATGAACGTGGTACAAATAGTCTAACCAAAGAGAAGCATCGTAAAAAAAATACGTCTAAAATTTTTACAGTATCAACTGTTTTTTCTTTATAATCGTTTGAGTCCGTATATAAGGTTCTTGGTTTTGCGGCGACAAAAATGATGTTGAAGATAATATTAATGAATGTAAGCTTAGCTTATAATATGTAGTGTATTGTGCAGTTGTACTTGCCTTTGAATGACCGCTTTTTTAGGGTTCCGTAGTAAAAAAAGGAACCCATGTAACTTATACGATTACCTATAAGATCGTTCAGTCCATCCGTCCGTCTGTCAGTCCCTGTCTGTCTTTATTTTATTGGATAAGGGAAAATACAGCTCAATAAACCTAATTAGTACGTATTAATGAACAGGGGCCCTACCGCCCAAATGACGTCGACTTCGCCGTCGGCTTCATTTGACAGATGGATGTAATACATTGCTACTTTTTTTGGTAAGTTTTTATTTGTACCAAAAAGAAGTAGCAATGTATATCATCCATCTGTCAAATGAAGCCGACGGCGAAGTCGACGACACTTGGGCGGTAGGGCCCCAGTACGGTCATGCTAGGCAGGCTGGTAATTAAAAAATATATCACGTCAAAAAGTTGTCTTTTATGCGATTTTCAGAGGGGTACAAGGGGAACATTCTGCGAAAGGGACATTTTGCGAAAGGGATACTCTGCGAAAAAGACATTTTCAGAAAGAGACGTTTTGTGAAAGGGGCTATTTGCGAAAGGGACGTTCTGCGACCAGGGGACATTTTGCGAAAGGGATATTCTGCGACGGAGCCTCCTTCCTGCATGTACGCGACGGTCAGGCATAGCTTGTCAAACACGTAAATTTTTCGGCAGTTCAATCAAATTTTGATCATCTAGGGGCGATGGCTTGACATTAAGCACGTAGGTATCACGTGATTACTGTGGCCTAGATTCCGGCAAACATCTTGATGCTCTTTCGACGGAGTGGGGATGAGTTCGCATATGTGCACTTACGAACGGCCCATAGCGCGCGCGCGCCCACCGCCCGCGTACCTCACCGCTACGCATACCCAAAACACGTGTTCTGCGCAACCCTTACCCGATTTCAAGATGTTTGCCGGCTACTGTATCAAAGGTAGGCCACGCCCCCAAATAGTAGTGGTAGTGGTAATTACGTGTAAGTACATGCTAAAAGCCATGCTTGACCGTTTAAGGGGTACCTACATTATAGCGCTGCTAGAGTCCAAGAACCGTAGTCTTGCTTGATTCATTGTTCGATGGTTATCGGAGTCCAAGGAAGTTACAAGGTCTTCACGCATAGTAATAATACTTAGATACCTCAAAGCAAAATATACTTAGGTACTAGTGAATAATATTATAATAAAATAATATTTGTCATTTTCAATATTCACAACAATTAAGATTATTAATATAATTGAAAAATATTAGAAAAAATTGACTCACCCGTAGCAGCTCAGACGGGCTACTGCTACGGGTGAGTCGATTTTTTCTAATATTTTTCAATTATATTAATAATCTTAATATTTAAGTAGCATTGTGAATGCATAAAATCTAAAAGTTTAAAAATTCACAACAATATTACAGAAAGATTACAATGAAAACAAACTGTCATTTCTTTATTACTATAGATAGCACCAAGAACCTTATATTCATATTCTACATTCATATACCATAGTATCAAATTAAGGTTGTTGGGAATTGGACAGCGCCATCTAGTAGATTTTTAAGGAACGTTGCCTGGAAAGTCTCTCATTGAATCGTTTCAATTAGTTGTGGTAATTTCTTTTGCTATTAGTTTAATTAATCAGTTGTAGGTAGTAGTTTAGTTAGTTTAATTATTAGAATAAAACAAAATGCAACATTTATTAGCTTTATTTAAATAATTGCCAAATATTATGAATATAATGATACACATTTATTTTTATTTTAATGCCTTACGGAATAAGGGAATATAATATTGTGAATGAAAAGAGGTTTAATAGGTTTTTTGGTTCGAATGAGGGCTTTTCAAAATGACAATAAAACTGTAGGCTCGATAGATAGCGTTGATAAAAATGTATATGTCAAAGTAATTTTTTTTTACTAAGCTTCGAAGAGTACTCAGGCAGGCAGGCAGATGTGCCAACCATAAAATGTTTCTCTTTGGGCAGATATCAGCCAGCGAGATCTTTGGTAGGGGGCGTTTATTTTTAAAAGCCAATTTTGACACTTCTCTTTCCATCAACTCCATCTAGTGAAGCAAATAGTTACTTTTTTTTTAATGTCACTTTGAAAAGCCAAAGCAAAATGCGTGGTGGATAACAACGGCGACATTTTTGATAGAAAAAAATGTAGCTGTAGTTATTCACCACGCAAGTTGCTAATCACCCCACTTTACGGTACCTAAGTGTATGATTGTTTGTTAATTTTGAGTATGAATTACAGATAGCAATAAAAATACAATGCAGTGCCTACTCGGTGACACTTGAGTAATTGCGATAAAAATGTTTTAATAATCATTTTAAAAACGTATTCACATTAGTGCCGTAAAAATCGATAGAATAATGCGTCATCAAACAATTGACAATCGCTGAAACATAAAAAAAGAAGTACCTATTACTCGTAAAGAGGTCGCATACATTTCTGGTATGCAACCTGCGTGGTTTGGACTCTGAACAGTATGCAACCATATTGTTTTAAATGCCGGATCCCTTTATTTATCATTAAATCATATTTAAACATCGATATTAATGTTCGGGATTAAGTGTGATTTAATAGCATAATGTTATACCCTCTTATAGGTAGTATGCCACATGTCGCTCGTTAAGAAAATACCACGCCGCTGATAGTAAAAATACCACGCACCACGCTATCGCCATTTTGTTTTATTTGACAGCGTGGTCATTCGTCATCTTACCCTTGGTCTGAGTGCTAGAATGTTTCTTTGTTTTTGCTCACTGCGCGAAATTTTTGTTATCACTGTTTTTGTTTAAGTTTCTGTAACATTGTTTTTAGTTAAGTATGCTATTTTGTATTTAAAAAAAACACCATTGCAATTAAATATTCAGTTATGTTCCATCCTTACTAATAATATAAATGAGAAAGTCCATTTGTTTGTTTGTTTGTTTGTTTGTTACGCCTTCACGTCCTAACTACTGAACCGATCATCATGAAATTTTGCATACACTTTGTCAGGGATACAGAGAAGGACATAGGGTACCTTTCATCCCGAAAAAAAGTACAGTTCCCGAGGGAGAGCAAAAAACCTTTCCACGCAGATGAAGTTGCGGGCGGCCGCTAGTAATATTATAAATGCGAAAGTCGGTTTGTTTGTTACGTCTTCACGTTTTAACTACAGAACCGATCATCATGAAATTTTGCATACACGTTGTCAGGGGCACAGAGAAGGACATAGGGTACCTTTTATCCCGAAAAAAAGTATTGTTCCCGAGGGATAGCAAAAAATCTTTCCACGCAGACGAAGTCGCGGGCGGCCGCTAGTTAATATTTAAATAAAACATGTGCACGTAGCATCACAGTATTCATAATATTTGGCGGTTTTATAAACCTGGTTTAAGCATAAAGCCTATAACAGAACACTTCTGATTTTCAATTTCATTTCATTACAATATTTATATTCTAAATAGTTTATTTAAAATATACCGATTTTTAACTGAATGTTAACTGAATGAACGATTATTTTGTCACGTCACTACTTTTATTTTGTCCTAAAGTGGTCACACTGGAGCTGTCAAAACACTGCACTGAATTACATGTCGGAGTATAGACCATGTGGGCCATAAAATTTCACGTAAAGTTATATTAATCATTCATTTTCTATTAACAACTTAGAAAATAAAACCCCTGAGGGCACCACTGTCGATAGTATGGCCACATTAATTAAACTACACGAAGTGCCACATCAAAATGTAAAAAACCGGTCAAGTGCGAGTCGGATTCGCGCACGAAGAGTTCCGTACCAAAAAACGGCAAAAAATCACGTTTGTTGTATGGGAAACCCCCTTAAATATTTATTTTATTCTGTTTTTAGTATTTGTTGTTATAGCGGCAACAAAAATACATCATCTGTGAAAATTTCAACTGTCTAGCTATCACGGTTTATGAGATACAGCCTGGTGACAGACAGACAGACGGAGGACAGCGGAGTCTTAGTAATAGGGCCCCGTTTTTACCCTTTGGGTACGGAACCCTAAAAAATGGATGAAATCCTAAATGTCAAACTGATAGTTCTGTCCTGAAGATTCTGAAGGCTTGGGTTGGGGCTGCCCCGGCTGCCTCCCCGCGCCTGCATATTTCTTCCATAACGTTCTGTTTTAGAAAATTGTAACGAACCATGGAGTTAAGATAAAAAGTAAATTTGCAAACAATATTTTTTTTTTAACAGAAATAAATTTCTGGATTTTCAGTATATAAACGAAGATCACGCGGGAAAAACAAAGAATGCCAATTTTTTTTACGAAATTGAACTAATAAAGTTTTTGCCTTCATCCTACTAATATTATAAATGTGAAAGTTTGTGGGTTTGGATGTTTGGATGTTTGTTCCTCAATCACGCAAAAACTACTGAACGGATTTGGTTGAAATTTGGCACACAGATAGCAGATAGCCTGGATTAAAACATAGAATTTTGCACTTTTTATCCCGATATTCCCACGGGAACGGGAATCACGTGGGTGAAACCGCGGGCGGCCGCTAGTAATATATATATTTATCTCAAAATACAAGTACTTAAGGGTAGGTACGTAGTATTGTTGTATGATCTGTGACTACGGGTCTATGAGCTAAGCCGCGGACGGACAAAATTTGATTACAGACACACAAACAAACACCGGACAAGTGTTTAACTATTGAGTAAATAAAAGCATGTAAAAAAGAACTTTTACCATTGCCAGTCGAAAAAAAAAACGTTTAATTCAACGATGAGAAATGAATAAAAATATTTTTCACCTCCTCCAGCATGAAAAGGGCGCATTTGACGCGTAAAAACTCGCAGCAAAATCTATTTTTGCTGCGAGCGTGAGGCACTTTGCCTCACGCTCTTTTAATTTCTTATACCAACTTTTAAAATAATAAAGAAATAAAGTGCCAAGGATGAGACTTGTTAAATTGATATGTGAGAAAAGGATAGATAGAGTGCTTTATGGTGTCATTCATGGATTAAAAAGTTAAAAAAATGCACGGATATACCTACCAAGGAGTTTTAAATAAGGATTGTTAAAAAAGAAGGTTGATAATTCGAAATAAAGAGTATGGACGAAATGAGGTCGCATGTATGAAATAATATTTATTTCATACATGCGACCTCATTTCGTCATTTTCGACCTCAAAAGAAGAAAAAATTATGAAATTTATCAACAAATTAGTGTTTTATGATTATAAATAAATAAATAAGATGGGATATTAATGAAAAAGAGAAAAGCACAACGTAATAATGTAAAACAAAATGGCGGGAATATACTTTATGAATAAAATTTTTCAGCATAGGTTTGATCGAACTATTTTTGTCATAAATTACAAAAAAATTGTGCGTCCAACGATGAAGATAGTTGTCTAACTCCAAAAGAATTGAGTGAACAAGTTTCTAATGCTGTAATTAAGCTTTTTACCAGGAAACTCACGTAATTTTTTTCTCGCTGGTAAAGGTGAAAAGTTGTATTGTATGTTTTATACGAGACCAAAATTTTGTTCCGCCTCGTGACTTTAAATCACTCACTGTGCTCAGTAGTCTATAATATAAGAATCTCTCGCTACGCTCGTGATTCAATTCTAGACTACTTCGCTAGTTCGTGATATAAAGTCGGCACTCGCAGCACAAATTGATTTTGGTCACTTGTATACCAAATAACAATTGAATTTGGAACAAGAGCGCATCATAATATTATGTACAATAAAAGAAAACGTGCTGAAAGTACCTACTGGCTGCTATGGAGCTATTCCATAGAGCCATGTGTACACAATAATAAAAAAATCCCGCCAATTAATAAGGTTCTTTTTAGTGTCTTATCTTTGGGTTCTTTTCAATATATTAGAGTATATATTAAAAATATTAGAGTCTGGTACGATATTCAAAATATTCTGGAAAAATTCAAAGTCTATACAAACTGATGAAATGGACTGATGCCAGACTGATCATGTAATTTCCCTCTTAGTGTGGTTGTTTTATGTCATTGGAAAACTTCTAGTTTTACTATTTTCTAATGTTTAATATTACCGATTACTTACCTAAATAATAAAATGAGATAACTATAAATACCATAGGTATAAGTACTGCTAATTATTTTCTCGCAGTCAACGGTAAAAAGTAGAGTACACAACTCGTGAAAAAAATTCATTTCGGTCCTTTGTATGCCTCGCTTTGCTCAGGATTCTACTTCTGAATTCTAGAACTCTAAAATCCTTCGCTGCTCTTGGGATCCATATTAGTCCCTCGAACTAATTCCCTCTTTTTTCACTTGTTAGAAATAAACAAATATTTATTTGCATTATCCTAAGAAGGTTACATTTTAAGATGGTAATTATAAATTAGATTAAGCTTATTTAGCCATCAACAAATAGCAAGCAAATTTAAAAAGAGAAAATAATAATTATAATAACTGGATTGATCTTAAATTTTAACATTATTATCATTTATATAATTTAACAACAGTTCTAATTTATGAATCGGTTACTCAATTTACATAATGTCAAAAGAAATAATAATGAATTAATTGATAACATATTACAACAAGTAAAATAATTAATAGGTGTGCCAATAACAACAAATAACAAAATGTTAACAATTATTTAAGTTCAAATAGTCATTTACGGAATAAAAACACTTATCCATTAGCCAGTATAGGGCGCTATTGAATCCGTTCTTAGGCAAAACTTTAATGGGTTTTGGTATCTTATTATAAGATACCAGAGCGATATTTAATATATTGTATAATCAACTATTTTAGTTTTTAATATTTTTTTTATCTCATTGACTTTTAGCTTCAGTAGTTAAAAGTGAATATTCGAGCAAGTTGAGACCTAGCTGAAAAAGTAAAAAAATAGGGTACTGGCAGAATCGTGTCAGTCACCTGAGTTTATGCCGTAACTTTGATGTCTAAGAGCACCTTACGAACATCTGCGATGGCTGCCGAATTGAATTTCAAATTTATGCGTCATTTTGCGTCATAAAGCGTAACGGGCGAGGTGATCCGCGTAATGCGACGTTACGTCATGCCGCTTTTGCCGCTTTTGCTGTCGTATGTTAATGGGAATACCGACAAAATGTCTTAAGACTGATTTTGTGATGTCGTTTATCAGATTTTAGGATGTTTTTTGCATGTGGAAGGTATAAGCGTGGTTTTTTCTATAAATATTTTTCATCATAATCTAATAATGACTGCACGTACCTACCTTATTCTTTTTCACAGTTCTATGAATAACAACCTTCATCATAAATGAAATCGGATGAATCTGCATGTAACGTTTTACTTATCACTTACTTGGTAATGTTAAATTAACTGCAAAATAATAATTATGATTCTCATTTCCAATATTCTTAAACAAATTTCACCGTATATATTCATTGGGTATAAAATAATATATCCTTCATAAGAATAAACAGCCCCACAGCAGCTATAAAGTTTTGGATATACGGAACCGCATGGCATTTACATATAACAAAACAGATATGATAAAGCAAGGTATAACATATTTATAACGTTACGAGTATGTTAATGAAGTTTTTACTTGCACTAAAGATTGTAGCTCATGTCGTGTATTTACATCGCGAGGCTGGCTTGCGAGCCATTGCCTCGCAAGGCAGTTTCGCGAAGTGAAGACGCATTTAGGTACCTTGCGATCTTGCGCTGCCCGCATCCAGTGGCTTCCCGCGACCTTCACCAGATCGTCGGTCCACCTTGTCGGGGGCCTACCCACGGAGTGTCGTCCGGTGCGCGGTCGCCATTCCAGAACCTTTCCGCCCCAACGGCCATCAGTTCTTCTCGCTATGTGTCCTACCCATTGCCACTTCAGCTGAGCAATCCTTCGAGCGATGTCGGTTACTTTAGTTCTCCTGCGGATCTCCTCGTTTCTGATTCGATCACGCAGGGAACGCCGAGCATGGCTATCTCCATTGCACGCTGGCTGACCTTGAGCCTCCTTATGAGACCCATAGTTAGCGGCTACGTTTCACTGCCATAAGTCATCACTGGCAACACACACTGTTCATAGACTTTCGTCTTGAGACACTGAGGTAAGTCGGACGCGAAGATTTTTCGAAGCTTCCCGAATGCTGCCCACCCGAGTTGGATTCGACGAGAGATCTCTTTCTCAAAGTTGGACTTACCTAACTGGACTGCCTGTCCTAGGTATACGTAGTGATCAACAACTTCAAGTGTAGTGTTCCCAACATGAACTGGAGAGGGACCAACATGGCCATTTGACATAATTTTCGTCTTATCCATGTTCATCTTGAGACCCACTCTTTTGGAAGCACTACGGAGATCTTCGAGCATTGTGTTCAGCTCTTCCATGGTCTCAGCCATACATGGTGGGGCAACTATCCTTAGGCATCTATCCTCAAAAAAAGGGTTCCACGAAAAGTTAAATTCTGCAAAATCTGTAGTTGATAGATCAAAAATAAATAATTATGATTCAACATAAATGATTAAGCTAGCCTACATTCAAAGAAATTATTCATATTAATGAATATTTTTTTTAATTAGGAGGCCATTTCAAAAGGTAGGGCATCTATCCCGGTTTCACCCTACGCTAGCGGGAGGCGGGGGAGTCTAGTGGAATACAATGACTGTCACATGACGCGCGAGGTATTTAGCTTTATAAGCAATAATTTTGATTTTTATATCTACAATTATCTAAAATTGATTTATGGCCAGCTTTTAGAGTCAAATACCCGCATGTGGGTCGATCAATCTACGTTCAAAGGCATGCATTTATTTCACAGTCCACATTCCATTCTCCACAAGGGCAGTCGAAACAGCAAAATTCTTGCTAAAGTCCTCAGAGCGTAATTGTATACACTGAGAGACATACAGCATAAATCATTTCGGGCGTCTGCACATAGACAAAGCTATGCCACAAATGTAATGCACTCAGCGGTTCCAAACGGAAAACCTTAATTTCTCAATCGTGACTGTAAAATTTGACGCGTAGAATTTAAATGAGAACTTTACTAAAACGTTTCGTCGTGAAAACTGAAGAGTTCGCAATTAATCTATTTTGACGTCAGGGTTAATTTTATGCAAAATGGTGGGACTGAGCTACGTATATTTTTCTTTCTCTAATAACACGCTGTGACATCTGTCGACTTTTTACTGTTTTTCATAAGTACTTCAGACGTTTTTGGCGTATCATTATCAAGGAATCGAGTTACGGCACTTTTTTAAAGTTCCTTATAAAGTGGTTGTGATGGAATAATTATTACTTATTGATTTACGTTGTAAAAAATAAATTCGTTTGAAGTATATTATTATTGAATTTTTAATCAATAATTTATGGTGTAGTTTCACCTGCGTACGCATTTTGTACCGGTAGTGCCTATATTTCAAGGCTATTCTCATATCGCCGGCTTAGAGCGAAAACCAACTAAATCGATTTTTGAATTGAAAACTTCTTTAGCGGCGTTGTACGTACGCTTTTTTGTATGGGAAAAAAATGTTGAACTCGCGTCAGTCAGTCAGGATCACGTGATCCTGATCGAAAATTCGTAAGAATATGTAAACACTTGTGTCACCGTAGCAACGCGCTAATTTTTAGGGTTCCGTACCCAAAGGTAAAAACGGGACCCAATTAATAAGCCTCCGCTGTCCGTCTGTCTGTCTGTCGCCAGGCTGTATCTCATGAACCGTGATAGCTAGATAGTTGACATTTTCGAAGATGATGTATTTCTGTTGCCGCTATAATAACAAATACTAAAAACAGAATAAAATAAATATTTAAGGGGGGCTCCCACCATAAAACAAACTGATTTTTTTTTGCTGTTTTTTTGGTACGGAACCCTTCGTGTGCGAGTCCGACTCGCACTTGGCCGGTTTTTTTAATTCAATGTCAAAACTGTAGATTTTATGTCAAGCTATGGATAAGACTTTCGTACAATACTGTTCTGTATTCGTAAATTCAAATACAGAGTAAATTCGTAAGACGGCATTTCGTGCAAAAAGTTTTCACTTCTGCCGGCACTCCCGGAGTGCAACCCGATTTTTTTTGGTGAACTTTGTCGCTTTTTCTAGTGGTAGAACTGACCAAGCGCTGTGACGCTAAATTGTTAATTTTGCATTTTTATCTACTGGTAAAACTAAGTCAGTTACCCAAAAAAATATTTAGCAATTATAACAATATTGTAAGCTGTAATAGTTCAATTTATATTTACAAACTTAAAGTTTATAAAATTAACAACAAAACTACCTGCTTTTATACCTCTAATGTCTTGACAAATGTGTGAAAAAAGGACACAAACTTTCAAAACGCATTTACTCAAAATATTGTTTGTGCCTAAATGACCGATTTAGTTGGTTTTCGCTCTAAGCCGGCGATATACAAAAAAAAATATTCATAACCGTAAGTGCTTATTCTTCAATCATGAATAACTTTCCTGAGATAGAGAATTAAATATCTTTAATCTTACCTTAACTGCCATGTTAAATTTGGATTCTAGAATACGAGGAAAGTTCTGAGGTAGACGAGTTGCAGGTATTGCGGATATTCATCTTAATTGTTTATTTTTGTAAAGCTCGTCAAATCACGAAAAAAATAATTGGTTGTCTACACTATAAAGTCGGTTTACGGACGATAGTTAAATTATTTTACATGCTAACGTCATAAGTCATAAGAAAACATTGGTATTCACATTAAATATTTACTTCACTTTATAAACAAACAGTTGACAATGCGTCACAAGCCAAACGCTGCGGAACGTGACAGCGGAACGTGACAATTTTTCGTGAATGCAGCCGGCGTTCATCAATTTCTAATTATAAAACGTTATCAAGTCAAAAACGTCCCATAAAGGTAATTTTCGAAAAAAATAAAAGTATAATAATTATTTATTATACTTTTATTTTTTCGACGGTTATAAAGTATGCTCAAATTAAAAAAAAAACGGTCAAGAGCGAGTCGGACTCGCGCACCGAGGGTTCCGTACAATCATAAATATACTTGGATATGTTATTTTAGGACAGTCTTTAAAAAAGTAGGATAAACGGCAGACAGGTGGAAGGGCGAACAGGCGGACAGTTAATTTACAAATGCTGCTTATGGTGACTGAAAAACGTTTCAGCCACTCCACATTGCAAAATGTTTATATTACTAGTCCATCAGCCATTTTAATGTCCCCACTGCTGGGGCACAGGCCTTCCTTATGGGTGGATAAGGAGGACGGGACATAACCCACCACGCGGGCCCAATGCGGATTGGTGGGTGTTAACGACTGCAAATGCAGCCGGGACCAACGGCTTAACGTGCCTTTGGTCCCGGTCCAAAATTTATTACCTCGAGTTCCTCCGTGCTTCGACGGAGGAGCTCGAGATAATTAATTTTTTGTCACCCATCCCATGACCGAACCTTGCGAACGTTGCTTAACATCCCCAATCGCTGGTCCAGGCGCTAAACCACTGCGCCACCGAGCTCCTCGTTATTATTATATTACTATATAGTAATATATATAATTACTTAGTAAAGTATGAACTTATTCTTCGTTTATTCGTACGGCAAATAGTAGGTAATCATAGTTGAACCAGCCACCAATTTATTATTGTAGTGTTAGGTTGCGCCATCTCTTGACCCATAGTGGAACTACTTTTTGCCCTTAGGTTAGCATGCTTAGGACAGCGCCATCTGTTGACTGGTAGTGAAACTAAAAAAAATTTTGTTTTTTGAATTTCTAAAAAAGTGTGTTATATTGAGACATCGTTTTATTTTTCCTGTAATCTTTACATAAACTACTATCACATAGAATTATTTCAGATTTTTCTCTTTGCAAACTTCGGAGATAAGGGGGGGGGGGAACGATATTTTTTTTACATTTTTCATCATAAGTCGAAAACTATGCGGCCTAAGAAAAAAAAATTGTTTTAAAATGTGCAAACAGCGCTCTTTCATATGATACCCCACATGCCCTAATCACCTCACTTAAAATTTTTTAAGACCCCTTTTCAGTCCCTGTTGTAAAAAAAATATTAATTTTATTATTTCTTTCTTATTTGCAAAATAGTTAGGCAAATGTCATCTAAAACTATTCCAAATTTCAAGTTGATACCATTAGTAGTTCTCGAGATATCCAGCTGTGACAGACAGACAGACAGACAGACAGACTGAGTCACACCATAAGGGTTCCTTTTTTACCATTTTGGTACGGAACCCTAACAAAACTTTTTAAAAACGTGACCAACACAGATTTTCCAAATTGATTTACGTTTAATAGGTACCTATGTGAAACTGCTAGGTACCTATTTAAAATATAGATGATGATGACCTTTTCGTATGGTATCAATTTGCATTGTTATGAAAATGGCAGCAGTTAGATCAGATTTTATGTAAACGAAGCTAACACAAAGAATAGAATGATCGAAAATATAAATCAAAATCCAAATTGCTTTTATTTTGCATCAAAATAGAGATAAGAATTTAAGGGGTTTTAAACAAAAATAATGGAGGTTGTTAATGCAAATTGTATAAAAAAATTACAGATTATTTAAAAAATATCAATTATTGTATTGCAGTTTACAAAGTGGTTTTTTAAAATTAATACTTCCTTACTAATATTATAAATGCGAAAGTCCGTTTGTTTGTTTGTTTGTTTATTTGTTATTTTGTTACGCCTTCACGTCTTAACTACTCAACCGATCATATTGAAATTTTGCATACACGTTGTCAGGGGTACAGAGAAGGACATAGGGTACCTTTCATCCCGAAAAAGTATTGTTCCCGAGGGATGGCAAAAAAAACCTTTCCACGCAGACGAAGTCGCGGGCGGCCGCTAGTATTCTAATAAAAAAAATGTTTTTCACATAATCCATTTTTCTTATATTCATTAGAGAATTTGCATTTTATCTTCTGAACCGATAAATGAATTAATTTATGTGTGTTACCTTAAGCGTACAAAAAATAAGTATTATACATGATTCAAGAATGGGGCCGCAATTTGAACCGTCTCTCTGTTATCGACGAATCTGGAATTCGGCGAATCTGAAATACGACGAATCAGGTACATAACGAATCCGGAACAAATCAATGATTTCAATTTTCTATTTTTGTTGTACTGAACTTCGTAGCTTTTTTTAGCGTCCCCGCTGACGGGCGATTAATCGCTGAGCGATTTTGTGTCGCTGAGAATAAAACATACGGAGTTCTATATGTAAACGCCCACGAGCTACTTTTTGTAGCTGCGATAAACGCGGCGTTAATCGCGGCGATGATCGCGTCGCTTTTTTGTCGCTGGCTAAGTAAAACCTTTGTCGTGTCATTTCGCGGGCGATTATCGCAGCTACAAAAAATCGCCCGTGAGCGGTTACGCTTAATCTTGCTGAAAATGTCTAATGGCCGTGAATGTGATGAAAATTTGATTTCGCTCGATATTTTAGATACAGCGACGACGGAAAGGGAATCGACCAAGGTAATACGGCAATACCAGCAAAGTATCTCGCTTTTTTTACACGACTGCCCAAAAAGGAATATTAATGATAATAATATAGGTAATAATAATAATGTGTTTAGGGTTCATGTATGTTTGTGGGTAAGTGAGTTTCTTTATTCCACCATAACTTCTAAATGCCTGAACTGATTTGGATGAATGGGTTATCGTTAGAATCCTTGCAGTATCCCGAGTGACACTGGCTATAGTTTTTTTAAAAAAACTTACTTTCAAAGGTGTTTTTTTTTTCTATTATTACAATACTAGCGGCCTCCCGCGGTTTCACCCGCGTGGTTCCCGTTCCCGTGGGAAAATCGGGATAAAAAGTATTCTATGTTTTAATCTAGGCTATTTCCTATCTGTGTGCCAAATTTCAACCAAATCCGTTCAGTAGTTTTTGTGTGATTGAGGAACAAACATCCAAACACACAAACTTTCACATTTATAATATTATAGTAGGATGGGCATCTAATGAAAGGCCTTGATGAGCACATTCCAAAAATATATAATTTGTTACTAAAATGTGTGAAATAAAAATAATATAATTAAAAATTATTAAAAACACGACTGCCCTGCCAAAAAAGAAAAAAAGGTTAAATAACAAGTGTAATTTGCAGTCGGGGGACCTCCAAAATTTTTTCCATTAAATGGTCCCCCGACTGCAAATTACACTTGTTATTTAACCTTTTAGCTCGTTTTCGGCAGGGCATTCGTGTTTTTTATATTTTTTAATTTTATATTTTTTTTTAACCTTGATATTTTATTTAGTAGGTTAAATCCCAAATTGTATGAGTGTAGATAAAGTAGGTTAATTTTTAACTATATCTAAAAATGAAATGGGGATTTCAGACTACGTAAATGAACAACTTTTACTATGGGGCCAACCACGAAATCGCGAAAAAAAATCAGCTGTTCCATAGAAAAGTACAACATCGACTCGACTATAATGTACTAGCGGCCCGCCTCGGCTTCGCACGGGTGCAATGTAGTTACTAAATGTAAAACTGTGCTAACGTGGTGTCAGTGTAAAGTTATCAAATTATTATACTACAGGATACATATACCTAGGAGGACGACATATACCTATACCACGTACATACGCAAGAGGTGTTATAATATAATTGACGTGTGTGTGTCTGTCTATCTGAGGCAACCTAGCTCCCAAACTTATGGATCGATTTTAATGCGGTTTTTATGCATAGTTTAAGAGAAGCGTACAGACGGCGGGAAGCGACTTTGTTTTATACTATGTAGGTATAGCTTTTGCCCGTGGCTCCGCCCGCGTGGGAGTCGGTAATCGTTGTAAGTCTTCCCTTGGAAACCAATGATCGGGATGAAAAGAAGCCTGTGTTAAGTATTCCAGACTTTAATCTAAATCTGTGCCAAATTTCTCCTAAATCCGTTCAGACGTGATTGAGTATAATATTATTGAGTAGGTAACAAATCATGAACAACATCCAAACATCAAAACTTTCACATTTATACAATTTTGTGATTATATAGGTAATAGCTGCACCCCGTGGTTTTACCCGCGCAGTCTGTCGATTCTGTAACCAAACTCGCATCTCACTTCACTTCGCGTGAATTTGTTATTAGACATTTGTTTACTAAATGAGCTATTTTACTGATTGCAAAAAATTTAGGTAGCCTGCGTAGCTATCTTTTGTGATAAAAAAAATTTCTTATCATTATCTTATTTATGATTTAAAATTCCCGTGCAGTGAAGTGAGATTCGAAGTGGGGTTCGAGTTTGGTTATAGAATCGACGCCCTGTTAACGATTCTGTATTAGTTAGGTAGGTACTTAATAAAATTTATTAGCAGTAATTTAACGAAATAAGTATAATAATATTATGTTACATTTAATACTTACCTTATAGTTAAAAATTCTAATATCTTTGCTTAATAGTTATCTTCTTTATAAATAAAAATTGATGTATGTGTATTTGTTTCCTTTGCACTCCTAAACCATTCAACCACATCGGATTATGATGAAACTTTGGTGAATGTTTGGTGAATTGTTCTCTTACTACTGAAAAGGTTTCTGGCTAAAAAAACGTGACATTGCAACGCATGCCGGGCAAAGATTTATGCCGGGTGCAACTAATGTTGTGCATTATTATCAGGCTCTCCATCGAAACACTTCTCTAAATACCACATTCCTTGTCACGTTATCTGATATTTGCCAGATGTTGCCGTTTTATTTGACTAATATTTCGTAAAGTAGTGAAAATAGGGATAAATCTTATACAACATTATAAGAATCAAAGCTTGTCTTGAAAATCGGGAAAATTAGAGATTAAATGTCAGCCCGTGCAGTGACAACTGACATTTATTTTTCTTAATCATTCAAAAGCACTAAGAAGTTTTGATTCCGATTTCGAAGTCAACCACCCTAAAAATAGCTTTCTTCCCCTTTTCAACCCTGTTAAGGGATACATTTCAAAAAAATACGAAACATGTGTTCAATTAATTTTGTAAAAGAATGTCTATGCCAAATTTCAAGTCAATCGGGCCAAGGAATCGCGTTCTCCCATACAAACTTTGCCACCCTGTTTCACCCTCTTAGGGATTGAATTTCGCAAAATCCCGTCTTAGTGAGCACCTACACCCTAAAAGGGATCCCCATGCAAAATTTGAGATTTCTAGCACTTGTAGTTTCTGAGATTTCGTGATGAGTCAGTGAGTGATTTACGCTTTTATATATATAGATGAAACAGCTAATTTTTATTTCGCGATTTCGTGGTTGGCCCCATAGTAAAAGTTGTTCATTTACGTGATCTGAAAACCCCATTTCATTTTTAGATATACTTATAAATTAACCGTGTATAAGTTGATTATGCATCAGTTTCATAAACTACTATTATCTATATACACTTTTAAACTTTCGCGTTGCATTTTATTACATTAGTAAACACAGGTTTTAAACGCGTTTTTAACTAACCTTTTCCCGACGGCCGACTAAACAGATAAGATCGGCCACGTTTTACGTGAATACTCTGTACCGACAGTTTACACTCCTGGCATAAAGGTCAACAACATATTGGGTACGCCGAAGGATGTCATACCATTACAAACACCTGGCGTGTACAAAATAGACTGCAGCTGTGGTAGTTGTTACATTGGTCAGACGAAACGAACTATCACTGAAAGAGTCCGTGAACACATCACAGCTGTAAAAAACCGCCAAATTAATAAATCAGCGATTGCAGAACATTTGCTGAAAAGTGGCACAAACCACTGGATCGAGTTTCATCGCACGCAGGTTCTTTCCACTGATCGACATTTTTATTCACGAGTCGTACGTGAAGCGATTGATATTAAAAAACATCCAAATAATATAATTCACTTCTCAAGCTTACGCGCTCACTAGACATGAAATAAAACACTTTTTAACGGATACTAGCGCGGTTTTATTGAATGTACTTTGGTATTTAGTTGGTATTTGATTTGATTTTTGGTTTTCCCGACGTTTAGGCACCTTTGCAGCTGCCGTGGTCACGGGGGACGCTCACGGGTAGCTTCAGTCCCCCGTGACCACGGCAGCTGCAAAGGTGCCGAAACGTCGGGAAAACCAAAAATCAAACCAAATACCAACTAAATACCAAAGTACATTCAATAAAACCGCGCTAGTATCCGTTAAAAAGTATTTATTTCAACATCCAAATAACTTCAATCGGGAAGATGGCCACAAATTATCTGAAGTGTGGAATCCAGTAATTGCAAACGCACTACCTCTTTGTTCGCGGTCGGCTAGCTACCAGAATACGGCTATGATACAGAATAGGGACACCGTTAGTATTATGTGCGGCGGTAGTTGGAAAAACTGTTCGAAAGTGGATGAAGATTCCACCGCAGAGGAGGAGGCGTAACACCGTAGCTCCAGTCAGCCCGTGACCACGGCCGATGCAACTCGGTTGAAACGTCGGGAAAAGGTTAGTTAAAAACGCGTTTAAAACCTGTGTTTACTAATGTAATAATATTATCTACTTTCATATCGTAAAATTCGAATTATGAATTTCAAAGCGAATTTATATTGACATACTTTATACACGCAATACCGAAAAAAAATAAAAAGTTATTTTTTAACATACCTTCGCTAACTGAAGTATGCTATAAAATAACTTTTTTTTCTCATTACGATACAGGGCAAATCCAAGAAGAAGGCAGTGCCGCGATATTAAAAAACAACAATGTTATTTCCACATACTTTCCATGATTAAAATGTGCTCTATGGTGATCGATGACTTAGCGTAACGATTAGTCTGCTGGAATGCACTACCTCATTATTATTTTTTCTAATAGAATACGCGCCATGTTTTGATTTTAATTTTTACTTTTGCTTAAAAATGTCTGATAGTAGTGAGTGTGGACTCCACCCGATATTTTAGATGCGGCGACGGAAAAATGTCTTACTTAACCTAAGTAAGTAAGTACCTACCTAGTCGTAGAAAGTCGAGAAACTACTTACCTTACTTACCTACTCTTTTTATCATTGTTAAATTATTTTGTAGGTTCAATCACAAATTGTATGAGAGTAGATAAAGTAGTGTATGAAACTGTACATAACTAGGTATTAAAACACTCGTGTGATACTATTAAAACTCATGTTTTAATACCCCTCATTATGCCTCAGTTTCATAAACTACTATTATATTATTTGATTGAATCAGGCATCACTTGGCGAAAGTCCCAAACCATTTTGAAAAACGAAATATATGTAGCTTACTTTCGCAAACAATACATGCAAGATGCAACGCCCGCCCGCCCGCAAAAAACTGCACATGCACACCACAAAATATCAGTGCACAATACCTGCATTTAGCCAGACAGCAACACACCTTGCACCTTCACCAATTAGACTACTCTACACGTGTTTCGCCCAACCCGGAGCATCCTCAGGAGTTAGATCGTGCGTAAACCAGCACCGAAATATTCAGTGCATTTTTTTGCAGGCGGGCGGGCGGTGCATCTTGCATGTATTGTTTGCGGAAGTAGCTACGTATATTTCGTTTTTCAAAATACGAGTAGGTTCTATTATATTTACTTGGAAAAAGGTATGATTCCGATGTCTGCAGCACTGCTGCGCGACACTGATGCGCGACACTGCTGCGCGACACTGCTGCGCAACAGTGCTGCCGAGCTCGGAATGTAGTCTCATATAAACCCATAGAGAATGTATGGGGACCAGTGGTGTTGCGCAGCAGTGTCACGACGATTCTCCGCTCACATCAAATTGAGCCTTTCAAACGTAACATTAGGGTTCAATTTGGAGCACACAGCACTGCTGCGCAGCACTGCTGCACAGCAGTGCTGCCGACATCGGAATCATACCTTAAGACTGTAATCTTCATAGTCGGTTTAATGACATTACAGTGTTTCAAAATTCAGTTAATTCATTATATATTTTCAGTAATGTTGTGGATAGGCCCACAGAATAAACGATGTATGCGTCATGCCCACAAGTGGGCCAGACGCTCATCAATCTCAAGGGAGGTAATCTGTTACGAAATGAATTCATTTTGGCCGCACAAATAATAAGAAACTAAAATCGTTCCCAGTGGCAAATAAGGCTGATTTATCATTTTCCTCCTAATGACTTCTAGTTTATATTTTGTGTGTTATTTAATAACCAGTGGGTCTTGATTCTGCTAATGTTAGTCTATCAGTTGTGCCTCAATGGTGTTTCAATGGTATTGCTTTTAGATAAAGTTCTTCCCCTGGCCAAAGTAACATCAGCCAGCTGCGCAGAGCGGCGTGGCAAGCGAATTCAATAATCACTGCGCGCTATCTCGATGGCGGCCTCTCAGCTCATTGTCACGACCGCGCAGTGATTACCGAATTCGCTTGCCGCGCCGCCGCCCGCCTTGGCTGGCTGAAGCCGGGCCGTAAACGCTATCTTTGCTTCGAAACATGTATGGATTTGACGTTTTAAAATTCGATTATTAGTGACGCCTTTATGTCAATCCCATACATATTTCGAAAGCGATAACAAAGATTTGCATTACTTTGGACAGGGGGTCTTATAGCTAGAACAAAAAAAATAATTATTGAAATACTATTGAGTTAGCATTAGCAGAATTTTAGACCCAGTCTAATAATGCAGCTTTTTGTTATATTGATAGCGTTTTCTCTGTAGCTACTCGTGTTTGTCTTTAAACACATTACCAACCTAATACCTAGTACTAATGTACAATGATTCAAGTATTCAATTAAGTGCTTAGAGATTACAAAAAAGTAAACATTAATGGTAGTTTAGACCCTAATCAAATGACGTGTGGGGTTGAGATTCCGTGTGGACCCAATGAGGAAATCGTGGAAGGTGATCAATTATAAGGGGCTACTCAGTCCCTCCCTGGAGTAATTTAGGGTTAGGTTTATTTATTGTAATGGTTTATTGTAAAATGCTTAATAATAAAATGCATGTAGTATTTGATCTTGGGTTAAAAAATCTGTAATGTCGCAAACTTGGATGTAGAAGGAGTATTAGGATCGGGTGCAAGTGCTCAGTAAATAACTACCCACTCAAGTATACCTATCCACTTATAGTTTTAATTTCCTGACATTTGACTGTAATATAAATATTAGTAATTTAAACTTCACAAGTTATTTAGTACTAAGTTTATATTTCGGGTGTGTGCTAGGCGAAATAGAAACACCGGATCTATGATTCAAGCCTAATTTGTATGCAGGGTATAGGCCTCCCACTTGGACGAAATATTCGTCCAAGGCCTCCCAGTAAGGCATTTGATGTTAAAATTTTAGTATGCATTTTTATAAGTTGCAGCAGATTGGTGTGCGGGGCCCAATTTTGGAATGGTTACGAGATTATCATGAAAAAAAGACATACATTAGTCAGTGAAAACAAAATAAATCAATTTAAATAATGTTTATTAAATTGAATCCTCCAATTTCTTTAAACCTTTTAACCTACCACCAGCTGTTCGGACGTCTTTTTAGGTTTCAGTACCAAAATGGTAAAAAAGGAACCCTTATGGTGTGACTCAGTCTGTCTGTCTGTCACAACTAGATATCTCGAGAACTACTAATGGTATCAACTTGAAATTTAGAATAATTTGAGATGACATTTTCCCAACTATTTTCAAAAAAGAAATAATTAAAAAAAATTATATCTTTTTACAACAGGGACTGAAAAGGGGTCTTAAAAATTTGAAGTGGAGCTACTAGGGCATGTGGGGTATCATACGAAAGAACGCCGTTTGTACGTTTTTAATCATTTTTTTTTGTTTTAGGCCGCATAGTTTTTGATTTATAATGAAAAATGTAAAAAAAAAACACCGTTCCCCCCCTTATCTCCGAAGTTTGCAAAGAGAAAAATCTGAAATAATTCTATGTGATAGCAGTTTATATAAAGATTACAGGAAAAATAAAACGATGTCTCAATATAGCACACTTTTTTAGAAATTATCAAATTTCTAAAAAAGTTAACATTAGTTCCACTATCGGTCAAGAAATGGCGCTGACCTAAAACTGCAATACTAATTTTAATATTCTACTCTGAAGTGTGGTTTAATGGTGCAATTATGATAGTACGGTACCCTCGGTGCGCGAGTCCAACTCGCTCTTGACCGATTTTATTTTAGCTGAGAGAAGAACAGGCGAAAGAAACTCGTCAGCTTTATCAAATCAGATATTTACAATCAAATCGTTACAAACTACAACAATATAAACTTAAAAGTTATCAGTTAATCTCTTTATTAAACTATGATACTAGTTACCGTAAGTGTATGTGCCGGCTTAGAATAGCACTACCCCCTCTCATCCCGTGGGTGTCGTAAAAGGCGACTAAGGGAACACAGCCATCAGGAGACGGGCAGCAGCGTCTCCAAAATTCTTGGCCTACTGCGATCGCCAACCCGCCTGCCAAGCGTGGCGATTATGGCAAACCCCCTCATGAATGGACACACAAATAAATTGGCCCCCAGTCCCCGGCGGCCCCGCTATTCCTAGCTACGGTAGCGGCTATGGTAACGGCGGGGCAGGGGGTGCTAAGAATCCCCGGGTGCGGATCGGCTACCACCAATCACGAAAATTGCACCTGGCAACCTATAACACGCGCACACTGAGGACCGACACGAAGTTAATCGAGTTGGAAGAAGTTATAAGCAAGTTACGCTGGGACATCATTGGGTTATCTGAAGTCCGAAGAGAGGGAGAGGACTCGATAATCCTTAATTCCGGTAACTTGCTGTACTACCGGGAGGGCGACCAACAGTCCCAAGGTGGTGTCGGGTTCATCGTCCACAAGTCCCTTGTCAACAACGTGATTACCATCGGAAGTGTGTCGACCAGGGTGGCGTACCTTATACTCAGAGTATCCAAACGGTATTCGTTGAATGTCATACAGGTTTACGCACCGACCTCGACGCACCAAGATGACGAAGTGGAGGCTATGTATGAGGAGATCTCTAAAGCCATGCATAGCTACAAAACCCACTACACCGTTGTGATGGGGGACTTCAATGCAAAGTTGGGGAAACGATGCGGTGATGAGCTGAGAGTGGGGCAATTTGGAGTTGGGCAACGGAATGACAGAGGCCAGATGCTAGCCGACTTTATGGAGAAGGAGAACCTCTTTATGATGAACTCATTCTTCAGAAAGCCGGAAAGCCGGAAGTGGACTTGGGTCAGTCCGGACGGTACAGTCAGAAATGAGATTGATTTTATCATGTCGACGAAAAAGCAAATATTCAATGATGTCACTGTGATCAACGCCGTTAAGACGGGGAGCGATCACCGATTGGTACGTGGCACATTGAATATCAACATAAAGCTGGAAAGATCTCGACTGATAAAATCAACACTCCGACCATTGCCGGCCCATATCCAAAACCCCGAGAGCTTTCAACTCGAACTCCAAAACCGTTTCGAAGCCCTTGAGAACAGCATAGATGTGGACGATCTAAACAATATGGTGGTGGATACTGTCCGTACGGTAGGGTCCAAGTTCTTCAAGACCCGCCGTCCCAAGCTAAAGAAACTCTCCGACCACACACTCCTACTCATGGATCAGAGACGTGAAATGAGGCTCCAGAGTTCAGTAGATGCTAATCGTTATCGGCAGCTTAATAGACAGATATCTAAGTCTTTGACGAGCGACCTTCGCCAATTTAATACGAATCGTATTAAAGAGGCTATCGAGCGGAACAAAGGCTCCAAAGTGTTCGCGAGAGATCTGTCTATTGGGCAAAGCCAGATGACGAAGCTGAAAACTGACGACGGACGCATCATCTCAGCGAAGCCTGAAATCCTTAGGGAGATCGAGAGTTTCTATGGGCAGTTATATTCCACGCAGACACCCGTTGAAAGCAAGGCTAAAGACCCCAGAGCCAAGCTTACCCGACACTATACCCAAGATATCCCGGACGTCAGCATGTACGAGATTAGTATGGCTCTCAAACAGCTGAAAAACAACAAGGCGGCGGGCGACGACGGAATCACTACAGAACTTCTGAGAGCGGGCGGTAAGCCGATACTTAAAGTCCTCCAGAAGCTTTTCAATTCCGTCATCGTCGAGGGCAGAACGCCGAAGACATGGAACATAAGTGAGGTGATTTTGTTCTTTAAAAAGGGTGACAAGTCCCTCTTAAAGAACTATAGACCCATCTCGCTTCTGAGTCATGTCTATAAGCTGTTTTCGAGAGTCCTTACGAACCGTCTCGCTCGCAAATTCGACGACTTCCAACCTCCCGAACAAGCCGGGTTCCGAAAAGGCTTTAGCACCATAGACCACATCCATACGCTGCGGCAGGTCATACAGAAGACCGAGGAGTATAATCTGCCACTTTGCTTGGCGTTCGTGGATTATGAGAAAGCCTTTGATTCGATTGAAACCTGGGCGGTGCTGCAGTCTCTCCAAAGGTGCCAAGTGGACTACAGGTATATCGAGGTGTTGAGGTATTTATACAAAAATGCCACCATGTCGGTCCGAGTACAGAACCAGAGAACAAATCCTATCCAACTGCAGCGAGGTGTGAGACAGGGAGATGTTATTTCTCCGAAACTGTTCACAGCTGCGTTGGAGGATATCTTTAAACTCTTAGACTGGAAAGGACTCGGCATCAACATTAATGGCCAATACCTAACACACCTTCGTTTTGCCGATGATATAGTTCTAATGGCTGAGACGTTGGAGGACCTGAACACAATGCTCGAAGATCTCCGTAGTGCTTCCCAAAGAGTGGGTCTTAAAATGAACATGGATAAGACGAAAATCATGTCGAATGCCCATGTTGTGCCCGCTCCAGTTCATGTTGGGAACACTGCACTTGAAGCTGTTGACCATTATGTATACCTAGGACAGGCAGTCCAGTTAGGTAGGTCCAACTTTGAGAAGGAGATCTCTCGTCGAATCCAACTCGGATGGGCAGCATTCGGGAAGCTCCGAAAAATCTTCGTGTCCGATTTACCTCAGTGTCTCAAGACGAAAGTCTATGACCAGTGTGTGTTGCCAGTGATGACTTACGGCAGTGAAACGTGGTCGCTAACTATGGGTCTCATAAGGAGGCTCAAGGTCACCCAGCGTGCAATGGAGAGAGCCATGCTCGGCATTTCCCTGCGTGATCGAATCAGAAATGAGGAGATCCGCAGGCGAACTAAAGTAACCGACATCGCTCGAAGGATTGCTCAGCTAAAGTGGCAGTGGGCTGGACACATAGCGAGAAGAACCGATGGCCGTTGGGGCGGAAAGGTTCTGGAATGGCGACCGCGCACCGGACGACGCTCCGTGGGTAGGCCCCCGACAAGGTGGACCGACGATCTGGTGAAGATTGCCGGAAGCCACTGGATGTGGGAAGCGCAGGACCGATCGTCGTGGAAATCCTTGGGGGAGGCCTATACCCAGCAGTGGGTGTCGTGCGGCTGATATGATGATGATGATGATGATGACTAGTTACCAAGCAAATGCAAAAGAAATCTGTCTATAAAATATTTTATATTATAAATACGAAAGTCCGTTTGTTTGTTTGTTTGTTACGCCTTCACGTCTTGAACCGATCATTGTGAAATTTTGCATATACGTTGTCAGGAGTACAGAAAAGGACATAGGGTACCTTTCATCCCGAAAAAAAAGTATAGTTCCCAAAGGATAGCAAAAAATCTTTCCGCGCAGACGAAGTCGCGGGCGGCCGCTAGTCTGTCTATAATGTACTTTACTTATTATTACTACAAATAATCAGAATAATCACTAAAATTGGGAATGAAAATTAACAGCGATTAAGATATTTATATTATTTTTGTAAGAACTGAATCAAAATTAAATATTAAACAATACATGATTTGATCACATTATTACCAAACGTAAACAAAAAAAAAGTATAAGGCAAAGGCAAATGTTCATACAGCCAAAAATACAATGATTAGAAAATAACACCGAAAGTTTTACTTAAAATCCGTCAAATTCGTCGAGTCCACGTTTACTAGACATGTTTATAGAGCCAAAAAGCATTGATTGCTAAAAGATCTAGAAAGCTGCTCTAACCGCTCAAACGTTCTGGCAAGATTAGTCACCAAACGTCCTGGCAAGTTTTCTCACCAAAAAAATTCAAAAAAAAAAGTGCGCAAAACGTACTGGCAGGAAAACTTGCCACTTCGGACAGTCGGTATAAAACCCCTGTTTTTAGCAAAATTATCCTGTTCTGTGACTAAATATTTGTCATATGGCAATAATACACTGTAAGAGATTTATGCTAATCTAAAAACCGACTATGGCAATAGAAATTTCAATGAGAAAATAATAGTTTCTTCGAAGATTTAATGGCGATTGTTATTGTTTCGGACCTAATATTGCTTTTTGAAATGGTAGGATCTTTCATACGAGTGTTTTACGATCCATAGTCGTGAGAGTAATTGCTTAAACGATCTCTTTGCTAGTTGGGTTGTACCTTAACTATCTAATTTAATAGGGTATTCGACAACATTGGAAATATACTGCAAATTGTGGTCATCCTAACAGATAATGGCGTAAAAAACATATTTATTCAACTTATTTAATTATTATATAGACTAAATTAAGTCTATTGATTGATTAATTTCACCTAGAAGAATGCAATAATTTTTGAATTTTTTTCTATGGCGAAAACGCTGATTACTGATGACGTCACTTGCCTGTAAATAAATATGGCTTCAGGCGTTTGACATGACCATAGACTTAGGATCCGCGATTGATGGCTGTCAAGTGGCTAAGGATATTACAATGTTTACAGGCTTGTGACGTCAACAAGTGACGTTTCCAGCGCCATAGCGTTTTTGGCGCAGTTTTAAAATTTTAAACTTTAACATTAATTTTTTAATAAAATCCATAGATTTTTCCTGAAATATCAATGTGGTGCGCTTATTACGTACTAAGGAATAATTTAAAATGGTTTTCCAAAATTAGTCAAATAGCCTATTACACAGATGACGATTCATCATTTATAAAAAAATAATAATGAAAAAAGAATAAATCAAAACAAAAAATACGAAAAACAAATATTCTTTCTTTGCGTATAAAATTGCCGATATTTTGTCACATACATAGAAAATAATAACATTTATGATTTAAAAAATCCTTACTAATATTATAAATGCGAAAGTCCGCTTGTTTGTTACGCCTTCACTTCACGTCTTAAATACTGATCCGATCATCATGAAATTTTGCATACCTACACGTTGTCAAGGTTACAGAGAGTTTTTTTTTGTACTTCATATTGTCGCGAAAAGTACTCTTCATCAGGATTCGTAACTTTGTTAAGTTGATGTACCCAGTATCTTCTCTGTCGTCGTTTATTTAATTTGGCGTAATGTCTACATAATAACAAAAGAGCTATTCACTTATCGCGATCCATATAATATCGCAGAGACACGTGTATCAAGACTCACGAAACACAGATAAAAATAAAAATAAAAAATAAAAAAACCGGACAAGTGCGAGTCGGGCTCGCCCACCGAGGGTTCCGTACAGACCTACATCTATACATAAAATAAAGCTATAGAAAAGTTGTGTCGGTACAAAGGAAATATTTTGAAAAAAAGTGGTTGGTAGTAACTAGTTTTTTATATGAAAACTGTACTACGGAGAGTTCAAGCTTTATCCTAGGTTCTACCTACCGGAATTATGTGAAAAATTGCTTAGTTTATAAGTTGGACTCCAAGCTACCAAACTGTAAAAAAATACCATCAAAATCCGTTCAGCAGACTGCTATATATAGATAACCATTTGAAATCCTTTGTCGCCACGTAGAAAATAACCCTTCCAGGGATTACGACAAAGAATTGACCACGGGCGAAGTTTGAAATGGAATAGTACATTACTGCAGCGGCACTCAAGACAGGCATTGAAGAACATACGTTAGTCCATCAATGCCTAGTTGCGGCCAAGGCTTGTGTAGTTTTTAAACTTTTAACTTTTTAGTTTTAAAAGTTTTAAGCTTTTTATTTTAATTTTAAATTACTTACAGTAATTGAAAAAAAAATGGAAAGTGGAATGTGCACATAAAGGCCTTTCATTTGATACACATATTGAAAAAAAATAATCCGGTTTTTTCATTTATTTCCAGTTTTTCATTTTTTTTCCAGTTTTTTGGAAAGTGCTCATCAAGGCCTTTCATTTGATACCCATATTGCAAAAAATTTTTTTTTTTTTTTTTTCAGTTTTTTTGGAATGTGCTCATCAAGGCCTTTCATTTGATACCCATATTGCAAAAAAAATTACCTTTCTTTTTTAATTTTTTTTTTAGTTTTTTGGAATATGCTCCTTGATGAGCATCCATCCATGATACCCATAGGTATTGAAAAAAATTTTTTTTTCGTTTTATTTTTTTTTTTATCTTTTTGGAATGCGCTCATCAAGGCCTTTAACTTGATACCCATATTGCACCAAAACAGTTTTTTTTCGTTTTTATTTTTTTTAAAATTTTTTGGAATGTACTCATCAAGGCCTTTCACGTGATACCAGTATACCGAATATTAAAAAAAAAATTTGGCATGTGCTCGCTCATCAAGGCGACATTTGATACCTATATTTGTGTTTCATTGAAAAGTTCGCTCCATTTCTGAATTACACGTGTGTAGTTTTAATAGAAACATTGCTGGACAGACGCCGGCAATTTTGTACGAAAATCCATTATAACACGTTAGTAATGGATTCTCATACAAATATTGACGGCGCGGTTTAGGTCTGTCCGTAAACTCTGATTTAGCACGAAGAAGGTTGTCAAAATAATGTTCGAATTTCCAAGCATTTTTGAGAAAAAATAAAATAATTACAAACCCACCGCACCTGTATAAAATACAAGTACTGTTGATTGTCAACAGATGGCGCTGTATATCGATAGTACACTGTATAATGTTCTGTGAAATGGTTTTATCTATCGCAATGTTATTAGAGAAAATGGGTGTATTCCAACAGGACCCTTTGGTTGTGTGAAGCCGAGACTTTTATTGTAGTGGTGGCTACCTCGGCTGACCTTACCGAGTAAACTGTCTTGATTATACTTGGTGCCAAATGCTCCAAGCAACATTGGAATGCGATGCACCCGCATTTTAATGTAAACTGAAACAATCTGCCACTGAACTATTCAACACTTGACACTGGCAAAAATTACTTCCAAGAAGAAAGTAGATTGCCAAAACAAAAATAAGAAGAAGAAGACCCCCTGTCATACAGCGTGACACACCGCCATGTTGCGAAAATATTTAGAGCCAAATTTATTACTTTTTAATTTTATTTTTAAAAGTAATTAACTATAACAATATTTGAAAGGATCTGAATAATTAATAATAATAAATATTGATATTTTTAAAAGAATTAGTGGCGCGATTAATCCAAAAGTAATTAGAAGTTAAACTATGACCGCGCAATGCCGCGCATACCGTTGTTTCACCAAGATGATTAATAATTACGTATTTTAATGACCATATTTTATTATGATTTAATTACAAATATACAGTTTTCAGATTTATTCCTGTAAGTGTAGTATAAGACACTATTACCTGCCAAATTTCATAGTTCTAGGTCAACGGGAAGTACCCTATGAATTTTGATTCCTTTGTCGGGGGACCTCTTCGATTAAAAATTGTTCCACAAAACGGTCCCCCGACTGCAATGACACTTCTTATTTAACTTTTGTTTGTTTTTAGCAGGGCAGTCGTGTTTTTTTTTTATTTCACACATTTTAGTGACAAATTATATATTTTTGAAATGTGCTCATTTCATTTCATGCTCATATTGTAATAATTGAAGATGACTTTTTTTCACATTTGAAAATGGCGTCATACAGTCGCCATATTAACTTTTTTCAAAAAAAAAAATATAGCCAGTGTCACTCGGAATGATGTAAGGATTCTAACAATACTCCATACATCCAAATCCGTTGAGCCATTTGGAAGTTATGGTGGAATAAAGAAACTCACATACCCACAAACATACATGAACCCTGAACACATATACACTCTGTAGCGGCATCTACCGTACCGCCGCACATAGCAACACGGTTACAACAAGATTCAACCACCATGTTACTAGATGGCGCTAGTGTCGAATGAACACAAAGATTAGTAAGGAATAACACCTCGTAGTATGGAGAAGATATGGAGAAACCTACATCTCGCTGACGGAGTTTTCTTAGCGACGCAGCATATATACAACTGCCAACCATCATCGGTTGGACCGCGGTCCCCGGGCTAATACCACCCAGCCCGGAGGAAGATCTTCCACTTTGGCCTTCCTATCAGTGGCTATCCCCTCTCCATACTACCCTACTACATCTCCTTCTTTTTTGCTTTGGGCAGTCGTGTAAAAAAACCAAAACCGGTCAAGAGCGAGTCGGACTCGCGCACCGAGGATCCTGTACCATCATAATTGCACCATCAAACCACACTGCAGAGTAGCATAGTAAAATTAGTATTACAGTTTTAGGTCAGCGCCATCTCTTGACCGATAGTGGAACAAATGTTAACTTTTTTAGAAATTTGATATTTTGTGCTATATTGAGACATCTTTTTATTTTTCCTGTAATCTTTATATAAACTGCTATCACATAGAATTATTTCAGATTTTTCTCTTCGCAAACTTCGGAGATAAGGGTGGGGGGGGGGAACGGTAATTGTTTTTTACATTTTTCATCATAAGTCGAAAACTATGCGGCCTAAAACAAAAAAAATATATTGAAAACGTGCAAACGGCGCTCTTTCATATGATACCCCACATGCCCTAGTAGCCCTACTTCAATTCAAATTTTTAAGACCCCTTTTCAGTCCCTGTTGTAAAAAATATATTTATTTATTTATTTATTTCATAATGTCATCTTAAACTTTTCCAAATTTCAAGTTGATACAATTAGTAGTTCTCGAGATATCCAGCTGTGAGAGACAGACAGACTGAGTCACACCATAAGGGTTCCTTTTTTACCATTTTGGTACGGAACCCTAAAAATACTACATATTGGGATCAAGTGAGTGACACTTATGCTGTAATGGGACTCATTCGCGAAGTATCTAGTTGTTTAACTTTTAAAATTGTTATGTTATGAACAAATAAATAAAAAAAAATATGTAGGTAAGTATAATGTTATCCAAACATGAACCGAGAAATATATTGATACTTATTATTAATTAATTAGTTCGATCATTTTTTTTATTTTATCTACTGATCAATGAAACAATATAATATTTTGTCAAGTAATTTTAATTTGAATGTATTCAACACCAGTATTCATGCGGCGAAGTCACTTATTATCATTAGTAGGCATTTCTTCAATGACGAATAATTCCGTTGTTTTCTCTTGTCAAATTATACAATTGATTTTGATTCATTTGCTAACTTAATTTAAGCTCACATTAGATTTAGCTACACTAACTCTAACCATGTGAAGTGAATCTGATAATAGCTTTTTAAGTGTATACTTTGAAATTTAAAGAATATTGTTGTGTAAGCTGAATGATTCAATGAAAAATTAATACGAGTAATGTGGTATTTACATGGACGACTAAAGTCGCACAACTTTCGCCGCATCGCAAAAATCGACCGTGAAAATGAAAAATTCTTTATTAAAAAAACTCACATAATGAGCATTTTTAAATCGTCAATTTTTTTTACCCTACCACCCATTATGACGTCTTTTAGCTGACATAAAAAAATGGGCGCAAAAAACTTATCAGCTTTATCAAATGGAACGATATTTACAAATATGTATATCATTTCCTGACTTTATATTAATAAAAGTTAACAAATAAATAAAACTATAATTAGATCATTACTTTTACTTAATAAATTTCAAATTTCTTAATCAATTTACAGGGTTAAAGCTAAATTCTTCAGTCTAGGCTGTTACAGAAAAAAAAACTTTACAATTCAATATGCGTTTAGATAGGTAGTCAAAAGCAGATCCATTCCCACTGGCAGCACCCGTTCATGAGCATGACGCATGAACCAGCCATCGCTTCGCTCAACCATATTTGAGGGAACGTAACGACCCACCTCACACGACACTACCGCAGAAATGATTAAAGAGAGCATTGACACACTAAGGCTACCCATATGTTAAGGCATCGAATTGAAAATTAATATCCACAAGCTTTTCATAGGCCTTATACAAAGCTACTGACTATAGAAAGACAAAATAAAACAATTAAATAAATCAAAAGAAGGTAAGTTATTATGATATATACGTTTTGAGTAAGAAGTACCATACATACAGACAATATAAAACAGATTTTTACATACGACGCCCTTAAAACAAGCAAACAGAAGTGTAAATGGCAATTCGGCCTAAGCCGCAGGTGACTGGACAAAGTTATCTGATCCAGTGGCTAAAACTAGAATTACTACGTTATTACATATTGTTACCTAGGTTACGCCATCAACTACATAGACGACAGCGCCGCCATCACCTGCGATTCAATTTTGTAAGCGACTTGCTAGGTGACTAAAGTCGACCGTCATATGTGACTAAAATCGACCCATGCATATAGCCCATAAATAAATAAATAATATAGAAGCGCTCATGGCGGAACTTAACAGACTGATCGTACTCGATCACGTTTGTTAAGCAACGCTCGATCCGGCCAGGTGTCGGATGGGCGACCGTTAAGTGCGCTTCCGTGCTTCGGAGGGCACGTTAAACCGTCGGTCCCGGCTGTTGTCACTTGCACGCGTAGCATGACCACCTCGAGAAAAGACTCGACTCAGAGAACAATGGCTTGTCTACACCGAAACGTCACTTTTGTCGACAAAATTGACGTTTCGGTATTGGCTCCGTGCACGCTTTTAGCGCCACCTAGCGTGTTGCAACTTTGTTGGCTCTGACCTAACCGTTTTGACGTTTTGATATGTAATGGCGGCATTGTGACAAAATGTTAAAAAAATACTATACATATTGTGTTATTAATGTAAATTTCAAAATTACTATGATTTGGGTGGACAAAGTGTTGTGAAATAATTTTTGGTCATTTAAATTAAATATGGCAAGTAAGATCTATTCAAAAAGAGTGTTTTATTTAGGTTATATCAGGGTTTGTTTACTTCTTTTTTAGTTGTAGATTTTGTAAATCAAGAGGATAAAGCTACTTTAATAATTTTACTAAGTGATAATAAACATATATAATTGTTCCTGTATCGCTAGTAATAAATTAAATATCGTTTTCAAGCAGATTACAGAGCCTTCATTATTTCTACTTTTTGCCACCATGAGCGCTGCGATCGATTATTATACCTTCGCACCCTCCCAATAGATAAGCCATTGTTCTCTGAGTCGAGTCTTTTCTCGAGGTGGTCATGCTACGCGTGCTGATAACAGTCGTTAAGCCAAGTTAGAGGCCTTACAGGCGGCTTGATAAACTCTAACACCAGAGGTGGCCACTATTCCTCATTCGATAAGAAGAAGAAGAAGATAAATAAATATATTAAAGCAAAACCCATTATTAATGAGTGAGTGACGTAATTGTTAAACATGGAGTGTATAAAAAGTAGGGCTTACAGTCGCCACTGCTTACTGCAGTAGCTGCATTTAGTGTCTGCACTTCAAGCCATAACAGCCCTTATCCCATTGAAATACGTTCTCACGGTCCAGTTGTTATCATTGATGTGCAATGTACATTTACAAAGAAACCGTTGGAATGGAAATTTCGCACTGTTTACAATATTTCACTGGAATATAATTCTGATGCCAGTATTTACCGGAACGCTTACTTATAAAATATAGGTGTAAACAAATACAACGATGGAACATTTTCAATTTTGCCTGAAATATTATGATTTTCTTTTTTCGGACACACGGGGAATGATACAGGTTTTAATTTAGATGCGATTTTTATTATTATTATATATAATATGTGTAAGTAGTTTAAAATAAAATGGAAAAAGTGAAAAAAATATGTGTTAAAAATTATTGTTGTACGTAAATTGTTATGGGATATTTTTAATTGGGTGTCTGGAAATAATAAAGGTGACTGTTAATGAGATACTTAAATACTATACCGGGCAGCAGTTTATTTTGTTAATTGGCGACAAAAAAACCTTAATAGTCCAATAAAACTAGCTTTATCTGGACATAATTAGATAACTGAAATTTTATTTTTCTATGTCATAAATTAGTGTTAGTTATAGTTAAAATAAAAGGAATTATACATTTCGAAACTTCGCATAAAACAAAAAAAAAACCAAATTTTTTAACAAATTTTGATTTCATTATTACAGCATAATAAAGAACTTAGTAAATGTACATGTATTATGCTATGACGCTAGCGTTTCAGGTAAATAAATCAAAATTAAACTAATTGATCAATCGGAACTATTGTTAATAAAGAAGGTTCAGTAAGTGGCAGATATTTTGGCTTATCTTACCAGAAATTATAAGTAACTGTAATTTAATAAGTCATACTGAATGGTATATAATGTGACGACGAACATGCGAAATTGGATGTAGTTTAATTTTGCTATTAGGTGATAGCATTTTAATGTACCATAAAATTATACTAACAAGGTATTTGGTTAACTATTTTGCTTTTAGGAAAAAGCTAGGTAATGTACGAAATCTCATGATTTTTGTAGGAAACGGTTACCACCCCGGATTTCTTACATCACATATCTAATTAATATTTAATTAATATCAATATCCGATAAACTAATAAAAACAACGAGTTTATTATTTATGTCCAGATAAAGCTACTTTTATTGGACTATAACGGGCGACAAACTGTGGATAACAAAAATACGTAAAACGAGCAATTTTGTACATGTGGGAGATAAATAATTTAAGTTAACAGTGAAAATTCGAAATGAGTGATTGTTTCAAAAATTAAACACAAAATAAAATCTTTGAAAAATAAATAAATGATTAGGTATAGATTTGATATTAACATCAAAAAGGAAGAAGTACGCTGTAATAAAAAAAAATCATAAATGTTTATTTTGTTCACAAAACATTGGTTTTCAAAACAGCAGGTTGGGATGGGACTGCCTAGTGAGTATTACAATACTTGTGACAGACAGCCCCGCTCCATCGTAACACGAATATGAACAACTAATTAGTTAAGTTATATAAATATAATCAAAATTATTTTTTAAATTATATGTTATGTTAGTGTATGTGTGTTAGTGTGTGTGTGTGTGTGTGTGTGTGTGTGTGTGAGTGAGTGTGTTGCATGAATGGTAGGGTGTAATTAAATGGTTACCTATGTAAGAGAAAAATATTACTTATAGACAGATATTTCCACTCGGCAGGCAATTAAAAATTACTTAAAAGTCACTTATTAAAATATCGTATTTATTATGTAGAAAGTAATAAGTTATTTCCTACCTCAAAAGAAATATAGGGCACCCAGGTACCCAAGCGATACAATAAAAAGCGGTAAAAAGCGGTACGTTAGCAACCTTTTCCATAAATAAGTAAATTGAGTATGTTGGTTCAAAGTAATAAATCTAAAACTCTATTATGAGGAGGAAATAACGCAAGAAAACTCTGTTACTTATTAAAAAAAACCGGACAAGTGCGAGTCGGACTCGCGCACGAAGGGTTCCGAACCAAAAAAACGGCAAAAATCACGTTTGTTGTATGGGAGCCAGTGTTGCCAGATCAAATTTTCACAATACCCTAGGCTGGGTCTCAATTTACCATAGATCACAGAATAGATATGAGTACAACCGTACAGAAAGAACACTCTCCGCCCCACCTTACATGTACATGGGAGAATTGTTTGTTGATTTATAAAGAAACAAATAGGTAGTGGAAAGAAATATTTTTCTTGTATTTATTTATACTAATGGGCATGCTGTTATTTCAATTTCGGGATTTAAAATTACTCGAATGGGCATGTGTCTTATGTCTCTCTTAGTGCCGGATAATTTTTACCCTAAATCTAGGGTAAATTACCCTAAGCTGGCACCACTGGGTGCCCCCTTAAATATTTATTTTATTCTGTTTTTAGTATTTATTGTTATAGCGGCAATAGAAATACATCATCTGTGAAAACTGTCTAGTTATTACGGTTCACGAGATGACAGCGGAGTCTTAGTAATAGGGTCCCGTTTTCACCCTTTGGGCACGGAACCCTAAAAACAAAGTCTGTTGTTGTACTTAGAACAATAAGTAGTATCTACATTCAACAATGTGTCTTCCCAAAAAAATATGTTTTTATAGTTTTGAGACAAAATTAAAATTTTAGATGGAAATGTAACAAAACAGATTTTAGCTTTTAATTACATTAAGAACACAGGTATTAAACGCGTTTAAGCTACACTTTTAAGACCTCCTACAACCAACATAGGCCGTGGTCACGGGTCGATCGATGCAACTCGGTCGAAAAGTCGGGAAAAGGTAGGTGTTAAACACCTATTAGTTTAAACGCGTTTAAAGTTGGAAACACATTGGGCTTAAGTGACGACACCCCACGCCACGCGACGCCACGCTAGAAGCACACTTGTAACACGCCACCCCACGTGACGCGACGCGTCAGCGAGCATTAGTCTAGAAGCACACTGAGCTTACGTGATGACACGCTCTCCGATGTAATGTTACCTAAATTTTTAGTGAAGCGCTAATGATCGATACATTCGCTTGTTACGTGCCTTAGCTCGCTACTCAAAAAATGGATTTTAGTAACAGTCCTGAGTCTGATGAATATTTGGTAAACTTGGCGGTTTTAAATCACCTATTTAAAAAAAGTGAAAAGAAGATACTGGGGTTCACAAAATCAATTAACAAAAAAGAAAAACCTCCTTCAAAAAACCTGAAACAAAAACAGTTTCAAAATTAAATACCTCTAAAAAAGCGAGAAATAATGTTCAAATCATTAGTTACGCATAACATTATTAATAAAACACGTCTATTGAAGTCGGGTGGGGCTGGAAGACAACTTATTTTTTTATATTTCTGAAAGCCCCACCCGACTTCATTAGACGTGTTTTATTAATAACTAGCTTCTGCCCGCGACTTCGTCCGCGTGGATGTTAGAGAAAATCCTTAGAGAACCTTCAACCAGGATCTGACCAGTCATTTTTACGTTTCCGGTTCCGGTTCCCGTTCCCGTTCTGTTCCCGTCCGTTCCCGTCCCTTTCCTGTCCCGTTCTCGTACCCCTTCCGTTCTCGTTCCCGTTCCCGTACCGTTCTCGTCCCGTTCCGTTCCCGATTCCTTCCCGATACGTTCCCGTTTCATTCCCGTTCCGTTCCCATTCCGTTCTTGTTCCCGTTCCCGTTCCCGTTCCCGTTCCCGTTCCCGTTCCCGTTCCCGTTCCCGTTCCCGTCCCGTCCCGTTTCGTCCCCGTCCCCGTCCCCGTCCCCGTCCCCGTCCCCGTCCCCGTCCCCGTCCCCGTCCCCGTCCCCGTCCCCGTCCCCGTCCCCGTCCCCGTCCCCGTCCCCGTCCCCGTCCCCGTCCCCGTCCCCGTCCCCGTCCCCGTCCCCGTCCCCGTCCCCGTCCCCGTCCCCGTCCCCCTCCCCGTCCCCGTCCCCGTCCCCGTCCCCGTCCCCGTCCCCGTCCCCGTCCCCGTCCCCGTCCCCGTCCCCGTCCCCGTCCCCGTCCCCGTCCCCGTCCCCGTCCCCGTCCCCGTCCCCGTCCCCGTCCCCGTCCCCGTCCCCGTCCCCGTCCCCGTCCCCGTCCCCGTCCCCGTCCCCGTCCCCGTCCCCGTCCCCGTCCCCGTCCCCGTCCCCGTCCCCGTCCCCGTCCCCGTCCCCGTCCCCGTCCCCGTCCCCGTCCCGTCCCCGTTCCCGGTCCCTTTCCGGTTTCTATTCCCGTTCCCGCCCCGTCCCATTCCCGTTCCCGTTCCGTTCCGTTCCCGATCCTTTCCCCTTAGTTCCCGTCCCGTTTTCGTTCCCGTTCCGTTCCTGTATCGTTCCCGTTTCGTTTCCGCTTCGTTCCCGTTTCGTTGCCGTTCCATTCCCATTCCGTTCCATCCCTTTCCATTCCCAATTCGTTCCCGTTCACGTCCCGTTCCCGTCCCGTACTCCTTCTGTTCCTTTTCCCGGTACCGTTCCCGTCCCGTTCCTGTCCCTTTCTTTTTCCCGTTCCATTCCCGTTCCCGTTCCCATCCCGTTCCCTTTCCGTTCCCGTTTCATTCCCGTTCCCTTCCCGTTCCGTTTCCGTTCCAGCCCGTTCCGTTCTCGTCCCGTTCTCGTCCTGTTCCCGTTCCCGTTCCTGTTCCTGTGCCCGTGCCCGTGCCTGTTCTCGATTCCGTTACCAGGATGTGCATGTCCAGGTACAGGTCCATGATGTGTCATGTCCACCGTGTTGGACTTCAAAATAAATGTCATTTTCGCAATCACCATCCCATGAAACCTCAAGAACGACATCCACATCGATTTTCATGTTTACTTACCCCATTTACACCCTAAGGGATAATTTTCAAAATAACAAAATATGTGTTTGCCTATTTATTTTTAGACATGCTCCTACGAATTTTAAAGTAGTAATGTCTTTTTTATATTCTTTTTCCATACATTTGAACCTCATTTTCACCCCTTTAGGGGTTAAATCATGTCCACCTTGTTGGACTTCAAAATAAATGTCATTTTCGTAATCACCATCCCATAAAACCTCAAGAACGACACATCGATTTTCATGTTTACTCACCCCATTTACCCCCTAAGGGGTTGATTTTCAAAATCACAAAATATATGTTTGCTTATTTATTTTTAGATGTGCTCCTACGAAGTTTAAAGTTGTAATGGCCATTTAATATTTTTTTCCATACAAAATTTGAACCCCATTTTCACCCCTTGAGGGTTAAATCATGTCCACCGTGTTGGACTTCAAAATAAATGTCATTTTTGCAATCGTCATCCCAGAAAACCCCAATAACGACATCCGTATCTATTTTTAGGTTTACTCACCCCATTTACCCCCTAAAGGGTTTATTTTCAAAATCACAAAATATATGTTTGCTTATTTATTTTAAGACGTGCTCCTACGAAGTTTAAAGTTGTAATATCCATTTAATATTATTTTTCCATACAAAATTTGAACCCCATTTTCACCCCTTGAGGGGTCAAATCATGTCCACCGTGTTGGACTTCAAAATAAATGTCATTTTTGCAATCGTCGTCCCAGAAAACCCCAATAACGACATCCATATCTATTTTTAGGTTTATTTACCCCTTTTCACCCCCATTTCATCACCGTAGGGGTTGAAATACTAACAATAACAATAAACGTTGCGTCAGATTTCCATCCATAAGCCTAAATCATATATTTAGCAATTTTGACTTCGAAAATAAAGGATTTTCTTCATTACACAACTTCATCCCCCTTTTGACCCCTTCGGGGGTAGAATTTTGAAAAACACTGAGACTCGTATTTATTAATTTTCAATCGTCAGCCTAAACGCAAAATTTGACGATCCTAGCTTCAAAACTGAGCGACTTTCATACAAACTTTCATCCCTTATTTCATCCCCTTAGGGATAGAATTTTCAAAAATCCTTCCTTAGTGGATGCCTACACTGTATAAGGTATCTGTGTGCAAAATTTCAAGTCTCTAGGTCTAGCGGTTTGGGCTGTGCGTTGATAGATCAGTCAGTCAGTCAGTCAGTCATTCAGTCATTCAGTTTACGATTTTATATATTATAAGATGTTATGCGTAACTAATGATTTGAATATTATTTCTCGCTTTTTAGAGGTATTTTATTTTGAAGCTGTTTTTGTTTCAGGTTTTTTGAAGGAGGTTTTTCTTTTTTGTTAAAAAGTTTTTATTTTCAACTTTTTAGTGGAAGGTATGTAAGCATGTAAATATTTTTTAACTGTATAAAATATTTTCAATGGTAAAATGCCCACAACTCAATTTCCAAATTTACGCTGTTTGTTTTTGAGGAGTTCCGTTGTGTCTTTGTAGTCCAAGTCTAGTCCGTCGTCCGTAGCAACGTTGCATAGCAGACCATGGTTTGGTTTGTTTTCGATTGTCATAAAACTACCAAAATCCAAATCACTTTGCATGTACTATTTGAATATGAGGAGTTCCCTTGCCTATCTTCGAAGTTCAAAGTCCAATGTCGATGAAATTAAAATGTGACCACTCCTGAAGTATACCCTTTCAAACTAAAAAAGAATCATCTAAATCGGTACATAAACAAAGGTGTTATGTTCGAAAATCCGTGAAAACACGTGTGATGGCAAGCTTAATCATTGAAATTTTTCAGGATTATGAAAAAACCACCAGCCAGATCTCTGTAATTTTTTTATGGGACCACACACAAACTATGTTCTTTGAGATAAAAAAAAAAATGTATAAATCGGATAACAACTGACGAAGTTATGGTAAAACATACATAAAAAAACCGGCCAAGTGCGTGTCGGGCCACGCGCCATAGGGTTCCGTGGTTACCTTATATCATACCATATTTAATACCACCTATAATTTTTCGTCTGTAAAAATAACTTTGTTTTTCACAGTGTTGGTATGAATGACAAAGTTATATTTGCGGTTTTGGAAAATGTGCTATATCTCAAAAACTAATTACTATATCTCGTTAAAACCAATTTTGGTTGAAAGTTTTTATTAAGATCTACAGCATATATTTTTTTTAGATTTTTCACTCTCTTATAGCAAAAGTTAAAGGGGGGGGGGGACACACATTTTACCACTTTGGCGGTGAATATCTTTCAAACGGTTGACTTTGAGAAAAAGTTGTCTTAAAAACCTCAATGTCATTTTTAAAGACCTATCTATAGACACACAACACGTGTTGGTTTGAAGAAAAAAATTTTTTTCAGTTTTAGTTCCATGTATGGGGAGCCCCCCCTTAATCTTTTATTTTTCTTATTTTTATATTAAATTCGTTAAGCGGTTAACATAATAAATCTACCTACCAAGTTTCAACTGTGTAGTCTTAATACTTTCGGAATAAAGTGGCTGTGACATACGGACAGACAGACAGACAGACAGACATGACGAATCTATAAGGGTTCCGTTTTTTGCCATTTAGGCTACGGAACCCTAAAAATTGAGAACTTCCTCCTTTTTTTGAAGTCGGTTAATAAAAAAGAGAGTCACATTCAAAATTCAAAATTCAAAATATTTTATTCAGTCTAGGCTGTTACACGCACTTGTGAATGTCATAGAAGCTACGCCATCGGTTCGCAAACCCTAAGCGGGAGACCTTGTAACGAGAAGAACCGGCAAGAAACTCGTCAAGGGCTGCTTTTTTCTCCCTGTATATTTCATACAGAGTCGTCAACATTGAAAAATGAGCTCTACGTTTAAAGTGAGGTCATTTTCCATCACAATAATTAACAAAAGTTTGCACACAATGGGTAGGTAGGTTAAAATTAAATATATCTACTACATTCAGATAGGTAAATATGAGAGTAAATAACTTTCAACTAGTTGAGAAATCACTCTGTCTGCTACTCGAACCAAAAAACACTTGATGCAAGACATAAAAAGTAAAAACGCAATTCTTACAATTCAATATGCGTTAAGATAGGTACTCCGAAGCAGACCCATTCCCACTGGCAGCACCCGTTCACGAGCATGACGCATGGACCAGCCATCGCTTCGCTCAACCATATTTGAGGGAACGTAACGACCCGCCCCACACAACACCACCGCAGAAATGATTAAAGAGAGCATGACATACTTAGGCTACCCATCCTAAGGCACTGAATTAAAAACTAATATCCAAAAGCTTTTCATAGGCCTTTACTTACAAAACTATAGACGAAAAAATACGAAAAAATATTACGAAAGCAAAATCATTCATATCATTTTAGTCGTTAGCAATAAAAAAAGTGAGAAATCAAAACAAGGATTAGTTATTAATTTTATGTTTTGAGTAAGAAGTGCCATACAGATTGATAATATTAAACATGAAGAAAAAAAAAATATATGCGACGCCCTTAGTACAAGCAGACAGAAACAGACCCATTCCCACTGGCAGCACCCGTTCACGAGCATGACGCATGAACCAGCCATCGTTTCGCTCAACCATATTTGAGGGAACGTAACGACCCGCCTCACACGACACCACCGCAGAAATGTTTAAAGTGAGCATGACATACTAAAGCTACCCGCATTAAGGCGTCGAGTCAAAAGCTTACAGTACGTTTTAAGTAGGTAGGACAATTCTCTCAATTTTCACATAGAATAGAAAAATCTACGACCAAGCTGTTTTATCAATTAAGTAATCTTTAACAGAATAGTATCCTTTTTTGAGAAGACAATCCTTTACATGAGTCTTGAAGTTTTCAAATGGTAAACCCGAAATATTACTTGGAATTTTATTATAAAACTTTATACCAAGACCTATGAAAGAACCACGGACTTTTTCTAATCTATACTGAGGCATTACAAGTTTGTCTTTATTTCTGGTGTTCCGATTGTGCCAATCACTATTTTTTGTATATAAGTTAATATTGCGACGCACGAAAAGTATGCAGTTTAATATAAATTGTGATGCTGCTGTCAATATACCAATCTCTTTGAATCTATCCCTAAGAGATGTTCTAGAACTTAGTTGATAAATAGCTCTTATTGCTCGTTTTTGTAAAACAAAAATAGTATTTATATCGGCTGCTATCCCCCACAAAAGAATACAGTATGACATAATGCTATGAAAATAGCTGAAATACACTAATCTGGCAGTTTCTTCATCTGTTAACTGTCTAACTTTTCTAATAGCATAAGCAGCAGAGCTGAGCTTGCCAGCCAGAGCTGTGATATGCATATTCCATTGAAGTTTACTGTCAAGAGTTACACCCAAGAAAACTGTTGAATCGAGCAAATCTAATTTCTCATTATTTATTACAATTTCAGTGGGATTCGCCTGTACATTAGGTAAAGTGAATTTAACACATTTGGTTTTCTTAGCATTAAGCTGGAGATTATTTACATTAAACCAAGTAAGAACCTGCGAGAGTGCTTTGTTCACATCGTCAAAATCAGTTTTATTCCTGTCAACTTTGAATATTAAAGAAGTATCATCCGCGAACAAAACAATATCACAGAACCTCTCTGCAAAAAAGGGTAGATCATTTATATATATTAAAAATAAAAAAGGGCCCAAAATGGAGCCTTGCGGAACGCCCATTTTTACATGAGAACCTGATGAACTTACTCCATTGATATTAACTGTTTGAGTCCTTGAACTGAGATACGACAGTATTAATTTTTGGGCATTATTTTTTACACCGTAATGATTTAGCTTCAACAGCAGCGTCCAGTGGTCCACGCAATCAAAAGCCTTGGACAGGTCGCAGAAAATGCCAAGGGCATTCTGAGACCCCTCCCAAGCCTCAAAGACATGCTTCAAAAGCGCAACCCCAGCATCAGTTGTGGAACGACCTTTCGTAAAGCCAAATTGTTTGTTGTGCAGAAGTTGATTTACATTAAAATGACCTAATAATTGCTCGAGTATTATATTTTAAAAAAATTTTGCTTAGGGCAGGTAATATCGATATTGGTCTGTAATTGCTAGGATCTTTATCTCCTGATTTAAACAATGGTATTACCTTGCTAAACTTGATAAGATCAGGAAATATTCCTTGATCAATACACCGATTAAAAATGTCAGCAAGATAAGGGGCAATAGTATGCACAATATTATTAATAACCTTAACTGATATGCCCCATAAATCAGTGGAGCTTTTCATTTTTAGAGAATTGAAAGCTTTAATTATATCTAAAGCATTAATACATTTAAAATTAAACATTGAATCACTTTCAGCCACATGTCCCTTTAGCATAGATACAGCAGCCGCTGGTGAGGAATCCAAATTTGATGTAGTTTCTACTGGTATGTTTACAAAGAACTTATCAAAAATATTAGCAATTTCTTTATCTGATTTTATTAATTCATTATTAATATTAAGCGTTAGGTTATTTTCCCGTGCTTTAGATTTACCAGTTTCACGATTAATGATATCCCAGGTTGTTTTAGTTTTGTTACTCGAGTTTTTAATTTGCTTTTTAATGCAGTTAGACTTTGCAACTGCACAAATTATTTTGAAAGTCTTCGAGTATTTTTTAACATGTTCTAAGAAACCTGGGCTTTGGTTGGTTTCTCTAAGCTTGTAAAGTTCATAAAGTCTGTTTCTACTTTTATAAATACCTGTCGTAGCCCAATCGCAGAACCGTAACTTCTGAGTACATTTAATAGTCTTGGTTTTAAATGATTTATCGAACTCATTAGTAACTAAATGAAATAGGTTCTCATACAGAACATCAGGATTATCCGAAATCCATGGCAATAAAGAGATTTGTTCATAAATGTTGTTATTAAAATTGTCCAATCCCTTTTTTGTGATAGGTCTGCATTCTACAGTCTTAGGTGTATCTATGACGTTCACAGCATATGAAACTTTCAAACCGTAATGGTCGGATGAAATATTACTAAAAACAAATTTGTTTTTCGGATCACATTCTGAAAAAACATTATCTATGCAAGTGGCGGAGTGTTCAGTTACCCGTGTGGGTTCTAAAAATTTATTATGTAAATTAAAACATTTAAATAATGCCAGAAAACGAGTGGTCGAAGAATTGCTCTCAAGAATATCAATATTAAAATCGCCACAAATTACTACTGGTTTATTTTTTTAACCTTAACTTTTTTAGAACATCTTCCATGACAGATTCAAAGATTTCATAGATACCCTTAGGGGGGCGGTATACAGACACAATAATCATGCTATCTAATTCAATACTACTGGTTTATTTTTTAACCTTAACTTTTTTAGAACATCTTCCATGACAGATTCAAAGATTTCATAGATACCCTTAGGGGGGCGGTATACAGACACAATAATCATGCTATCTAATTCAATACAAGACAACTCCACATGGCGCTCTGATGTAAGGTTCACAATATCTTTTCTTTCTTTATACTTTATATTATTATTCACAAAAATTACAGAACCGCCACGAATTGTTTGCCTAACCATCGCACTTGCTAGTTGAAAATTATTTAGATTAAATGACATATCACCAGGCTTTAGCCAGTGTTCTGTAATGCAAATGATTTGAATATTATTACATTCAACAAACAATTCTAATTCTAGATCTTTGCCAGACAGGCCCTGAATATTTTGACTAATTATATTGATACAATTAGGCCTGGCTGTTGTCTTGTGCCTCAGTTTAAATCTGAGTTTGTCACTGTTTTATTTGAAACAATATGCCGAGTAGTAGATGAAGTACTAATACTCGGTTTTATGGACTTAGTTACAGCTGTAACAGAGTGCTGTAAATTGTAAGCTAACAAATTAGCTATTTGCATCCTACATTTTTTCGGCAGATACATACTATCTGGAGTCAATGTAAAAGTGTTAATAAATTTATTAACGTCAAAGTATAAAATAACATCACTGTGACGACAAATCAAATTATATATATACAAATTTAAATCAAAAATGCGCTTATTTTGATCCCAGTTTAAGTTACTTGCATAAGGGAAAGCGCTAATTATTATTTTACATCTTGTTTCAGACTGCAATGTTAATAGAATATTAATATTTTTAAGAATGTCCCTTTGTGTAATATGGGAACTGTCCCAACATAATATTACAACTGTTGTGGCGTCATCAATATGTGACTTATTAATATTTTGTACATGTTGACGGCAGAACGATTGTAAAATATGTAAATATAGTTAAGATAGTTTAAATTTTGATATTTTGTAGAATTACTTTGTTTTATCACATTATTTTCTCTTATTTGAACACTAAATTATGTTTATCTAGTATATTTTACATGTAGAAATTAAGATAGGAATTAAGACCTTTGATTTGTTATTTATCTTTCTTGTATAGATACTATTAGCGATTTTGTTTGCACCGTTAGAAAGAGATAGCACTATAATGTTGGAAAGAGACAGGAAAGATTGGTGCCGTGTGCAAAAATTAGTGCCGTGTGCAAACTGTATGCGTTGTAATTGGCTAATAGCTATATTGTAGAAAACTAACTAGCCACTAAGTGCGAGTAAACATTTTGTACTTAAATAAGGCTGTTTTGTATGAAAATTGTTCAGGACTGCTCACGGATGACTGTTCATGTATTTCAGCGTACGGTACCCGCTTTTTCGTTTTAGGTGTCTTTCCCGCTAATTCTGATATTAGCCGCGGAAACACACCACCTGGACCCGTCGGACCAGCGTCGCGCACTATCGCACCACACGGCAGCAGGGCAGGCTCAAACCTGCCCTGGGGTAGCGCTATCACCCGTGCCCCGCGCGCCCGCGAGCCATGGCAGACGACCCGCCACCGCCGCGCACCGCGCCACGTACCTCCGCGCAACCTGCGCCCTCGACCGCAGCCGCGAACACAAATACGACCCCAGTGACGCCGACTCCCAGCCCTATTGCGGATCCAGCCAGCCGGTTACGTCTGATTGCCCAGACAACATCGCCACGCGTCCGATATGAATCGGACGTAGCGATAGTGTCGCGGATTGTCAGCTCCGGGTATTTATTTGCCCGGATGACCCGCTGGCTGGCAACGTATATTCGGCTGACCGAATACGAGCTGGGGGACGTGCCCATTCTCACCCCGTCGGATGAGATGGCTCTCCAGGCCCTCGAAGCCATGGAAGACTTGCCGCTATCCCTGCCGCCTGCTACCACTAAGCGCAAGCGTCGCTCGCAGGGCGAAGGAGAAAAACGCGTGTGCGCCACGCCGCACCCCCTCCACCCTCGCGACCCGCGCCGCCTCAACCGTTCCCGCAGCAGCGGCGACCTACCAGCCACCCCGGACGCGACTACCGGTCCAGAGGTGACACCCACCCCCTCCCCGCAGTCGCAGCCCTTGCAAACCCCGGCCGCGCTACCGCAGCGAGAGCAGCGCCCGCCACGCCGGGTGATTCAGGACGCGGGTAAGACAACCCAACCACCACCAACTTTCGCAAGTGCTGCGGCTGCGAAACCGTCGACTGCCACCACCTCCATATCGGCCGCCATCCCCACCACGGATTTTTCGACATCTACCCACCAGAGAAAAATCCCCACTACAACGACCGCTATCCCCACCACGGGCGCTTCCGCGTCTACCCGCACGGGGAACGATTCAGCTGCCCCCGCAACGGCTCCAAAGGAGTTAAGGTATCCTCCCCTAATAGTGGAAAAGCTGCAAAACTGGCCGACACACATAAAGGCGATCCACGACCTGCTCGGCCGACCACCCAGCGCGCGGCCCTATGGACAGGGCGTTCGCTTCTCGCCGACTGATGGCAATGAGTACCGGCTCGTACAATCATACCTTTCAAACCTGGAATCCAAAGAGGGCCTGAGCTGGTACTCATATGCCTTACCTGAGGAACGCAGCATGAAGGTCGCGATTCGCGGCCTCCCATATAATACAGAGCCGGAAGACGTCAAAACAGCGCTGGGCGAGCTCGGATACACGGTCGAGCACGTAAAACAAATCAAAGCGCGCGCTGGCCGCCCCGGCTGTATTTTCTTTGCGGCCATCAAAAACCCCGCTGACGTCACCGCCGCATCAAAAATATTTGAGGTAAACGAGTTACTTTATCTCCCGGGCATTCTTATCGAAGCATGGCGCGGAAGAAAAGGCCCGGCCCAATGCCACCGTTGCCAGGGCTTCCGACATTCGTCGAAGGGATGTCACCGCGCGCTCGCCTGCGTGCGATGTGGGGGCCCGCACGCTGCCGCAGATTGCCCTAGACCACGTACGGAACCCGCCACCTGCGTGAACTGCGGGGGCCCGCACCCGGCAAACCATCCCAGCTGCCCCACGAAAAAACGTGAGTTTCGCAACAAAGCGGCCGGACCACTAGCAAAATCCGGCCTACCGAATAAACCTGGCCCCGCCACCCGGGCATCCATGCCCGTGCCCCAAGTATCTGAGGCAGCGCCCGCCTCACTAATGGCCCCGGCGAACCCGCCGACCCAACGCAACGCAGCGCCACCTACTCACCGACGCAAGAAAAAGCGAGGCTCCCGCCCCGCACCCCCGCCACCCAGCGGCGATTCCGGCGCAACTATGGCGCCACTTACCGCTGGTTTCACGGCCAACCCACCCGCCCTCCCGGGCGCGCAATTACCACCCGGAATGCAACAGATGTTCGCCGGGTTAGCGAAATCATTGGCGGACCAACTACAGGCATGCTGCATATCTTTTCTAACGCAAAATTCAACCTAAAGATAGTACACTGGAATGCGCAAACGCTCACGGGGAAACGTCGCATGCTAGAGCACTTTCTCCGTGAGCATAAAGTAGATGTAGCTCTCATCAGCGAAACGCGCCTACAACCGAGCGCCCCTTTCCGCATCCCAAATTACATTGCCTACCGTAGGGATGAAATCTCGCCCACGAGCGGGCAACCGTACCGTGGATTACTAATTTTAGTTCATCGCCGCATCCTACATCAACCGGCCCCACCCAGCGCGGCCACTTCACTTTACGCGCTGGGCATTGATCTTCGCCTGGGCGACACCGATGTCCGCCTTTATGCAGCATATAAGCCACCCGGTACTCATCTAAACACCACAGAATTAAGAGGCCTACTTCACCCGTTGCCTACCGTAGTGGCGGGCGACCTAAATTCAAAACACCCGCAATGGAATTCTACTAAAGAAAACCCGGCAGGTCGACTACTCTTTATCGATTCGGCGCAAAACGATTATGTAGTAGAGGCCCCAGACGAGCCGACGCGCTATGACGCCGACGGCAATGGAGAAGTGTTAGACGTCATCGTCCATAAAAATATCCCCACCACCATCACGCAGCAGGTGTCATCGGAACTTCCCTCTGACCACCGCCCGGTGTTTTGTACCTTTGGTGAGTTGCCCGCACGAGTCGCCCCCCCCGCCCCGCGTATGCGCGTCAACTGGGAGGCGTTTGTCAACGAACTCGAGGTTTCTACCACCACTCGCCCCATCAATAGCCCAACAGATGTCGAAGCGGCGGCCACAGACTTGACAAAGGTAATAAGGGCTGCGCTAAATAATTCATCCTCGCACACCCGCCCAAGCGACGAACGGAAACCCGCTCTACCGCGCTGGGTGGCAGAGCTCATCGTAGAGAAGCGCAACACCCGACGCCTGTGGCAACAGACTCGCTGCCCCACCACAAAGAGCCGCCTAAATCAGTTGATAGAGAAGGTAAAGCGGGCCTTAGACGATCACGCAGCAAACACTTGGGAGAGACACATCGACGCAGTAGCCATGGACGGGGACATGCCCTCGGTCCACCGTTTATGCAAAAAGCTCTCCCAGTCACCGCAGACGCAGCGCCCTCTACTCGACAACAATGGAGCGCCGAGATACAAAGCCCAAGATCGGGCTGAATTATTGGTAGAGCACCTAGTCGGGCAATTTACTCCAAACCCAATAGTAGATAGAGTCCATAATTCCAATGTAGAGTCATATGTTGCCAGCTACTTAAGCATTAAACCTGCCCCCGCAATAGATCCCATCGTACTAACACCGAGGCAAGTTACCAAAGCGATGATCCGGGCGAAACCAAGGAAGGCCCCGGGACTAGATTTGATCCCAAACTCCGCTCTTCGCCGACTGCCACCCAAAACCATTGCCGCCGTAACCCGGCTCTTTAATGGCATACTGCGCACCGGCCACTACCCCGCCGCCTGGAAGGAAGGTAAGGTAGTAATGATCCCCAAACCGGGCAAAAATCCTGCCCGGCCGGAGAGCCACCGGCCCATTACTCTCCTATCTTGTCTATCGAAGATATTCGAACGATTATTACTACCTTACCTAACGCAGCATTTCACACCACGCGCAGAGCAATTTGGGTTCCGGCCTGAACACTCTACGACCCTGCAATTAACACGAGTTCTGCACGACTTCGCTACCTGCGCTAACAAACGTGAGTTCAGCGCGGTCGTCCTCCTGGATATGGAGAAGGCGTTCGACCGTGTTTGGCACGAGGGCCTACTATACAAGCTACTACAATCGAACGCCCCGCTCCGACTCATCCAGGTGATAGCCTCTTTCCTCCGTGACCGCAGCGTACAGGTAGTGGTGGAAGGCCACCTCTCCTCCCCGCGCCCCGTCAAAGCCGGCGTCCCGCAGGGCAGTTGCCTCTCGCCCGTACTCTACCAGGCCTACACCGACGACATCCCGGTTGTAGGCCAGGCGAAGTTGGCACTGTACGCGGACGACACGGCCTATTACACGGCATCAATGCGGGCCCACCAAGCGGCAAAGAAGCTCCAGCCGACCTTGGACGCACTGCCAGAATGGCTCAACAAATGGCGGATGTCACTTAATATCAGCAAGACCCAGGCCATGATAATTGGCCGTCAACACCTGAACCCGCCCCCGCTTACCATCGCGGGACAGCAGCTGCCTTGGCTGACGTCGGCCAAGTACCTCGGCGTCACTATTGACAGCCGACTCACCATGCGCAAGCACGTAACGAACGTTATCGCGAGCACCACCGCCGCGCGCACGAAACTGCGCCCCGTACTAAATAGCCGCCTGCCTATGAAAATAAAAATAAACATCTATAAAACTTACATCCGCCCCATTCTGACGTACGCGGCGCCGGCCTGGTACGCACTTGTCGCGAAGAGCAACAAACCCCGCCTCCGCACCCAGCAAAACCGGGCCCTTCGCACTATCACTCAGGCCCCCCGCTACGTCAGAAACTCTACCTTAGAGCGCGACCTCAAAGTCGAAAAACTTGATGATTTCATTGCCCGATTGTCGACAGGTATGTTTGCGCGCAGCGATGCATCGTCGCACGCGCACCTCGCCAACCTCGCCCCGGCCTACGACCGACCGCAGCGCGGCAGACCCCTACCCAGGGAGCTGCTACCGCCCACGCAGCCCGCGGCCGCAGCCCCGGCCGCCGCCTCTACATCGGACGCAACGCCCGGCTCCCGCTCGCAGCATCCGCGAGCGGTCGTAGCCCCACCACCACCGGATTGACATCGGCCCCCTCCGCCACCGCGGAGGGGCCCCCACCACTCGGAAGATTCACACCTACCCACATAACTTTTTACTAATACCCGACCACAAATAGTTCTCCCCTCCCACGCTTAAGTCCGCCGTCGCTCGCTGGTCGCTTCTGCTGGGCCTCCCTTCGGGGTCTCACCTGGTAGGGCAGACCGCGCGGCGGTGCGTGAAGAGGCGTGGAGGGGTGACCCCGACGACCGGGCCGTTCGTTAACGGCCCGCGAACCTTGCTACCATGGCCATAGGCTCCGGCCTGATGCCATCTCCCCGCGCGCCTGCGGCGCGCGAGCAGACGACACTTGGAGAAAATTGTTCAGTTCAGTTCAGTTCAATATATACCTACTATGGTTTGAAAATACAAATAGTAAAAAAAAAAAGCTGGAGTTTTAATTCTTCTGCCCGACGTCGCTGAACCCCTGCACCTGCTAAGTTTACAAGTGGTCCTTCGAGCCGGATACGCCGGGGACTTAGAAGATTTCGCTGCCAGCACCCAGGACTTAGAAAATTTGAAGAAAAATTCCCAAGACTTAGAATATTTTTGGATCATTCAGTCTGGGACTTGAAGAATTCCTGGGATACTTGAAGAAGCAACCATGTCGTACCCGACGAGGAGCAAGGCAAAGGAGAGAGGCGGAACGTCAACGGCCCAGAGCGATCCTGCACATACGGAACCCGCAGACTCCGGGGTAGCTACGTTCGTCCGCCCACTCCGATCGCCGTCGACGGTTAACCAAGGGATACCTGGTGAAATATACATCCCAGAGATTCCGTCTTCCGGCATTGGTGGAAGAGTGGTGGATTTCACGACCAGAGATCCAGATCATGAAGCAACGCCGACCGTGAGCACCGTACGAGCACCCCGAAAAGCTCCAAGTGTCACGTCGTCCCGTTCCAGTCGCGCACACAGAGAAGCGACACGAAAGAGAATCGAATACGAAGCAGAACTTGAAATGTGCGCAGCACAACAGCGTCTCGCCGAGAAAAAGAAGGCAATGCAACTGGCGGAACTAGACGCAGAGGAGGAAGAAGAGGAAGAGGCCTTAGCGAGAATAAAACCACCTAAAGAAGATCGCATCCAGGAGTGGATCCAGAAGTCACCTGTTGAGCCCGCTCGTGAGAAGACCCCGCATTCTGGCCGAGATGGACGTGATTCATCAAGGGGACGTCGACAACCCGGGAAGGCGATTGAAGAGTTGGCCGAAACCCTACGAGACATGGCCAAACCACGCCCTATGCCACGAGCTTTCTACGAGTTGCCTAACTTCAGTGGGGATCCAGCTGACTGGCTTGCCTTTAAGAAGAAATATGAAGATTCCACTGCCCAGTACGAGTTCCGGCCATCAGAAAACCTTGCGAGACTACAATCAGCAATACATGGCAAGGCGAAGCAACTGGTTGAAGACCTTCTCCGCACCAGCTCCGATCCTGGCGAGATCCTGAGATGCTTAGAGCGCACCTACGGGGATCCAAACCTCCTATTGAAGAGCGCTATCGGGAAGATTCGAGCACTACCCAAGACCGCCGACAATGACAGCGATGGCCTTCGTGTCTTCAGTGCCACCGTCCGCTCCTGCATCTCCACACTCAGAAACATCAAGGCGGACGGCTTCATTAACAACCCACAACTTGTGAGTGAGCTGCTGGAGAAACTAACACCGACCCAGCGCCACGAGTACTCCAAGTTTGCACGGAGTCAAGCCATCGCCGGTGGAGTCGATCTGCGTGTGTCGCCAACCCTCATCATATTCGTGGACTTCTTGGAGGAGCTCGCTGACACCGCAGCTTTCGTGCTTCCTGCCGACATCATCGGGAGCAGACCTGCGGCTGCGCAAAGGCAGGTGACACCACGGAATCAAACTGTGAGTAACCGTGCCAGTGTGAAAAATGTGCATAAAGTAAACGTGCATAACAACAGTGAAATAAAGTGCGTGCTATGTGAAAGTGATCATCGGTTAGCTTCGTGTGACAATTTTCGTGACAAAAGTGTAAATGAACGTTGGGACTTTGTTAAAGACAATAAGTTATGTTTTAAGTGTCTAAGTGGCAATCATAGTCGATTAAGGTGTAAATATAGGAAATGTGCTAAGTGTAATTATGGCCATCACACGCTCCTGCACGTGGATAAACCAGGTAACCAACCTTTTGATATTTCTACTCAGACTGAGCGTGTCACTAACCTCGGGGACAGACGTTGTGTGAAGTCACTCCTGAAGGTAGTGCCTGTACAAGTGAAAAACGGGGGTCGTCTGATTGACACTTACGCTCTGCTTGACGACGGTGCCACTATTTCGTTGATAGACGAGACTCTTGCCACGGAATTGCGAGGTCCGAGATCACCGATCCAGATCCTCAGTGCCGGCGGACACTCGATTGAAGATGACTCATCAAGGTTAGTAAGTGTGACTTTATGGGGACCAAATGAAGAACCCCGCATTCTGAAGATGAGGACCATCAGGGAGATGAACCTGCCGCCGCAGACTGTGCCAAAGAGTGTGATCGAAAATAGTGATCATTTGAAAGGATTGGGAATTGAAGAAATGAGAGACGCTGTCCCACTAGTCCTCATAGGACAAGACAATTGGGAAACAATAGTGGGCGGCGACATAAGGCGAGGGAAATCGGGAAGACCGGTGGCCTCCCTGACCAAGCTAGGTTGGGTAATTCATGGCCCGGTAAGTACAAAGAGCGACGAGCCCGACACCGTAAACTGCATGGCGGAGCTGAACGATCTCGTCAAACAGCAGTTTGACATTGAAAATATGGGGATCGTCGCCAAAAAGAGAGTGAACTTTGAAGAACAGAGAGCTGAGACCATACTCAATGAGACTGCGCGCCTTACCAATGAAGGTTGGGAGGTGGGACTACTCTGGAGAAAAGATAACGTCCAGCTGCCAGATAATTTTAACGACGCTGAGAAACGCCTAAGAGGAATCGAGCGCAAAATGGACAGAAACCCGGACTTCGCGATTGCCTACTGCGCCCAGATAAGCAGATTAATTGAAAAAGGATACGCGAAACGTGTGGAAGAACCGATACCTTCCGAACACACTTGGTTTCTCCCGCATTTTGGCGTGACAAACGTCAATAAACCAGGAAAGTTGCGCTTGGTGTTCGATGCAGCTGCGACATATAAAGGGACGTCATTGAATGACCAGCTATTGAGCGGCCCAGATTTACTGAACTCCCTTTTAGGAATACTATTTAAGTTTCGCCAGAAGCCGATCGCAATCACCGCGGACATCGAGGATATGTTCCTTAGAGTAAAGATAAGGAAAGAAGACCAAGGAGCACAGCTGTTTCTGTGGAGAGGTGCGAACAAACATGAAGACCCTGAGATATATGTAATGGAATCGATGATATTTGGAGCAACATCTTCTCCAACATCGGCAATCTTCGTGCTAAACAGAAACGCTGAGAGGTTTAGAGAAGAGTTCCCGGAAGCGGTCGAGGCTATTAAGAAACGACACTATATGGACGATTACATAGATAGTGTAGAAAATGTGGAAGATGCCATCAAGATGATTAAAGAAATAAGTGACATTCACGCTCAAGGGAACTTCAACATCAGGGGGTGGACGACCAACCATCCTGAGTTGCGTGAAAAGCTCCCGTACGTGGCACCGCAAAGCGTGAATTTGTCAAAGCTTGGTGGAGAAACAGAACGAACGTTGGGTCTGGTATGGCAAACGAGTGATGACACCCTGAGTTTCGACGTGTCATTCAAGAAAATCAAGAAAGAAGTTGCGAGTGGCGAGGAAGTGCCCACAAAGAGAGAGTTCCTCAAACTCATAATGAGTCTGTTTGATCCACTAGGCTTGATATGCCCAGTGACAATCAGCTCAAGGATCTTAATGCAACGGATATGGAAGACCGGCGTCAAATGGGACGAGAAAATAAACGAAGAATGTCATGAAGAATGGAAAGAATGGATAAGAAGTCTTCATGTGCTTAGAGAACTGAAAATACCGAGACATTATGGGATCGAGGAAGAAGAAGTTGAACTTCATATCTTCGGCGATGCGAGCGAGCAAGCTTATGCCACCGTCGCGTACTTCGTTGACCAGAAAAGGGAAGTGGCGCTCGTCTCAGGAAAAGCCAAAGTGACACCCATGAAGATGGTCTCGATGCCACGGCTTGAACTGCAAGCAGCCGTGCTAGCCTGCCGCCTGGCAAACATGGTGGAGAAAGAACATAGCTTCATGATAAAAAGAAGAGTATTTTGGACAGACTCCAAAACAGTTTTGCACTGGATTAGATCGGACCCGAGGGATTTCAAGCCGTTCGTGGCACATCGCTTAGCTGAAATAGATGAGAGATCCAGAAGCGATGAATGGAGATGGGTTCCGACAGCACAAAACCCAGCTGACGAAGCAACAAGAAAGGGTTGGACGCCAGAAAAGTCGATATGGTTCTCAGGCCCAGACTTTCTTAAGGAAAATGAGGATAAGTGGCCGAAAGAAGGCTTATCGAATGCCACCGATGAAGAGACCAATGAACTACGCCCAAATCGAGTTCATACCATCACGGAAGCCCCGCCCACTATACTGGAAGTCCAGCGTTTTTCATCCTGGATTCGGGCGGTGAGAACAATGGCTCGTGTGCTGGCCTTCGTCAAGCGCCTAAGGCTGAAAGAACGGCCCGAGGTCACTGGAGACTTGATCCGAGAAGCTGAGAAGATATTGATCCTTCAGTCTCAGAAAACTGCGTTCGAGATGGACATTGAAAATACACTGCTGGCTGAGGTGGAAGCTACGATCAATAGTAGACCACTGACCCACGTCTCTATGGATCCGAACGACCCAGTAACGTTAACTCCGAACCATCTACTCTTGGGTACCGCGTCAACGACCACCAGACTTGGACATTTTTCGGAAGAAGACCTGACAACGAAGAAACAATGGAAAGCTGCGCAAGCATTGGCCGACATATTTTGGCGCCGCTGGGTGTCAGAGTATCTGCCGACACTTCAAAAGCGATCGAAGTGGACGAAGGATGTGGCACCGTTGAAAGTTGGGGACTTAGTGTTAATCGTCGACCCCACTCTGCCCAGAAACGTCTGGCCCCGAGGTGTGATAGTAAAGGTTTACCCTGGAGCGGATGGCCAAGTTAGGATAGTAGACATAAGGACTTGCCGTGGGACATTACGCCGCCCTGCAGTTAAAGTGGTAGTTCTGCCTACAGAGGCATGATGGTTGGGAGTAAATCCGCAACCAGGGGGTGGAATGTTGACGGCAGAACGATTGTAAAATATGTAAATATAGTTAAGATAGTTTAAATTTTGATATTTTGTAGAATTACTTTGTTTTATCACATTATTTTCTCTTATTTGAACACTAAATTATGTTTATCTAGTATATTTTACATGTAGAAATTAAGATAGGAATTAAGACCTTTGATTTGTTATTTATCTTTCTTGTATAGATACTATTAGCGATTTTGTTTGCACCGTTAGAAAGAGATAGCACTATAATGTTGGAAAGAGACAGGAAAGATTGGTGCCGTGTGCAAAAATTAGTGCCGTGTGCAAACTGTATGCGTTGTAATTGGCTAATAGCTATATTGTAGAAAACTAACTAGCCACTAAGTGCGAGTAAACATTTTGTACTTAAATAAGGCTGTTTTGTATGAAAATTGTTCAGTTCAGTTCAGTTCAATATATACCTACTATGGTTTGAAAATACAAATAGTAAAAAAAAAAAGCTGGAGTTTTAATTCTTCTGCCCGACGTCGCTGAACCCCTGCACCTGCTAAGTTTACAGTACAATTTGGTTAAAAGATAAACCAGGAGTACAAATATTAATTAGTTTTTTAGAGAGCTTATCTCTTAGGGCTAAACCTAATCCCTGACCTAATTTGTCTGAAAACATAATTATTTTTGCCTCCTTTGAGTTAAAAGATAATGCTGGTTTGAACATGCATTTACTATAGCTACTTTGTAATGTTTTTATGCAGGATGATGAATGACAGGGGCTCTGTGTAGATTGGCTAGTTTTATTTACATCAGAATCATTATTGTATAAGTTGACTATTTACTAAGGAATCATACCGGTCCGCATTGTAATTGCAGAGTTCCACTAACTCTGTGGCAGATTTGATGTGCTCATCAATTTGTTTCTGCGCAAGAGAGTACTTCTTTTGCACAAGTTCAAGTGACTCATACAACTGAGTGATTTTAAATTGTAATTTTTTAGTGTCCCGGTCATACATTTGCCTGCTTTCAGTTAATTTACTACTATAAATTTCCAATGAATCCAAGAGGCTAATTCGTTCTTTTCTTAAAACAATATTTTTAGAAAAACAATTATTTTTCCTAATTAGTTTTCCTGTTTTTTTAATTAATTTACGTATTTTAATATATTTCTTTAGTTTCTTAGCACCTAAAATTTGAGGTCGAGGTGAAAAATCATTGTCTTTGGTTATTGACTGTTCTGCCGACTGTACAGCAGGTGAAGACATCATGAGCTCCTCAAAAAGACTCTGTGTATGGTCCACTTCTTGAAGTTGCTGCTGCTCCTTGAAGTCTAATATTTGCCTGTTAGCATCGTTCAGCTCCCGTTCCAAATCAGTGATGCGGTTCAGGGCCCTCTCGTAAGTGCTGCACTGATCATCAAAGCCGCTAACGGTGTTCTCGAGCTGGTCTCTTTGGCGTATTACTTCCATGTGCTCAGAATGCATCTGAGCCATCTCAATCTTCAGTTGAGAGTTGCGAGCAATAACTTTGCTGATTTCTTCTTCACTGTCTTCTCGCTCACGTAGTAGCTGGCTGCAAGTATCCCTAGACTCCTTCAGTTCCTGCAGTGCCTGCCTCAACTTCATCTCGGTGCTTTGTGCTGCAGCCTTACGGGTCAGCATGATGAATTTATAAGTCCTGAAAGTTTACAAACAACAGTATCAGGAACTATTTAAAACAAATATTGATTATTTATTTATTATCAGAGAATATACTTGGATGAAAACAGAAATTAAAAACTTAAGACAGTAGGCCACAATTGTTAAGTAATTGGGAATAATTTACTTATTTATAACTACTCCTTTTTTATTTTAACTATGAGTAAGTGTATGTAAGTACCTATTTAAATTATAACATTAGTTTAGTCTTATACTTTTAGTTAAGTTTAATCATTATGCAGGTACACAAGAATGTTATAATAGTTGTAAAAATAAAAGAATTAATCCAGATACTATTTGGTTATAGTTAGAGACACTATAGAATGATGAGATGCTTAATTTAATTAATTATAGCAATAAAACATGGATGATGTTTAAGTCAAAACAAAAAAAAAATCAATATCAATAACACTAAACAGACAGACTGACCCCAATAAATCAAAAGTAAGTACTTATACAATAGTATTCAAGTAGCAAAATGGTTACACAATGTTTTGATTGTAGGGTTTACATATAGCTGTATTGTATTTATGAGTAGTGTAATGTTTGTAAAGTGTAAACAGTTTAGTGAATGTCTGTGACAATAGTAGTCACCATCTCAACTTTACTTCCAATTCACGTCAAGTAAAGAGAAATCGACTCTGCCAATTCGTATTGAGTATTGACGTTACTCACTTTACGTGAATTTTGTACAAGTAGTAAAGAACAGTTGGGATAATTGAGAACCAAAATGCCACACAAGCCGTGAGTTTATTTATAAAGGTAGGTAGGTACCTACGCTCTTGCTTTGAAAAATAAAATGTTTAGAATCAGTCTGATTGGCTTAGTGATGTAGTCTATGTTGAAATAATATAAATAAAATTACGGAACAAAAGTACTTCCCCGGTTTAGTGCGTAGTATTCCACAGATTTGTCCTTTTCTATGAAATGTTCACCATAACAACATTGGCGGTGGCTAGGTGAAGCTCGGTCGTTTTGGTAATTCGAAAACTACCCAATGGATTTGTCAGAAAACACTTCCTTATAATATTTAAGTTGTAATAAACACTTTAAAAACAATATTACTAAAGGAAAACAATATTAGATTAGTTAAAATTAATTTTAAAATCAGCTGCTTAGATTTGACAGCTAGACCGGCCAGTGTTGCCAGCCAAAAAAAAAAGGTGAATATCATAGTCTCGTCTTAGCAGATTTAGTAGATTGTTTGCACCTTAATACTTGTGTTCTTAATGTAACAAAATGCAATGCGAGAGATTAAAAGTGTAGACGTTAGCATAACTTTAAATTAAAAAATATTTTCAATCAATAAATCAAAACTTCGAACTATCATGAACTAAGTAATTTAATAAATTAAATTTTACTAAAATTCGATATTATTTTGGAGGCAAACTTTAAATAAAACCCGCCCAAGTGCGAGTTGGACTCACGCACGAAGGGGGTACCAAAAACGGCAAATAAAAAAAAACACGTTTGTTGTATGGGAGCCCCCGTTAATTTTTATTTTATTCTGTTTTTAGTATTTGGTGTTATAGTGGCAATTCATGTCTAGCTATCAAAGTTCATAAGTACAGCCTGGTGCTGGTGACAGTCAGACAGACGAACAGCGGAATTTCAGTTAAGTACCAAAACAACTAATATTATAATTTGCTAATTTCGTAATTTATATTTAAAAATGTCCTTAAAGGTCACGTTTAAGATACTAAAAAAAAACGTTTCCCTCTTGACGAAAATTGGAGATAAAGACAAAGAGCAAATTGACTCAAGTTTAGTAAAGTTTAACGCGGTTTCGAACGGCTTCTGATAACAAGGCCTGAGTAATCTCCTTTAAAAAAACGCACATAAAAACGCCCGAGCCGTAAATATGTAAATATCGCTCATAAAATAACAGGGAAACAAAATGGCGTAAAAAGGCAAACTCCGGGCAAAAACCTCCCGCACACGTAACCTTAATACGTTACCACAGAGTACCTATTTACACTTAAGTGTGCAACCTCTAGGACAGCGTTTCCCAAATGGTGGGTCGCGACCCGGCACTGGACCACGAAAATAAAAATACTGGGTCGCAGCATTGTCTCATTGTTTACAATCAGTCAAACAGCTTTATACATGGCACTAAAATATGACCGTTATTATTTTAACCGCCTCAGTGGTCTAGTGGTTAACCCACACGTGAAAGATGCAACGGTCTTGGGTTATCGAACCCTCCTGGGAATCGTCCCAGCCCCCCTAGCATGACCGACGAAACACGATATATATCGCGTGATATAGCGTTTTATCGACACCCAACTGTCAAAACCCATTGTCTTTTGACAGTTAAATATGATAAATCGCTGTATCATATCGTGTTTCAGTGGTCATGTTAGGGGGTCAGGAGGGGTACATTTGTACTCGGTTTGGTTGGTGGTAAGCCTTATTTCAAGTCCGTCTAGATATTTTTAAAACCGGTTAGTTACCACCATCTTACCTAAGTCTGAAGCCATAACAACAATTTAAAAAATTGTTGTGTTCCGGCAGTTAAAGGTAAGAATTGATAGCCAGTTCCTCATTTTGTGAGGGACATTCCGGGTGTAGTTCGCTTTCACTTTCGGCCTTATCATCACTTAACATCAAATGAGGTAAAGGCCAAGTACTATCCCGTAGTGGATTAAAAAAAATTAATAGTTACGTTTTTTTACTTTAATACACTTATTATTATTATGTGGATATTGAAATGTGATTTTTAATTTTCCCTATATGCAAAAGCAGGGTTAATAAAACTTGTAATCTTCAAAATTACCGGGCCAGGGCATAATAAAGTTTTGGAAACGCTGCTCTAGGAGATTGCTGGTAATTCAAACGGTTAAGAGATTTTGCTTTATTGCTCCTTTATTCTTTCAAGTTTAGTCAATGTTACCAGTTGAGGTAATGTTGTACTTACATACAACTTTGTCTTTTATCTGTAACATTGTCTCTTGTTTAATATTTCAGTGTGTGTTGTGTCTTTAGTAAGGTTATATCAAAATCTTCTTTTCTTCTTTAGATTAGTCATATAACATAGGTTTTTATTTACCTATTTCTTAATTTTTCTCATTTCAATTAATATTTTGTCTAGCTTTTTAGCAATCGCAAATGTATGAATTGAGGTCCATTATTATTTAGAAGGGGGACGCCAGCAAAGCCGAACGGGTGATCAGTCACCTTAATCGGAACCATTTCACCCAAATTGAGGTCTATGGTAGGTGCGCTAAAATTTCTTCGCGGTGTCTGCTCTAGTATACGCAGTAAGTGAATCATATCTCAGTGGATCGTAAACGAGGTACATAACACCGGAATTTGACCGGTGATAAACCGAAACTGGATTGGAGCCTGACCAGAGCCAGAGCGCAGAGCTGAGCAGAGATCAACTGGAGCAAATCCGGAGCTAAACCTACTTACCACCTCTGTGGTCTAGTGGTTCGCCCACCCGTGTAACACGCAAGAGTCCCGGATTCCATTTCCAGAAAGGGGGTACAATTTTGGTTGGTGGTAGTTCTTATTTCAAGTCCGCCTAGCTAGCTACCACTATATTATCTAAGCCTGACGCCATAACAAAAAAAAACGGTCAAGAGCGAGTCGGACTCGCGCACCGAGGGTTTCGTACCATCATAATAAATACACTGCAGAGTAGAATAATAAAATTATTATTGCCGTTTTAGGTCAGCGCCATCTATTGGCCGCTAGTGGAACTAATATTAACTTTTTAGAAATTTGATAATTTCTAAAAAAGTGTGATGTATTAAGACATCGTTTTATTTTTCCTGTAATCTTTATAAACCTAAACTGCTATCACATAGAATTATTTCAGATTTTTCTCTTAGCAAACTTCGGCGATAAGAGGGGGGAACAGTAATTTTTTTTTACATTTTTCATCATAAGTTGAAAACTATGCAGTTTGAAAAAAAAAATGATTGAAAATGTGCAAACGGCGTTCTTTCATATGATATCCCACATGCCCTAGTAGCCACCCCACTTCAAATTTTTAAGACCCCTTTTCAGTCCCTGTTGTAAAAAAGGTATTTTCTTTTTAATTTCTTTCTTATTTGAAAAATAGTTGGACAAATGACATCTTAAACTATTCTAAATTTGAAGTTGATGTCATTAGTAGTTCTCAAGATATCCAGCTGTGACAGACAGACTGATGGCCGAATACTCAAACGCTAATTAACTTTGAGGGGCTCTTAAACATCGTTCTGTCGCATTAAACGTCAAAGATATGACAAAGACAGCATGCTGTTTGAGAGCCGCTCAAAGTTAGGTAGCGTTTGAGTATTCGGCCATAAGTCACACTCACACACGCGATCGTTACCAACTTTGTTGTGACCCCCTAGTCTAGTATAACTACTTAGTAGTATAGACTAGACGCTTTTTTAATTTTTACTGCCAAATTTTAAGGTTTTATATTAATAGCTAAAGTAGAGGAGCTCGGTGGCGCAGTGGTTTACCGCCTGGCCCAGCGATTGCGGGAGTTAAGCAACTTTTGCAAGGGTCGGTTATGGGATGGGTGACCAAAAATTTATTATCTCGAGCTCCTCCGTGCTTCGGAAGGCAGTCCCGGGTGCATTTGCAGGCGTTAACACCCACCAATCCCCATTGGGCCCGCGCGGTGGGTTATGGGCTTATGGCTCGTTTTCCTTATCCACTTACCTATACTTACCCATAAGGAAGGCCTGTGCCACAGCAGTGGGGGCATTAAAAATGGCTGATCGACGTATTAATAGTGGATGGATAAGGGCCGCCATTCACTTGAGACGGGCACTCTAATGCACAAACCGAAAGCATTCAATAATTCTTTGAAAATTGTAAAACAGTAACAATAAGAAAAGTCTGCAATACAATTCATATTGGAACCAAGTTTGACATGATAATGTGTTATCTTAAATTCATGATTAATAGCATCAAAGATGAAATTAATATAATAATAATAACATATAGTTTTGCTTTTTTTACACGACTGCCCAAAAAGGAATGTATATGTGTTCAGGGTTCATGTATGTTTGTGGGTATGTGAGTTTTTTATTCCACCATAACTTCTAAATAGCTCAACGGATTTTAATGTATAGGGTATCGTTAGAATCCTTACATCATTCCAAGTGACACTGGCTATAGTTTTTTTTTTTAAAAGTCACTATGGCGACTGTACGACGCCATTTTTAAATGTGAAAAAAAAAATATTTTTTCTTCAATCATTACAATATGGGCATCAAATGAAAGGCCTTAATGAGCACATTTCAAAACTAAATAATTTGTGTAATAATATAAATGTGTAAAATAAAAATAAATAAATATAAAAAATATTAAAAACACGACTGCCCTGCCAAAAACGAACTAAAAAGTTAATTTAAATAACAAGTGTCTTTGCAGTCGGGGGCCTCTTTGATTAAAAATTGTTCCACAAAACGGTCCCCCGACTGCAAAGACACTTGTTATTTAACTTTTTAGTTCGTTTTTGGCAGGGCAGTCGTGTTTTTAATATTTTTTAAATTTATTTATTTTTTTAGACCCCTGAATCGCTGCAAACAGCACAGTGTGAGAACCATTTAGATCTAGATCCTAGATCTAGGTCTACCTAGCTATAACTATCTATATTTTCTTAGCTCAATGCCAAAAGCATTTATTAGTGTCGTGATTCAAGTATTTTGCGTATTCTACTATTTATCGTGATATTTTTATGCTTGCAACACCTTACTTAGAATAAAATAGTAGGGGAATTAATGGTAGGGGGAACTTATTAAAACTGTCTGGAAAGCGTTGCCTCGGCCAGTTGTTCGTCGGCAGCCTAACTAAGTAAATATAAGGGGAAACTATTGTATTCAAGAGAAATAAGTCTTTGCTGTGCAGTCAATAAATAAGTGTTAAATTCTAGTACAAGTTTTATTTCATCCCACTTCTTGGCCTCGCAAACGCTCCTGCTGTCTTCCAGAAACTTATAAATAGAATGTTAGGATCTAAACGTTTTGAATCGGCTTTAGCTTACCTGGACGACATTCTTGTGCCATCGGAGGACCTGGAACAGGGTTTTGAAAGACTTGAGGAGGTTCTTAAGCTTTTACGCAATCATGGATTGACGCTTAAATTATCTAAATGCAGATTTTTTGATACAACTATTAATTATCTCGGTTACGAGGTATCTGTAGATGGGATTCGACCAAATGAACAAAAAATCATGGCGGTCAAAGAGTTTCCATGCCCCAAAAATATTCATGAAGTGCGGCAGTTTCTCGGGCTTGCCAGCTACTTCAGGAGATTCATTAGAAGTTTTGCCGAAATTGCAAGGCCTCTTACACAATTGCTTAAAAAGGACATTTCCTTTAAATGGGCTGAATCTGAATCCAGAGCCTTCACTTGTCTAAAAGAAAAATTGGTTGAACGTCCTATATTAGCATTGTACGACCCAAAACTTGAAACGGAGCTACACACCGATGCAAGTTCCTTGGGTATTGGAGGTATACTCTTGCAATGGCAAAATAATCCCCGTGTGTTAAAACCTGTCGCTTACTTTAGCAGACAAACTACGCCTGAGGAACGGCCCCTTCACTCTTACGAGCTTGAAACACTAGCCATTGTCTGCTCATTGAAGAAATTTAGGGTGTATCTGCTGGGTATAGAGTTCAAGGTAGTGACAGATTGTAACGCCTTAAGAACAACTCTCACCAAACGAGACCTCGTGCCGCGCATTGCAAGATGGTGGCTTCAAATAAGTGAATTTAATTTTAATATAGAGTTTCGACCCGGCACCCAAATGAGTCACGTAGACGCGTTAAGTCGAAACACGAATTTGGCTGATTTAGATAATAGTCCCACAATACGTAACATCGAAAAAGACCACTGGCTTTTTGCTCTACAGTTAACTGATCCAGACATTTTACGTATTGCAAAAATTCTCAAGCCTGATAATGACGAAGAATCAAAAGACATTAAAAAGAATTTTGTTATAAGAGATCACAAGGTTTATAGAAAGACTGATGATAAACTGTATCTTGTTGTTCCAAAGGGTGCGAGATTTCAAATCTGTAGAGCAAACCACGATGATGTAGGACATTTAGGTTTAGCTAAGACAATGGAGTGAGTTCAAAGTCAATTCTGGTTCCCTAAGATGCGCCGTTTCGTGCAAAAATATGTAGCGTCCTGTATTGACTGTGCCTATAATAAGGAAAACTTTAGTAAAAAGAAATCGGGACACTTGTACCCAATTGATAAAGTAAGTGTACCCTTTCACACCATACACATCGACCATCTAGAGCCTTTTGTAAAAAGCAAAAAAAGGCAATACTTACATCCTCACAATTGTCGATGGATTTACGAAATACTTGTTTGTTAAACCCGTTAAGAACACAAAGACTAAAACCACTATTAGAGTCCTTGAGCAAATATTTTTTGACTTCGGTTTACCGTCTCGAATCGTATCTGATCGTGGAACTTCATTTACATCTAATGCATTCAAAAAGTTTTGTGATCTTTACGGAATTAAGCATATATTAAATGCAGTAGCATGTCCAAGAGCTAATGGGCAAGCAGAACGTTTTAACCAGACTATTTTAAATGCCTTAACAAAGTACAATTTAGGTAACGCTGAATGTGATTGGGATAATTATTTGGGGAAAATACAATGGGGCATAAATAATACTATTAGTTCCTCTACTCAAAAGACTGCATCAGAAGCTCTTTTTGGTACAAAACTGCGCGACTCACTTGTTAATAAACTTGATATTAGTATAAATAAGCCCTCTCGCGATCTGCATGACTTAAGAGATGAAATTAACACAAATATCAAAACTAGTCAAGTTAAACAGAAGTGCTATTACGACACTGGTCGTGCTCCTGCTGCCGTCTTTAATGAGGGAGATTTGGTCAAAATTACTAGAACAAATTATTACAATAAGGGAAATAGTTCAAAATTGTTATCAAGGTTTATAGGCCCATTTAAGATTGTCAAGGTGCTAGGAAATGATAGATATCAAATTGCTGATATCCCTGGCTATAGTAAAAAGAAAAGAAAATTTGAAACCGTTGTGGCAGCAGATAGAATGAGGCCATGGGTTAACATAAATAATAATTCTGACTCCGAAAAAATTTCAGATAGTTCTAGTAATGATAGCGAGGACAACCTCCCTCTATCTGAACTGCAACAACGCAAATCTATATAATTATTTGTCTGTTCCGAATGTCGTGATTATTGTGATTTGTTATTTTATTAAAAAAATAGTATGCTAATAATAATGATAAATAATTAATGTAAATTCTCAAATAGGTATTTCTATTAAATTTATTAGGTATTTCAGTTACAATCGTAAGTTAAGAATGGCATTGTTTATTGTGTATTATGCATTATTTAGTTATAATTATTATGTTTTATATTGTGTTTTACCTTTAGTGCCTAGACTACTTAGTAAGTACATTCTTTTAATTTTACTTGCAACTTGTTATAACTTCCTAGATTTAAGAAAAATAATTACGTAAAATTAGTGACTGAACAATTGACTGAGGTAAACGTGCACCAGGGGGTTGCACGGAGTAGGAAGGCCGAATGTCGTGATTCAAGTATTTTGCGTATTCTACTATTTATCTTGATATTTTTATGCTTGCAACACCTTACTTAGAATAAAATAGTAGGGGAATTAATGGTAGGGGGAACTTATTAAAACTGTCTGGAAAGCGTTGCCTCGGCCAGTTGTTCGTCGGCAGCCTAACTAAGTAAATATAAGGGGAAACTATTGTATTCAAGAGAAATAAGTCTTTGCTGTGCAGTCAATAAATAAGTGTTAAATTCTAGTACAAGTTTTATTTCATCACATTAGGTACTAAAATTGTCTCTAAATCTACTTTAACGTTTATTTAAGGCAGAATTCATATTTGTATCGTGCGTGTAATAGCTTTAACTCGGCAACGCGTCAGGCAGACTTGGATCTTTTTGCAACAAGTGAAGTTTCGATCAAGCGTGTTATGGGTCTCGGTTTTTTCAGTGCGACCTAATGTATAATTATAAGATAATTAATTGCTAGGATGTTGCTCATTAAGTGTGTTTTGTTTTGTATTTGTGATGACTTGTGTTACTACTTAAGTGATGTATTGTGTTATAGTGGCTGTTGGTCGTCCGAAATTAAATAAATAAAAAAAAATAACTAGCTTTTACGATAGCCTTTTGAAGTAATTAAAACTCACTCTGCTTATCACTAAACTTGTGATTGTTTATATAAATAAATAAATATATAATAAATATTAGACAACATCACAGTGCTCTGATTGCAAAGTAAGTAGGTACCTAGCGACAAAAGTAAGTACCTAAATCAGAGACAACAGTGGAACTACAAACACCCAGACCTGAGCCAATATAGAAAAGTTTGTTTTCTAAATTGAACCCGGACCTCATAGATGGCGACTTTGAAAACCGGCGTACAAACCACTTGACTACGAAGGTCATCAAAATGTAAAATTAAAAGCAAAATTCACAACGAAAATCTTCGTCTTTTCAAAGGGTATATTAAAACTCTGCTTCAATAAATTATAATTAGGCACTCGTAGTTTTTCACTATGTACCTATTAATTAAGTTGTTTTATTGCATAAAGTGGAAACTTCAGAGAAAGAATGAAAAATCCTTTATTAATCCCCTGTGCGTGCACACTTGTTTAAACGGCGGCGCGTATCGAACCACTCACCTGTGCCTGAGGTTTTTGCAGTATAAAAAACACGGCCCCGCCCACTTCGTCACATTTATATTGCACTATTTTTGCCGTCGGACGGACGCACAAATAGGCCTACATTAAAGTCGAACACGCACTGTTGACTTAGGAAACAAAGATACCCCGGCGTATTTCTTACGGAAAATGTCTATTAGACATTCACCATCAAAAAATAGGACTACGGCTACGGACGATAGGGGTGCCCAGACGGCTTCGAACCCGGAATTAAGTGAAATTGATAAAAATGTTACTGCCCGGCCGCTCAAAAGAAAACAAGACAATGAGTTGACTACCTTTATGTCCAGGATGGAAAACATGTTTTCTACATGGCAATCAGAACAGAATAAAAAATTAGACTCTTTCCTATCTAGTATGGTAGAAAAACAATCTGAACTTACCACCTCAATTGAATTTATATCAAATCAATACGAAGATATGAAAATTTCTGTGAATAAATTGTTGCAAGAAAAAAAAGAACATTTGGATTACATAAAAACACTTGAAGAAAAAATTGATTATCTTGAAAAAAATGTCCGCTCAGCCAGCTTGGAGATCCGTAATCTCCCAATGAAACCTTCAGAAAATTTAAGTGATTTAACAAAAACTGTAAAAAATATTGGCACTACATTGGGTATCTCCATCCAAGAAAGTGAGATAAAAAACCTGTTCAGAATTCAGAGAAAAAACGAGATCCCTCCAATCATTGTCGAGTTTACAACTGTCATACTGAAAAATAAGATACTAAATGAATCGAAAGTTTTCAACAAAAAAACAGGAAAATCGACATTGAACACATCTTTAATAGGTATACAAGGACCGGAAAAACCTATCTACATATCTGACAACCTTACTCCACGAGCTAAAAGACTTTTTTACCTCGCCCGAGAGTTTAAGAAAACAAGTAACTATTCATTTGTCTGGACAACAAATGGAAATATTTACATACGGAAGATCCAAGGGGAACCTGCTATTCGCATAAATTCGGAAGAAGATCTACGGAAATTAGCCTCCAAATGACTAATAATACTTATTATTCCTGTACTGAAGTTCATTCTTAATTATTATTTCGCTGCCTGGAAAAATAATATTACTGTTTTTGTTTTTTCTATAATTTCCTATAATTATTACCTAATTATATCAAATCACTTGTCTCGATGCATGAAGCTGTTTTTAATATTAAAGAAAAAAATTAATTCTAACATACAAATGACACGATACATACTATTTAATATATTCTGTCACTGCTTTATTATAATATCGGCAACCGCTGAAGCAATAACTAAACATTATGTTGTTGGCTCATTACATACTCGTTTTTGCATGTTCAGTTTTTATTTGGTCATATCCCTTACAATTAAATATTGGATAATAATATATTATGTGCATTATTATCATATAATTCAGGCATCCAACTTGTTTCTAGGTTATACTGAGATGACGTTTTGGGGTTATTTTTTGTATTTTACTAACTATCCTCTAACCACTATACTGTGCAAGGTTTACATTAAATATAAAAGTTGATACCATAAATAGTTTAATTAACCAAATCGATATGTTTGATGTCTATATTCCTATAACGTGTGAACCTGAACAATGTCACACATACTTAAATTACTCTAACCAATATTTAAAAATTCTACAACAAAACATCCGCAGTTTGAACTGTAATTTTGATGGTTTATGCACACTACTTGCGCGGATAAAATTAGACTGTGATCTTATAGTGCTATCAGAATGCTGGTTACCAGCAGATTCCAATTCCAATATCCCTATCTTGAATGATTATGCTACTTTTAAAACTTTAAAAAATCGTAACCAAAATGATGGTGTCGTGGTTTTTGCAAAGGATAATTTAAATATTACAGTTGAAGAACCAGCTATAGATCAAGCAAGCTGCCTGCTCATTAAACTAAGCAATGAAACGGTGATTATTGCCATCTATAGATCACCCTCATTTAAACAAATAGATATTTTTTTGGAGTCATTAAACTCACTTTTATCCCGACTTTCTGCTTTTAAAAATATTGTTATTGTTGGTGACATTAATATAAATATCCTTGAAAAGAACTCTTCTGACACATTATCTTATCTAGACATGCTTGCATACCACGGCCTATTACCAGCTATAAATACCCCGACACGAGGACCTAACTGTCTGGATCACGTATTATTGAAGAGTTCATTGAAAACATACACTTTTACATTGCTTACATCAGTCACTGATCATCAAGCTGTGTTATCATGTATACAAACTAAAAACTCTTTTAAAACTAATACATTAAAATTTAAACAAAAAATAGATTGGGGCGGAATAAGACGTGATACTATGGCACTTGATTTCTCATCGGTTAACCTGGAACACGATCCCAATATAGCATTAAATAAACTGATTATCCTACTTATTTCTGTAATTGATAAAAATACTACATTGATTAAAATCGCAAAAAGAAAACAGATCATTAAACCCTGGATTACTGAGGGATTACTTCGCTGCATTAAAAATAGGGATACGATGCACAAAAAACTAAAAAAAGATTCCACAAATGAAACACTACTTATTACATATAAACGTTATAGGAATTACTGTAATAACATATTGAAAAAAGTTAAACGGGAATATGAACGAGACCAAATAAAATCTTCACAAAGTAATCCGAAAAAACTGTGGAAGACCATCAATGAGATAACCAACAGAACTCGAAAAGTTTTACAACCCACTGAGCTTCTAAATGGGGCGGTATCCGATAAAGACTCCATCAATTCTGTTAATGAGTTCTTCGCGAATATAGGTGAGCAGTTAGCAAGCAAAATTTCGCCTTGCCCATCACCTGCACAAGATTATCTGAAATCTTGCTCAACACCGTTAGAATCTTTTGTTCTCCTTGAGACTGATGTGTATGAGGTCGAAGATGTAATAATGAAACTCAAACAGAACTGCTCTCCAGGTTGGGATTCTATAACATCTGAAGTACTTAAGTGCACAGTTAATATTATTGCACCCTTACTTACAAGTATTATTAACAACTGTATTAATCAAGGTGTTTTCCCGGATGCGCTTAAAAAATCTATTATTCATCCCATTCATAAAGAAGGTGACAAACATTTCGTAAATAATTATCGGCCTATTTCAATATTATCTTCTTTATCAAAAGTTTTTGAACGGATTATTAACGTCAGACTGGTAGAATTTCTTGAAAAACAGGACATATTAGCTAAGGGTCAATATGGCTTTAGAAAAGGAAAGTCCACGGATGATGCAGTCCATAATCTTACAAACTTCTTAGCCGATAAATTAGACAATAATATGAAATGTGTCACGGTGTTCCTTGACCTAAAAAAGGCCTTTGACACAGTTTCAGTGCCTCTTCTTATACAAAAATTAGAATATATGGGTATCAGGGGGAAACAACTTGATTTACTTGCGGACTATCTCCAAAATCGTACTCAGTGTGTGAAAATAGGTAACCTTATAAGTGACGCAATACCTGTCTCTTACGGTGTTCCTCAAGGGAGCATTTTAGGCCCTACATTATTTTTGTGTTATATAAATGGCCTCTGTAATTTAGAACTTGAAAACTGTAACATTGTCTCTTATGCTGATGATACATCTTTAACATTCTATGGTGACTCGTGGGATGATGTGTTGTCTATTGCTCAAAATGCCTTAAATGTTATCTGCCGCTGGTTAGCTGCCAATTCACTAACCTTAAACTCAGATAAAACCAAGTTTATGGTTTTCACTAAACGTAATTTCCCTACCGACATACTCCCTCAAAATCATTGTCTAATTGCACACACTTGCACTACACCAAGTCAATCTTGTGATTGTCCATACATTAATCTTACTGTAAACATTAAATACCTGGGCATTTTAATTGATCACAAGTTATCCTTTGCCGAACACATAATAAATGTAGCAAACAGAGTTCGCAAGCTTACATATATATTTAAAAATCTTCGAAATGTTGCAGACCCAGATATTCTTAAGTGTGTTTACTTTGCCTTTGTTCAATCAATTATATCATATTGTGTAACTTCATGGGGTGGAGCACCTAAAACCAACTTGATAATATTAGAAAGAGCACAGAGGCTCATTCTAAAAGTTAGCCTCTTTAAGACTAGACGCTATCCGACTATTGACCTGTATCGGGAGGCAAAGGTTTTGTCGGTTAGGCAGCTATACATTCTTGGCACAATACTTCGGCAACATCGAATTTGTCCATTACCGGACAAGTCAAAACTTAGCAGTCGGAGGTTTCATCAAGTTTTTACAACTACTCAAGTTAACTCAAGCTTCGGGCATAGATTTTTCTCGTATACAGGATGTCGATTATATAATGATATAAATAAAGAACTAAATATTGTTAATAACTGTTACCGTGAAGTAAAAAACAAGGTCAGGGATTATTTACTTCAACTCTCTTATGATAATACTGAACTACTACTTAATTAACTATCACTAATTTCGGTCTAATCTTCGTTTATTAAATCTAACACATATTATATTATTTTAACTAACCACTGCAGTTTAAAAATGTTATTACGTTTCAAAAAATAACACATCTGGCATGCTACCTAAGTACCTATATTTTTATACACACGTACAGCAAGTATTAAAGACGGCTTTACATCAGAATTAGTTACTCTTTCAAATAATTGTTAAAAATTGTTAAGTATTTTATCGTTACCAACTACTGTTTTCGAGGGTGGAGATCCTGGTATCCTTTCTTACAGGCCTCGGCCTAGTTTAGGTGCCAGTCTCCTTACAAATAAGTGCTTTTTTAAACTTTTGGTATTGTTTTTAGCATAAGAATTGTTTGTAAAGAGAATAATAAACATTTTTTATTATTATATTATTTTATTATTATTAAGAAAGTCGTAAGTGTATAAAAGTTCAGAGCTTTAGAGTGTTGAGACAGCGGGTTTCTCGAAACTTGAAAAATAGAATTAGGTACTTTTGCTATGAACCCAAGTAGAGTTAAGCAGAAAATCTTATTTTGCTCCAAAATTAAAACTACTTTTTTGTTCCCGATTTTCAGAAGTATTCAAACTTACGCTTCTTTTCTTCGTACGATCTTCATTTGTTTTTCCTAAGACAGATCTAGATTCCATTTTTGAAATTTGAATTCGAAGCTGTCACATCGCTGCGCGTTTGTTCTCGCGCCCTATCGGTTTTCGATCAGTGTGCCCGGCGGCATGGGGGCGTACGCACGCTTTGTTCGCTAACAGGCGTTTATCAAATCGCGTATTATTTACAGACGGGTAACACGTGCTTTAAGCTCGTCCGCGCTTCACCGTAAACTTATGATGACTGATTTATTGTTAAAAGTGACGTTTACAAATTAGAACGATCTTTTTTTTCTCTGAAAATTGTAACCAGCCAGACTTTAAATTTTTAAGGGAATGTAAACTTTTATAGTTTTATGATGTAGTTTTTGGTGATGATTAAAGTGAAGTGGTACAAAATGGAAATGTTCAGGAGATGTTTGCTTGGGAAAGGCTTGACATTTATGCTGGTTTTTCTGGCAATAACTGAAGTACCAGGATACGTGGAGACTGAGGAGTTCATATCCGACTTGGATAAGCCCAGTAAGCTTCTTTACTTATATTATAAAAGCAAGTTTGTTTATTTGTTACTCTTTCACGTCATAATAATCGAGTTACTCGAATTGTTAAAATACTTCATTGAAAAGTCATTCAGCTAAAATGGTTTCGAAATTGAAAAAATTGACTATACAAGCTAGGCCATGATACGTTTTGATGAGATTATAGTTATTTTCAAGTCATTATGTGGGAAGAATATTAAACTATAATGCGAGAGAAAAGAAAATCTGAAAGATATAGACATAGACAGAATATTTTGACAAGATATTTTATATTGAGACGCTATTTTCTTTATAACTTTTTAAAGCAACATTTGTTTTGATAATTTCTTGTTTATTATGAAACCATTTTTTATTTCCCTTTTTTTGAGATATGTATGGTTAAGACGCATCAAGGCCCAGAATACGACATGATCCTCTCAGAAAGTCTGGATCGAAATTTCTACTCGACCGATCATCATAATATTTTGCATACACGTTGTTAAGAGTACATAAAAGGACGTTATTGTACAACAACACGCAGATAAAGTCGCGGACGGCTGCTAAAATAAAAAATCACTGAAAGTATTTTTTTAAATAAATATGTTATTATTTGTTTACTCATAATTAAACGTCTTATAAAATACTGTGTAACAAAATATCTTATTTACATTGTATAATGAGGGTCGAGTATAAATTGCTTTTATAAAACATCTAGAGTTACCTCCATAATAATTATTGCTAACAATTTAGCTGACGACCCACGGAGGAGCTTTTCATCTTATTTTATTTTTTTCTATGTTACAATTAAATAATTACGTTATTTGATATGTATAAAAACATATCATATAACGTAATTATTTTATTTAGTCTGTATTTATTTGGTTTTGTCTCAGTGAACTATAAAAAAGTGCTACCTAAAAGTACTTACTATACAAGAACACACGTCAAGTGTGTTCTTACGTACTTATTTAAAACATGGCAGATATTAGTTTTACTGAGAAGTACTAAGCATTAGTAGCTAAGCTAGGGTAAACATGGCATGATGTATTAAATATTCTAACCCACCATTCCTATATTCGAAAAACGATTCGTTTTGCTTACAGTTGGTAGAATTTTGACACGTTTACTATGGAGTTTATGTCAAAATATTACAATACCATTAAATACCACTATAATACAGTTAAAATATTTTTTTTCCATTAAATATTATTTCACCGTTAAAGTACCTTAAAAATAACGTTAACTATGGGTAACGTTATTTTAACGTTACGTTAAAAATGCTAACGCTATTTTTAACGGTATTTTTTATAACGTTATATTTTTAACGATACTTTAATCCTTGCTAACAATAGAGCTATTAATATCATGATCATGATTTGTCATGATAAATTTTAACCCACAAGATAAATTTATTGTACCCTTAGAGCATCGCGGCTTCGTACAGAAGCGCGTCATACTCTAAGATTGTACCCAATACCGACATCAATATCACGTGAAATTGAGCAGCCCCCCTACAATGACTGTCAAAAGTAATATTGATGCGATGTTGTAATAGGCATGACGATTTTTTTTTATTTTATGTTACATAAATTACCTCTCAAAAAAGAAACATTGGTTAAAAGAATTATTTCGCTAGCATGAAAACTGCCCGAGATATCACAGTTTGAAATCCAAAAACGCTCCATACTAACGGCTACCTGGTTATGACGTCACGCCTAGGTAGTTTATATGCAACGCGTAGAAAATTTGCTCAAAAGCTATATTAAATATTGTGTTTATCAATATGGTATCTTAGACAAATTTGCTATACATTTTACGGACTAATTAAAGGTATTAATTATTTTAATAAGTTTTATACTTTTTAAATGAACTTGTCTACCCAACTTTGAAGGGTCATAAAACAAATAATATGCAATATATAAAACCGAGAGGTATACAAGCTACTCTAAAGCATACTGAGGTGCACTTTCGAGTAGCAGACAGAGGTGATTTCTCAACTAGTTGAAAGTTATTTACTCTCACAATTACCTATCCGATATGTATAGTAGCAGGTAATTAATTTCAATCTACCCATTGCGTGTAAACTTTTATTAATTATAGTGATGGAAAATGACCTGACTTTAAATGTGGAGGTCATTTTTCAATGTTAACGACTCTGTATGAAATTTACAGGGAGAAAAAAGCACCCCTTGACGAGTTTCTTGCCGGTTCTTCTCGTTACAAGGTCTCCCGCTTAGGTTTTGCGAACCGATGGCGTAGCTTCTATGACATTCACAAGTGCCTGTAACAGTGTAGACTGAATAAATGAATTTGAATTTTGAATTGAATTTTGAATTTTTAAAAGTTTAATATGTTTACGATTCTTATTAGTATTTCGTTATTTTATTTATTAGTCGTCACCCCTATTGAAATGGCGCTATACGCGATGTACAGCTTTGTCTCTATAACAACATCACTTTGATGTTGCTATAGGAGCTTAGAGTACAGCATCAGCATTATACTTGTAGATTCGGTTGTGTTGTGTTAATTTTCCTCTGACTTCTAGGGGCGAGAAATAGACATTGTTGGACAACCGTTTTTGATACCTACTACGTCTAGCAACCGGCTATTAACAGACAAATCACCTACACAGTTAAATAAACTAGAATAGGCTATTTGACTAATTTTGGAAAACCATTTTAAATTATTCCTTATTACGTAATAAGCGCACCACATTGATATTTCAGGAAAAATCAATGTATTTTATTAAAAAATCAATGTAAAAGTTTAAAATTTTAAAACCGCGCCAAAAACGCTATGGCGCTGGAAACGTCACTTGTTGACGTCACAAGCCTGTAAACATTGTAATATCCTAAGACTGAGTTGCACCATCTTAACTTAACCTTAACTTTAACAGATACAAACTTATCTGAGCCAGTGGTCAAAAGTGGAACTAAGGTGTTATTACATATGTTACCTAGGTTACGCCATAGACGACAGCGACGCTGTCACCGAGGCAGATAAGTTTGTATTTGTTAAAGTTAAGGTTAAATCAAGATGGTGCAACTCAGCCTTAGCCATTTGACAGCCATCAATCGCGGATCCTAAGTCTATGGTTGAGTCAAACGCCTGAAGCCATATTTATTTACAGGCAAGGGACGTCATCAGTAATCTTAGAGCGTTTTCGCCACAGAAAAAAATTCAAAAATTATTGCATTTTTCTAGGTGAAATTAATCAATCAATAGACTTAATTTAGTCTATATAATAGTTGAATATGTTTTTTACGCCATTATCTGTTAGGATGACCACAATTTGCAGTATATTTTCAATGTTGTCAAATACCCTATTATCAGAATAAAGTAATACCTAGCATAGGGGTCAAAGTATGACTTTTTTTCTAACACTCAGAGGCTCTCATATCTTCTATGATGTCAAATGTTTCAGTCACTTGTTATTATTTCGAATATCATCATGACAGCCACAATAAGCAATAAAAATATTTCTGATATTCTTTCCTGAATCTAAAAAATATATTAAGATTATTAATATTAATATAAAAGTTATTTATTTTTTGAAGTGAAAACTTCTTTACTTGTACGCTTTTTTGTAATGGGGAAAAAATGCTAAACTCGCGTCAGTAAAAATCGGATGTGACGAATGGAGAGTAGACAGCTGGCGGCGGAAGTATCCCCCTCTCGTTCTACGGGGCGCGTTGAAAATGGCTGCGCGGCATTTTAAGACGTAAACACTTGTGTCACCAGCAACGCGCTAATTTTGAAAATGGAACTAATATGTAATATAAAAGCGCTAAAAAAATAATTGGTTCAGTTTCTTCTTCTTACTAATTAGCTAAACAAGACCAAAGGTTTTTTAACGAACGTAGGCGTAGGTAACTTTTGTTTCAGAACAATGTTAATTTAAACTTATTGCCGTATACGGATACAAGAAAAAGTCAACACCCTTCTCACACAATATCTCGAAAGAAACTTAGTATTCTGGGAGATCGAAAGTAACATTATTCACGTTACGAAAGATGTAAATGGTCCCGAATCCGCGTGTTTAACATTCAGGCGGGGTTCCGTAGTATTATAGTAAGTTTTCACTGAACTATTTCCACCCCAGAGATATATGGTAAGGCCGAAGTGACATGTGTCAAGCGTGCCACCTCAAATGTTTGGGGAAGGTTAAATAATATCTTGTGATTAATCCTGTACTTGAAACACCTTGAAATATTTAAATTAAATATTTTCAGTTTGAAAACAAAAAAAAATTGTAATTTAATACGCAAAAGGGGAATAGGAGAATAACAACTAATAATTATTTAGAAGTAAACTAAAATAATTTCAATTAAAGAAACAGACACAATGAGAAAATAACGGCCAAGTGCGAGTCGGAATTGCGCACGAAATGTTCCGTAAAAAACACGTTTGTTGTATGGGAGCCCCTCTTAATTATTTTATTTTAATTTAATTATTTATTTTTCAAGTGAATACACAACTAAATATTCTGTGAATATTTCAAGCGTCTACCTATTATCGTTATTAATATCAAGCAAAAAAAACGGCAACATAATTATGTTTGTGGTGGCATGGGGGCTCCCTTAAATATTTATTATATTTTGTTTTTTGTTTTAGCGGCAACAGAAATACATCATCTGTGAAAATTTCAACTGTCTAGTTATCAAAGTTCATGAGATACGGCTTGGTGACAGCTCTGTCACAGAGCAGACAGACACATACAGACACAGACAAACAGCGAGGTCTTAGTAATAGGTCCCTTTTTTTACCTTTTGGGTACGGAACCCTAAAAAGTATAATAAAGTGAGATGTCACGTTAGTAATTTTTATTTGGTCCTTTGACGACCTCCGTAGTCAAGTGGTTTGTACACTGGTTTTCAAGTTGTCACCACCTTTGAAGTACCGGGTTCAATCCCCGGCTGGGACAATTTGAAAGGCCATCATCCATTTTGGTCCAAATGCGAAAGTGCCGGCCAGAAAGCAAAAGTCCTTTATTCTGATAGATTTTGTCCACCTAAGCATTTCCTATTATGACACCGGAGCTGTAGCCCCACTGTACTTGATTTTAATTGAGTTCAAAAAGTCATTTTGGCACAAATGTAAAAAAATCGGACAAAAGGAAATCATGATAGATTTTGTCCGCCTAAGCGTTTCTTATTATTGCACCGAAGCTGTAGCACCACTGTACTTAATTTTAATTGAGTTCAAAAAATCTGTCTTTTCATACATTTTGACACAAATGTGAAGCGGTGCTACAGCTTCGGTGCCATAATAAAAAATGCTTAGATGGACAAAATCTATCAGAATAAATCACTTTTGTCTTTTGGCCGGCACTTTTATATTTGGACCAAAAATATATGAAACATGGATGATGTCCTTTTCTATATTGTCTCAGGTCAGTGTCATTTCCAAAACACAAATGCTTCAGCTATTTACTTTGAAATCAAAGCAATGTTTATGATGTTGTCTTATCGTCATCATCATATCAGTCGCACGACACCCACTGCTGGGTATAGGCCTCCTCCAAGGATCTCCACGACGATCGGTCCTGCGCTGCCCGCATCCAGTGGCTTGCCGCGACCTTCACCAGATCGTTGGTCCACCTTGTCGAGGGCCTACCCACGGAGCGTCGTCCGGTGCACGGTCGCCATTCAAGAACCTTTCCACCCCAACGGCCATCGGTTCTTCTCGCTATGTGTCCTGCCCACTGTCACTTCAGCTGTGCAATCCTTCGAATGATGTCGGTTACTTTAGTTCGCCTGCAGATCTCCTCATTTCTGATTCGATCACGATGCAAATAATACTTTTTCAACTCACTTGCTCGTAAAGTGAGCCCTAATACATCGCTTTTAGGGCCATAAACCGAACTATAACAAACGCGTGCAATAATATATAAAACACTAGTTGGTTTTAGAATTATCCCTATAAAGTTAAATAGGTACCTTACTGCAAGTTCTATGCGAGTAAACAAAGCATTTTCAATTTAACCGGGTAATACAGTTATTTTTTTAGTAACAACAAAGAGGTTTTATGCCGCTGAAAATTCATTTGCATTTTTGGAATAAATAAATGTGTAGGTCCTTAATTAAGTCAAACAAGAATAAGAATAAGAATAATGTTTATTGTTTTCTCCAACAATCTTAAGTGTTACATTTTATATTTTACATTTATGATATTACAAATATTTATTATTATCAAATTATTCCTAATTTACAATATTTTGTTAAAAAATATGAAAATATTAGCATTTTATCACCTAAATTTATAATTTTAAAGTAGGCTGTATGCTCACTAACCCCTTTGTTCGCAAAATATTCTTGCATTGGGCGTGTGAAAACAAAAAACCCTGCGCGCCTTTTCTCATCATGATTATTATTTTGTTTTTGTCGTATTTGTTGCTGTGTGGTAAATTACTTTGTTTTTTCCTCGCAAATGTGTTGAGAAACCTTGTATGAAACTCGTGAGCTCTTACTTATTGCACACTCGGCTGAGTTACGCCCTCGCCTGCGGCTCGGGCTGCAACCCACAGCCTTGTGTTCAATAAGCAACCTAAGCTAACTTGTATCATAATGTACTATTTTATTACTAGCTTCGCACGGGTGGCGCCATCTAATAGTTATTTACGATTTGAAATGGCGGAAAAAAGAAAATTTGTTTTTACGTCTTTCAGTACAATTTTTTGAAAATTTTCTTTCATACAAATCTCGTTCTAATAATAAAACAAATAATATCTAATTTTGTGTAGTGTCGTTTTAAAGTTATGCGCTTACATACATTTCATTTATTGGGATAATAATACCTAATGAATGATTTTTGACCACTTTAAACAAAAAAATATTTTTTGTATATACCTGAAAACTGTTTGTTCAGAATCAGTAAAAGAATCGATTGCAATATATTTTTTATATCGTGTTAAATTTTGACTAAAAAATATTTACAAAACCTTAATTAACGCACAACCTACCAATATGTCTCAAGCGCACAACACAAAAAGCTTAAACTTCGTGAGTTTTTAAGGTATCAATATCTTTTTTTACTGATTCTGAAAATGAAAATATGTGAATGTGTATCAAAAAATAATGTTATATATGGAGTTATATATCATTGAAAATAAGCGTAGTTTAGATACGGCTATGAATTAAAGTGTTAATTCCGGTTATGTAATGTTTTTTTCTCAAATTAATTCTAAAACAAAACGTTTACGAGTACGTACGTACACACCTAAAGTAATAAAGAAACACGGAATTACAAACGCTTTCTTTATTTGCGCGAAAAAATACTTCCTTTTTCTGTGCAGCTTTAAGGACTTTATGTTCTGGACAAGTTAATTAAAATGAAAGAAGAAATTTAAGTAAGTAGGTATATACTTTAAAAGCCAATTTGTAGTTTTCTAAGACGTTACGTGAACGTCCAAGTTCTAGTAATGGACTATTTTTCTGAGCCATTCAATGAAAGGCTTTCGAGGAAAATCGTTCTAAAAACACGTTGTCATACGAATGGACTGTAAACGATTTTATTTGAAGTCAATTGGAGTTATTGAACTGCAAAATCAGCCCTTTCAACCCGTTTTCCTGCAAATAAAAAAGCTTTTCAGTTTTATTGGAGTTTTCATCTATAATAAATCTTCACACAAATTTGCGTAATTTATAATGTATGATTTTAATGTGCAAGTGTAAGGTTTATGATTTAGAAGCGTCAGTTTTGTCATTTAGAAATTAAAAGTAAGTCAATTGACTAGCGTAGTTTGACGGTTGAAAACAAGATGGCGTAGGACGCGCGGCGAGTGGGGGCATTCTTGACATGAATTGTGAGAGTCTTGGGCGGTCACTCGGACAGAACAGACGTATGCTGATGGCTTTTAAACTATTGTGAATTGGTGTATTTGGAATTTAAACATTATCATTGTAATGTGAGTTAAAGTCACGTCAAGTTGTTATTGATGTAATGCCATTTGAGAAACACCCAATAAACGATTATAGTTACAGCTGGAGTTTTACTACACAAGTTACATACACAATAGTGTAGATAGATAATTGACGTATTATACAGGGTTACTTGTAAAACACAAGCAAACTCGCAGGAATCTAATCAAATAAAAAAATAAAATAAAAAAAAACACGACTGCCCTGCCAAAAACGAACTAAAAAGTTAAATAACAAGTGTCATTGCAGTCGGGGGACCGTTTTGTGGAACAATTTTTGTGGAGATGTAAAAATATGATAAATATACAAAAATAAATTAATTTTTATTACAAATCAGTTTTTGGTGAATTTCGAATAACACTGCACGCAACTGGGGGCCTATTACGAAAATAACGTACGCAATTGCGAACGCAGTCACTTGGCCACGATAATCGTCCGCAGTTCGTTGGTTGTAGTTATAACAAACATTTTGAATTTGGCTATCGTAGTTTATAGACTACTAAACGAACGATGTCGGATACGCTAGAGAGAAACTGTCAAACTCACGCAATCTCTTCGCAATATCGCATACGAAAGTGATTTGTAATAGGAAGCAATCAAAATGAAGCACGGACGCAGCTGCGTGTATCGCATATAACTTTTCGTAATAGACCCCCTGATCCAATTAATGGTGGATATGAAAAATAATTTTGTAGCAATGAAAATGTGAGATGCTTTTAGTTTTAATAAATAATCAACTATCGGAAACTCGAGCTTTACCCATCGATAACATATGTGTGCAATAAAGTGCCCAGCATATGGGTTTTTATACAAACACTCGGATCGTAAATCACTATTGATTGTAGCTCACAAAATTTATACAGCCGTTGTTATATCATATCCGTCAGTTTGTGAACTGACATCAAATAGTACGGACAAGAAATTTTATATGGTGCTATGATAAAACTTGATAGGTTTCCGTTTCACGAAAGAATTACAACATTTAGAGTTGGCCATATACAGACGGAATTCCGATTCGGAATCATTCCGAACGCAGGTAAACCATAAAAATCCATGGACCTACCACACACAAGCGGACTTTTCCCGTACGGATTTTCATAAATTATCGATATTCCATTTCGGAATAGATTTGTATGGATGCTGCTGCTGCTTGTATGGATGGAGCTGCGATTCGGAATTACGTATCTACGTAATTACAATTTTCATTGGTACCCAATCGCTATTATAAACCAATTGACAAAAAAATCGACTCACTTGGGTTTTTTTAAGTTCTTTTCGATTGAGAATCAGTTGAGAAAATTAAATAAAACTTATACATTTTAAAGATCAATTAACGAGATTAAAAAATGGTACCATTTCATAATTCTTTTCCTTCATCAATAATTGATTCTGTGCTGAAAAACCAACCATATTGTTGAAACCAACAGCGGAGTCGATTTTTAATCCGATATTATATATTTAAAGGGAATCAAACCACCAGCCTTTCGCAATCCGGGCAAATATTTTAACGATCAATAGAGTAATTAAATAGGACAAATTTTGTTAATGGGAAATCTCAGTTTGGTTTTTGGCGATAGATGGCGCTGTTCATATTTTTCATAAAAAATACTCTTTCGAGCGTTTTTACGCGTTTTTTTTTTAATAAAATGTTCGAGCCCCGGATTTCGAAACGACACAACGTGCCGTGAGTTCGCGGATCTGTGTATAAGTTATTGCTAGTTATTGCGTATATTATTTCGCGTATGTGTTATTTTGCGTAATCAAAAGGCGTTAAATTGGGAACATAATAATAGGAGGTTTTTGCATCTAAATTCATTTAATACGCCACTTTTTTAGCTCACTTCTGTACAAGTGTTTGATTAGGCACTATAATAATATGTTATTAAAACAGACATACATAGTACAGACCCACATAGTACAATCAAAGTTTAATCAGTGAACAGTTTCATATAGTTTTATGGAGTGCAGTGCTTACAGTTTTAAAGTGGTAATTTTCCAAATTTCATAACTAGAAGTTGAGCAGTTAATTCCAACTATCTAATTCTACGTAGATTTCCTGTAATTTTATCGTTTATTAACGCGTGCAAATAGCTTTTATGAAACGCCGCTAGGAAAACAGTTTCGAAGCTATTTGATCTTTACTGACTTTTTATTTTTATATAAAACGTAGTTTTAATAGGAGATTTTTATGGATTGACAAGGAAATGCGTTAAGTAATTATTAACAGATTTTTTCAATGATATTTTAACTTTTATTGTTGTATAAAATTGCTATGCCAGTAGAGAGACGATTAGTAAATGAATGTTTTAAGATTTCTAATACTTAATATTATTTTGCTAATTGTTCAAATACAACTCGTGGGATTACTGGTAGATAATAAAACTAGAAGGCGCTTTTTAACCGACTTCAAAAATTCGAAAAGTAGGAGGTTATCTATTCGTCGCGTATATTTTTTTTATGTATGTACACCGATTACTCGAAGACAGCTGAACCGATTGAAATGATTCAAACGTTATAAGATAACATTAGGTTTCTTCCCAAGTTGGTCCTATTTTTTGAAATTTTGAAATCGGTTCAGTAGTTTTCAAGTAATCTTAAAAATACTGTCGTTTTCGTTACCGTTTTATACGAATTCAGACGGATGTTCAACCATTACTTTTTTGTTTATGAACCGATACAGATTTTTTGTTTGAAAGAAGACACCTTAAGGATGATACCATATTAATTTCATTGGTAGTAGACTTTGGATTATGAAGGTACACGAGGGAACTCCTCAAAATCAAATATGAACTGTACAGTGATTGAGATATTGGTAGGTTTATGACAATCAAAACCAAGTTAAGTACCTATCTATTGTCAAGGACGTTCAGGACTAGAGTTGAACTGCGAAGGCCCATCGGAACTCCTGTGGAAATTGAGTAGCTAGGGGTATACCATTGAAAAATGTGAAACATTAAAACGTTTTATTTTATAAAATCATCGTTTACATAACTACCACAAAAAAGTTTAAAATAAAAAATCTTTTTAAAAAAGCAAGACTTCAATAGACGTGTTTTAATTAATCGATATGAACATTATTTCTTGATTTTTATAGAGCTGTTTTTTAAGGTTTTTGAAGGAGGTCTTGCTTTTTCAAAAAGCTCTTTACAAACAAACATTAGATAATGTTAATTATTTTGCAAAAAAAATAAATAGAAAAATAAAAAGATATTGAAAATGCCTGTACATAACTGACTGTAAGTATCAAATATTATCATTTGTAAACACTTTGTTTGTTCCAGTTCAGGGTTAAGAGATAAAAAGTTATTGAAGCACTTCCAAACACCTTCGTAAAAGAATAAACTGAGAGTGTTATTGAATATTGCACCTTAAAGTAGTTGAAAATTACCAGTCTTCTGCATTATGACCCCTAGTCACGTTTTCCCGCGGAGCTTAAGAATATTAACAGCTATAAGTTTGTATTAAACTTTTAGTGGGAAGTTTCTAGATGGAACCTGGAAGTGTTCCAAATCTGGAACACCTTATAATAGCGCCTTGACATAAATTAAGTGAGGTTTGTATACCAGTGTTTATTGCTTTTATCTTCCGTCTGTGATACCTTATATCTGTCAAATCATGACTGTGAATAATTTAACGTAATACCATAACTTAGTGTTTCTTGTGCTCCAACGTGGGTTAGGTAAGCTTGTATAAATAAAAAAAAACAGATTATTTATCGTCACAATCATCGAGCTAGACGGTTGCCCACCAGAGCCCAAAAGCCCTATTTTTGAATCGGTTAATCGGTTTTGGGTTTAAGAACTGTGTCAAAAAGCATTACAATTCAAACATAATTGAAACACGGTTATGACGTACCTAAACAATAGCAAGCAAACTTGGGCCCCAGTCCTGTTACAAAGGTGACCATGTTACGTTCAGGCGTAGTTGGACCAATCGTGAATTGGACTAGGATCAATGGGGAAGGCAACTGTCAAAATGGCGCTGCGTACGCTTGTTCCACGAGAGCTATGAAAACAAATTACTTTTACTTTAAAAAATTGTGTTTTTAGCTTTAAAATGATTAAATTATGTTTAATAGGCTTTAAAAATGTTGGCACTTACAAATTTCCGAAAAATCTGGATATAGAAAAAATTGATAAATTCTGTTAGAATAAAAACGTCTTAATTTGGTTTTCAATTCCGGCATTTGCATTGTAGAATAGTCTTTTATATCCATTTTGGGTCAATGGGTCTTTTTAGGTAAAAAAAATAACACAAAATAAATACATATTTTCCCATACATTTGTTCTGAACGTCTACTGTCTGTCTCAGGAACAAGCGTACGCAGCGACATCTACAATTAGCTTTGCGTTGCCAACCCCATTGGTTCAAAATTCTAATTTGTATTAATTCCAAAGCTACTTCATAAGTCTTTCATATTAATGGGTAACATAATATATTGGTCAACCGCGAATCGCACTAACCGCAAATTGGACTAAACGAAAACTGGACTAATCACGAACCACACAAAATTTCACTACGAGTATAGTAAATATTGATGTCTTTAGCACTATCACCCATATTAGAAATGCATCTAACAGTAAATTCAATAGTCAACTAACACATAAAATAAAACTCGAGAAGAACTCATCATCTCGAAAATAAGTCGACATTTACAACCCAGCAAGATTGCTTTGACCTCATTCCTAACAAAATTGTATGACCTGCCGTTATGAATTGTCATTAGACCATATTCCAGGCTTGAATGAGACGTGATTCCATTGTGGAGAAAATGCGCACTGACAATGTGATAGTCATTTGTATGTTTTCTCTCCCATTTGTATTTTTGTGACTATTCAAGAAAATAAATAATGTTTGATAATGATGTTTTACTTGGAAATTCCCATTCTTTATTTATTTATTTGCAGGGATAAAAAAACTGTATGCTATACAACCAGCCACATTATTCACAGCTTATCCATAAAGAGTAGTGTGCGATAAAATATTGAATTGAATTGAATTAACTATTAAGTTAATGTTATATAATCGAACCCACCAAATTAGAAAAAAAAAACCAATCTTTTATTTTTACGATACCAATCGAAAGGGTTATTCATTACTATTATTTATTGTTAAGTAACAAAGCATCTTAAATAAAAGTAAGATCATGAAATATAACATTTAAATTTTGTTTATTACGTATTATATAAATTTGTATAGGAATAAAAGCGATTTTTAAAAACATAGAGTAACTACTTTCCTTCCGTGTGGCAAAGTTTTGGGACACCCTGTATAATCATCATTGAACTGTTCTTGACTCTTGTTTGGGTATTTCAACAGCTGATTTTATTATGAGAGTACTAACAAAATGAGGTGCTGCTGTGTTGTTCTAGAGTTAGAAATACGTGACCCACACTAACACTCTTCAATCTCTTTTCATGTCCACTCCTGTGATTAGCCATACTAGTGGTTTGAATTAGCAATAAAAAAACTGTAACGCCGTTCTGTTGGTTTTCAAATAAATTAATATAAATATAAACAGTAGGTAGGTACTCTTACATTCACACAAAAACGGCTAAACGGCTTTTGGCACACAAATAATTTAAAACAGAGGACACTCATTATCCTGATCAAAGGTTCCTTCTAGAGATTTTCCGAATGTCCACGTGGACGAAGTCACGGGCGAAAACTAGTTATTTAATAATATTCTGTGCTAACAGTACAAATATAATTCACAGACAAATTCTAGGTGATATACATAATTTATAGTTATGCTAGTCAGAAGCTCTACAAAACAAGAAGTTTATCAATTTATAGGTTGAACCATAATAATACCTAACAATTTCTTTGAGATAATTTGCTTTGATCAAATATACCTAAAGTTAACCCTAGAACCGTACCCATTTTAAAATCACATTAATGGTACCCTGGGGTACTGCTGTACCCCAATAAAAAGAAGCAATTAACGAAAGGATTAGAAACTTTTATTGAATTCTTTAACGTTAATTTCAGTTACACTAATAGCAATTTTGGCGAATAATTAGGAACTAATAAAAAAATTGGGCATATTTTGCTTTTGTGGTCATTTCATTTTTTTTTTCACTTGGTGCACTGTATGCGATGTTTACGATCTTCTGACTTTGGACATAAATAACACCTTCTAGATTTCGGAGCTGAAGAGCTTGTCGCAGCTTCTGGGGCCGTACCGGCTAACGAATCGAGCTTCGAAAAGTCTGCCGGGTTTCAAATTAAAACAGATAAATCGAGCCCCAATTGGGCGAAAATGGCGAACCCCATTTCATGATGTCACACGAACATCGTTATCTTCCAAATTACGTCAACAGAAACTAAAAGACGAAATTCCTTACTTTGATTTTTCAGTTATAAGTTGAAACCGATTCAGATTTTTCGATAATCGATTTGTTAGCCGGTAGGGCCCCTAACGAATCGAGCTTCGTAAAATTTGCCGAGTTTCAAATTAAAACAGATAAATCGAAGTAAGGAATTACTTATTATACTATTTGTTGAAGTTATTTGGAAGATATTGATGTTTGTGTGACCTCATGAATAGGGATCGCTATTTTGGCCCAATTGGGGCTCGATTTATCTGTTTTAATTTGAAACCCGACAGACTTTTCGAAGTTCGATGCGTTAGCCGGTACGGCCCCTGGTCATTGTTTGCCCAATTGATCTTCAATAATTTATTTTTAGGGACGTCGGCAAAATTCGGTATTGAAACCTCTGTTCAAGGCAATGTTTTATGAGATCAAAAGCTTAATTTTTTTTGGTAAATATAAGGTCATTTCCTCTTCTATTTTCATATGAATCTTCTCTATTTTGTTTTTGTTTGAATTACATTGTGAAACAATCAGACAAAAAACAATACAGCAAATAAAAGGAGAAATTGAGTATTAATATAAATATGTATGTTGAAAAAATCAAAATAACCTACTTGAACTCGCTACTTTTTGTATAAAATTATTAACATATGGCTATCATACCACCTATCATAATATTAGTACCAAAAACAATATAAACGCGCTAAAAATATCAATAAAAATACTTACGTTGATCGTACCCTGAGGTGCTGGTGTACCCCACATGGTGGTCTATTACGTCTACTCTTCAACAAAACTGACACCCAGTGGAGGTATCCACGCGTCTTATAGCAAAAAAGTTATCAGCGATTATAACATTTCTTTTCATTTGTACCCCAGAGTACGGTTCTAGGGTTAATTAGTAAGTATGTTCAATTTTATTAATCTTGACAATTCGTAATCATCCTCTTTATCTGTGAATGAATGTCTATATTGAAAGTCGGTAATTATTCGATGAACACATACTAAAATTTATCTTCTAAGAAAAAAATGATAATTCTATGTCACTTTTCGGAAAATAAGAGAGCTAAATTATGTTAATTATATAATAAGAATTGAGATAATCTTGCAAATACATGCAATTACTTTTGTTCACGAAGTATTTTTTTTTTTCACTGAATACTCATATTAATAATATAATAAGAATTTATTTCAGACTAAGTCCATATGGTGTTAGTAACCATTATGTATCACATCATTACTAGGACAAAAATAACATGAAATTATTTTCTAGACAGGATCTTATTTTATTATATTGATGTTTGATATTGTGTTTCTAACTCATCGTTTATGTTCTTGATTGAACTTCGATTTACCACAACAGTTTATTCATAAATTTTTGCTACGAGTCCTATGACAGAGACTAATAACAATCTAACGCTTAGGAATTTTTTGTCATTGTATTATCGTATCATCATCATTATCATCATATCAGTCGCACGACTCCACTGCTGGGTATAGGCCTCCCCTAAGGATCTTCACAACGATCGATCCTGCGCTGCCCGCATCCTGCGGCTTCCCGCAACCTTCACCAGGGGCCGTACTGGCTGTACGAATCGATTATCGAAAAGTCTGCTGGGTTTCAAATTAAAACAGATAAATCGAGCCCAATTGGGCCAAAATGGCGAACCCCAATTTATGATGTCACACGATCATCGTTATCTTCCAAATTACGTCAACAGAAAGTACAATACGAAATTCTTTACTTTGATTTTTCTGTTTTAAGTTGAAAACCCAGCAGACTTTTCGATAATCGATTCGTTAGCCGGTACGGCCCCAGATAGTCGGTCCACCTTGTCGGGGGCCTACCCACGGAGCCGAGTCCGGTGCGCGGTCACTATTCCAGAACCTTTCCGCCCCAACGGCCATCAGTTCTTCTCGCTATGTGTCCCGCCCATAGTATTGTATGCCATTTATCAATAATTACAATTTATCAGTTGCTTTAAATTTTTATAATACCTCGTGGTTGTTAGCAAAAATAGATACTCTCAGCGAACTAAAACTACGGAATAAGCATTCTGCTCAAAAAATGGCACCACATGAAAAGTACAACTAAGTGGATAGAGCTAAAAATGCTGGCATTTAACGATACAGCACAAAGTGTCTGAACACTGGTTGCTTATTAGCGACCATAATTTGTATACTTATAGATATTTTCTATACTTAAACGAAAAAATAAGATACGTTTTTTCTGCATCTTTTTACTGTACTGCCTTCTTTGCATCTTTTACACCATTTGACTATAAAGGACGTCATTTCTAATAAACTCTCTCTTTCTATCTTTTCTCTACAATACAAACTGCAATTTATTGAAAAAAAAACATTAACGTCAGTCACCGGATGCGTGGCTGGCCCGACTAAAGCTGAGCGGGTTGTACTTTTTCGGCCCCGTGGTGCCATTTTTAAGCAATATTTGTTTGCAATTACGTTTCCATTGATTTTAGTTCGTTGGATACTCTATTGAAAATAACACTGGAATTCAGGCGTAATAAAATTATTTTGTCGTTATGCTTAACTCGTTTCTCTAGTAACATCATGTCCAATCGATATTCAGTAGGTACCCTATTTCCATCGCCATTTTGCAGATAGATTGGAAATAGCTTTCAAGCTAGAATGCGGTTTACGGACGGACAGATGTCCGTATGAGAGCGCATCTGGAGTAATAGGTAGCACTTTGCTCGGATAAACCCTAAATTATAAGAGAACGTGGGTTAACGTTGTGCGCTAGGGGAAATGTTAATGAGGTCCTTGTTATACGAAAATCATGCTTCCATTGTGTGTTTCTTTTCGCAAATTTTTTTAGGGTTCCGAACCCAAAGGGTAAAAACGGGACCCTATTACTAAGACTCCGCTGTCTGTCGTCTGTCTGACTGTCACCAGGCAGTATCTCATGAACCGCAATAGGTAGACAGTTGAATTTTTTACATATGCTGTATTTCTGTTGCCGCTATAACAACTACTAAACTAAATAAATATTTAAACGTGTTTTTTTTGCTGTTTTTGTTACGGAACCCTTCGTGCGCGAGTCCAACTCGCACTTGGCAGGTTTTTTTAAATAAATTTTCTATTGATAAGTAGTTACTTAAAAGCTTTAGAATGAAAATAGAATATTGTCATCAAATTTAGTGGACTTGCATTGAAAAAACAAATACACTTTATAATATTGCAACTGAGTGCAAAGAAAATATTATCATTTGAAAGGAACTAGTTTGAGACACAAAGCTCTGTTAGTGTTTGCTGCAAATATTTGTTTAGCATTCATTCAAACATTTGAAGATTAAACGTAAGCATTTATAATATTCTCATTCTCTTTTAAAAATGGTACCTAAATAAAATAAATAACAGTAATGAACAAATTAATGTACTGTTTAAATATAATCATACCGACTCATACCGATTTAAGGGAGTTTACAGACAAGCGACAAAAACAGTCGCAAACTGTCGCCGAGACAATAAGTAAGAAATATTTTGAAACGAGGCTAAGTAAAGAGACTTTAATATCAAGAAGTTCAACATAATCATATCTAAGATGTCTAACAGTTGAATATTTTAAATGGAAACTCGAAATCGCTTCAACAAACAAAATTTAATATTTGTGTTAGTAAAATCGGCGCTTCGTAGAAATTCAAAATGTTACTTAACGGTGTAGAGACTTAATAATAGCCTTAATATAAGTTCATTAGTAGGACAAATATGATGAACATTTGAGACACTTAGTTCCCTTGTTGAAATTCGCGATTAGATTCTATCGCTTTTTTTGGAATAATGACGTAATTTAATGACGGCAAAATAAATAATTTGACAAATTCAAATAAACGAAATCCTTATCGTTACCAATATGTATTGGCATTGGTGATGGGCTCTTTTCTCCGCATTTAGACTCCCATTTGGTCCGTTATGCGTGAACACAGCATGGTGTGGCTAGTCAAGCCATCCAAGCTCCTTCCAGAAGCGCAGAAGCCTCCTGGGGCGTTCACAGGCTTCTAGGAGCGACCTCACGTCTTTGAGGATTTCTGCCCGGTGTGTGGCCAAACCCACGCCAACCAGGATCACGTGGGCGGCTGTTTCCTCTGCGTCCAGGCATCCTTTACATAGGGGACTGCCTGTCGCATTCATGATGAATAGTTGTCGGTTTAAAGCTAGGTGACCTGTAAGTGTACCTACAACTATTCGGAGGTCTGGACGATTAAGGCTGAGCAGTGTACAGGTCAACCGCGGCGAGACTGCGTTACCAATATTATTAATGCGAAAGTAAATAATACGATTTCACGTTTTAACTAATCATGACGTTGTCTAAGGTATAGAAAAGGACATAGGGCTACCTTTCATTCAGAAAAAAGTGTCACTGATGCTGGGGGATAGAACAATAACCTGTTCATACAAACTCGGGCGGCCGATTGATAAAAATATCAAAATTCTTTTTATTATGAAACTTTTTGCAGGAAAAAAAAATCCTTACTAAAAATAGTATTTTAAATGCGAAAATCCGTTTGTTTGTTTGTTACGCCTTCACGTTTTAACTACTGAACCGATCATAGTGAAATTCTACATACACGTTGTCAGGGGTACAGAAAAGGGTACCTTTCATCCCAAAAAAAAGTATTATTTCCGATGGACATTAAAACAATTATCCACACAGATGAAGTCGCGGGCGGCCGCTAGTTATTACTATTAATAAAGTAAAGGTACTATTTACAATACACCACCGCATAAGTTGAACTAAATACTCAAGTACTAATTATTATACTATGACTTAACTTTCTAAATAATTGCGATTTAATTTACTTTGAAATATTATGTACGAGTATTTTTAGCAACAGGGTTCCCGCTGTTTGGAATTAGTTCCTGTTTATAGGAAAGCACTTAACTCTTGTTTACTACCTAGTTTCTATCTTTGAAATAAAACCGATATATCTTTCACCTTTCTTTGTTTATAAAACCTTTGATCCTCGACATAGCAAAACGAGCAAACGAGTCATTCAAATTGTGTTTTTTATAAGTATCATACTTTTGAGATTTTTCAACGATGAATAATTAGTCTTCGATGTTTATGTATTTTTTGGCTGATGGTTTGATACTGATTACTTGTTTTTTCTTCAACGACTATTCGTTGAAGAAAAATCAAGTCATATATCATATATCAGTATGACCCGTTTCTATAAACGGGTACGGGTTATCCCAAAGATAAGAGCATTATTGCATACAAGATCGAACTTGCGCTAGGTACAGATTAACCAGCTGTTCCGGCATGAAGTACTTTCTCACCTTTGCCAAAAGGCAAGCTCTTTAGATGCCAATTGTGCTTTACTCTCAATGAAAGAGCTAAAATTTAGTGTTGGGAGTCAATGACATGCCGAAAAGCACTAGTTTTTTAGTAATCATTAAAGTCAGGTTGAAATTATTTCTTTAGCAGAGAACAGACACGCCTAGGTTTTTGATGGACTGAACCTGACTAGATTGGCATCGCCCTATAAGAAGACTACAGGCAGTCTTCTAATAGGGCTTTCCCATCAATGCAGGCATCGATAGGTTCATGCATGCGTCTGGCCATCGCCTCCCTAACATTGAACCTGTTCAGCACTGACTAAAGCATCAGATATGTAGCTCTCTACAACGGTGCTCTCATCTGCGTACCTTAAAATACAGGGCATTAGCAGGTCATTAAAATGCAGCGGAAATAGCGTAGCAGAGAGCAAGTTCTTTTCTTGTGTATCGAGCTTTACTGGATCGAGCATCAACCCAGGTAAGATGTGCCTCGTGTGTCGACGCTATTACCAAGCAAGGGTGAGCTTTGCTAGGCAGAGACACATCGGAGAAGGGGATAGAATACTCTATACCCTGACAAAGCACATCGGTCACAGCATCCGCGCAAGTTGAAGCTGAGGGATACCAAGAAGAAAAGTATACCTGCCGCTATAAATAAAACGCAGAAAAACATCGCATGTCGTACCAGTCAATCAATCAATCAAAATCAATTCGTTATTATGAATAACGGGGTTATTATAAAGCATTTACATGCCTGAAAATCCCTCTGAAGTCCCAGTTTGAATTCCAATTTTCAAACGGGTCAATGCTAGCAAAACAATCAATTTTATAATGAGTCGATTGACATTCTGGGGCCTATAATATAGGCAACCGCACTGCTGAACTCATGATGGTTCTAGTGACATTGCTGATATGTAATATTCTTTAAGTATTTCAGTAGTGGTGTAACAACAAATGTCAGCATTCTGTAACACCGAGTTTGCTTACAAAAGGAAATTGGAGTAGAGCAGTCTTCTTTTTCTTTGATCTTAGCTAACATAAACAATATTATGGTGAAAAACGTACACCTGTGAGGATATTAATACTTTTGTCTGGCGTGGTATACATAAAATAAGGTACCTACTTGAATTGAAGATGCAATAATTTTATATGAATCAAAATACTACATTTTGATTAAAGACGCAAAAAAGCAATAAGCTTTTAAAATATCTAAATTAATGGTTTATACAAAAATCACGTGTACCTTATATTTTCTGGTGCCTTAAGACGCACAATACCACCTATGCAAAACACCACCTTTACGTAATGGTGTACAGCTTTTAAAACAACTGTTGAAAATAATAACTTTTGAAGCATAATATTCTATCAAAAAAGTTGCGTGATTAAAAACAAAACAAAAACAGGGATGCTCATATTTTCCAAGAAGACAAAGTTATTTAATATGAGAAGCAGGAAGTTGTGTCATTATTGAAATTAATAGATACTTTGTATTGATAAGCAATAGTGACAAAGTAAGTATAAAATTAATAATAATTGCACAAAGACTTTAAGAGGGTTATTAATAAACGAAAAGTAAGTTTATACCTGGTTGAACCAAATCTTAATATATAAAATCGTAAACTGAATGACTGACTGACTGACTGATCTATCAACGCACAGCCCAAACTGCTGGACCTAGAGACTTGAAATTTTGCACACAGATACCTTATACAGTGTAGGCATCCACTAAGGAAGGATTTTTGAAAATTCCATCCCTAAGGGGATGAAATAAGGGATGAAAGTTTGTATGAAAGTCCCTCAGTTTTGAAGCTAGGATCGTTAAATTTTGTGTTTAGACCCGAAGGGGTCAAAAGGGGGATGAAGTTGTGTAATGAAGAAAATCCTTTATTTTCGAAGTCAAAATTGCTAAATATATATTTTATGCTTATGGATGGAAATCTAACGCAACATATATTGTTATTGTTAGTATTTCAACCCCTACGGGGATGAAATGGGGGTGAAAAAGGGTAAATAAACCTAAAAATAGATATGGATGTCGATATTGGAGTTTTCTGGGATGACGATTGCAAAAATGACATTTATTTTGAAGTCCAAAACGGTGGACATGATTTGACCCCTCAAGGGGTGAAAATGGGGTTCAAATTTTGTATGGAAAAATAATATTAAATGGACATTACAACTTTAAACTTCGTAGGAGCACGTCTAAAAATAAATAAGCAAACATATTTTGTGATTTTGAAAGTAAACCCCTTAGGGGTAAATGGGGTGAGTAAAACTAAAAATAGATACGGATGTCGTTATTGGGGTTTTCTGGGATGACGATTGCAAAAATGACATTTATTTTGAAGTCCAACACGGTGGACATGACACATCATGGACCTGTACCTGGATATGCACATCCAGGTAACGGGAACGAGAACAGGCACGGGCACGGGCACGGGCACGGGCACAGGAACAGGAACGGGAACGGAAACAGGACGAGAACGGGACGAGAACGGAACGGGCCGAAACGGAAACGGAACGGGAAGGGAACGGGAATGAAACAGGAACGGAAAAGGAACGGAATGAGAACGGGAACGAAACGGGAAAGGAATGGGAATGGAACGGGAAAGAGAAAAGGACAGGAACGGGACGGGAACGGTACCGGGAAAAGGAACGGAAGAGTAAGGAGTACGGGACAGGAATGGGACGCGAACGGGAACGAAACGGGAACGGAAAGGGACGGAACGGAATGGAAATGGAACGGGAACGAAACGGGAACGATACAGGAACGGAACGGGAATGAAAACGGGACGGGAACGGTAAAGGAACGGCACGGGAACGGAGGGGAAAGGATCGGGAACGGAATGGGAACGGAATGGGACGAGAACGGGATGGTAACGGGAACGGGAATGGAACGGGAACGGGAACCGGACGGGAACGGGAACGGGACGAGATGGGGACGAGAACGGAACGGAACGGGACGGGGATGGGAACGGGAACAGGAACGGGAATGGCATCGGAAGGGGTACGAAAACGGGACAGGAAAGGGACGGGAACGGACGGGAATAGAACGGGAACCGGAACCGGAAACGTAAAAATGACTGGTCAGATTCTGGTTGAAGGTTCTCTAAGGATTTTCTCTAACATCCACGCGGACGAAGTCGCGGGCAGAAGCTAGTATGAAATAATTTGCTTAGGGTTGGACGACTAAAGCCGCACAACCCTCGTCGCATGGCGAAATTTACACTGGATGGTTTTAGTCACCTGTGACGGTCGACTTTAGTCACCTATAGTACAATAGCCCGTAGAACATTTAAATCACCAAAAAGGTTACCGTTTGCCGTTGTGATATAGTTATTTATTACGAAATTATAGATACTTTAACTCAAGTTTTACAGATCGCAACCCGCCGTAACCTATATTTGTATATCTCCAAAAATGATATTTTATTTTATTTTTCAAGGTTTACTTCATAATTTAGCTACTGTCGTGTTCTACAGCTTTGTTTGATTGCCACTGAAGGCTATGGAAAGTGATCATACACAGATTTAAGACCAGATAAAGTCCAACCATTTTCATCAGGTCTTAAATCTGTGTATGGCTACTTTTTATAGTCTTACTTTTATCTGTGGCAATCAAACCAAGCTGTAGAATACGACAATAGCTAAACTATGTGGTAAACCTCGAAAAATAAAAAAATATCATTTTTGGAGATATACAAATATAGGTTACGGTGGGTTGCGATCTGTAAAACTTGAGTTAAAGTATCTATAATTTCGTAATAAATTACTATATCACAACGGCAAACGGTAACCTTTTTGGTGATTTAAATGTTCTACGGGTTACTGTACTACTAGCGAGTCGCTTTTAAAATCGAATCGCAGGTGATGGTGTCGCTGTCGTCTCTATGTAGTTGACGACGTAACGTAACCTAGGTAACGATATGTAATAACGTAGTTCCAGTTTTGGCCACCGGATCAGATTATTTTGTTTAGTTTGCGGCCTAGGCCAATACGTTTTTTGCCGTGCGGCGAAAGTTGTGCGACTTCAGTCACCCATATATAAACGACGCTTTGAGACGTTTTGGCGTCTCAATATTACTCCTGACGTTTGGAAGTAAGGAGTAATATTGCAAAGCTATAGATAACTTATTCCTCGTTTAAAAATAAGACCGTATAATAATAAGCTCTGATTATACGCTATAAAATAAGTAAGTACCTTTTCTCGTCACTGTCTTTTCTTTAACTTATTTTAATTTATTCATTTACCAGTAAAAATCTGGCATTATTGAGTTGTAGAAATGTTGTTCAAATTTATGTATTTCTGTACAAACAGTTTTTGTCACGTTATAGCTATTTAAAAATGCATATACATTTTGATATGAAATAACGATTACGTAATAACTCTAAAGACATATTTTGACCCTAATTTGTATATAAAGGCAAAGGAGAAGGGCGTTTCAAAGACGGGAACAATCAATATAACTAAGTATATCAACAACTTAACTAAGTGTAATAGTGGAACAAAGACTTACACCTTTGGGAAGCGTAGAACTAATTTGCAAGTTGATCAAGCATGAAAGCCTACAGCTAACATGTTTCACGAACGGCCGGGACACAGTGCATTACTATGAAAACGTCTCGCAGTATTGATTGTCGCTGAATTATCGCAATCTGTGTGACGTACATCGCTTTATAGCCGCGTATACCGAGTTTTGTGGTGTGAGGCACGCAGTTGTCCTCAAGCGCTGGGCCACGCTGGGCTGCCGGGGGCCCGGGCCATGAGAGCGTCCGTTGTAAAAAAAATGTGACCACAACGAAACTTTAGAAACCCTGTTTTTTTATTTTTCTATCGACTCCAAGTGAACAAACTATTAAACACTGACATCTTGCAGCGATTTATTTTAAATAACATATAGTTATTATGCAACAAAACACAAACACACTGGGTGGTATAATTCACCCAAATTGCTACGACACCGCGCTGTGCTACGGCGATAATGCTACGAGCCGTAGCGATGTAGTTTGGCAATTATTCCATTCTGTGCTTTTAATTGTGACGTTCTACCGGCAAAGGCACCATAAGATCGGAATTGATTGTATAACATATTTCTGTAATCTGCAACTGATAAGCTATTCAAATAAAAAAAAATCCTCGTAGGATGTGTAGTAACACTAGTAACGGTGAATTTTTTTTAAATGTTGTATCAAAATTATGCACTTTCTGGAAATTGCAATTTTAAAGTTAAAAAACCTTGTGTCTATTTGTTCGTGTTGTTGTTATTGATCTGATGACTTAACTATATAAAATAAAAATAAAGGATACATCATGTACCTAAATACTTTGATAATATAAAATAGGCAATAAATAAAAACTTAGTTTTGCACAATTTTCACAAAACATTAAATATGTAATCTGAAACTTAAAATCTTCTTAGGTACCTTTTCTCGTGGAAAGTAACAATTTAGTAGGTAAAAAGTACAATACAAAATCTTTACGTTATAATTACATGGCTAATTTGTAAATACACGATTTGAGTCTTTGTTTCAATATTTAATTAGAACGTTCCAAAGTTATAATGTAAAAAGGTAATAAATTAAATATTAATATATTTAATTTAATAATAATAACACATCTCTTTTTTGTCTAATTATTCTCAACCTTGTTTTTGTATGTTTAATGAATAATTCAAAGGGATACAAAAAATACTCGTATTGCAAAATATAGATGTTGATAAGATTTACAATGTATGTACTGAATATCATCAGTAACATTTTATAAAACATGTTATTCACAAATAACTTTTGCTCCCTAAAGGGAAACAGCGCTTGCCAAAATTTGTTAATCATAAGCACAACTCATATTACAAGGCCGCTCCATTTGTAACGAATAAAGTTTGGACACCACTGATCCTGTTCATAAAGTGACGGATTAAGAATTCCATAACTCAACAAAGTTATATAGCAAAGTGTATTACAATAATTTGTATTCCATTTCGAGTTTCACAACTGTTTCACAACGGGAATATTTCTGATTTTGTCAAGAATCGGGAACGTAATACAAAGACTGGACTCCACGTGAAATTTAATATTATCTCTAGTAGCGTTTCTTAATCACTCAGGCAATCAATACAAATCTGTAACATAATTAAATAGATATTTTATAGTATTTGTTGACAAATATTTACTAAAAATAAAATGATTCGAATGGTTGAGTAAATGTGTAGAATATGTCAACGAGCCGTTGAGTTAGTGCTAGCTCATTGATCAGAGCGCCTAGATTGTGAAGGACGTGGTGGGTTGGATTTCCTCCCGAGACATTAAACCTTATTCCAAGAACTTTACATAACTATAATGAGAAGTATGGTCGCATTGATATTTTCAACCTTAAATTTTCAAAATTTTAACTATTATTTAGTGTAATCTCTTAAATGTAGTAATTAATTCTTATACTCATTATTTGTTATGCAATAGTGCAAATCATAGTAGTAACTCTTTAGTACTTACTTAACGAATCCAATGTAAATTATTACAAGTGGAAACTTTTTTGGCAAATGAGTTAGCATAAATTAAGTTATTACTATGTTATGTATAAGGCTGTTTGTTTCCCAATAAAAGATAAATAAATAAAAATAAATTAAGAGAACTTTTTTGTCCGTTTATTTCAATTTTTTGAACAGAAATTAGTAGAACTAAAAGGACTTTTTCTCCATTTATAAAACTATATGGGTACAATGTCAATCTTTACATAATTATAATAAATATGTTCAAAAGTTGTGTCTGCACAAAGGAAATATTTTGAAAAAAGTGGTCAGGGTGTTTAATAATAACCAACAGAGCCCATTTCTAATATTTTTGGAATTTTTGTCTGTTTGTCTGTTTATCTATTTGTTTGTGCGCTAATAAACTAAAAAAACACAAACTAAATTGATAACCGTATTAATATTTAATAATTACTGTGTACTTTGTATTATAATTTAGTTTTTATTTCATCGTAATCGGTTTATTCAATCAACAGATAGGTGTACGAATTATAAGTTTTTAAGAAGAGTTTACGATGAATTCATGTTATTTACTATCTCCCGATCCTTGGACACTATTTCCCATTAGAGTACTCGTCAAGACGATTCAAACGAACAACTCAATGTGGTTGCATGGTGTTATAACAGAGTTCCAGAGGCCTTCTTCCCGCTCCATCATCAGACACTAGAAACCATTTCCTAAAAAAGTACTCGTCAAGACGATTCAAACGAGCCCAAACTCGATGGAGTAGCGTGATTTTGTCAATAAGTTCCTGTGTACTTCTTTTGGCTCCATCATCAGATCCTGGAAACTATTTCCCAACAAAATCTCGACAAGACGATTCAAATAAGCCCAAACTCGATGGGGTTGCATGGTTTTAACATTGAGTTCCTATGGCATGGCCTTTCAGCTTCATCATCAGACCCTGAACCTCGTCTCCCATCAGAGTACTCGTCAAGACGATTCTAACGAGCGCAAACACAATGGGGTTGTATAGTTTCATCATAGAATTCCTGTGCCCTACTACCAGTTCCATCGTCAGATCAGCTCAATGACACCAGCTGGGCTTGCTTTCTAATTCTGACCTATGTTCAAAGTTTCAAGTCTCTAACTTATCGGGAAGCTAGTTTAAAATCGTTCGCAAACTTTGCGGACAAACAAACAAACAAACAAACAAACAAACAAACAACCAACCAAACAAACAAACAACCAAACAAACGAGAAAGCAACCTAATAAAAACGTGTTAAACAAAATGCACGTGAACGTAGTAAAGTCATGTCCGCTTTCTATTATATTATTTTATACTAGGGGAAGCTAGTGGACAAAGTCGCGGTCGGAAACTCGCAACTTTGTTCGTTTGGCACTCGAAAAAATCCTTAGGGAACCTTTAACCAGGATAAAAAGTATTCTATGTTTTAACGGCAGAACGTTAAAACATAGAATACCTTTTATCCTAGTGAGGCAGGCCTCGCTAGGCGCTTGGTGTGGACGTGCCTCGCGTACGGTAGGCCTCAGGTGACGGCGTACTCAACTGAGTGTGATGTCAGGTCAGGATGTAAATACTGCCTCGCAAGGCAGAACGCTGAAGCAGAAAATACAGTACTTTTTATTCTGGTCAAAGCTTCCCTAAAGATTTTCTTGAATGTCCACGCGGACGAAACTAGTACGTAATATGTCCTGACTGAATGATTCACCATCACAGCTCAAATCACTGGGCAGATCAGGCTAAAAGGACAATGACCACTAATGATACCACTTTTTAGGGCATGTGCCTCAATAAAATAATATCCAGTAATATTATATCATTATTAATTAATTACTAACGATATATTTGAAACCATCTTTCGTTTCCTGAGATTGAAGACAGTTTTATTGAGTAGTTAATTGTTTCTTTTTTGTTTTTTTTATATATATAATTAATGGGTTTGTTCTTGACCCTAGTCTAGCCCGAAAGCAAAGACAGGGTCTACGATGGAGCGAGCTTGCTCTATTCACTCTGGGCTTGATAAACGTTAGGTTATATGCACTCGGAAACACAGACGCCGGCAGGGAATTCCATTCCTTAGCTTTTGACTTAACTTATCTTGATCAACGTATTTACACAGCATAAAGAATTTCTTAATCTTTATGCTGTGGTATTTACATGCGTACTTCATAGGTATTGTCTAGTATCTAACCTCAAAATTATATTTAAAAAAAATAATACCAGAAAAAAAACCTAATTACTTTCCAGCTACTAATATCACAATAATATTTACAGCGGAATGTTCTGTCCTTTAGAAAATGGGCAATGTCTTTTAATAGTAAGGATAGGTATTATAGAAAATAAAGGAGTTTTGAAAATTCCAAGGGAATAGGAATTTTACGCGGACGAAGTCGTGGGCGGAAGCTAGTTCTATTACAAAGTTCAACACAAAAATAGCATTGTGAGTGTTAAAATCTAAAACAGTTTCGTTTCATTGTGTACCTTGCAGAAGCGTGTGCTTAAAACGTCGTATAAATAACGAGATTGTCCCAAAGCTTCCCCGTGTGGGATTCGGATAAAAAGTGATTCTACTTCCATTATCACATAAAACCCTCTCTATGAAAGTGGCAGTTATTAAGAGGTCAAGATATCCTTTCAGATTTTTTTAGATTTCGGCCAATGGAAGATTTTTATTCGGCCAGTGACTTGCATGTTTTCACTTGCCTGTGTATTTAAAGTGGCTTTTTACGATATACTTTATTGGGGAAAATAACCCATTTGTTTAAAGAATATATTAGTATATTATACATGTATGCTATAAGTTTTTGACGTAAAAGCTGACCTATATCTGTTTGAAAATTCAGATGATAGATAGATATGACGAGATAATGTTTCATATAAAATATATAATAATTCCATAAATAAAAAATATTTTTTTATTGTTTGTCCGGTTGTTGCAATAAAATGCCTTTTTATTTAATTTACAGAAATTAGCGTTAGATGATTTCTAACGGGTGTAAAGTTGAAACAACAAAAATAACATAACAGGAGAAGTAGCCGAGCAATTTCCGTAATAAAAAATCATATTGTTTTTATGCTTCCTATTTTCATTTGTACATATTTCATATCCCACTTTTGAATTGTATTATCTAGTTGGCAGCAGTTCAAGTTTTTCTTGACACCAGCTTTTGCTTCGTGATTGGATGAGAAAAGTGCATAATATTTTTTTTTTATTTTAAAACAAAGTAAGTCCGCTATTCAGTTAGTCAATTTGCTTTTTCCTTTGCACCGAGTCAGAATTGTAGATAATATATGAAATAAAATGTTGTTTTAACTGACTTCAAAAAAGGAGGAGGTTATTTGTTTCAAAACACGTCAAGTTTTATTCAAGAATAAATACTTTCGTAAAGATACCGAAGGGGCAGGCTTGTTTGACTCTAGGTGTGAGTTGCACCAAAACGATATCAAAGTTAAAGTTATCGTCAAATGATAATGTTACCTATTTGTCACGTCCATAGAAATAGAAAAATTTTTCTATGTCTATGGTCACGTCAAACTTGTCAAAGGACATCATGCTGGCTGGCAACCTCTTTTTTTGGCTAACTTATGCTTAACCGGTACTATAACAAGCTGCAACTCAGCCTAGGGAAATGACTCAAACTGCTAAAGAGGTTTTCCGTCACGTCTAAACTACTTGTGTAAATTTTGCAGTTCGATTCTACCTACGCACGGTGGTAATAAAACGATGTGATAAGTCATATCAGACCGCCCAGCCATGCGAAAGGGTGTACGAATTCCTATTACATGGTGTTTGACGCCGCGAAATGTGAACGGTGAGCGAGTCGGAGCGCGTAATGAAGAGTGAATTTACTCGTCGTATCGCAGTTCACCGCTTCCTGTCGCCAGACAGAAAAATTATTCAACATTGTTTTCCCAATTTGGAAAAGGTAAAGTTATCCCCTGGGTCAGTGTAACCCACTTCTACCCAACAACCTCAATGTCATAGAATCTTTGTAGTAAATAAAGTAAGATCGATATTGTGCACACAAAATATATTTGATAAGAGACGGATTTCCAATGTCAAAGGCAAAATTCATAAAACTAGCGGGATTATTGGCCGGAAACCGTCACACGTAAATGTAAGCCTACGTGTTTCCTTCGCGACGGTTATCACGAATCCCTCGGGACACTCGTAGATTCTGGAATGTTCGGGATAAAATCAGCCACAAATAATAAAACAACTTGCGAACTGGGGACTTAGGGTCAAAAGCCAAATCTTTTGAGCTCAAAGATAGTTGCATATTTTGTCATTCTGTATGCATCTATGTTCAAAGTGTTTTTAGTAGGTACAAATGTAGGTACAAATTTTTATTTGATACTAGCTGATGCCCACGACTTTGTACGCGTGGATTTTATGACTCCGGCGCATTCATTTAAATACCAACTAATGTAGCAGTGTTATAATGTTAAAAGTCAAATTTTTTTATTGTTTATATTTATTATTGTGAACATAGTTTAAAAATATCTTCATAAACTGTGTTTGGAGTTTTTCCTTCGGGAGCTAATAGGAAAAGACCTGAAACGTTACTAACCCTGGAAAAAGCCACATGAAGTGGCCTTGCGAAAAACAACCAGTCCTTAGATCGACACCAGCGGCTTTAAGCGTCTGACCCTGCGACTTATTTACTGTCATAGCAAAGCAAGTGGTCACAGGGAACCACAGATAACCTCGCAGGGAGTTCCCTGCTAAAGGCTGCTACAGTTACCTGCTGCAGGGAGTACACAGTTGTGTACTTTTAATTGAAAAGGAAAATTGTTAGTATACGCGAAATAGATACAGTTTCACCGGCACCACTCCCAGTGAGAATCTCAGCTACAATTTCGCTGCAAAGCATTGACTTTAAGTCGGATTCCGTTGTACAATTTCGGCGGATAAGTAAGCACTCAAAATAACATAAGCCAGAAGGCATATTCTGTATACATTAAATGGGAGTTATTGATATCAAAAACTAGGCCCAAACTGTTACCGCCTTCACCACGTGGAGGTACTTATACCTCAACAAAAAATGCTGATCAGGCTGAACAACTTATGCTAAGGTGTCATTTTTAGGGTTCCGTACCCAAAGGGTAAAAACGGGACCCTATTACTAAGACTCCGCTGTCCGTCTGTCTGTCTGTCTGTCACCAGGCTGTATCTCATGAACCGCGATAGCTAGAAAGTTGAAATTTTCACAGATGATGTATTTCTGTTGCCGCTATAACAACAAATAACTAAAAACAGAACAAAATTAATATTTAAGGGGGGCTCCCATACAACAAACGTGATTTTTTTTCCGTTTTTGGCTCGATATTAATAATGACAACAGGTAGACAGTTGAAATTTTTACAGATGATGTATTTTTGTTGCCGCTACAACAACAAATACTAAAAACAGAATAAAATTCATATTTAAGGGGGGGCTCCCATACAACAAACGTTTTTTTTTTGCCGTTTTTTGGTACGGAACCCATCGTGCGCGAGTCCGACTCGGACTTGGCCGGTTTTTATATTCCTTATAGTTTTGTTGGACCATTATGGTTCTGCATCATGTGTTCCATTTTCCAAAATCAATTATACCCTAAACTATGCCCAGGCTTAACAGCTATATAACAAAAAAAGTTTCATTCGAATCCGCATAGTATTTCCGGAGATTAGCGTGTTCAAACAGACAAACAAACAGACATACGACACACTTTTTTTAATTCTTAATCTTTTGCTATGTCTCCGTCGCCCAATTTTTTTTAAATATATGTAATGTACAGACACAATTTTTAACTGTTTTATTAAATGTAAGGATTTGTTATCATTATTATATTCATGCGCAAAATCAGCATTTTTGATCTAATTTCTTTTTCTAACTATCGGAAAATAAGTTTAATTCACTGTCATATTAGAATGTTAAAGGGTTTTGCCATAAAATACTTGGGTTTTACTGAAATGTATTATATTTAAAAGTTTATCACATAAGTAATACAAGGGTATCTCTTGTTCCCAAATCTCGGATTTTAAAAGATATCAATAATAATGTATTTCCTGCATCATTTTAGTCGGAAATGAGTAGTAACAATATTATGTCCACTTGATTGTATTCTCAGAAATACGCGTAAAAGTAACAATGGTGTTACAAACATTTAACAAAGCAATAAAGAAAAAAATAACAATTTCGAATGCCAACCCCAGAAGTGTAGTCAAATATGATGACAAGTGTAACATCAAACGACTCGATCTGGTTGGAAATTTTATAGTTACTTACTTGCTCATACTGCACTAAGGTAAACGCAGGTTTTACCGAGGTAAAATCAAGGCTTTAAGGTTTAAACATTCGAAATAAGAATTTCCGATCGTAAAAACAGTCACAAGTATATATTTTCTAATACTTTGAGTTTAAGACTTTAGGAATATATAAAGTGTGAGATAGGTTTTGAGTAAATATGTATAGAAAAATAATATTAAATATTAAAAGCCGGATGAAGCATAATTACCGAGGTATGCTAAAGTGCAGCTAATACCGCGAATCGTGATTCTATTACCAAGGGTATAAAAACTAATAAAATTAATAGCCATTTTGGTTCCGTACAAAATCTTTATTAAAAACAAATATAGGTAATGTTATAAAAATAGGTATTGTTTCTAGAGAACCCTAAACTCAAAAATAAATGCTGTTAACAGTCGGTATTAGATTTCTATGGTGAAGTTAGTACCGAGTAATTACACTCGGTAATAGCTTCTTATACAAGTTATTACCGAGTAATAGCTTGTTTTCACCATCGGTAATAGCTTCATCCGCGATATTGTAAATATTCTGATTCCGATGGATAAAAATTGATTAATTTTAAACAGAACAAATGTTTAATCGATAAACAATGTAGTAACCTAAACATGTACCTGACATTTAAATTAAGTACTGACGTTTAAAATGCAGGCTAAGGTAAGGTTTCATGACGTATTCAATTTAGTGCTCTCATACAAAGTTAATTTTTATGGCTCAATAAATAGTTCTTTACAATAAATATTTTAATTACCTAAACGAATTACCAAATCATTTGGGTTACTGCTATATACAATTTTCTTAAAAATTAAATTAAACTATTGGTACTGATTTACGCTATTACCGAGTACACCGCGGTTAATACATTCAAGCAAGAAAATTTTGAAGCTATCACCGCGGTATTTTATTTTTATTTATTGTCGAAAAATAGTGTAAGATAAACGAAAATTAGATATTTACAATAATGACTGAAACTATATTCCACCTTGTGACCTACTTCGAATCTGCATAAATGGTTTCTTTACGACACATTAAACTTAACAAAATATTTAGTGTACTTACATTTAGCGACTCGCGTTTATATGGGCGTCATGCTCCGGCGCCGGCTTGAAGCAAACTAATCGTTGTTTTGTTTTTCTGCTTTGTAGTGCACAGTGTGCCTCGAATCCATTCACACGGGTATAAATTGATCTTTCATAAAAGTTTAACTTTTTGAGTAAAATATTCATGTAATTGCCTAAAACTACAATTATATTACATACCTCGGTGATACCTGCAGATTTTTGACTACCAGTAATACCTGCGTTTACCTTAATTCGTATTTTTGCAAGTTCGATCGTAAAGTTTATTTTGACTCAGATCTATCTTATCCGCTTGCCAGTGACAAAATTCACCAGACGATCGACTCCAGAAGATGACATTAGTGGTTCAGACTTCTCGCTTCCCAGCAATGTTGCAAACGCCATGATGGGAAGTGAGTGACAGATCGTGGCAGGTTGTGGTCTCCTTTTGCAAGGCCGTCATCTCGTAAAAAGAGGTCTCTTTCTCCTCTCCAAGGAGGCCTCAGCACGGGTCCAGGAGGCGGACCAACAAGTGGGCCGACTCCGAAGACGGCGGCTGGGTGGACGTAGGAGGACCCTATATGCACCTTATTCTCACCCCACTCCGCCTCTAATTTTAGTGAGGGTAATCGCTTTTGACCGGTTATATACCCATAAGTGTTGGGGCCGATGGGGCTAAAAACACCAAGACCTCACGGTGCGTGACATCACGGTCCCGTGGGTCTCGCGTGTTAAGGTCGTTGTATACGTAACGGGAAATATTCCCTGACGGGACGGGCACGGAGCGATTTCTTGACATCGTTGAGTATATAAATATACTAACCATATATACGCGACGAGACGGGCACAGGGCGTGGACGGGAAGGGGAAAAATTTATGGCGCACAGCACATCCCCGTCCCGTACTGGTTTTTTTTCCCGTTACGTATACAGCGACCTTAGGTACAGGTGTTAGTAGGAGGCTGAGTGGGTAAGGCCCTGGCAAGTCCCACATACCTTTCGGGATGGGTAAAAGCATTCCCCCTACTGTAAAAAAAGAAAAACAACCAACTCACAGGATACCAAAAATGGGGGTTGAACTCCTCTAGTTTAGTATACATAATTACTAGCATTATAAAAGTAGAGACAACTACGGAAGTTCCAAAAATAGTCCTTTTGTCAAGCAACCCAAAGATCAACCAAAAACCCAAAAACAAAATGATGGAAGTGTTTTTGAATACGGCAAGGCCGGCGCTTCTGTCTAGAACAAACACACAAATCAAACGACCCTTGCCTATGCAAACGCACTGCGTTTTAATAGAGCTCTGTGATTGAAACGTTTGTTTTATGTGTTACGTGCAGCGAACTAAAATCTATGGAAATATAATTACAAAAAAGTACAACCCGCTCAGCTTTAGTCAAGCCAGCCACGCACCCGGTGACTGACGTTAACGTTCTTTACAATAATTGCAGTTTGTAAGTATTGTAGAGAAAAGAGAGAAATAAAAAGTTTATTAGAAATGACGTCCTGTCCAGCCAAATGGAGCAAAAGACTCAAAGAAGGCAGTAAAAAGTGCAGAAACAACGTATCATCAACTCGTAGTGCTCAGACCTTTTGTGCTGCATAATTGAATGCCAGCATTTTTAGCTCCATATCCACTTAGTTGTGCTTTTCGTGTGGTGCCATTTTTGAGCGCAATGCTTGTTCCATAGATTTTAGTTCGCTTGGTTCCGTGGATACGTGGTTGTATACGTGGTAGTGGGACGCTGGCGCTGTGCGTCGGCGGATACTGTAGGAACTCAGAGTAATGTTTGTGAATATGGGTGTTAATCGCATATTGGATTAATTCCATTGGATTAATCTGACGCCTGTAGTCACCAATTAAAGTGTCTCACGGCAGTACGTTAAACGGTAAGCATTGTAGCATGACACTCCAGAACTTTAAGGTAGTGTGACCACGGAAGGCTTCGATTAAACCACCCTTGATTACCCTTAATTGATATAGGGCTCTTTAACTTAATTGAGTGGAATCAGATGCTGCTTATCTGACTCTGTTACGTTCGTGGCATAATCCCTCAAGACTGAGTTTCGCAAAGTTTAACGAATATATCAAGTGGAAACATTTTTGGGATCGTGATAAGAAGTTTCGGAAATTTATTTCGCGCCGATTTGTGTCACTATTTCATGCAGTGGTGACGGAACGGTGTTTGAAAATAGCTCTTTTATCTGTGATACAACATCGTTGGAAATGTATTCGGTAATAATACTGTAAAAATGACAAAACAAGGATAAACTTGATTATTTAAAGCAAAAATTAAAAACTAACATTTTGGCCATTGTTTGTGGTAAACACAGAAAATAATATAATGTTTATTATTGAACATCTTATGTTTCTATAAATTATTCATAAGCCTAGACGCAAACTAGAAAAAAAAATTACTGATTTTACGCTCCACGCAACTACAGAGTCCATTGAAAATGAACACCAAAAATAAAAAGTACTATTACTTTAATCTAGGGTCGCATAATGCAATCGGACAGAGTTCAATATAAAAGATTTGTTTTTGAAAAATTTCTAAGCGCTTAGAAATTTTTCAAAAACAAATCGTGAGAGCACCTGTAAATAATACATTAATTACAATAACTATCCATATGCACTTTACTCTATAATACTGAGACCCCACGACTTTTTCATGCCAGCGTAGTATGTGCTATATAGACTGCATCAACGCGGCCGAACTACAAACCACTTCCACCTTTGGGAACCTCCGCAGCCCACATCTTTTGTCCAATCATCTACCCAGTAGCCTTATTTTGTAGCCCAACTCAGTATCCAGATATCTCCAGATGAAATTTTTTGCGAATTTTAATTAAGCCCCCCCCCCCCCCCCCCCCCGAATAAAGTTATTCTACATAATTTTTGTCCGGTAAGTCGGTTTTCTTTTCTATTTTTAAAAAAATCTCAAAAACTACCCGACCGATTTTCAAAATTCATGCACTTTGCACATTTTGGCACCTCTTTCATGGGAAATCTCCAATTTTGATTAATCTACGGCCATGCCGCACTTTTGGCTGAATATCAGGCACATACACTGGTGATCACATAAATATTTTCAATGTTAAAAAATATTTAGGTACTCACTGCTGTGCTTTTTCATAGTTTTGACTTTTATGCAACCGCAAAATTAGTTACCTATTTATGTCTTGATGATCAGCACAGTGATAAACCTAGCTTATATATTTAATCTATATCTGGTATAGGTTTTATCACTGTACTGATCATCAAGACATAACTTCTTATCGGTTCAGATAATCTAAACCACCGCAGAAACTTTATGGAAATTCATCACATAAAACTTGGCAAGGTTCGGTGCAATATTTTCACAGCTGTATATAAAATACCATCAAAATAACCCACGAAAGTATACCTTAAGATAGTAAAAAATATAATTTTCATTGAAATTGGGTAGGTAAATAAAGCTTGTTATGCCTTTTGCATGAAGTATTTAATTGCCTGTAATTGACTGTGAATTCAGTTACTAACCACAATGTAAAGAAACTCGCGAATAAATACGATCTAAAAGCTATAATAAAAAACCGACCAAGTGCGAGTCGTACTCGCGCACGAAGGGTTCCGTACCAAAAATCGGCAAAAAAATCACGTTTGTTTTATGGGTTATATGCCCCACTCAAATATTTATTTTATTCTGTTTTTAGTATTTGTTGTTATAGCGACTTATCTTTGAAAATTTCAACTGTCTAGCTGTCACGGTTCATGAGATACAACCTGGTGACGGACAGACAGACGGACAGCGAAGTCTTAGTAATAGGGTCCCGTTTTTACTCTTTGGGTACGGAACCCTAAAAACAAGTATCTATTATATTGTTTTTTAGAGGATTTCGAAAGTAAACAATTCGAGAGGTTGAAATCTCTTCCGACTTTTGCAATCACTAAAGTGGTTATGATTAAAATGGAAATGAAAACAATTAAAATATATCAAACAACATCTGTGGCAGAAAAGGTGCCGAAAGGTCGTGAAACTCAAAATCAAATGTAATAACTTAAGTAAAACGTACTAATCCGTAAAAAGTGTTAGTATAAAAAAATATTAACTACCTACACATTTTTTTTCAAGAGCTAGGCAATATTTATTTTTAATGCTTGGAAAAAAATATTCCTCAAAACTGTGGTCAATGAGTATTCTTTTACAAATGTCACCTCTTTAAGCTTAAAATATAGCTTTCTACCAGCAACTATTAGGTTAATTGTTGTCCCTTACCCTCTAAATGCCATTCCGGAGGCTTCGAGGGATTCCAATAGTGCGAAAAGTACTTAGCGAGTCACTTATAGAACTATTCAGACATTCGAGACCATTAACGATCGTTTTATTTGGCTTGGTTCTTTCGTATTGGAGTTTATTTTATAGTGGAAAGCAAATAAAAGAATCTCTTATCACGGTATTTTTTTTTTACCTGTTATCATTTATTGTTTATTTACATGGTCTCATCATTACATAATAATAAAGCAGTAAACAAGGTGTGTCTGTACATATATTTCAAAAAAATGGATGAGGCGATGGAGATAGTAATAGAGTAAGAATAAAAAAAAAGTGTGTCTGTTTGTTTGTTTGAACACGCTAATAAACATACGTACGATCGGACATTGTACGTAAAAGTTGTAAAACATGTTTACCCGACATAAGAATTACATTGGTACTTTATATCAGGTACACTACTTGTGAAACATCAATACTTTAGTTCCAATATATACTGAACACGGTGACCCATTTCATTTCGACAAAATATTTTTTATTACCTTTTATTGGGGTCAGTGCTTGCTCTTATTTACTAAAGGGTCATGCCGGAATCTGGGCCATGATGTGTCTTAACCATACATACTTCAAAAAAAGGAAATAAAAAATATTTCATAATAATCTAGAAATTATCAAAACAAATGTGGCTTTAAAAGGTTATAAAGAAAATAGTTTCTTAATAATAATATAAAATAAAATCATCTTTGCTAATCATCCCAGTTTACGATACTCACTTGACAGTACTATCTCACTCTTTGGTCATCATCATCATCATCATCATCATATCAGCCGCACGACACCCACTGCTGAGTATAGGCCTCCCCTGAGGATCTCCACGACGGACGATCGGTCCTGCGCTGCTCGCATCCAGTGGCTTCCCGCGACCTTCACCAGATTGTCGGTCCACCTTGTCGGGGGCCTACCCTCGGAGCGTCGTCCGGTGCGCGGTCACCATTCCAGAACCTTTACGTCCTAACAGCCATCAGTTCTTCTCGCTATGTGTCCTGCCCATTGTCACTTCAGCTAAGCAATTTTCTTTGAGCGATGTCGGTTACTTTAGTTCTCCTGCGGATCTCCTCGTTTCTGATTCGATCACGAAGGGAAACGCAAGGAAAACTCTTTGGTCAGATTTAGATTATTAGTATGTGTCCTAATCTACGCTTATTCTTCTGAACTGTGGTCAGACAGACAGAAGCAATTTTACTCTTTAGACAGAATCTGTTGTTGCCAAGAATCTTATACCTCCAATGGAGATTGCACCGGCTAGTGTCATAGTGAAGATAGAAAAAATGTCCTTGAGTGACGTACGGCTTATTGCTATCTCTTTCTTTAGCGTGACAATACGTTTTTGTTTCTCACGAGCGAACGAATGATGAACAACGAACACGTAATGTAACACTAAAAAAAGAGATAGCAATAAGCCGTCACGTCACTCAAGGACATTTTTTCTATCTTCAATATGACACTAGCCGTGCAATCTCCATTGGGGGTAATAAGCTTCTTGGTTGTTGCTTTGAAATTAGTTTACTATCTCTTTGCTTTTTGACATTGTGCATATTTGACATTATTTACCAACTACTAACTAGTTAATCTGTGACAAACTCATGAGTTTGTTGTGTTGTTATTTGTTACCTTGAGCAATTCTTGTATATTTATTTATATATATATTTCTGTGATCTCGGAAACGGCTCTAACGATTTCGCTGAAATTTGGTATATGTGAGTTTTTGGTGGTAAAAAATCGATTTAGATTAGTCTTATGTTTGGGAAAACGCATGTTTTCGAGTTTTCATGCGTTTATCTTTCAACGCACAATATGGTCGCTAATTTCGTCCTGCCGGCCACTGTCCGTCTGGTTCATTGGGTTAAGACGTGGACGGCATGAAATGAGTGTAACGGGTTCGAATCCCGCTCAGTGACTTACTTTTGTTTTTTTTTTTGTATGTTCAAGTTTCTATTTTTTTTATTTTTATTGTTTTTGGTAAGTTTAAAAAAATGAAGTAAATGTTTGAGATAATAATGTAGATTATCACCTAAATACCACCATATTACAATAAATAGTAATAACCGAGCAAAGCTCGGTCGCCCAGATATTGTCATATAATATGAAAAATGTCAAAGAATCATAACCTCGAAACGGCTCCTTGAGTTAATGATATTTTTCCCACATAATCGACTGGGAATCGAACCCGGGACCCTTGTGTTTTACAAGGGTGGGCGAACTAGACCACAATTTATGTAGGAGTAAAACGGTTGTTGCATGAAAAGTAGTAATGTAAATACAAGGATTGGTAGAAATATATCATTGGTTTAACATCACTAGGAGACAAACGTCAATAATTCCTATCTACCCTATATTTATTCCATACTAATATAATACTTATGGAATAAATATTGTGTAGACGAAGACAGGGTGTCAATTATTCTTTGAACATGAAAAAACGAAACAAGGAGGTCGAAGAGTAAGTCGGTTTTTTTATTAGATTACTTCTTTTCAGTACTATGTCGAGAGAGTACTAAAGGGAGAATTAGATAGCGCAATTTGCAAGGGCCGAATAATGTCAAATACCTACAGATTTTTTAGCAACGATATGATTTGTCGGTTCCAAAAAAAACCATGCGTTTTACCAAACCAAATAATACATTCTCTTGATGTTGACAAAATTGACTATTAATTTAATAACTGAAAGATAAAATACTGTAATTTTGTTGACCAATATTATGTTCGTAAGCAAAAAGGCGATAATAATATGACACACGTGGAAACTATGAGAAATAATTACCTACAAAATATTCGTATATTTCCGCGCACTCTGTTAATTGAAATAAAAGAATTTTAATCAGTTCCTGGTCTCGCGATGATACCACGGCTTATGAAAATGTCAAAACAACAAGAAGATAAAATTTATATTTAATATATCGCCCATGATAACAAGCTAAAATTAAACTACGACAAAAGTTAATTTACCCTTGATATTCAACTTCATTCCTCGAACGGAAAACAAATAATAATGTCGAAGCTATTTACTATTTTCATTCATTGATCTTTACTTAGAAAGTTAATATATCAAGCTGTCAAATTACTTTTGTACAATCGACTTTTGTTAGTTTATTTCTCGTTCTCTATTCGAATACTGAATTACGGAAATCAACATAGTGTTTGTCTGTTTTTTATAAATCCTTAACATTCATTATTTCAAAATGTACCTGCGTTGCCCTCACTGACATGAAACATTTTTTTCTTATTAACTGGACTGGCTGTCTGTATGATTATACAGCAAAGTTCTTGTGCCTATTTAAAACGCCGCTAGCGTGAGTCTAAAGAACTAATTTTGACGTGTACAATGAAAATGGTTGCCGTGATGGTCTTTCCAGACTTCAGACTTTAGTACCATGTCCCTCACGCTATGCTCACGCTGCGTCCTACAGCGCCAAAATGGCGGAAATCAAATAGGCACAAGAGCAGTTTGACAGCAGCCAGTCCAGTGTAATAATATAGAGGTCAATGCTTGCCCTACTCAAATGGCCAACATTCTATGCGTTTGAACGCTACGCTTACTATTAAAGCTTTAAAATAAGCAGTGAACTTTAAAGTTACGTGCCGTAAGTTTGTCAATTCCATAAAATACATCAAAATCTGTGATTCAAATAAGTTTTCGACATGTTATTTAATCGTCTATTGCTCATATTTAAGCTTTAAAAGTAAGCGTATTGTTCAAACATAACAAAATAGGATGTTGGCCATTTGAGTTGGGGATGTGATAATGTGATCCTAAGTGGAAAATGATTTTAATCTTTTGTCTATGCAAATTAATAGGGGACCTATGTAATGCCTGGTACCTATGTAGTACCTATGTAATACCATAAACCTGTTTGTAATTGTTACTAAAACCACGTGTAGAAAATATTTGTAGTAAGTACAATTTTTGCAGACATTTTCTCATTATTAAGTAATCAAAGTAACACAATAATTTATTGTTGGTATATTATTGTTTTTATAGTTTAGTGTGTGCGTTGCGTCGTGCTTCAGCCTGATCGTTATATTATAGGCAAACTCCAAAGCTCCGGCGCCCCTAGATTTGGCTAGTCAAACCTCAGGTTATACAAGAAGCCTTATCCGGCGCACCTAGATTTGCCTAGTCAAACCTCAGGTTATACAAGAAGCCTTATCCGGCGTACCTAGATTTGGCTAGTCAAACCTCAGGTTATACAAGAAGCCTTAAGTCCAAACCAATACCGTGTTTCGGCCTTTGACCAACGAATTTATGTCCAAACTTATGATAGACCAACTCAACAGTCAAACGTGGAAACTCAATACGATCAAAATTAAATAGGGTTTGACCAGTCAGGCTCAAATTAGAAATAGAATTGGTTTTTTTTTGTATGTAAGAAAAAGACTTTGACTATGCTTTCTTGTCAAACCTGGAGTTTGACTAGTCAAACCTAGGAAAGCTGGAGCTTCGGCGTTTGACTATAGTGTAAAGGGCTTCCGCTAGAGATTGCAACCCGGTATGTTTCGCAACCCGGCCGGGCCCGGTAGCATTTGTCGCCAACCCGGCCGGGTCCAGCGGGACCGGCCGGGTTAATATGTTAGCGATGAAACCTTAAGAGTATTTTATGATAACTTGCTATATATGAACGGAAATCATGGCAAAGACAATGATTCAAGGTTACGAATTAATATTTATTTCAAACTATCAAATCAATAATAATCACAATAATCAATCTCACTCAAAGTCTCAAACTCAATCGTTTAATACAGAATTAATTACTTTTACTGTCTAATGAACTGAATAGTAACAGTAGTATTTGTAATTATAAATTTTTATAAGTTTAAAGAAGCAGGTCTTTCTTCTTACTCCCTAAAGTGTCTATTTAGGGAGTAAGAAGCTAATAAGTACTAAACTTGTTTTATCAATTTAGATTAGATAGATAAATAAATTTTGGTAGCTTCGGTATAAATAAAACAAACTTTTATTTACTAAAATCAATATATTATGTTTTTTCTTAAAGTTTAGCTATTAAAACCAATGACTGTTACCAATTTTCTACGAGTCTGCGCTCCCGCGCCGCGGTTTTCATACCTACCGGGTCCGGTGACCGGGCCCGGTAAGAATGGTCGGGCCCGGTGGTTGTCAAAAAGGGCACCGGGCCCGGCCGGTTTGCAATCTCTAGCTTCCGCGTAGCGAAAAGTTAAATCGTTTCTAACCACTCATCTGACCTTCAATAAATCCTCTTAACGCGTCGCAAACTCTTGAACTTAAAAACAATAGAAACATTGAACTCTATATTATTACACTGGACTGGCTGCTGTCAAACTGCTCTTGTGCCTATTTGATTTCCGCCATTTTGGCGCTGTAGGACGTAGCGTGAGCATAGCGTGAGGGACATGGTACTAAAGTCTGAAGTCTGGAGAGACCATCACGGCAACCATTTTCATTGTATACGTCAAAATTAGTTCTTTAGACTCACGCTAGTGGCGTTTCAAATAGGCACAAGAACTTTGCTGTCAAATCATACAGACAGCCAGTCCAGTTAATAAGAAAAACAAAAATGTTCATGTCAGTGAATAGAAACCAGTAAAATTAAGTTATCTGCCCAGTTTACAAAACTAGTGATTTAATAATACAGTGTAAAGTTAAACTAGCGGCGAGATTGCATAGCGTTGTCACTTGCCAAGTTATTAATAGCCAACTTAGCCTTATTTACTGCTTAGCCTTTAAAGTCTTTCCTCTGGAATGAGCTAGAGAGCTACTTCAATGGCTCCGTGGGATTTTATCTGGTTTTAAAAGGAAATTGATTCGATGTATTGCACCCTAGTAATATAATAAGTCTATGATTGCACCTAACTAATATTGTGAAATATTCTCTCCCTCTTTGTAAATTTTTTGCATGTAGCTTAAAATTGGTGAATTAAATGTTGTAGAACATCATACCTACGCTTTCCATTGATCCCAAATAAGTAATGCTATTTTTATATCTAGTGGTATAAGTAGATATCAAACGATCGGTCAATATAAAATAGGTACATTAATACGCTATGCTCTTAAAACTTTTATACAGACAGGGTCATTCTAAACATATAACAAATTTCATGGATGTGTCCAGAGTCGTGAAACTAAACAACTTTCTCCAATACAAGAAACATGTGTCGAATTTCGCCAAAAATTGTGGTCATCCCATACTAAATTGATCACGTGATCTCTTTGATTTGAATGAATAGTCGATTTTTTTTTTACATATTTGGCCCTGTGTTCCTTGGAGAAAGTTGTTCAGTTTTATGGACTGAACACATCCTCAAAATTTGGATATGAGCCTGTATTAGAATAATTCCTTTTATCACTTTCCTTTTCAAGTTAAACCACGACCGCCATATTCGGAAGAGTGCCAGCACATTTATTAAGGCTTATCTTATTGCTGTGGGCTGTCGCATTTCAAATTAGTCTGGCTGCAAAAGCTCTCCAGAATCTAGTTAGTTATAGGAAATTGCAAAGTTATGATACTGTTTTGATTCTTTAAATTACTTACTTTAATTTTGATGGTCGAGTATGAGGTGAATATAGTCATATGAATGTAAAGTTTTTTTTTACTTTATGTTGCTAGAAAGATATAACCATGTGAATAGGAAAATGGCCATATGTTGAGTACTTTGTTAATAATGACACTCTTCTTTGTTTGTAATGTACTTTTGTGTGCTAATTATATATCGGGTCATTTTGAACTTACTATCCAAATTTTAAGGATGTGTCCAGTCCATAAAACTAAACAACTTTCTCTAGGAAACATGTGTCAAATTTCGCTAAAAAATTTTGGCCATCCCATACTAAATTGATCACGTGATCTCTTTGATTTGTATGGAAAGTCGATTTTTATTTTACATATTTGACCATATTGTGTTCCTTAGAGTAAGTTGTTCAGTTTCATGGATTGAACACATCCTCAAAATTTGGATGGTGAATACAAAATGACTTTGTATACTTAACTAGTGGCTCCGTGAGCTGTAGACCTCACGTTAAAAATTAGCTCAAATTGTATGTTGGTTAAAAACAAATAATATACGCAGTCCTAGGTTCTGTCAAAATTATTTTCAAATTTTGAATACTGGCCAGAAATATTTTGATTGATTTTGAACTTGAGACATCTTTTGTTCGTCTATAGATTCCCTATCGGTTTCATCGTGCGCCACTATATTTCCGGAAATCCCTTTGGAAAAAAAAAATATGGTTACTACTATACCAGTCCCTAATACTAAGAGGTTCAGACCCATTAGTATGGAAAACCTACATCACGCTTACGGAGTTTTCTCAGCCTACTATACAACTTCCAACCATCATCGGTTGGACCGTGGTCCCCGGGCTAATATAACTACTACCCACAGCCCGGAGGATCTTCCATTGGGCTTTCCTATCAGTGGCTACCTATTTACCTCCATTCCATACCTGCCTACATTCCTAAGCAAAAATAGTATTGTGAATGCAAATAAAAATCTAAATGTATGAATAAATGTTGACACTAAAAGATAATGTTAATAATGCTAAATGAAAGCCTTATCGAACAAGCTTTGGCTAAGGCGCTAAGCGGATTGAGCGTCACTTTACGTCAGAAATCCTAACACATCGGAGAAAATCTTTTTATTTGGATGCCCAAAAGCGTCTTAAGCTCTTCCGATCTCATTGAGATGAGTATATGCAAATATTATTTTGCTCAACACTATTCTGATTTCTTATATTTTTTTGCTTCATATTTTTCATGTTTCAGGTACTTATGTACGTAGTTACTTGTAGTCTTAAAATAATACGATCGAATGTTTTGCATTTAAGTAGTATAATTTTTATCTAGAACATCAGGATAAAAATCAGTTTTGCATTTAAATCAGATTATATATATTAATATATCAATTATATCATATGTAAATGTATTTTTATCCTTATCCTTACTTAATCCTTACTAATATTATAAATGCGAAAGTCCGTTTGTTTGTTTGTTTGTTACGCCTTCACGTCCTAACTACTGAACCGATCATCATGAAATTTTGCATACACGTTGTCCGGAGTACAGAGAAGGACATAGGGTACCTTTCATTCAGAAAAAAGTATTGTTCCCGAGGGAAAGCAAACAACCTTTCCACGCAGACGAAGTCGCGGGCGGCCGCTAGTAATATTATAAATGCGAAAGTCCGTTTGTTTGTTTGTTACGTTTTCACGTCTTAACTACTGAACCGATTATCATAAAATTTAACAAACACGTTGTCAGGGGTACAGAGAAGGACATAGGGTAACTTTCATCCCCAAAAACAATTTTGTTCCCGAGGGATAACAAAAATCTTTCCACGCAAAAGTCGCGGGCGGCCGCTAGTATCAAATAATAATACATATCAATTTAGATCCACAAAATCAGGCTACATCAGTTTAAGTATATTTTCTTTAATGTCATTCCACATTTAAAATGACTATTTAAAATCATTCTCAATACAATAAAAAAGATAGGTTAGTACTTACCCGAAAATCGGAGTTATAATTTTTTTTTAATTCTCAAGTCTGTCTTATTTATAAAGAATACTAGCGGCCGCCCGCGACTTCGTCTGCGTGAAATGTTTTTTTGCCATCCCTCGGGAACTATATGTTTTTTCTGGATGAAAGGTACCCTATGTCCTTTTCTGTATCCCTGATAACGTGTATGCAAAATTTCATGACGATCGGTTCAGTAGTTAAGACGTGAAGACGTAACAAACAAATAAACAAACAAACAAACAAACAAACGGACTTTCGCATTTATAATATTATATAGTAAGGATTTAATAATTACTGTAATGAAAAGTTCATTTAAACACAATCCTAAATTTCCCTGCAGTGTTGCATATAACAAACATAAATGACTTCCGAATGTGTTCAACACAATAAAAATGATAGCTCCAAATAAAACATGCTAAGCTAAATTAAATCTAAGGCCTTTCATATTAAAGTCCTCCAGATTAATTGCGTCGTAGCTTCATTTTAGTTGGATCTGTCGTCCGGGCTACAGTAATAAACTTAGCTTGTAATGTCTCAAATTTATCGGAACGCGAACACGATTAAACGTAATGTTATTAACTTACGGACATAGCACTGCTCGTAAAGGTAAGGTTTAAAAATAATTTACTTCCTAATTTGCTTAGTCTATGATGTCAGTAGAGATAATTTTAACTATACACGCTGTAACCCAGTAAAATTAGACATGAAAAGGGGGTAATGGTTGCATCAAATCAGGTATTTTTGGATTTTGAATATATTGTTGGTAATGTGGTGGCAATGTCAAATCCAAGTTTTCGACCTGGGCAGATGACCGGGTCATTCTCAAAAAAAATATTAGTACCTTTTTTCAGTTTTTGTCGATTTTGACCCAGAAGGGCTGGTTTGTCATCAAGATTGTAAAAACCGTTTTAAAGTAGATTAAATTTGCAACAATTTGAGGGTAAAACGGTTTTGATACGACCGATAGTTTCAGAGACAGAGCTTTTCAAAATTTGGCCATCCTAACTTTCAAAATGAAGGACTTTCCAGGTACAATTTCATCCCTCTTTTCACTCCTTCGATTGTGGAATTATGAAAAACGCTGACACACGTTAATATTAATTTTCAATCTTCAACCTGAATACAAAATTTGAAGATCCTAACTTCGAAACTGACGGACTTTCATAGAAACTTTCATCCCCTATTTTACCCCCTTAGGGGTGGAATTTCCAAATTTTTTTACTGGATTGAAAACTGAACATTACTTAGTGGATGCTTACACCATACCTATAAGGTATCGATGTGCAAAATTTCAAGTCTCTAGGTTCAGCGGTTTGGGCTGTGCGTTGATCAGTAAGTCAGGACTTTAAATTTTATATATTAGATATTCTACCTAACACCTTATTTGAATAGATCACTTGGGTCCCTAAAAACGGCAAATAATAAACGATGAAAATGCCAGTAGGAAAACCTAACTCGAGGAATTAGCGATTATCTATCTATATTCATATAATAAAACTGTAAATTATAAATGTTTGTGCGCGAATCACGCAAAAACCGCTGAACGGATTTTGAAGGGATATTCACAGTTTGGTAGCTTGGGATCCAACTTAAAATCTTGGTAATGTTTTATCTAACTCAGGTGGGTAGAACCTGGGAACCAGCTTGAACTCTCCGTAGTACAAGCTTTCATACACTAAGGAGATCATTTAAACTGGTCGTCTTATTAAGTCGCGAGAAAAAGGGATACCTAGTGGGGATTTTTCTCGGGCGGAGTTCAAAAACATAAATACTTCCGAAAAACATAAATTAAGGTAAAAAAAATATTTTTAAAAATTGGCTAAATTTTGAAAAGCTGTGTCTCCAAAACTATCGGTCATATCAAAACTGTTTTAACCTCAAATGGTTGCAAATTTAATCTTCTTTAAAACTTTCTTACACAATATTGATGAAAAATTAGTCCTTCTGGGTCAAAATCGTCAAAAACTTAATAAAGGTTTTTTTGTTTTTGAGAATGATCCGGCCGTCTGCCGAGGTCGAAAACTTGGATTTAACATTGCCTCCACATTACCAACAATACACCCAAAAACCAAAAATACCTGATTTGATGCAACGATAAATGTCTAATTTAATTGGATTACTGAAATTTTATTCATTTGGTTCCCGCTGTGGGGTGGTTCGACTCATGCTCACAAGCAACTTTTATTATGGGGCCAACTCTGATTATCGCAAAAAAAAAAGTAGGTATTGCACTTTTGTATGGATTAGCAGATTTTTAACAGATATCAGAGTTGTCTCCATAGTAAAAGTTGCTTGTAATCATTTGTGTAGAACCACCCCACTGTGGGAATAAATGATTAAAATTTCACGATGTAGCTGTGTTGCGTTTTGAATAAATTATTTCATTATTGTAGTAGTTTATTGTAAATGAGTGACAAATATACTGAGTGGGCGACTATTACACCATGTAGGTTATTATAAAACGGATTTGAGCTAATACTATAAGGTTAGGTTAGGTTAAAAATTGTACTTTTCAAATAAAATATAAGTATGCTAAAATTTTAATTATAATGTGTGCCGGAAAGTTGTTGCTGAAATAAAATTTTATCGCTTAATAATTATTGTACTGACCGTTATGAATAACAAGTAACGGAGATTTGTACGAGTATTTTATAGTCGCCCATCCTACTAATATTATAAATGTGAAAGTTTGTGGGCTTGGATGTTTGTTCCTCAATCGCGCAAAAACGGCTGACAGGATTTGGATGAAATTTGACACACAGATAGTTTATAGCCTGGATTAAGTCATAGGGTACTTTTTTTAAAGTTCCCTTGGGATTTTCCCGAGTGGACACGCGGACGAAGTTGCGGGCAGAAGCTAGTTTTCAATATTTGTAGTCGTCCTCGGTCTGTTGCCTACTCAGTATTTCAGTACGTTGTATCCAGTATTTATGATAAATTTATTATCGCTCGGTTACTAACTACCCATCGAAAAGTGACCTCAGTGTTTACGTGACATTATAAGTTCAATTTTCAACAATATAAGCGATTGATACAATGTTAAAGTATAACCTAAAATATATTCAAAGGTATAACGACATCAAAGAAACCTACCAAACCCGTAACTGCTTTTATGATTTTCACAATTATATACCTTTTATTGACCTTCTCGTCCCATAACAAGCAGTGAGTCAAAGTCATAAAAGAGACTAGGGTAAACTTTTAATTGATTCCGTTTGACCTACCGTAGAATCAAACGTGCGTGTCATGGGCGACATTTAAATGTTATAGGTGAGTGAAAATGAATAGAGATTGTCCCAGTATTGACAGGTTCGTTAATTCGTGAATCTGTTATGTATATGTACTTACTACTTGTTTTATATGTACAATGATAAACCTATTAGATTTAAATTTTCACACGGTCGTAGAGCTGGTGAAGTGTGACCGGGCAAATCCGTCACGCTCACTTGACTTTAAGCCCGATATCAGGGACTCGGGTGCTCTGGTTGCGTAAAGCCAATATCTGTGTATGATCCAGCGCTCTACAGGCATTGAGTCACAATATTAATTATTATTCGTTCCCGTTATTAACGATAAGTATCATGTTTTTTTTACTGCACAAACCTGGGTAAGCGTATGCTGAGACACAAGTCCACGCAGAGCTCAAGGTAGAAAAGATTTTGTAATGTATGAACTTGCTGAATAGAATAGGGAATTAATTAATTGGGTGACAGGAAATAATTAAGGGCGACTGTTAATGGGAAACTTAAATACTAAATCGGGCAGCAGTTTATTTTTTGGGCGACAAAATTACTAAACGGGCGACAAACTGTGGATTACAAAAATACGTAAAACGGGCGAATACATGTGGGAGACAAATAATTTAAGAAAGCAGTGAAAATTCTAACCCGCCGTCTTCGTCTTAATAAAATAAACCTTTATTTTGCGCAAGGGTTATCAAGGACCCCACACGACCAATTTCGTATATTTTTTTACTTGACGATCGTAAGTGTAAAATCATAATTGAACTGCAATCTGGATAAAAATACACAACGATTAGATGGCTTGAAACAGGGTATGTTGATTATGACCTAGTAGATGATTTGGTGTCTGCAATAACTCTTATTTCATTGCAAAAACCTGACGCAGCTGGCCCTCAATGATATATTTTTTTTCTAGTGAATATCACTGGTTCCCAAATGATACTTAGTTACATTCTTAACTAGAAAATACAATTCTAATATACTAACCTTATTATTTATTATTATTATTATCTAAAATTTAGAAGTACTCTACGGACTCTCCCCACGTGTAAGAGCCTATAGAGATTGTCATTATATAAATGTGTTGAAATGAACCACTTTAACGGATTTCTGCGCAATTTAATGAATTTAATTTACTTTTCGAGTTTATATTTAGTTTTGTTTTAAATTTTCTGACGTTTCGGCACCTTTTCAATGGAGTCTCCCACGGGAGTATACGCGGTAATCTATGAATTGGTTGTAACATATTAGGACCTATACTGGCAACAACCTATAATAATAACGAAATCCTAACAACCTTATTTCAGTCAAAAAAGATACATTGCCTTCCCATGAAACCTGGACCAAAAATATTTGACCTTATGCCTTTTATTTGGCGAAACCGTCAGGTTTCGCAGCGTTCATTAGTAAGCTGTTCAAAATACAAAAATGTAGAGTGTTTTTTTCTATATTATGTTTTTTCATTTGCATTATAAGTTTATTTGTGTGTTTAAGTATAAGCCTCAAATTTATATTTTTATTTTTTCTACTCAGTAAACTTTTGTTTTGTAAATTGTGTTGTTTGTGATTGATTTTCATGGCAAAATGAATAATTTTATACATGTTTTTGTTTTATTATATTTATTTACTTTCCCATGTAACATATACAATAAAAAAGGATGCTTGTATATAAATTAATCTACAAAATGTTGGTGATTGAAGTAATGGGCTTTCAAAGACCCCATGCGACCGACGATGTAACAAAAGTTGGCGCGACCGACAGCGGGCTAAATGACTGACAAAAATTCTGAGTTGGCAACTATTATACCAAGTAGGCAACTATTATACCAAGTAGGTAACTATATAACTGATTTACGATGCTCAACATGGTATTTTTGACATCTTGATTAGGATAATAGTCATGCACCTTTTTGAAATAAAATATATGCCAAATTTTAAACTTTTGGTGTGCCCTAAGGTCTTCGCCCAAATAGTAATTAGGTCGCCCGTTCTGAATAACTAGTTACTCAATTTGTATTTTAAAGTCACCCGTTTTCAACATTTGTCCGTCGTCCCTCAGTCCGTCGCCCACTTAGTATTTCATTCAGTACGCTATATTCAGTATTTTTGATACCCAAAATAGGAATGTATTGTTACCCGATTAAATATTACCCAATAGAATAGATTAGAATAATTTATTTGTAAAATGCAGGTGTTAGTTAGTATCACAATGATGGAAGTTTTCATTATTTTGTTAGTATCACTACATTTCTACCTTATATTGTAAGGTATACAAATAATAAAGGTATATATCGTCGGCGAAGAGTGAAAACCTCGTAAGTCCTCTTTCTTGTCTAAAACACTTTTGCCGAGTTTTTCGTCACTCGTGACCAGCTTCTGTCATTGACGAAGTTTTCATAAAATGCAATAGATAGCGTTGTACGCGTTTGAATGGAATATGAGTGAGATAGAGTCGTGAGATAAGAGGTTTTCTGTCAAAAACTGCAAAAAAATGTTCTAGACAAAAATGAGATTTACGAGGTTTTCACTCTTCGCCGACGATATGTCGTGGGCCAATTGTTAAACTGGGCCGATCGAGATCTGCCTGGGCAGATCACGATACGCCGGCATTTCTTGATTTGCCTTTTCAAAACCCGCCATATCGTTCAAAGCATAACGTTTGACGATTTGCCTGGCCATGCTTGGGCAAATCGATTCTGTAGGGTGGCGAAAGTACAAGCAAAAAAAAAAAGAAGTTTAGAAAATAATTATTCTACTAGATAATAAAGATGTAACCAGCCATGCTGGGATGAATAGTCTGTAGGGTGACCAAAGTATTAGTAAAACTTTTTTCTTCAACTAAATCACTGTTATTGTTTTTATTATCACAATTTTAACTCTAACTCACTCTAAGGTTCGGAACGACCAAGAACTTTATATGTCATTAATAGTACAAAGTCTTCGTTTTCCATTGTGAATACAAATAATTTAAACTTTCCTTCATTCTAAATTAAATAAAAACTGTTTTTGAGAAGCTACCATGTACTATTTGAAAATAAGACACAAAAACATCAAAATACAAAATAGTGTCAAACGACATTGACATTTTTTCTATGGACAAATTTCAGGGCGTTTTTCTACCACCGATTTTATTGGTTAAAAAGTTGCACCGCTCTGACGTTTGGAACGGGAAAGTTGTGTCAACCGAACGTCACGCTCTAATGTTTGGAACGGCAGCCGTTACAGCGTTTGGTTGAACTCGGAGCGTAGGTTCTGAACGCAACCCAGCTGACAGAGCGCAAACAGCGTTACAGCGCCACAAGCGTCGCGAAACGGAAGTATATTACGATGCACCCAGCCATATCTCGATGTGGCCAAGTACTATTAGGGCAAATCGACGAATAAGATGCTTTTATCGATCTGCCTAATTTTTGATTGGGCACATCATGAAATTATTGGCCAGATTATGAAATGCCGGCACATTGTGATCTGCCCAGGCAGATCTCGATCGGCCCAGTTTAACGATTAGCCCACGACATATATAACAACGCAAACACAACGCGAAACAAGCAACCAATGGCAAACAAAATAATTTTCAAATGTGTCAAATTTGCGTGTCATCTGTGTGCTGCGTCTCAGCATACGCTTACCCTTAGTCGATTTATTTTTTATTTTTTGCGTTGTGCTTGTTGAAGAAAATTCACCGCTCATGCACTGCTCAGTTTCCTTGCACATATTTGGTAGTGTAAACGCACCCTTACACGGGATTGTGAGTCAGTTGATCCAAATAGTTCACCCCCATTAGGTTGCGGTTTGTATCGTGCGCGTACGTTCGCATTAAAATGATATTTAACTGGATCTGTTTTAGTAATTTTCGACGAGTTGCGTTGTGCTTGTTGAAGAAAATTCACCGCTCGTGCACTGCTCAGTTTCCTTGCACATATTTGGTGGTGTAAACGCACCCTTACCCAGGATTCTGAGTCAGTTGATCCAAATAGCTCACCCCCATTAGGTTGCGGTTTGTATCGTCCGCGTACGTTTGCATTAAAACGTTATTTTACTGGCTCTGTTTTATTCATTTTCAACAAGTTGCGTTGTGCTTGTTGAAGAAAATTCACCGCCCGTGCACTGCTCAGTTTCCTTGCATATATTTGGTGGTGTAAATGCACCCTTACCCAGGATTCTGAGTCAGTTGATCCAAATAGCTCACCCCCATTAGGTTGCGGTTTGTATCGTCCGCGTACGTTTGCATTAAAACGATATTTTACTGGCTCTGTTTTATTCATTTTAGACCGTTTTTAGTTTTACGTTTGTTTACACTTGATTTGGAAGAGATACCTTATCGTTTCTGTTGGAAAACAATGCCCCGTAAAATGGATCCCACCAAAAACATTTTCATGTATAGTGTTGCCAAGACTCCATATGGCTTGCACTGTCAAAAAGTTATCAGACCTTCTGTAGAGCCAAGCTTCTAACTCTACGCGCCCTAACTCTACAAGCCTTAACTTCAAAAACTCTTCACCTTAGTCAAAATATGTGGCTTGGCCATTTCGCTACATGGAAAAATGTATTCTCTCTTCAACAATAATAGTTCTTGTAGTAACGAAACGGCCAAGCCACATATTTTGACTAAGGTGAAGAGATTTTGAAGTTAGGGCTTGTAGAGTTAGGGCGCGTAGAGTAAGAAGCTTGGCTCTACATGAGGACTGATAACTTTTTGACAGTGCAAGCCATATGGAGTCTTGGCAACACTATACATGAAAATGTTTTTGGTGGTATTTAATTTCTTTTTGTAAGTAACTTTCCATAAACCGAAAAAGCAAGATGGGGTCAGGGGTTGTGGTCTAAAATCGTGTAAAATTCGATCAACATCAACAACCAGCGTACTTGTACTATTATTTATTTTATTCTGTGGTAGAACTAATTCATTTCTGCTGTGATATTATTTTACTCTTTGACGTAGAATGTGACAGTGCAAAGAGCAAAATAAAGTCTGCGTGAGGTTTGCGCCAGGAAAGAAGTAGTTTTGAAATGAACACAATTTCTTTTTTATGAATTATTTTTTCCGTTGCTTTAACAGTGATTTACTAAGTCTTAACAATAATAACTGAATATTTAATGGTTTATCAGATATTTATGTCTCATTTTTTCAGACCTCTAGCATCAAAATTTGCGGAAGTCTCATACAAACTTCCATCCCCTAGGTTAAGGGGTTGGGCTACGTGCAACTAAGCTATTAAAGGCATTGAAAATGATATTTAGAAATGAAACACACGATAAATAGGAATTCATTTTTTATCATACCTACTGATGATAAAGTGAACGGAGCGCAGGCTGACCTCGCGCGTAAGGGACCAGCGACAGCTTACAGGTTTTGTCCGTCCGCCTCCTAAGATGGCTCAAACTATAGCTTAATTCAATCCCAAGATTAAATTTTCCGTTTCTTGAATATCGAGCTTAAAGAAAAGTTATTGGGAAATATCCAAGTCGTCGAATTTTTTTTTTAAATATTAACAACGTTTGAAAATCTCTTAAATTGCACTTTGAAGCCCTCTAGCAGACGCACATTTTGACATAATATATAGCACATCTGCGTACCTCTTATATCTTCAAAACTACAGGCAAATGTCACAATTTCATAAATCTCAAGCTCTTAGTGCGTCTTCTGTATTGGGTCGTAAGAGTGGAGGTTTCAGGAGGAAGGTTGTTGTGGGCTGAAATAAACATGTCGCGGAAGCACACAGGAGGGCTAGGTTGAAGTTTCACTTGTAGTAGTGGTATAATAAACCTACGTCCGGGAAGGCATATATCGAAATGTGTGAGGCCAAAAAAATTGCCCATCTGAAGTGGTGTCAAGACCATGAAAACCAAATTAAGATGGATATTATTGCGTTTCATCATTCGAATAATGACTTTCGCTCTTTCTGGAAGCATACCAGCAGTTTATTTTCAGGTCTTCCTGAGAGCGTAGCAGGTGAAAGTGAACCTGCAAAAATCGCTAATTTATTTGCGGAACACTTTTTTTGTAAGATCACCTCTTGGACTCTCTCACTCTTTGATCAGTGCTGCGCCCGAGGTGGAAAGGGGTATAACCGTCACAGTTAAGGACATAGCTACAGTAATTAAGTCCATGTCTAGAGGTAAATCCCCTGGTCACGATGGGCTCAGTATTGAACACCTAAAGTTTGCAGGCCCGCATCTGCCAAGAGTATTGTTTTTATTATTTAATACTTACCGAACGATATGATCCGTACGTTGGTGATTCCTATTGTAAAAATCAAAACAGGAGATCTTGCAGATATAGAGAATTATAGGCCTATTTCTTCGGCGACTGTAACCTCAAAAGTGTTTGACGGTGTGCTTAATTCACATTTGAATAACCATGTAAAACTCCATGACAACCAGTTTGGGTTTAGGCCAAAGTTGTCGACAGAGAGTGCAGTACTCAGTCTTAAGCACACAGTCAAATACTACACGGATAAAAAAACACCTGTTTTTGCCTGCTTCATGGATCTTTTAAAGGCTTTTGACCTGGTTTCCTACGACATATTGTGGAAAAAAATTGAAAAAGTACACTTACCAGTAAAATTTATAAACATTTACAAATATTGGCATGGAAATCAGGCCAGCAATGTAAGATGGGACGGAGCTTTGTTCACGTCTTATGGGTTGGAGTGCGGGCTGAGGCAGGGAGGGTTGAGCTCACGTACGCTGGTCTATAGTGTAAAGAAGTGCCAGGTTATGGTCTTTGAGGCTGGAAGTAAACGACTGGAAAATGTTCCTAATATAGCTCTGAATCATGTCTGTGCTTCAAAGGGTATTTAAATTTAAATATCTTGGTCATATATTAACTTCCGACCTCAAGAATAATGACGCTCAAACCCTTTATAAAGCGCAAGTCCGATCTTGCATGGAGTACTGCAGCCATCTTTGGGATGGCTCGGCGAAATATCAAATTGCTGTACTGGACTCGGTGGAACGCAGAGCCAAGCGATTAATAGGCGCAGAAAACTGGTAAGTAGCAGCTTAGCTTCACAGTTAGGCTCACCGCCGAAACGTTGCTTGCCTATCGGTCTTCTATAGATTGTACTTCGGCGAGTGTGCTCAAGAGCTGCATGAGCTCATTCCACCTTTTTCTTTCTTCCATCGGACATCCAGACGCACTGCAGGCTACCATCCGTTCTTGGTTGATATACCTCTTATGCGTACTAAACGCTACTCAGCTTCGTTTATAATGCGCACAGCCAAGGAATGGAATTCCCTGCCGGCGTCTGTGTTTCCGAGCGCATACAACCTGACTCTTTTCAAGGCTAGAGTGAATAGGCACCTTCTGGGCAAGCACGATGGAGATCGTAGACCCTGTCTATACTTTCGGGCTAGACTAGGGTCAAGAGCAAACCCATTATAATTAAAAAAAAGACGACATTGAAAGAGAAAGGAGGGCGTTATCGGTGAGAGCGAACATGCTGGTGCGCAGGTTTGCACGCTGCTCACGTGAAGTTAAAATCACCCTATTCAGGGCTTTTTGTACAAATTTCTACACGTGCAGCTTGTGAGCCAGATATACTCAAAAATTATTTAACGCTCTTCTAGTGCAATTTAATAACGCGTTCTGTTGCTGGGGCTGCCCCGTTACTGTAGCGCGTCTGGAATGTTCGCGGAGGCGCGTGTAGTCTGTTTCTACGCAACCATGGGTAAGAGGTGCGCGTCTCTAGTACGCAGAGTGCGGGGGAGCGCCATCAGCATCTTGGGTATGATAGCGAGCAGGCCTAACTGCATATATGTGCGTCATTGCTTCGCCGTATCTAGCGGGATGGTGCGGAGGTGAATCATATTTTGCCTTATTATTGTTACTAACCTAGTTTTTAAGTTAATACTAACCTTCTGAGTCTTTGTTACTTGTACCAATAAATAAATTAAAAATTTAATAAATCGGGGCACTATACTCGATCACGAAAACATAAGTACCTACGTCAACCTAATTGGGGCATATACAGGATTGGGACTTATACTCCCTCAGTGTACCCACTAAAAATATAATTTACTTAATATTGATAAATTGTCGGTAATCGTTTAATTTTAATGACTTTCAAAGTCACAAATACATTTTATATAAATTACTAAAGTAATGCGAATTTGTTAGAACATTTATTTGTTAGAATATTTCTGAGAACAAAGCCTTTGCTCTGCCAAAGGCTTCATACTGGCTTCATATAAGTTGTATTTAGTTGCTTAGCAAACATTTTGTTTGATATCCAAAATAAGTTTGCGTAGGGCTGTCGACTTTCTATTAGATTGTTTGGCAAAACATTTTCATCCTATATTAAGAGTCGACAAAACAAGAAAAGACGCAAATGAAAAGTAAGATTATTAAATGTAAAAAAATGCATAACAAGTTTTTGAGTAAGTATGTCTGATAGTACGTTATTACAATAGGAACATTGTCAGACGGACGTGGAATAGTAGACTAGTATACCTCTAGACTTCCCTGTCTACTCCAAAAGGCAGGCCTGTGCTTCAGCGTTGGTAATGGAGTTGGGCAAAATACCTCACATTGCATGTTATATAAACTTTTTACAGTTTTTTACTTCTATTGATACGTCAAATGTTGCTATGGAAACAATTTCTTGTTAAATCAATACAGAAAAATGTTCAAAGGACAAAACATCTGTTATCTCTAAAGATTTTATTTAGTTCAACAAAATTGTCTATGGGCTTTAAATCGGTTGAAAACCCAGCAGTTGGGTCGAAACTGGGTCCTTAGCAATTTCTAGTTGGGATAAAAATGGCTGACGTAGGTACCTCTACTAGACAAAACGAGGTTTGATTAGAGCAAAGAAGTAACAACAGTACGGCAAAGAGATATCAAACAAATAAGGAAAGTCAACATCAGAAACCCGACGATAAAATCATTAACTAAACGTTATATTTTTATAAGTGAAAATTCTTGGAAAAAGTAGGTACAGCCCTAAGTCGTACGATTGCCGTCGAAAATTTAATAGGGTTGCCTTAATCCTTGTGGCTTATCCCAAGACGAACTTATAATGAAAAGTATTTCTTTTCAACATACAGAAAACCTTTATAAATGTACCATATTAAATATTTCCGGATACTTTGAGAAGTTGCAAATGTAAGGTTAGGTAGAAAAATAATTGACAAACTTATTTGAAATTACAATTAGAAATTTGACATAACATAAGTGATCATTTTCGAAAAATTAATAATAGAGAGGTAACTAAAGTGTGATATGATTCCTTGGTGCTTGAAGCCTGAGAGCCTAGATGTTCTATTGCGCGGGTATTGTATTGTTGTAGATGATATTTTTGATGAAATTAGCATAGATAAACATTACAGCTACTGCTGGAATTAAAAGTTGTTCTATATGTTTGAGTCATTAATAGAAAAAATGAACAAAAAAGTTCGAAATATTTTGGTAGAGGCTTGAAAGTTCTAGAACGTCTTCGTTCAAAGGAACCGTCAAGTAATGTTGTATAGAAATACTTAAAATTAAATTGAAGATTGTAAAAAAACATTTTTTTTCAATAACCTCTTATTTCAATCACTTAAGGACCATGTAAAGTAAAAAATGTGTTCAGAGGCCCTACCATGAGTAGATACAAACTGTTTACGTGACCGTAAACTATCGGATATACTGCTCACAGTCAGTGCGAGTGAAAGAGACAAAACGATAGTTTACGGTAACGTAAACAGTTTGCTTCAACTCATGGTAGGGCCACTGGAATTGTTACAGTTTATACGGAAAACGTAAAATTGTCTCCACAAAAAAAAACATCAGAATAGAATATCATCATAGGACTAGGCCCTTTTCGTGACGAAACGAAGCCTTTGTTGCTCGAAGGACTAGGCCCTACAAAAATCAAATTGAATATTCCAAAAAATACTGCCTTTTTCCACAAGTCTGAAATTTGAGTTTTTTGAACATGAATGAATTTCAATTGATTGAATTGACCACAAAAAACAAAGAACCCACTAAATGTTTATGTTTTTTCTTTGTGTTTTGTAAAAAAAAAAAACGCAATTTTCCGCCCAAAATCAACTTACTTTAAAAAAATTCAACCTATTTGCGAATTTTTTTCACAGATCGTAAATATTGTTATGGAAAATAGAAGTAACTGTCGACTTTTTTGGTCTTTGTAGTCTATAAATAAAAAAAAAACTTTAGAATCCGGGCGCCTGATTTTAGAATTGATCGCTATACACACCCATCTGATCTGATCTCCATTCTAAGAGATATAAGGATCAGAGTTTCAGTTTCAGAGTTTCCATATATTTTTATGCAAATTTAGAGGTTTTTTAACATAAACTTATATCTCTTAGAATGCTGATCAGATCAGTTGGGTGTTTAAAGAAATCTGAATCTTCCTCATTCACTCCCTGGGTGGCCATTTTTACCCGACTACGGCGAAGCCAAAACGGAGGGTATATGATTTTGACCTGTATGTATGTATGTATGTATGTTTGTAAATTCATCTGTTCCATCATAACTTCTAAACTGCTTGTTATAATTTGACAAATGAGGTATCGTTAGAAGCGTCTTAATCGTCCAATGAACATAGGCTATATGACGTCACATTAAATTGAATGTGGCGCCCTCTAGAGGAGTTAAAGACATGAACTGAAAAAAAAATATTTTTTAATAATGCCGTGTTGGGTACCAAATGAAAGGGCTTAATGAGCACTTTTCAAATATGTATATATTGTTAGCTTTTGCCCGTGGCTTTGCTTGCTTTCACCCTTTTGACAACTCCAAAATATTTAAAATAAAAAAGAAATTTTAAAACTAAAACCCGACTACGGAAAAATCGTGCTCTAAAAAGTAAGAAACAAGAAAATATTAGAGTCCAAAATTTAATAAAAAGGATAACCGTAGTCGCATGCCACCTCCAGCCTGTTGTTCGTATCGTACCTACGTGTCTAGGACAAAGTGGCATGCGACTACGGTTATCCTTTTTATTAAATTTTGGACTCTAATATTTTCTTGTTTCTTACTTTTTAGAGCACGATTTTTCCGTAGTCGGGTTTTAGTTTTAAAATTTCTTTTTTTCAGATCACAGCTAGGTCAATTGATAACATTTCAAAATTTTTAGGTACATGTTTTTATGGATATAATGAAAATTTATCGTTTTTTAGGCAACACGTATTTTTTCTTTTCCAGTTATTTTCATACATTACTGAGATATTAATTAATAGAAAACGGTTTATTCTAAAAGGACGTCGTACGTAAGTACGTAAGTACAAGATATAGGTAAAATATAAGCGATGTCTTTGTCTTGCCTCTTAAAACGTGAAATTAAAAAAAAACTGTCGTGAATTGTGATGTCCATAGAGATGTAGGCACGCTAATATTTTATATCGATAATAATGGTATTTTTGTTTCGTGTTTCATAATAGTCATAGTAGTAGTTCATAATACGTAAAAAACATAATAACAACTATAGTAACCCCAATAAGAACTATAGTAAATTATTGTAGTACCTAGGGGTATGAGTAATTTTTAAAGAAGAGGTGGGTCATTTTTCTTTCAATGTCGCTTTCTAAAAACAGTTTCTACTAAAAGCCCCCATACAAAGACTGTCAAAAGTAATATCGAAGCGATGTTGTAATTGAGAGTGCGCTATACGCCCCCCTACTCAAATGGCCAACATTTTATTCGTTTAAACGCTACGCTTACTATTAAAACTTTAAAATAAGCAGTAAACTATAAAATTACGTGCCGTAAGCTTGACAACTCAATACAATACATCAAAGTTTATGATTAACATAAGTTTGCGACATGTGATTTAATCATCTATTGCTCATTTTTAGGGTCCGTACCCAAAGGGTAAAAACGGGACCCTATTACTAAGACTCCGCTGTCCGTCTGTCTGTCTATCTGTCTGTCTGTCACCAGGCTGTATCTCATGAACCGTGATAGCTAGAAAGTTGAAATTTTCACAGATGATGTATTTCTGTTGCCGCTATAACAACAAATTAATATTCAAGGGGGGCTCCCATACAACAAACGTATTTTTTTTGCCGTTTTTTGGTACGGAACCCTTCGTGCGCGAGTCCGACTCGCTTTTGGTCGGTTTTTAAGCTTTAAAAATAGGCGTAGCGTTCATACAAATAGAAAGTTGGCCATTCGAGTAGAAGGGTTGGTACCCTAAGAACTTTCTCGAATGTCCATGCAGACAAGGAAATAAAAGAACAGGTAAAAAAATGACAGTGTTTATTATTTGAAGGCTTTTTTAACTCTTTCTAGTTGTCGCTGCAAACTAGTAATAATTGCTTCATGTCGACATCACGCAGGCTCATTACATGTTTGTGTTATGTTGGATAACGGCACCTAAAACAAAGAAATTTTGCTTGTAGTAGTAAATACCTAAGAAAGTACATTAAAACATACTCGTATATCGATATAGAAATGCACATCCCTATGCGAAAAAAATACACATCAACGACCTGTAATAAACAGATCGAATATTTGCAAAAATCGGCAAAGAACTGGACACAAACGACTATTTGCACAAATTATTAGTATATTATAATAGTTTCAGGCTATTTACATAACATAAAAAAATTAAAACAATATGAACTCACCGATTGAAATGATAATATCTATTGATTATTTTCTTATGTGTGTGTGATTTCCTGCCCTCAATCACACAAAACATAATGTTACACGTAACGCTTAAGTATCACAAACGATGCTACGACTTTCTTTTGATTATTCTCACAAGAATACTTTAAAAATATCTAAATTTTACTGAGCATAGAATTACACACTCGAAAAACATTCAGATAATGTTATGACATTTATGACAATTGATTTTTTTCAGTGTTGCCAGATCAGATTTTCGCACTACCCTAGGTTGGGTCTCAATTTACCCGATCACAGAATAGATATAATATATAATATAAATAAATAATAATTAATAAGTACTACCGTCATAAGAATAACACCGTACAGAAAGGACACTCTCCGCCCCACCTTACATGTACATGGGAGAATAGAAGGTTTTAAGGTATGATTCCGATCTCGGCAGCAGCAGCAGTGTTGCCGCAGCAGAGCACTCCAAATTGAACCCTAATGTTACGTTTGAAAGGCTCAATTTGATGTGAGCGGAGAAGCGACGCGACACTGCTGCGCGACACTGCTGCGCAGCAGTGCTGCGCGGCACTGCTGCCGCAACACCACTGGTCCCCATACATTCTCTATAGGTTTATATGAGACTACATTCCGAGCTCGGCAGCAGTGCTGCGCAGCACTGTCGCGCAGCAGTGTCGCGCAGCAGTGCTGCTGACATCGGAATCATACCTTTACGCAAAACTTTTTGCAGATGGCGCCATTGTACTCTGTGGTAAACTAAAGTTTGTTGTGTTGTCAGTTTATTCTGTATCATATAAAAAATAGGAAATATTTTGCGAAAATATCTAGTATCTATGTTAGTACTTAACAATTTATTTGTGTTAGTTTGTTGATAAAGTTATGATAATTATTAGTTTTTGTTAGTATAGTTTCAGACATGGATCCCGTCTGGGTATATGCGTCCTCCATTGTTTTCCACTTTTCTCTATCTTTTCTCTCTTTCAGCCAGCCCTTGCCCGCCACTGTGTCGTCTCTTAGTGCCGGATACTTTTTTACCCTAAATCTAGGGTAAATTAGCCTAAGCTGGCACCACTGTTTTTTTTTTTTAAATAGAAGGCAAAGAGACTCAACTCAAACACCCTATATCTTAGAGCATTTAACCAAGTAAGGAGGCGTCACGAGAACTAATTTCTTTACAAAAAAGTCTGCCACTTTCCGCGGGGGACGAGGTAACGCACACACAAATAGTGTTAAACACTAATGCATTTTCGATCACGTTGCTACGCACGCACACAACAAAATTATCAAACACGAGCTTAAACTTTACGCACACAAATACATACACACGCAGAAACCAACCTGTCAGTACACGCGATGACGTCATTTTCATGTAAACGTTGCTAGTGCTTGACACTATCGATATTTTACTCTCAATACCTTCTTCGGCTCATATTTTTAATTTATGTCATAATGATTGAATTATAATGACAAAAATTCAAATATGAGTCTGTAGTTTTTTTTTTCAATTTAGGCCCTTCGATGATGCTAAGGCAACCTTTGGCTGTCGTCAAAATCTACAGGGTGACTTATTAGGATAAGTCAGTAAAATTGATGATACTGCAAGAAATTCTACCCGGTCAATTTAACTAAGCAAGAGTTTTCAAATACTGGTAGTTTTCAAATGCCATACAAAATACCCACGGTGCCAGCGGATACCGCTCATGTTTAAGTAGACCTTAAGGGGCGGTAATAGGAAAACATGGTTTGCGCGGGCCATATCTTTATATAGAAAACGTAAACTTGTAGCCACCAAAAAAATCATACGACAAACTAAAGAGTTTTTCGTCAAAGCTATGAAGAGCGGGGCAAACTAACACAAGTATTTATTTACTTAAAAGATTGCTCCATAACTGATATTGTTAATGTACCCACCAGCTATCACAATAAAATTATTTTATTTTATTTTTTATTTTACCTAGTTGCTACAAACATTAAATTGCGGATAAACTTCACAGATGATTGTAAAAAAAAATCAGAATATCACCAAAAGCGCTTGTCGCGGGCCATATTTTTGGCGTAAATAACAATGTAAACGTATTGAATTCTCCATCAAAATACACTTTAACGTACTGTGCAGTTGCTCCAATAACTTTTTTTCAAGAAAGATAATTGTGCTAAAAATAATGATGAAAAAACGACGAAAAACATCGAAAAAGTGCAGAAGTGAGGTTATTTTCCATACTCTTTACACGTAAAGAAAAAGACAGAGACAAATGATTTCGCGTAACGGAGCCTTAAAACGGAATAACTATATTTAAAATCTTTATTTGTTATACTTATTTTAAAGAAAGTGGTTCATGCGTCATGCTCGTGAACGGGTGCTGCCAGTGGGAATGGGTTTGCTTCTTTCTGCTTGTACTAAGGACGTCGTATATTTTTTCTGTTTAATATTATTAATATGTATCGCACTTCTTACTCAAAACATAAAATTATTAACTAATACCTAGTTTTGAATAAATTATTTTGAGTTTTGAGTTGTGTTATTAGCTTGTATTATTAAACAGTAGGAAGCTTCAAAATGCTGTGAGCAAATTGTGCGAGTACGTTTAGGAAACATGTTTTGCACAAGCTTGGATCGAGGCATCTCGTATCATTGCATCTTTTGGAAATCTGAAATAATTTAGGCCACTTTTGTCACATTCCGCTTCCGTCAAAATAAATAATAGACTGTTTTTTTTTTCTGAAAAAAAAAAAACGAAATTCCTCTTTCGGCAGAAAAAACGTTAGTATTTTTTTCCAATATTTTATAGCCAGAATAACATACCTACTGATAAAGTCGATATCGATATTTGTTTCTGTGCTGTCACAACATTACTTTTGCTGCAGTGTGGCCACCGTTTTTAAATTAAAATGGCATATTTTGGGAAAAATTACTGACATCCGTAAATATTTTATGATAATAAAGTATTATGTAACGTTAAGGATGTAAAAGAAAGAAAAGTGTAGTAGAATCTGCTTAAGGAGAATTGTATCTAAGAAGTGAAAGACAGAAATATAATTTAATAAAATTCCATTTATTTATGATAATCCTCATAACACACACGTAGTGTAGTGGAAGCCCACAGCCGGTCACGATACTCACGATGGGGAGAAGCACAGAGAATGGAGCCCGCGGCAAGTCACAATGAAAAGAAGCACGGAGAGTGGAGCCCGCGACAGATCACGGAGGCCGCGGGTCACAATGAAGAAGAAAATATTTGCACGGAGACTCGGATTGTCAGCCGGCAGGCTGATTATCTAATTAGAAACCACCTAGCGACCGGTCTCATTTGACAGATTTTTACAACGGAGCTCGTCGAAATAACTCCCGTTTTAAGTTGTGATTTGACATTAGTTTAATACTAACTATAAATAAAACGCGTAAAAAAAATAATACACAATTTTTAAATGCGAATTTGTGTACTCACACTACTCACTCGATACCAATATAAAAGAGCGAGAAGAATAGTAATAATCCCCCATAAGTAATAGCCCCCCCTTAATCTTTTTATTTTTTTTTTATTTTTGTGTTAAATTCGTTAAGCGGTTAACAGAATACATCTACCTACCAAGTTTCAACTATGTAATCTTAATATTTTCGGAATAAAGTGGCTGTGACATTCGGACGTGTGTTCTATTTTCCCTACTTTTCAACCTGCAACCAGGTGTCAACCCTTGAAAAATGGGTATATAAGTTTTGAGAGCTTGTACTCTGTTCCGTTTATTTACTCATGTGCTACAATACCTATTTTAAACATAAGTTTCATAGTCCTGCTATTTTTTAAGTATTGAGTAAGAGATTATAATAAATAAAGATAAAGAAAAAAATAACAATAAATAAATTTGCAAAAAGTAATCTATACCTAATAAATTCATCAAGCGTCTACACTACAGTACCTAATGAATGGTAGGTATTAACAGGTCAAGAACGTGATGTTTTAAGTGTCATACATTCAACTTAAAAAATTAGGCTAAAAGGGATTTTTTATAATTTAGTGGCAACACTGTTTGATTGACAATATTTTTGAATTATTTTAATTTTTAGTGCATTATTTGAAAACAATTGGACAAAATAATACCAGCAGATGGAAAATAACGTTATCCTTTTGCACACTAAATGTTTCCGATATTTTTTTTACATGAAATAACACTGCAAATCGGCATTTTTAGCTCCGGTGGTTTCGCGTGTACGATGATCAGCTGAATGGCGGGGAACTCGGGTCAACTAGTTTTATATAACGAGTATGAGCGGCGGTCATTCTCGTTTGACAGAGGGGTACGCCTGACAGTGGCGTCTCCTTAATTGGTTAAATGCTCTAAGCCCTATATGGACTAGATTTTAGATTTTTTTAATTTACGTAAAAAATACTGATCTAAAAATTCTGAAAATAAAAATATATATGAGCTTAGAACACTAAAATCTCAAATGGTTTTCTAATTTTAGTACTTTCTCAAAATGAAATGTTGTCAATTCTTGGCGGAGAACCAAGGCTTCAAAGTTACCTCGTTTTTAAGAAAACCGACTGGCGTTTTTAATTATGTGACTGCCACTGTATATCGCATTTTAGGTATAGACCAAATAGCCGAAGCGGTGAAGGCTCGCACGGGCGTCTGTGCTAGCTAGCTACTTATTAATAAATCTCAAATACTTTTCAAATCAAAAAGTATATCAATGAAAATTTATTCAAGGTTTAAATTTGAACTCAAGCTGATTCACAAGAGTAAAATTAATGTTTACTCCCTAGTTACTTTATGAAATAAGATTGAAAATCCTCGCTATCGGGAGATGTAAACATAATTATTTTAAGGTCAATATAAACACTGAAATTGTCCATTCACAAGTCCAGTAATGTATTCCCGCGGAGCACTGGGGGTCACGAGGGTAAACAATACTTTGGGGTGGTCCAATTAACAAGATAGAGCGACAGCGGTTTTTAAACACCTGGCATTCCATATGCTGGAAATACCGTATCAAATGATTGTGAACAAAAGGACAATGCGCAATGCTATTTTTTTTTCATTTTTATGAAATATCTAATATGGATTTAGCCTTTGCCACTTTCACTTATTTAAATTACCTACTCATTAATTGACATAGGTATTGTTATGATCGATTGATGTGAGTTTTAGATTTTTTGGAGTCGTGCATAAAGGAGATCGCCCATTTTCTAAGAGCACAACATCTCACTCTAAATATTTTTGTGCCCTAATAATTTTAATTGATTTCAGTAGCTGATAGATTCCTTAATTAAAATCAGGAATTAGTTTTTGATATCTTACCCAAGTATAATTTACATTACAAGTTTTCTATAACCTTTTTAGGTTATGTTTTTTTGTAAACGTCTTGTTTTGAGAATAAAATGTAAGTAACAAGTCAAGGGGAGGAGTTCGATGTCACAGCTGGTTAGCGCCGCGGGGCAGACTTGTTTGCAAGGGTTGGTTACAGGATGGGTGACCCAAAAATACTATTTTCTCCACCTCCGTGCTTCAGAATCAGAAGGCACATTAAACCGTTGGTCCTAGCCTAACTTAACTTAGCTTAACTTGGTAAATTGTCACAACAGAATACTACGTGTCCAGTTCACTCTCACAAAACACAAATGACCAAAGAACTAAGCTCAACTCGGAAATTGCACAGAAAATAAACGATCATATCAAATAATCACGTAAAGTCTATTCATCCTTACTTGTCTTATTTAGTAAACAGTTTTTGACAGTTGTCATACGTCTTTTAAACTTAAATCGTTATTTAAAAAAATGTTAGTAACTTTATGAAATTGTCGTTAATTTATTAACAATTTATTTCGTAATCTATGTGTGCTAAACCATTTGTTGTATTTTATAAATAATTATTTCAATAAAGAGTTGGGTAAAGATTGTTTACTATATAAGACAAGTAAGGATGGACAGACTTTACGATGACAATGGGCGCATTCTGGCAGACAAATCTTTGAGTCATCGAACGCCATAGAGTAATTTTTAACCATGGAAAGTAATTTGTATAGAATGTTCAATATTTTACTTTCCATGGTTAAAATGTACTCTATGGCGTTCGATGACTCAAATATTTGTCTGCCAGAATGCGCCCATTAACATACACCGCCGTTTCTGGACAAGATAGACAGTAGTGTTTTTTTAATCTTTTAAAAGAGCTTTTTAAAAAAATCAAAACCTTATTTTTCTTCTTAATGAATAGCTTGCTCTGTGGTCTAAGCACAATTCCGCCTACCTTAAAACGTTTCCTTCCGTCACCGTCAATGTGACTGTATTGATGGTATTATATTAAAATCGATTATTTGGCTTTGTTTTATTTTTATTTTTCTTAAGAAGTTTCCGCGAGGAAAGCATCCAAATACAATCATATGAATCAAATATGTAATTCAACATGACTATGAAACTATTTTCATTTCACATAGTCGACCATCAACAAAAGAATCGGATTCGGTATACTCAGAAATCGATTTTTATTTTAGATCTGCACTTTTACTGTGTGGCAACATTTTCAATACAGACAAGATGGCCGATCGTTGAAAGTTTTAAATGCTTTAACTACAAATAAAAATTGTCTTCAGTCCCAGGCTTAGACTAATAGTTTTGTAAACATTTTTGGGAATAAAAAAAAAGCAAATATTTTTATGGTTTTTGTTTTGTTAAGGCACAAAAGCCCAAAAGGCGAGATGTTTTATGGGCGTTTTCCTTTGAGAATTTTCCTTTGAATTTGAAAACTGACGTTTTTTAATCACCTATTTTAAACATCGTTAGATTTTTATGCAACTACACAAAAATGAATCAAATTCATGAGTCTGAAGTAACTTTATAATAAGGACTTACCTAATGATGGTCCTAATTTTAATTTGTTATAATAATTAAAATATTAATTATCTGATATTTTAAATAATATCAATCTCTAAGTAAAATGATCTCTTGATATGACTTGAAAAACATATGAGTATACATTCTGTGTACTAAGTATCGGGAATTTGTCAATAAAACAAAAAATACAAATTATTCGTCTAAATTTATTTTATCGCCTTCAAAGTAGGCCCCATCGCTAGCAATACAACATCTCCACCGCTTCACCTAGTCTTACATACATTTTTCATAGGCTATTTGCGGTATGGCCTTTAGCTCATTCAGCGAATTTTCTTTTATGGCTTCTATCGACTCAAAACGTTTTCCTCGAAGTGGTAATTTTAACTTGGGAAATAAAAAAAAGGCAGACGGAGCCATATCAAGTGAATACGGTGCTTGGTCGAGAACTTTTGTTGAATTTTTCGCTAAAAACTCTTTCACTATAATGGCTGTGTGTGATGGTGCATTATCATTTTCCATTGTAAAAATCGCCGAGGACTCAAAACTATCACCAACAAAAAGTGTAGTTTAAAACAAATTAAATGACAGATCTCTCTCAAATTTTGCGCGCTTAATCAGTACAGTGCTACCAACATGCAGTAAAAAAATTAGAACGAACTCTTTTACGCGGGTCTTTTTATTGACATATTCCCGATACTTTTTACAAAGAGTAGTATAAAAATATAGCTTAAAATATGATCGCTTATCTGGCCTGTCTTGGGACATAACCCATAAACCAATTGTGTAAACACAGCTTTACTGCGGTCCCTTTACCCCTGGATCGCACTTGCCGTGACGGAACCCAGCCGCGCTAGTCAGAACCGCTACAAATAGTTTTTTCCTTAACTGTACTAATAAGATAGGGATGTCACTTCTTGGAAGATTTTATTGATCTTTGATGTTCGCTCACGACTTTTATAGTTTCTCTGGAGTTTTGCCGAAGACGAATAATAGACATCGAAATCAAGGGTGTACATACTTGAGTATATTCCAAATATTTTATGTTGATTCTTAATAACACCACTTTTTCACTTTCACCGAAACAGTATAAAATGTAAAAAAAATGTCTTCAATTGTTTTTATCGCGTTTAAAAAGAAGCAAATTATATAAATACACATTTGTTAATGGGTAGTATTTAATCGGGTTACAATAAATTCCCATCTTGGGTATCAAAATACTGAATATAGCCCACTGAAATACTAAGTGGACGACTGACCAACCGAGGGTGACTACAGATATTGAAAATGGGTGACTTTAAAATACAAATTGAGTAACTAGTTATTCAGAACGGGCGATCAAATTACTATTTGGGCGACAACCTTAGAGCACACAAAACATTTAAAATTTGGCATATATTTCATTTAAAAAAGGTGACTATTATCCTAATCGAGATGACAAAAAACAAACAAACAAACGAGAAAGCATTCCAAGAAAAACGTGTTTAAAATACCATGTTGGGCAGCTTAAATCAGTTATATAGGTACCTATTTGGTATAATAGTTGCCCACTCAGTAATTTTTATCACCCATTTAAAGTTTTCACTGCTAACTTAAATTATTGATCACCCACATGTAGTCGCCCGTTTTAAGTATTTTTGTAATCCACTGTTTGTCGCCCGTTTAGTAATTTTGTTGCCCAAAAAATAAACTGCTGCCAGGTTCAGTATTTAAGTATCCCATTAACAGTCACCTTTAATTATTTCCAGTCACCCAATTAATCAATTGCCTTTATTAATTCAGTAACAGGTTATATAATAAGCTTGAATTAATATTGGGATCGTCTTTTCAGTGTATAAAAGCACTTGTGCTAGGAGATCCCGCTTTTCCATCACGAATAAGGTACACATTATTATAGTTCTCCAGGTAAGTATTATACATAAAGAAAATGACGATAAGGGAAAGAAAAATAAAATAAAATGAAAACAATACTAAAAGATAGGGACCCGGGGGTTAGAAGGTAAAATTGAGTGTGAATGAGTGAAAATAAAATACTTCTGATCATAAATTGTGACTGCTGTGTGATATTGCAGCCGTAGTCGTGATTGGTTTGAGGCAACCCTACCAAGAAATAGTTTTTTTCTCATTACTCAGTGCGGCGGCCGTCCAATTGGTGAAATAAAGCCGTCAACTTGTCTACTTTATCGTCTCGAAATAACTTGTTTCAGGATGTTACAGGAACAGCTTGAAGGTCATTGTCGTTTTTCCTCGTGACTTGGAGATGCGGAAGTTAGAATTGGTGTTTTTTGAGAAATTTCCTGTTTTAGCACGTTCATTGTGACAATGGCGCAATATAAGAGGGTGTTTTCATAGTAAACTAGCGGCCGCCCGCGACTTCGTCTGCGTGGAAAGTTGTTTTGCTATCCCTCGGGAACAATACTTTTTTTCGGGATGAATGGTACCCTATGTCCTTCTCTGTACCCCTGACAACGTGTATGCAAAATTTTATGACGATTGGTTCAGTAGTTGAGACGTGAAGGCGTAACAAACAAACAAACAAACAAACAAACAAACGGACTTTCGCATTTATAATATTAGTAAGGATTTTAACTGTCATACTAATAAATGAAAAATAAGTTGATATTTAGAATAACCAAAAAGTTTGTTGAGGGATATGACCTTGGGCGCAGCGAAAATTTTTCTATGTCTATGGATATGACGCACGGTAATATATACATGGTTAAACTAGGTATAAACTTATTCTTAATATTAGTAAGGCAGTAAGAGATTAAAGCTATGACTAGAAATATTGCTGTGTAACTGCCCCGGCCTCACGCTGCTTGGAAGACTCAAGTAACGATCACAGAATAGATATAAGTACTACCGTACCCTACAGAACGGACACTCTCTGCCCCGCCCCGCGAGTTCGTGTGCCGAATCAAGAGCTCATTTAATCATGTTTGTCAACTGTCAACTTATTTTTATATTCAAAGCAATACGTCGTAAAAAGTTACCAAACAGTTCGAATTATGAAATTGAACGCCGCTCATACAGTAAGCGTCCCCGCTGACGGGCGATTAATCGCTGAACGATTTTTTGTCGCTGAGAATAGAAAATACGGAGTTCTATACTTAAACGCCCACGAGCTACTTTTTGTAGCTGCGATAAACGCGGCGTTAATCGCGGCGATAATCGCGGCGCTTTTTTGGCGCTGGCTAAGTAAAACCTTTGTCGTGTCATTTCGCGGGCGATTAACGCCGCGATTATCGCAGCTACAAAAAGTCGCCCGTGAGCGGTTACGCTAAAACTGCACCGTAGCCCTAGACTTATACACAATTGCGCGTGTACAAAAACGTCATATGAAGTCATCTGTTTATAACGGTTGTATGGAGTGTCCGGGGTGTAACGATATCGCCACGCGCCGCCGCGCCGTTCCGCACCCTGATTATCTAAATAGAAACTATTTAGCGACCGGTTTCATTTGACATACATTGCTACTTTTCTTTGGTATGTTTTTTTTTCGACCCAAAAAGAAGTAGCAATGTATCAGATTCATCTGTCAAATGAGACCGGTCGCTAGGTGGTTTCTAATTAGATAATCAGCCCGCCGGTGAATAAAATGGTCACGGCGAATATCTTTTCTTTGTTTTATTCAATACATCAATACAACAATAACAATATTTTTAAGTATATTTTCTCTTTACTTAATTAGGAAAGTTATAAAGTAATACAAAGTAAGTATTAACACTAAAATAATGCTCGTAGTATTTAAAATTAGGTACGCGAAAAAAATTATAACAATCTTTTAGTAGATATATCATTCAATTGCATTTATGGCAATATAAAAAAATACTTCAACTTTTAAATAAAATTTGAAATGCAAATAATTATTTCTACTTTGTATAATCTCAAAGTCTTTATCGTGAATAGTTACTTTGATATTACAAAGTTTCATTATATTACCTATATCAAAGGAATTTATATCAGTTTTTTCTAAGAACCTAAAATAATATTTAAAATTATTATACCTACCTCTATACTTAAAATATTTTATGAGATCGTGTAGTAATTTATAAAATACAAAGGCATTTAGTTTGTGTTGGGATTGCTTTGATTATTATTTATTAGAATGAATATTATAATTTTCGTTAAATTATTATGATTATTATAATTAATTATTACTATTATTTTGATGATGATGAGGTTCAAAAGCGTGACGTGATGCTTTTAATTTGGAGGTAGAAATCTATTAACTTATGTTTTACAGTTGTATGTTTGAAGAGCTCGGTGGCGCAGTGTTCTAGCGCCTGGCCCAGCGATTGCGCAGGTAAAACAACGTTCGCAAGGGTCGATCACGGGATGGGTGACCAAAAATTTATTATCTCGAGCTCCTCCGTGCTTCGGAAGGCACGTTAAGCCGTTGGTCCCGGCTGCATTTTCAGTCGTTAACACCCACCAATCCACATTGGGCCCGCGTGTTGGGTTATGGCCCGTCCTCCTTATCCACCCATAAGGAAGGCCTGTGCCCCAGCAGTGGGGACATTAATGGCTGATGGACATGTTTTACAAATTGTGGCCGGATAAACATACGTCTTATTTTAAAAAAAAACTTTGAAACTAGAAGGAAGATTAAAGGACCTATGAAACTGGCCCTTAAAATTACAACAAAAGTGGAAGGTTATGTAAATGTTGCCCAAGTTCTGACAAAAAACAGGAAATTTTTATTATAACTTTAACGTACAGAAAGCTATCGCGATTCGGTTCGCTAATTTTTAAATAAAACAGTTGTCCAAGAAATGTTATTTGGCTTTTTATCTAAATGAGAAAGTTAAGGTACGCCCGAGTTTCGGATGTCATTCGAAACTTTTACAACATACGACTTCTGATGCCTGTTTTAGATTTAGCAAAAAAATATTTCCTCGCGGATTTTCATGGTTTTCAATTTAGGTTTAGTTCTATTGATGCTACTACTATTGTTCTGATTTTGGAATATGTTAAAATAGACTAATAAATAAAGGATTTTATCAAAGCCAAAACATGAATGGAAACAATTTTCTCGATAGAAAAAAAATCCAAGATTGATGCTTCTCATCCCATTTTTGCAGCACTGTAAGCAAACGGACCCATATTTTGAACTGAAATTAGGTTTATAAGATAAGTAATAAACAATTCAAGATCCTTATCAAGCCATTTATGTTTTAAATTATTTAGTTTTTTAATAAATCAACTATTTTCAGTATGCCGCTTACGTTATTTTATTTCGGGACGCGTGCGCTATTGTTGTCCCTTTTTTTGCACTGGAAAACTATATTACTTTACCCCTTTGCACCGAAATTTCAGACGGCCGCAAGTCTTCATTGAGGAGGGACTTGTGCTTGAGCGCTCCAAAAATAAATCAACCAAAACACGTAAAAATGACTGTTATGCTGACAATGACAGTTTTAATTTTTCTACATTTCAAAGACAAGAGTCTCTAATACGCATCCAACCTATTTCTAGGAAATGAAAATTATCAACAGAACAAAACTTCCAAGAGTCGCCATTGCCTACCAAAAATGTAAAGTATGGATAATAAATATTGTGAAATAAAATTTTAACTTTTACAAGTATCGGTCGTGAACAAAGTTTGTTTTTTAAACAATTTTTATCTTTTTATTTTTAATGTAAGTACTTTCTGTATTAGGTAGTGTAGGTATATTATTTAGGTAGAAAAATCAGCTCAACCAAACGTGAGATAATCGCGAAGAAACATACATACATAGACGTCAAACTGTGAACCTTATTTTTTTTAAGTCGGTTAAAAAGACTACAATTGAAGGTATCCTTTTTCCAACACAAAAAAACATCTACTTCGGTTCATAAATACCTAAGTCGTCAAGGTAGTTAATGCAAAATCATAGTATTTTCAGGAGCGAGATTACAAAAGCCTGTTGATTTGGGCCAGGTACATGGATGAAACGCTCTGGCTTTTGGAGTGAAATTTTTTACTCCAAAAGCCAGAGTCTTTTGGCCAAGTACCTGGCCGAAATCAACAGGTTATTGGAGCAAATTTTTTGAAATGGTGAGACTACAAAAGCCTGTTGAACTCGCCCAGGTACTTTTACGAATTCAACAGGCTTTTGTAGTAATTTTTTTTACTACAAAAGCCAGAGCGTTTCGGCCAAGTGCCTTGCTGAAATCAACAGTGTAGAGTATGTCTTCACTATGTAGATAGAGGCTATACCTAGTTTTGTCTTTATTTTTTTATGCTTTTTTGTGCCTGCTTTACCTACCTTTAAAAAATACTTTACAAAAACTAAGCAATGTACGCATCTCGGGGACAGAATAGCTAATAGTACACGGGCCCTATCGCGTCTGGGCTTACGCCTTTGATTGGGTTATGTATTGAAAGTAGTGTTTGCAATTTTTGATGTTGGTGTAATGAAAAAAGTGTTTTTGGCATGATTTTGATAATAGGTTTGGAATTCAAAATGGCCGCCGCACATTGATGTATTTGTTTATATTGGTGTATTTTTGTGTGCGGGCCGATTTCGATGTAAGTCAGTTTTTGATACTATTTTGACAAGAAAATACAATGCCATGTTAAAAAAAATCCAAGATGGCGGCCAACTTTTTTGTTTGAAGACCGATTTCGATGAAACTTGGTTTTTGGTACTATTTCAACAAGAAAACAGCAACTCAATGTTAAAAATATAAAAAATCCAAGATGGCGGCCTTCTTTCTTGTGAGTGGGCCGATTTCAACGAAACTCTGTTTCGGATACTATTTTAAAAATAAACCGGCAACGTAATGTTAACAATGACAAAAATCCAAGATAGAGGCAAATTTTTTTTTCTTTTTGTCCAACCGAGTTACATCGAAATCAACCCAAAAATAAAATTGTCTTTTGAAAAATACTTTTTGTAATTTTTAACACTGCATTATCTTTTTTTAAACAGTACCCAAACCGGGTTTCATCGAAGCCTTAAATTAGGCCTTTAAACTACAACAAAAATAAAATAAAACATAAAAGTTGGCCGCTATTTTGGATTTTTTATATTTTTAACATTGAGTTGCTGTTTTCTTGTCGAAATAGTACCAAAAACCAAATTTCATCGAAATCGGTCTACAAACAAAAATTTGGCCACCATCTTGAATTTTTTAATATTTTCAACATTGCGTTGTTATTTTCGTGTCAAAATTGTAACAAAAACCGAGTTTCATCGAAATCGGCCCATAAACAAAAAAGGTGGCCGCCATCTTGGAACTATTTATTTAGTAAGTGAGTACTAATTAAATATTTATTTTGTAAAGTGTTAGCCCTAAATTGGTACTGATTTACAATTAAAATTATTATCATTATGATCATACATTTAAATTATTCTATTTCCTCGCATTTATGATGAAAGAAGAAAGAAAAAGAAAAACTAAGAATTTTTCTTTTCCTTATTTGAAGGGCATAAAAAGAAGAAACAAACTTGAAAAAAATAATCTTATTTTTCTTAATTATTTTTGAAATTCTAGAAGGGAAATCACAGCGTGCCAACCCTTTACACTTTTAGTCGTTGCGTCAACTGTCTAGCTAGACGTACGGCGGCTTTTTTTGCCAACACAAATGGCGATGATCGACTGTATGAACTATCTTTAGGCTGTGTACTAACACAGTATCAAGGGCACGTCACTGCCCCTCGCCAAAGCAAGTTGATCAAACAGACAAGTTTATATCTTTAGTTGTAAGGGAACGAAGAAACTACCTAAATTTATTTACATTGCATTGTCTACGTAATGTAGACTAGACAGTGTATATTACAAATTACAAGTTTCTACCTTGAATAGTTTATTAAAAACAATATTTTGTCACACACTCACTGGCTCACTGATCATTAAAAAGATAAACCACTTCTAGGTGACTTAAAATAAAACACGTCATTGCCCTACCAAAAACTAAAAAGTAAAAATAACTAGTATCGTTACAAGCAGGGGACCGCTCGGAACATTGTTTAATCAAAGTAATCCCCTGACTGCAATGTTTTAATATGTTTCAAAATATTCATATTAATTTCATACATTATAGTTTTTTTAGAATATGCTTATCAAGGACTTTCATTTGATAGTCATACATAATCTTGTAATAATTAAAGAAAACAAAATTCACATTACAAAATGGTGTCATGACATGAAACCGTTCAAACCATTTCAAAAACATTAATAAATCTGTTGATTTACGCAAGGAACTTGACTGAAACGGTCTGACTTTTGTAGTAAAAAAATTAAACTCCAAAAGCCAGAGTGTTTCGTCCATGTACCTGGCCGAAATCAACAGGCTTTTGTAATCTCGCTTTTCAGGATTACTAGAAAACTATTGAACCGATTTAAAAAAAAAATATTGGGACCATCTCGCAAGAATACTCAATCGAACAAAAAAATAATCATCAGAATCGGTCCATAAAATGTCGAAGATACGCGCGAACAACGATAAAAAAAATATACAATCGAATTGAGAACCTCCTCTTTTTGTTGAAGTCGGTTATAAAAACTTTTCTTAGAAAATTACTCTCCACATTATTGGTTGATTGAACTTTGTATTTTTTTTTATAATTAATAAACTATTTTTAGGTATTTGTATTCATTTGTTTTAAATAAAAATGTATTGCGACTCCATCGTTTCTCTATTCTTCTTTTTTAAACTTTCGATAAAACCTCACATCACAGGCCTTTGGCGCGAATATCAAACTTTACGATTGAAGGCCGAATGTCACTGCGGGGTAAGGGGGGTGAGTAGGCGAGTCCTGTTAAAATTTTTTTTCACGAGGTATCGTCTTAATATTTTTTTCTTTTGTTTCATCGTCTTTAAGTGTATAGTAGTGTTGGACATAAGTAGGTATAACAATGCCTCGAATACTACGTCAATCAAAATAGGTTCGTAAATTTTATCTAATAAATAAATTAGCAGAAGAGCTCAATATTGCAAGAGGCGGATGGGTGACCATTTTTAGGGTTCCGTAGCCTAAATGGCAAAAAACGGAACCCTTATAGATTCGTCATGTCTGTCTGTCTGTCTGTCTGTCTGTCTGTCTGTCTGTCTGTCTGTCTGTCTGTCTGTCCGTATGTCACAGCCACTTTATTCCGAAAGTATTAAGACTACACAGTTGAAACTTGGTAGGTAGACGTATTCTGTTAACCGCTTAACGAATTTAATACAAAAATAAGAAAAATAAAAGATTAAGGGGGGGCTCCCCATACATGGAACTGAAACTGAAAATTTTTTTTTCTTCAAACCAACACGTGTTGGGTATCTATAGATAGGTCTTCAAAAATGACATTAAGGTTTCTAAGACAACTTTTTCTCAAAGTCAACCGTTTGAAAGATATTCACCACCAAAGTGGTAAAATGTGTGTCCCCCCCCCTTTAACTTTTGAAATAAGAGAGTGAAAAATCTAAAAAAAATATATGCTGTAGATCTTAATAAACACTTTCAACCAAAATTGGTTTGAACGAGATATAGTAATTAGTTTTTCCAAAACAGCAAATATAACTTTGTCATTCATACCAACACTGTGAAAAACAAAGTTATTTTTACAGACGAAAAATTATAGGTGGTATTAAATATGGTATGGTATAAGGTAACTACGGAACCCTATGGCGCGTGGCCCGACACGCACTTGGCCGGTTTTTTATGTTCGATAGGCAAGTGCTTGACCGCTATCACGCCTGGTGGTAAGGTGGTAAGCGATGATGCGATCTTCGATGAAACGCGATTGCTTAGAAGTAACATATTCACTCGCGATTTGAGGGCACCCAGATTGTACCCATCAGGAAACACAGACTCAAGCAAGAAGTTCCACTCTCTAGCCGCTAGCAGTATGGATGATAAAATTTGAAGCAAAACGCTTAGTGCGTGAATAATATCCTCAATCCTTGGAATACAAGTTAAGCTGTTAGTCCCGTCTGTATTTGTAGTTGTACATACACAAATTTTTATCAGGCCTGCCTAAACATAAGGAAGACTTATGTCTCAGCCACAAGGAAGGCTTATGCCTCGGTAGGAAGTGCTATGGGCAACAGCGTCGCTTAACTAGTTACGAACAAAATTCGTGTGCTTATGCGTACCGCCCCTTCACGAACTACCTAAACCTAGGTATGTTATGACAGACGGCGCGGCGTGCAAGCGATTTTAACCTTAGGAGTGGCTGTTGCCTATTATACATTAAAATGGCTGATGGTAAAGATAAACTTAGGCAAAATGCTGCACCAAACCTATACAGAAGACTTCATATTTTCAAAGTCACTTAAAAGGTACTCCAACATTTGGCGAACAATAGCAGCAAAATTAGCTTTCAACCCCACGACCACTGTCCTTACCAGACGTCGTCGATAAAATCATCCATTAAACCTTATATACTACCGCGGATCGACCCGACCTTCGTGTAATAACTTGACTAAAAGGATCAGATTGTACACAAAGGGTCGATAAGACCTATAATTGCTTCCCCTAAAGCGACTCTGCGAATGCCCCAGGTGCTGAAGTTCAGTTGTTATCTCCAGCAATATCTGGTAATAGCTTACACGATGCTAAAGTGGCGTCTAAACTATTCTCTTACATAACAGAATTTTGATACGACAACGCACTTGCGTAATTTGCGGCAGTACCTACCTTCTGTAACGTATAGAATGAGATTTAAGTTAGCCAAGGAGCAAGGAGCTTGGTGGAAAAGTGGTTTAGCACCTCGTGGAGGTTAATCAATTTTCGCAAGGGTCGGCCATGGGATGGGTAACCAAAAATATATTATCTTGAGTTCCTCCGTGCTTCGGAAGGCACTTTATGTCGTTGGTAGTCGTGGTAGGTAATGGCCTATCCTCCTTATTCACTCGTAAGGAAGGCCTGTACTCCAACAGTGGGGATATTAAAAATTGCTGACGTCGAATGAACCAATCTTGGCTGACACAAAAAGCTACTATCTTAATGCTGAGGATCGTACGTACAAGCAGAAAAACTTTTCACCACAGACACCACTAGCAACCACTAGTGAAGACTTCATATTGATAATAAGGTTAGTAAGAGATATACAGGGTGGAAATAAAAGACAGTAATTGAAGGGAAAGTACCTGAGAAATATTGATGATATCAATTTTTTTTTAAATAAGTAACCTGCATTCTAATATTTTTTGAGAAATCTCTTGTCTCAGCCGTGAATCGAACGGGCTAAACTATTAAGTTTAAACTTACTTGGATTTTATTACTTACTACAGGATGTTATTTTTTCAGATTTAAGCCCGTTTGATTCCTGACTGAGACAAGCGATTTATCAAATATTTTTAAATGCAGTTTTACTTCTTTTTAAAGTAAAGTAATGTTTCTTTTCAGCAAAATATGCCATCATCAATATTTAGGGTACTTTTTCTATAACTACCGTCTTTTTTTCCACCCTGTATAGCTCAGTTTCTACAGTCAGTACTTATAATCTATAGCATGACCTGTTATTATTACACTCTAAAGCTATTTATCGATATCTATGATACCATACTTGTTTTGTCTGACTGTCAAAATAAAAATGGATTTTTTTGGTGTCGTGTTACGCTGATCATGCTAACGGGGTCATAGCAAATATTAATTTCTAGCTACTCCAATAATGGTTGTTGTCTTATTACCAACTGCTAATGATGACGTGAATAGTGGAGTCGCCAAGTATATTAAATTAATATAAAGTGTGCTCTTATCAGTGTTTTCATAAAGAAAATTTGAAAGAATATAAGGCAACTTGACGGCAACTTTTTTATCAGTTTCACTGTACCCTGCAATCACAATTGCTCTGGGCTTAAAGTTTTATAGCTAAATCTGTAAAACAATATGACTGGAAATACTAAATATATTATTATTTGCACATAAGCGTCCCCGCTGACGGGCGATTAATCGTGAGCGATTTTTTGTCGCTGAGAATAGAACATATGGAGTTCTATACGTAAACGCCCACGAGCTACTTTTTGTAGCTGAGATAAACGCAGCGTTAATCGCGGCGATAATGGCGGCGCTTTTTTGTCACTGGCTAAGTAAAACCTTTGTCTTGTCATTTCGTGGGCGATTATTGCCGCGATTATCGCAGCTATAGAAAGTCGTCCGTGAGCGGTTACGCCAACAATGATTTCCAGTTTAAAATGAAAAGGAAAGTAATAAAACGCCTGGGAAACCTACTTCTACACTTTCCCATGCAGTTAATGCAGTTGCAAAACCAATAAATCATAATTTGAGCACTGAATTAATATTCATAAAAAACATAGTTTATTCCTTGGCGATAAAGTTCGGAATCCTGTGTATTACAATTTCACCCACAGCTGAATTTGTTTGTTTATCAAGGAGCACATTTCGCCCCACCGCGTGCAAGACCGAAACTAAACAACGTAAGCTTCTTAAGAACATTTATTTATGAAGCTGGTTAACCATATGGGTTATACGAGTTCGAGACATTTTTCTAGATAAGCATGGGATTTCCTGTCAATTATATTCTTAATTTAGGTATTGTTTACGCTTTAAAAAATCCAATCTACCACAACAAGTAGGTACTTTAAAATTTAGATTAATTTATTTTTAAAACAGTTCAGGTCAAAGTTTTTTTATGTAAATTCTATGTGCAGAACACTAACTAGGTATATGCCGATAGATACCAACTGAACTCATTATTTTTCATCCCAAAACCGATATTTCAGATGTTCTCCTTGTAGATTAAAAGGTATTACTTCTCAGCCTAAAATAATTGGCATAGTTCTTGAAATAGATTTTCCTTCTTTAAAAAAATAACCACAAATTTTCATTTAAGAGCTTTTTCCTGGTAAAAGCTTTTAGTTTAGACTTTCATTAAAGTTAAGTAATCAAAATAAGGAAAGAATTTTGATAAACGCCTTTGTAAAAACCGAGGCTTAGTTAGAGGTGTTTGTTTCCTTTGTGTTAAACGAGACCTATGGGATATAACGGTTTGCAAATACTCATTTTGTTTTGTAAAATACTTATAACATCCACATGATAGATTAAACCTTTTCGCTATCACTCAAAGTTAAAAATGCAGTGATGGCGTTTTATCACTGGAATAAAACCGCAGACCGCAAAATAGTAAACAAAATATACATGCAGCTTTGCTTGCCATATTATATCCTCATATTTATTATTATTAAACTTGGTCACAACAAAGCTAGGTTATTGTCGGTAAACTGTCGTCTGCATTTATACACTAAAAATGTTATTTTTAGTGAATCTTGCTGTTATTAGCAAAATTAGAAAATATAAAATTTTATTTCCCCTAAATTCCACAAACAATTTCTTATAGTGCAACCACTCCAGTGGTACCTACCTTGCACGTTCCACTTGGTGCCCCCAAGATGGATGGCCTTTTCTCGATAAACGTTTAATTAATACAAAATCTGGTCAGAACGTGTGTGGTTTTTGACAAATGTTGTTTTCGGGAACTCTAGGCGTAATTAAATTAATTTGGTATCTAAAATACAATGGCATTGTTTATGGTTTAGTTCAATGTTTACTTAGAAATTGTTTCGTAATGAACCCTTGAAAGTATAAAAAAAGTATTAGTTATATTAAGTTTCAAAATTACAGCTTTAAATTTTATTCCTTCTATGTATATATAATACTAAAGTTGTGGTTAGTTTTGATGTAGATAATTTAGTCATTTATATTACGGGATGACTTAATGTCTGAACCAACAGATTATCTTGCAAACTAAAGGAGTTACGAATTTGAAAAGATCTCGAAGTAACAAAGTTTTGTTCGAAAATAGACAGTTTCGAAAACAGCCATCATTAACCACTGAAATGAGTTTTACTAAATTGTTCAAAGAAAAAAATTAACTCCACTAAATTGACCGAGAAGAAAAAAGGCTAAACGGATAAGTTTCTTAGGACCATTAAAAATGTATTTGCAGTTCTAGAGGCTGAGTTTTGAAGACGTTTCTGCCGTTTTGTGGTAATTGACTGAAGGAAGACTGGTTCACGAGGAAGTTTTTGTCCTGTTAGTATTAAGTGAATCACCTAAGGCTGCCTACGCACCGACAGGTGCCTAGATTAAAAGAGAGAGAGGGAGAGATTTAAATTAAATTAAAAGAGAGAGAGAGAGATTTAAACTGTGTAAAATATTACCTATAGATAAAAAGGTTGATTTTTTGACAGGATTAGAACACTACTACGGTGACCAATATAAAGTCAGAGTTGAAAATAGATATAATACAAGAAGTGTACGACAGAAGAAATTCGTTATTCCTAGGGTTAATAACTATTATGGAAAAAGATTGTCAAAATTTTTAGTACCAAAATTATTTAATAATATAGATTTACTGAGACAGGATCATAAATTAAGTAAAAATTTGTTAAAGACAAGATTGAAGGGTGTGTTTCTCGATAGATTAGATTAAAATTATTATTTATTGTCACAAATTCCTTGTAAAAGAACTGTGGAGAAGGGTAGGTTAAGATAGTTTTAAAAAAAGAGCGCATCAAACTTTAAAGTTTGGCGAGTGATTTTTTAAATTGTATTTTTTTGTATCTTTTTTGGTAACAATAAAAAAAAAAATAGTGCTTAGATATGTAACCAAGTAAAACGAACGTTCACGAATGTTCGCAACTGGCGACTACCTAGAAGGTATCGTAGGCGCGAGGCTTACAACCAAAGACTATAAGACCAAGGCGACTATCCTAGCGACTCACCTACCAGTGCGGTCACCAAGTAACCTGGATATCTATGCACATGTCAGTGCGTTCGCAGCCTAATAGTTAAACTGCATTAGACCACTGGTATATGTGGAGCCGGATTTTTCCAATGCTTCTTTCTGTCGCAGAAACAGAACCCTCGCTAGTGCTAAAGAGTACGGACGATATACTAGCACTGGTTGTTTTTTTATCGTTTATAAGAAATCTATCTATAATAACAAATCTTTAGTAGGCTATTTATGACGATACGTCCATTTGACATTCTTCTTAATGGAATTATTCTAAATGGCAGTGCGTAATAGGCATCGTTGACTATACGTACATTTGGATGCACCAAAGCTAGTTACTGTTCAAATCTGACCATATTTCTATTTGGAATTATTCTATTTGGGTGTCTGCCAAATGGACGACTAGTCAGTGACTAGCTTTAGTAGGGATAGGTTATTGAAATAATTCAATAGAGAATTACGTGCAGAAATCTAAAATGTAGATAGGTATGATTACTTTCCACATTCGAATGTATTATGTAGGTATATACTCAAAAAAGCTCCCAATCTACAAACTTCTTTTATCACTGAACCAATATAATATAATACGTTTTTCCTGAATAAGCATACGAGTACGTAAAAGTGTAAATTCCCGTTTCCCATAAGTTATTTATCGTTTACGCAAACATTTACGCTTACGTACAGGTATAGGGTGCGCGAGAACGAGAAGTGCGCCGCTCATTCAATATGTATGCAAGTCAGATATGGTATATTCCTGTGGAGGGTTTGCCTGATAAATTGTTTTATGTAGGTACTGTCTGTCCGAAGAAAAGAATATTTAACAGCAACACTTGTTACCCAATAAAATTTTGATTCGTGTGTTGGTTGGTACTGTGAAGGAATAAAAATAACTAAATTTTGAATCCTTTGAGAACACTGACGAACGACTAAATAATAAGGTAGTAATGATTTAAGTAGCCAAAAAAGAAATGAGAAAAGGATTGTTATGAAGAATGTTTGAGAGTCTTTGAAGATTAACTTTGACTAAAAATAAGCTTTGTTGTAAGACATTCTAAGAAAAAAAGATAGACGTTTGAAACTGCTGTTGACATAATATAACTCAAACAATTAAGTGTAAGACGGTATTTACACCGCCGGCGGCACGTGGCGTGCGCGCCAGTAGGCGCGGAAATCGCGGGGTACAACACACTGAGCTCCATAGTATCGTGCCGGTTTTTGTACGTAAGCGCGGGGCCGCGTCTGACGCCGACCGGCGGAGGCGCGTCGAAAACCGCTCGAATTGGCGTCACTCTGCGCCGTCGCCGGGCGCGTAAAACGCCAAACCGCGCCCCGCGACGGCGCGCAGCGGCAGTGTTAGAATCGCCTTAATAGTACACCTTAATTCAATTAGATTCGATTTTACAAGCGATTGTCGATAAAAAGTGCTAGTTGGTCAAAATCGACCAGCCAGTTTAAGGCCAGTGTAAATACCACCTTAGTAAGATCGCTGAAAAGAAAATTTCTTGTTGTAACTTTTGTAATTTCTTTCTTGTTTAACCTACATTACAAAAAACAAGGTTTTGATTGACAAAAGTACTATACTTTTGTCTTGAGGTACAGTACGAGGCATATAACTTGAAATCGGGTAGGAATTGCGCGAAACGCGTATTTTAGGCATACGTAGCGGTGAGGGGCGCGGGCGGCGGGAGAGGGGCGCGCGCTATTGGTCGCTCACAAGTGCACATGCGCGAACTTATTCCCACTCCGTCGAAAAAAAATCAAGATACGTGCCTAATACTGTAGCATTGCCAAATAGAATTTTAGACTAGATGTGTTAATTTTTTTATTTTTATTTTCTAGACAATCTAGAGTTCTAGGTAATAAAAATATTTAAAAAAAATCTAAATTAGACAAGTGCAAGCCGTTCCGAACTAATACTTTAGTTTTATTACTAAAAAATGCAACTCTAACGATAAACTTGGATGGGAATCAAATGCACTATCCTTTCTGAGTTAGTAAAAATTGAGCTTTTAAAAATACTACTTCTAGGAAGTTAAATACAAAAAAACCGGCCAATTGCGAATCGGACTCGCGCACGAAGGATTCCATCAAAAAAATACGTTTGTTGTATGGGAGCCCCTCTTAAATATTTATTTCTATTTTTAGTATTTTTACACGACTGCCCAAAAAGAAGTGTATATGTGTTTAGGGTTCATGATGTTTGTGGGTATGTGAGTTTCTTTATTCCACCATAACTTCTAAACGGCTCAACGGATTTGGATATTTAGGGTATCGTTAGAATCTTTACATCGTTCCAAGTGACACTGGCTATATTTTTCTTGGAAAAAAGTCACTATGGCAACTGTACGACGCCATTTTCAAATGTAAAAAAAAAATCTTTAATTATTACAATATGGGCATCAATTGAAAGGCCTTAATGAGCACATTTTAAAAGTATGTAATTTGTCACTAAAATGTTTAAAATAAAAATAAATCCCTTTAATTAAAAATTGTTCCACAAAACGATCTCTCGACTGCAAAGACACCTTGTTATTTAACGTTTTAGTTCGTTTTTGGCAGGGCAGTCGTGTGTTTAATATTTTTTAAAGGACATGTCCCATCGCGCCTATGTCATTTGCCTCACCATTCTCAAAAAATGAAAGTCTATCGTGTCTTAATCAAAGTAGTATGTCAGAGTAGGTATTTTACTCTAGAATCAGATTAATAGTTATTTTCTGCATTCAAAGTGGGATTTTTAAGTTAAAGCGCTTTTAAATCACAATTTTTTATCATGATAGTACTATTTACTTACATTTTTTTCACAAAATACTTAAGAAAACAACTAAATGTTTTTGTAATTGTTTTTCTTAATATAAAACAATTCTTGACCGATATTATACCTAAATAAAATGTAATTAGCATTTTTAATTATGAAGGTAATTAAATAAAATGAAACTGGGGCAACGCTGGGACATCTCCCTTATTTATTTGTTACAGTGGCAACAGAAATACATCATCTGTGAAAATTTCTACTGTCTAGCTATTACGGTTCATGAGATACAGACTCGGGTGACAGACAGCCGGACAGTGGAGTCTTAGTAATAGGGTCCCGATTTTACCCTTTGGGTACGGAACCTATATAATAGTATCTAAATTATTTCTTTCACAGTTTACCTATACTTGATTATTCTAGCTAAATAATAATGCCTTTACATAGAGTTGCATTTCTGCAGCAGGAATATTCACGTTATTGAGGCATCAGACCGTCTAACGACATAGCGACCGGTTGAGGGTTGTTAAACTCTCTGTATGAATATTGACACCACTGCCCCTAACGAGCTTACAAACAAGGTGACAACCCTACGTATTGTATGATTTGTATGTATGCAGCTATCGAGTAGAAAGCAAAATAAATCTTCAAACACGTGCATTTAAGTTTATTCTTCATCATCGTGTTGATGATTCCAATAAATTAAACATTACACTAGGTTGGATGTTGGATATTACACACTCAGTGTAACAAACCGTTTGGACACTATTATCACTTGAAACACTCCTTCAAAATCTTCGCTTCCAAAGACAATATTATCAGAATCTTCAAGAAATCAAATCAAACGTCCTTTTCGAGTACCGAAAACCCTAAACTCGAGCGTTTTCCTCAGAAAACATTTCCAGAATGGAGACCGGCTGAAACAATACGGGTGTATAAACAACGTCCGGGCTGACCAAACACTTGAGCTCAAGTGATGCTGGAGATAACGGATTAGCTAAAGGAAACCTTTATGATATACTGGAGGGGAGACATTTTTAGTGGGGATGTTGATTTATTTAAGCACCTACTTGTGAACTGTACGAAGTTTATCGGTCCTTGAGCTTTGAGGGGATAGTTTTAAGTCTATAATTGCAAATAAAACTTGAAAGTGGAAAGAAAGCTTACTTGCTATATTTTTATTTCTTATTAATACCTATCGCAACAGATCACGCACATTTGCATTATGTTACACTTATTTTGGTCGTTAGGTACCTACTATCTAAAAATACATAACTAATGATCCCTAAATTTCTTTATTCCCTTTTTCACAAACAACATTTTGTGAAAAATGCTCAAAAATCATGATTACAGATTTCTTGTGAAAAATTTAAAATTCTTATGTCCTTTGTTCACAAGAATTGTTTTATTTATCAATAGGTATAGCTTCAAGCTACGAAGAACTAGAGTGGCACAAGGACACCCTCGCCCAAAATCGAATAAGTAATTAAATCTAAGTTGGTGAGCAACTTGATATGAAATCTGTGTTGAATTCTCAGTCATGTGACACCGTGCGACGTCCCGCTTCGCTGGTGAAAGATGAAACGATACAAATATGTGGGAACTGTCACTTGATTCAAAAAGTAATGTTTAATTTAACATTATTGTGTGCTTTGATTTGAGTCGAAGTTTTTTCTTTCCACATTATAATTAATGAAATTGGAGTAAAGATGGGAAACGCAACTATCTAGGTTCGAGTTAATTATCTTATGTTTGTCTTTCTACATTGAACTGTCTGGAAATTATTACACTAATATTGCTGGCAAGCTTTTGTTAGCAGTCTTTTGTCCGTGTGTATAACATAGATTGAAATTTTGTACGAATCAAATTGAAATATATGAAAATAATAGTAAAGTTGTTTTTAAAGTTAAGTAAAAACATAATTAGTTCGCAATGATAGTTTACAATGATTACGATTACTCTAAGTATGAAGAATTAGCTCGAATTTTTGGTCATAGTATATAGGTTTTTTCTTTACGAGGTATAATTCCGGTTGATGTTTCACATAGCCGTAGGTATGTTACTTCAATACCTACTGCGAGCAAGCCAGACCACAGAATAATATGTCAGAATTACGGCACTGTACTACAGATTATAAATTGCTCTCATTTCAACAGCTGTGGTGCTATAGTTATTGTTTTATTTATTTTAAATTAATCATTGTCATATCGCCAGTCTTTTAAAATTGATTTCATCTTTTGTTTCAGTTCCCACTGCCCATGTGCAGGGAGTACTGGGCAAGAAGGCTGCACTGCCTTGTGACATTCAGCCTTTAGCGGCGGGCGACCACGTCTCCATGGTGCTGTGGTTCAAGGAGGCGGATGGAGAACCATTGTACAGGTATTTTTATTTTATTTTATTGTCTATAAGAAAGCACTCCAAATAAAACTCCGTCGATAACTATAGAACTCACTTTATTATCCGCAAAACTATACTTTTAACGATTCACAGTGAATATCTAACTATTTCTTTCCACACCACTGCTCCTTAGCACTGTCGAACCAACACTAACTCCACACTGACTCCGCTTGCCAAGTAAAAACCGCATGGCGTCGCGTGGCGCCATTTTTCATTACGGAAGTTGCTAAAAATGGCGCGAAACGGAAGTTACAATTTTTAAACGAATTTATTCTAGCGGAAACGGACGTTACCATTTTTAAAATCAATTTATTTTAGTGGAAACGGATGTTATCATTTCGAAATCGAGTGTATTCTAGTTAATCAATTGTAATCCTAATATTAGAAATTATTAATTTTATCGCAGCTAATTGTGTGACTATATTTTTAATTGTAAAACAAACAAAGAAAACATTAAATTTAGAGAGAATAAAACTAAAACCTTACATGTCATTATAATATCAGCCTCACGACGCCAACTGCTATGTATAGGCTTCATCATATCAACCGCACGACACCCACTGCTGGGTTTAGGCCTCCCCAAGGATCTCCACGACGATCGGTCCTGCGCTGCCCGCATCCACTTTGTCGGGGTCTACCCACTGAGCATCGTCCGGTGCGCGGTCGCGTTCGATGTATAGGCTTCCTTCTAATATTTTCCACAAGACGGTCGTCCTGTGCTGCCCATTTCTCCTTCCCTTTACCAGATCGTTAGTCTACCAAGTGAGGACTATACAAGAATAGGAACTATATCAAATAGCGCGATGACTGTTTACAATATTATATCTGGCGATGTTTCAACAAAGTTTGTCTTTTTTGCGGCTTCCTCGGCGCAAATTTTTGTAAAGTAAAGCTTTGCAAATCCTTTGCAAAGCTATAGTGCAACTCGGTAAATACGTTGTCTGATATGTTTGAACCAGTTAGTAGTAGATTATTAATAATTCTTAGTTATTTTTTTAGTTGTTATGCAGTATTATCTTCAATTGGTAACAGAACAGCCTCCCTACTCAAATGGCCAATTTTCTATTTGCTTGAACGCTACGCTTACTTTTAAAGCTTAAATATAGGCAATAGATAATTAAATCACATGTCGCAAACTTGTGTAAATCACAGACCGATGTATTGTATAGAATTGTCAACCTTACGGCACGTAATTTTATAGTTTATTGCTTATTTTAAAGTTTTAATAGTAAGCGTAGCGTTCAAACGAATATAATGTTTGCCATTTGAGTAGAGGGGCAGGTAATACCTATCTTTGAAATGAAAAACAAATTCTTTTATAGGCCCATAAATATTTGAAGTTGGACGTTGCATAGTTTAATATAGACTAGGGTTAATCCGATACAAATTTATCACTCCCCGTCGATTTGATCGACGTTCGCAGGTTTGGGTCTTAGGATAACATCGATTATACTTTATATTTCGCGTATGTAAACTATCTGATAATATTTAGTTTAATTAACCGAACGTAATAGAGAAGCAATATATCACGGATATATACATGTATCAAGGTGTCGTGTGACCCAAATCCACTAATAAATAATTATAATAGTGCGATTCCAATGCAGTAGTGATTACGTTTGCGTAATAATAAAATTTTACTCAAAAAAGCTTGTAATATGGTCATTATTTTGACAACCTTCTTTGAACAAAGTCGAGCTTGCCGGTGTTCTCCGATGGTGACGCAACAAAGTTGTATGGGATTTCATTATTGTCGAGTTTTAGCCACCAGCAATTTCCTTTGAGAATCCATTATTGTCGAGTTTTCTTTCAAACATAGGTGAAAAATACACTGTACAACCCGCGCAGATAAAGAATGGGATTAGAAATGGCTCTCAGTCACACTCGTTGTAGTAAGCGCGGTGAGCCGCCATTTTGGATCCCTTTCTATATCTGCGCGGGTGTTGTATTGTTGTACCTAGATGATGTTTTTGTACTTTTATATAAAATTTGTATGGAAAAATATAAAAAACTCGCACTTGACCGTTTTTTGACCTTTCATTCAATACCTCTTATCTACTTCCGAGGTTACAAAGGGGATCAAAAAAAACCTTATTTTTTGGCTCCGACGCACCGTTTCTGAGATATTTGCATTTTTGTATTTTTTCGAAATTAGGTTATAAGTACCTACTATAGTAGGTATAGTAGGCAGTAATCGCATTTTTTGAGTAAAGTACTATACAAGCCTTGGTCCACAATGACTGCACTGCTGGCCACGTTATGATGGCCTCGAGCTAAGCTTACCTACGCTCTCGGCCTTCAAGCTTGGTCATCATTGCAGCCCTTGCTGTCCGCGCTATAAAGGCCTCGACCTCCGGTCTCGGCCTTTATTCTAGCTTGTACATCAAGGGCTGCAATGCTGAACGCGCTGTGACGGCCTGGACCTGCGCTAAGCTCCGCTCTCGGCCATCATCATCGCTGCCAGCAACGCAGTCATTAGTGACCGCGGCAGTAATGTACTATTACCACTAATCAAATGAAAGAATGCGAAGTGTAACATTTGTATGTGTTCGTATAAGTATATGTTACTGTAGAGCCCCGAACTGTCGTAAATCCTAAGATTTACCAACTCTTAATGGTAAAAGTCCGAACTGTCTTGTGATCATCGTTCATTTCGAGCTATTGCTACTATTCACTCGGTAAATCTTAGGTTTTACCTCAAAGACACGGTAAATGTTAGAAAATGTTTATTTTGAAGGTGTTTTATAACATAATTATCTAACTTATCTAACTAATAAATAAGATTTAACAAATATACGGGCTTTAAAGGTGCGGGCACATTTGTCTGACGCCACGCGTTAACACGTGTTAACACGCCGTCAGATGACATCGGTTTTCATAGTAAATGTATGCACTAGGTTCACACTTATCTTATAATACGTCCATGCAAATACGGCGTGTTAACACGTGGCGTCAGACAAATGTGCCTGCACCATTACAGTAACATACATAACACTTGAAAGCGGGCATTAGCTATAATCTATGTCTTCTACCACAGATAATACAATACTATACTAGTCTTTTACTAAATGTTTTATAAATCTGCACATATACCTGATAGTCCAATGATAACCACTTATTTTTCCAGTTACGATGTCCGGGGTCGCCTTGCAACGCAGCCGAAGCTGTGGTCATCACCATCAGTCTTCGGGACCAGAGCTTACTTCAGAGCGGTGGCCAGCCCAGCAGTGCTGTTCTTAGACAACGTGGTCACCACCGATGCAGGCATATATCGCTGTAGGGTGGACTTTAAGAATTCCCCTACGAGAAACCTGAGGCTTAACTTTACGGTCATCAGTAAGTTTTGTTATTGTATATCTTGAAACTGAAATAATATTAAGTATAAAATACCTTTAATTAGCTTCAATTTGCTCCTGGATGACTCAACACAGTCATTTAGCACAATATAGAGAGAGTACAGTAGTTGAGCTTAGCACTTGCGCGCTCGAGCAACGCACACATAGACATCTCTCACCGACACTGTATAACTGCAATCTCATACCACTCTCAAAACAGTTCGAGTACGTGACGCAGCGGCGAGAGCTGTCTTTGTGTGGGTGCGATGCTCGAGCGCCCGTAGTACTTAGGCTAAACTTCTGTTAGTCTTTCTATTTTTTGCATTTAGTCTCCAAGTAATAAAGGCCGATTGTTTATATTATGTACAATCGGCACTCATGTGCTTTACTTTTGCAGCTTTGACATAAATGACGACATAAATGTTTGTGTGCACACACGTGTACGCCCCAAGCGGTGCAAACTCACGAAAACGAAACCAATGCGGTGAAAGCTTCGATCGTTAATGTTAGAAGGGCAAAAGGCAAAACCTATGTAGTGACGGCGCAGCGTGCAAGCGATTTTAACCTTAGGAGTGGTAAAGCTCTAGTGTCGTCGATTGTACATGTGACTAGTGACAAATATATCCTGCCGCGTACACATAGCTGCAATGTATCATACAATGTAACGCTTTGCCTTTCATTACATGCTCGTTGCAAGCGTGGATAAATCGCGCGCCCGAACTGAGCACTCACTACAAACCTCCTGCAAGAATCTGTTCCCGCCTGTGGAACGAACATGCAATGAAATCTGCCTTTCTTCACTTCTCATCTCGTCAGCTTGTACTTGCCCCTCCTTGTTGCGTTCGTGTTAATGCGCGCTTCGCGAAACGACGTCCACGCTGTTGAAACGAACACACTGCAAGCCCCTTTGTGTTCGTCCCAAAAACCGATAAATCACGGATCGCTCCGCGCCTGCATTGTAATGCTCGTAGCGTGCGCGTGAAATGCTCCGTTCGTGCGCGGAAGATGTCCACACCAAGAAAATTTGATACAAGGTGTGTTACATTACATGATACATGCAGGAATTGGACGTCAAATTCTTTCAATGCATGATACATTTCATGTTACGTTGCAGCTATGTGTACGTGGCACTCACTACATGCAACTGTGGGATTGCAATGCAGTCTTTTGACAAACAATATCTTTGAAACACAAATGCGGAAATTGACGATGGTTGCCTGTGGTGAGCGCACTATACAGAGCAGTTTCGATATTCACTTTGAAAGGAGTTGCTTGCGAACTCGGTTTTACTGAAATCGCAATGTCTTTTCGTATTCAAAAAACACAAAAAAAGGATGAGCTTCTTCAACTTTTTATTGATTCGAATCATCAATCACAACACAACAAAAATATCATTTTATTCACTCTTACTGCTACCGTGGCAATTAGTGTGCAATGTCTGTATTTGCACAATACCACAGTTTTCCAATATCATAAAGTTGTTAAACGCCTTTGATGTCGGCGATATATTTACGCTATTAGTCGTAAATGTGCAAGGGTTGTCAAAACAGAAAAAGTGAATAGATTATGTACTTAATAATTTATTTACAAATACCTATGTGCCTTATTACATGAACATGTGTTGTACTGCCGGATGTTTACGTGATACTTATATTTAGATTTATTTCAGTTTTCTATGATTGAATGTCATTATGTATTTGCATTTGGATGAACAATCTTTATCATAAAAGTTTGAGGAAAATATGAGAATGGCCGTAATTTGAATTTTACTTATTCTTAATACTTTAAATACTTTCTTTAAAATATCGTTACCAACAAATAAACGAAAATTACACTTAAAAATTAGCAGGAGGTAACTGTAGCCTGCCAAAACCTGCCTGCCTACTGTATTAATGCACGTTGGCGTTTTACACGATGATTGCGTCGGCCCTTAACGTTCGAATGCGCAAACTAAGCAAGTTTGGGGGCAGCAATTTGCACCACCCAACCCCCACGAAATCCCTTCCGTTGCTCTGCGCAAGTACGTTTGTTTAACAACTGTATGGATTGTAAAACTGTGACAATACAATACCACATACGCAAATAGGCTCCATTGTACGTATCTTTTATGTTGTACATTATAATATAACCCATGTGAACAGAATGAGAAGGTATGTAAAAGTCTAACATAGTATTCACACTTCTATTGCCTCTAGCTATTTGCATGGTGTATAAATAAACGTATTAGCGTATCCGCTCACGGGCGACTTTCTGAAGCAACGATAATCACCCGTGAAATGAATTAGCCAGCGACAAAAAAGCGCCGGGAGTATCGCCGCGATTAACGCCGCGTTTATCGCAGCTACAAAAAGTAGCTTGTGGGCGTTTACGTATATGGAACTCCGTATGTTCTATTCTCAGCGACAAAAAATTGCTCAGCGATTAATCGCCGGGTCAACGGAAACGCTTATTGTAATTAATCATTCACTTCTAAAGCTTCTTAAGTCAAATAAAACAGATGTTATTTAACAATGAGGACCTAAATTGACAAACTATAGTAAAATAGGTTTGTGTGTCAGTCCCTAATCATCCCTTACGTGATTACTGGGGCAGTTTCTGTTACCAACCACTAGATTGCCTGCAACGTGTTTAATTCAATTTGTAGCTACTAAAATCTAATGGACAACAGTGACGTGAGTGGCCTCCCTAACGCTAATGGCCAATTGTCTTAATTAATTCAATGAGCTCTAATAAATGAAGCCGCTTCCATGGAAATTATAGCTTTGAATCCGATTCGAAACATAATCGTTTCAACGTTGACCATTAATGAGTTATATGTTAGTAGTAAAATGGTTTGATTGGGTATTTGATTGCATGTTTTGGCCATCAATGGACTAGTTATTTAGGAAAATGGCGGCAGCGTTAGTGTAGTTGACTTGTGAAACTAATTTAACGGTGGAATGTTGCATAGAAGCAAGACAAGTTTGTAGTGAAAAAAAATGTGTTTTTTTTCAGGGATTGAAAAGGTTATTTGCCTTAATTATCGTTATTATTTTATGTTACGTTAAATAACGTTATTTTGCCGTTACAGTACCGTGAAATATCGCTATTATATAGTTAATAATAATGTTAACAGCTTAATAATATTATTTTACCGTTGACTATTATAAAAAGGGAATTAATTAATTGGGTGACTGGAAATAATTAAAGGCCAGTCGCCTTTAATTATTTCCAGTCACTAGTTAATGGGATACTTAAATACTAAACCGGGCAGCAGTTTACTTTTTGGCCGACAAAATAACTAAACGGGCGACAAACAGTGGGTTACAAAAATACTTAAAACGAGCGACTACATGTGGGTAAAAAATAATTTAAGTTGGCAATGAAAAATCTAAATGGGTGACAAGAATACTGAGTGGGCAACTATTATACTAAGTAGGTAACTATAGAACTGATTTAAGCTGCCCAACATGGTATTTTTAACACTTTCTTCTCTTCTTCCTCGTATCCTCATGACTGAGGGTCGCGACAGCATGAGGTCACTGCGGTGTATGAGGGCGGTACGGTTTTCGGCCATCCGGATAGATGTCTGCATGTCAGTTTGGCAGACCTCTTTAACTGCATCGGCCCATCGGGTCGGTGATCTTCCACAACTCCTTCTTCCTTCCACGTGGCCTACGACGATGAGCTTCTCGAGGTTATCCGGTCCCCGTCGGGCCACGTGTCCGAAGTACTGGAGGAGACGCTGCCTGCACACAGTTGATAAGCGGGTTTTAACATCCAACTCACGAGACTCCCAGCATTTTGCGCCAGCACCACATCTCAAATGCATCAATCTTAGCTTGGATGCGTACCTTCAACGTCCAGGTCTCCGAAGCGTTAAGAAATATAGAGGAGATAAGGGTCGCATGAGTTTGACTTGCGTCTTTTTGCTTTACACTTTTTTATTAGGTTGCTTTCTCGTTTGTTTGTTTGTTGTCATCTCGATAGCATAATAGTCACCTTTTTTAAATAAAATAAATGCCAAATTTTAAATGTTTTGTGTGCCCTAAGGTTGTCGCCAAAATAGTAATTTGGTCGCCCGTTCTGAATAACTAGTTACTTACTAAATTTGTATTTTAGTCACCCATTTTCAATATCTGTAGTCGCCCTCGGTCCGACGCCCACTTAGTATTTCAGTACGGTATATTCAGTTTTTTTAAACCCAAAATAGGAATTTATTGTTATCCGATTAAATACTACCCTCATAAAAATAACGTAAATTTTATATAACGTTATTATTTCGTAACGATATTTCAATCCTTGCTTTTTATTTATTTATTTAAGAGTATTTACCTACTCCGATTACAAAAATGGTTACAGAAGGGTTATGTTAAAAACAGTTTAATCGATTGACTTATACTGGATGAGTTGATTCACCAATTTCGGGACTTAGTCGATCTAATAGATCATCTATCAGACAGAAACGGCAGTATAAAACTACCTACTATTAGCAGAGTACATATTTTAATAATATACTTATTGGATTAAAAAATTAATTGGAATGGATTCCATATTCAGAACAAATAAGTGAAAAAAGATAAACCTATGGTGAAATAACAAAGCTACAGAAAACAGAAACCTACATAAGACTCCATAGCAGTTTATTTTCACGAGTAATAAAAACCATTTTATTATTATCGTAATGATTTACTACGTCTATGGAGTTGTGACAAAGAGATTTATTAGCTGCCATTGTCTCTTTGGAGAGGAAAAGCAAAAATGAATATTTGAAGTTCTATTTTATTACCTATTTCGTTGGACTTTTATCGGGAATTCGAACCTAATAATGGGCCATTTACATGGGCCAATTTAAGTCACCTGTGACGGTCGACTTTAATCACCGTCAAGTCGCTTCCAAAATTGAATCGCAGGTGATGGTGTTGCTATCGTCTATCTATGTAGTTAATGGCGTAAGTAACGTTGGTAACAATATGTACTTACGTAGTTAGTTTTGGCCACCGGATCAAATAATTTTGTTCAGTCACCTGCGGCATAGGTCGAATTGCCATTTACACGGTCGATTTTCGCCGTGCAGCGAAAGTTGTGCGGTTTTAGTCACCTATGAAAATACCCCATAAATGTTTTGTCTCATTGCCGGCATTCACCGTCAACTTATCACTAGCTAACAATAAACGTCGATGACTTTGCGATTTCAATTTTGTTAGTAGGGGTGCTAATTTTGAAAAACAGAAAGATCCGACGTTTTAGCATTTACTATTTATTATTATTAACGTTTTTTTAACAAAACAAAAAATCAAAGATTCGTCACATTCACATTATTTGGTATTCTACACTACACTACAGTACACTTCGGTAAGTTACCTCAAATAAATTGTTTGTTTTCTTTTTTTGTAATTCGAAACAACAATTCATTTCTTGATATTTTTTACTGGGTATTTATATGGAGCGACTTGGCAGGCGAGTTTAGTCAATTAGCGTTTTTTATCAACTATCGCTTGTAAAATCTAATGGCAAACCTAATTCCAATGAGGTAGTGATTCAATTTTACAAGCGATTGTCAATATAAAGTGCTAATAGTTCAAAGTCGTCTGCCAAGTTGCTCCGTGTAAATACCCCATTATATTTTAACTTAGTTTTTAATGACCTCAATCAACCCAATGTGTAAAACATATTGGGAATTCTATGTTTGGTCAGTCAGTGGTGAGGGCTTATTTCATTGACGCCAGTCTAGTTTTTTGATCCTTTGCCTCTAGTTCCAAAGTTTAATAAAGAAAACCATCATTGGTAAATTTTTCTCTAAAATATCAAAGAAAAGAAAGAAAGCTTTGAATAACTTTAAATAGGTACAACTATTTTATATTTAGGACTTTATTCTGGCAACCCTGTTTGTTAGCAACTTGAAACATAGCTGGAGGCGCCATGAAAGAACACTTTCAATGTAAAACCCTTATCGAGATAGAAAGCGTGTTACCGACTGTCTTTAAAATAGGTAAGTAGGTGTATTTTGAACTTTTCTTTCACCACCAATATTTCCCGAGATATATCGAAATGGCTGAAATGTTTTTTACATTTTCAACCACCTATGACGAACGAATAAGTTCCCTTTTAATAAGTATAATCACTTTTTATTTTCAATTAATTTTTCTATTAACAAAATTTTTCTTTATGTTTAAAACTTCAAAGATGTTATTTAAATTAACCAAAACAGTAGCAAAATCAGCTATGGAATTTGGAATAGCGGAGTTCAATTTCCCGTTGCGTTTTTAATAACAAACCGACTGAGACACGTAGAGCCATTTGCGTTTCATTAAAATCCGACGCGATCAAAGAACATCCCAATTTTCGTAGCGTCCGACCGTAAGAATTCCATAGTACATCAATACATTCAGTATTTAAACATTTAGGGGTTTTAATTTATATGGTTTGTTTGTCCAAGCTGACAAAATCAATTATACTGTGATAGTCATTTGTTGCTGGGCGTTATACGCATGTCGTGGATATGTTTTCTTTTCACTAAGATATTGGACGTTTGCCAAATCAACATAATTGGAAATTTCGGCTGGCCAATATACCGGAGGCTTCTACGAATGTGAACAGCAATCTGAAAACAATCTACAGAAAGTACATTAATTATAATACTTTCTAATTAGTCTGATTCATAATAATTGTAATGGGAAAGTAAGTACCTAACGGGAAAGCGGCTCGTTAGCAGAAGAAAAAGTCTTGAAGATTGTCAGCATTGAACAACGCTTTGCGCAAGACATGGCTAGATTCGCTGAGCTGACGGTGAACTTCCAGTAGTGGAAAGCCACATCAAGAAGAAGAAGAATAATAATTGTGGTAGCGGTGTCAGAGATAGAAATGCATACTATGGACAAAGACAATTGAGGATCTTAATTGCCCAACCATTATATTAGATTTGACAAACCCCAAATCCTTGCTAGGGAACGTAGATTTATTCCTAGAATGCTCCGCGAGGCTATCGAAATAAATAAATATCCTAATTTCAATAGAGATGATGGTTGGAAAATTCCACCAGCTTGGGACCCCATCATTCACAAGCTTAAGCCCCCTCACACACACTGCTTACAGATCTTAATCTAATGATACGGTTAGTTCCTTTTGCAAATAAATAAATTAATATAAAAGACGGAGGTCGGTTTTCTTCTCCAAGTTTTCTTTAGCCATTTCTTTCTTGGAGGGGCCTCCCAATTTTATGAAATGGTGGTAGTTTCAGTACATTCTTTCTCTTTTTAGCACTAAATAATTCATAAAATTAAATTATAAATCAACATAAAACAATTTTTTTTTTGTTAAATTTTAATTTCTGAACGTCTAAAAAAATTCATCGCTTGAGGGTAGACTCACGGGTAGCTTCAGTCCCCCGTGACCACGGCAGCTGCAAAGTTGCCGAAACGTCGGGAAAACCAAAAATCAAACCAAATACCAACTAATTACCAAAGTACTTTCAATAAAACCGCGCTAGTATCCGTTAAAAATTGTTTTATTTCATGTCTAGTGAGCGCGTAAGCTTGAGAAGTGAATACACAATTAGCATTAATCTGAAAATTAGAGTGGCCAAATGGAATTTAAGATACTAATTGATGTATAATCGTTCCCAATAAGCTTGAATACCAATGGATAATTGGTCATTGGTCATCATGAAACTAATCAAGTCAAGGTGTGAGTCATTCAGCATGTAGGTATGGATCAAACCACAAACGAACAAAAAGTCGTGTATTCTCGAAACAATAAAAAGGCCAATTACTGTGGGAACATCAGTAAATATTTGACCTTTATTTACTCACTGAATAAATAAGAAAAATTAGTGATATTGCAACTTGTTCATGGACTTGGATTAATTAATAGTTATAGATGAGTTTTGTGAATCCAGCAGTCTAGACATAACACCGGTAGGCATTCTGTTGAATTAATCTGACAGATTGATTTATGATAATCTGGTTATATATTGAGTTCCATTAGCTTAATCCTTCTTGACTTTTCACTGTTCATAATTTGTCTTAGCTTTTAAAAGGCTTTCATATAAATATAAATCCTTTCAGAACTTGGCTAAGTTGATTAATTAAAAAGTTCTATAAGCCGGATTGAAAATCAACACTATACTCGAAATTGTTGACCATTAAGTTAGGTAATTTCATCTTTTAGAAAGAGATCTCTCGTCAAATACAGCTCCGAATGGCCACGATTTGGGCAACTTCGGAAAATCTTCTCGTCCATTTTCTCTAGTGTCTCAAGATGACCAAGTTTTTGACCAGTGTGTTGCCAGTTATGACTGAAACGTGGTCACTAGTCTCTAAAGGCTCAAGACACCCAGCATGCAATGGAGAGAAAGCCATGCTCGGGATTTCCGGTCCTGTGTGAAAGAGTTAAAAATAAGAATTCTGTAGGATAACAAAATAACCGATTTCGCTAGTAATTGTTCAGTTCAAATGGCAGTGGGTGAGACTCAAAGCGAGAAGAACCGATGGCCATTGGGGCAGATAGGTTCGAGAATGAAGACCGTGTAGATAATGTTAAATCCAAGTCCAGTTTGTAATCCGATATTATTTTGGAAACCAAATAAAGCGCCTTTCCACCTCCAGCCTTATTGCCACTCAAAATTCATCGATTCTGAGCTGTGGATAAAAAATATCACCAACTCACAATTCTTTATTTTTTTATCACACATTCTAGCACGAATAATAATATTAGGTACTTCGTATTTTTTATATTATTCAGACAATGTGTACGACTAATATTTGCGAATAAACGTGACCGAGCGGCAACGTGTCGAAGATAGTTCGAATATTTGGATACCGCATATCGTCGAGTTCAGGGTTCAAAATTTTTTTCGAACTTAAATCTTATTGTAATAATTATGATTACTAAGCTAATTTAATAATCGTCGAATAATGAGGGTTAAGTGATATAGCCACGGCGTACTGCATTTCTCCATAGCTGCATCTCTTCTTCATCACTTAAAATCATTTTCACTGGCATAATAAGAAATTCACGTATTTGAATGATGAGGACAAGCCATCAGCCACCACGCGGGTCCAATGCGGATTGGTGCTTGTTAACGGCTGCAGATGCAGTCGTTACCAACAGTTACCGTCTCTTCCGATTCCAAAGGTCGAAGGAGCTCGATCTTTAAAAAGCGGGGTTTCTGAGCATAGCAATGGAAAGAAATAGGCATAATGGACTATGGAGCCTTGTGATTCAATAGTATAGTTAAAGCCTAATGAGAAAATTTAGAAGGAATTCTAAAATTGAAAGCCTAAATAATTATGATCAGACATAGTTTTGAATGTGTCAAATCCAATCAGCTGTTCTTTTATCCATATTGAGTCGTATAAAACCTCATGCATTTGAAAGGTTCAAACTATCCTTTTCATATAAAAGTTTTGTAACACCAGGTCCTTGCGGAAACAACCCGGCCAGTACATTTTATCTCATAACAGCGTATTCAATAATACTCGGGCGAAATTAGTTTCCTGCCCGAACACCAATTGGAGCGATAGAAACGGAATAATAAAAAAATATAACGATTTCTTTTTCTCTTTTTTTCTCGGAGCCATTTCCTTTTGTTCTCACATTTTAATTTATGACCGGTTTGTGATAATACTTTGGAAAGGTGGCGAGACGAGCAGTTAACATTGCTTCGGAAAATTTATTAAGGAACTTTTCTTTATTATATTATATTTTTTACGCTGAACATAATATACTTACCATTTGGTAGATTATTTTTCGTGTTTGGCTTACAGGTCTAACTAGTAGCTACTAAATAATTCAATTTGTTTATGCTGAAATATTAACTTACTCGTATTTTGATTTTTGGGTTTACGAGTTAGTTAGTTTTACTTTGTTTTCCCACAACAACATAATAATTTATGCAGGAATTAATGGTTTTATAAATATCCGCTGCCAATATTATCCTACGATAACTTTTTATTAATTAATAAGGAAAATTTTCACATCTTCAAAATTTAATTTTATAAATTGTAAAAATTGCGTTTTATGTTACATTATTGGACTAATAGTGATTTAAATTTCTGATTGGACTTGTTGAAAAAAAGAAGATAAATAAATGAATATTGAACAGAACGAATAAAAAACATTTTTAGATATTGATCAATTTTCGAGTAATTTTTTTATACACTACGGGATACTGCTTAGCCTTCACCTCACCTGATGTTAAGTGACGATAAGGCAGGTGGAAGCGCACTACACCCGGAATCCCCATCACTAAGGAACTGGTTATTTTACCAGTAACTGCCGTAACACAACAATTTTAAATTGTTGTTACGACGTCAGGTAGCTAGCCAGGCGGACTTGAGATATGCCCTATCACCAACCAAACCTGTACAAATTGTACCCCCCTCCTGGGATTCAAACCCGAGACCTCAGCATCTTTCTTACACAGGTAGGCGAAACTAGACAACAGAGGCGGTTAAAATTGTGTTTTAAACACGGCAAGTCTTTTGATAGAATTTACATTCGCAACTAGTCAATTTTATTGTTTTGAAGCAACGAAGGATTTAATGCCGCTCCACTTACGGAATAAAGTTCAATCTGCTTTAACAGCACAGCCTGTTGTTGAGTGTAATGAGACGTTTGCAATGAGGGCCCCAATTCCTTTTAAAATTACCTTTAGTAAGGTATAAACAAGTGAAGTCAATTTGTAAGACTTCTAAAACATCTTATATATTTTTACCGACTTCAAAAGGAGGGAGGTACTGAATTCGACCCTTTTTTTTGTTTTTTGTATTTACACCGATTACTCGAAGACGGCTGAACCGATTGAAATGATTCAAACGTTTATTACATTAGGTAAACTCCCAAGTTAGTCCCATTTTTTAAAATTTTGAAATCGGTTCAGTACTTTTCAAGTAATGTTGAAAAAAAGCACGAAAATAGTATGATTTTGTGTAAACTACCTCGATGATCAGTCGTATAACTTCTTTGTTTATAATATTTTTATATATAAGATAATATATATTATAAGATAATATTTTTTTTGTTGGAAAAGGGATACCTTAAGTGTAGTTCTTTAACAGACTTAAAAACCGGCCAAGTGCGTGTCGGGCCACGCGCAGTAGGGTTCCGTAGGTACATTATACCATACCATACCTATCCATAAAAAGGGCAGCAAAGGTGTAATTGAAAATTATAGAGGGATCTCCATCTTAAATACAGTTAGCAAAGTCTTCGAAAAAATAGTATTTGACGCCATATATCCTGTCATAAGTAAAGGCCTGCCAACAAATCAGCATGGCTTCCTTAGACAACGCTCCACTGTTACAAATCTGGCATGCTTTACCAATTATATACTTAAAAACATGGATGGTGGTGGACAGATTGATGTGGTCTACACGGACTTCGAAAAAGCATTCGACCGTGTAGACCACGTCATTCTTTTGAGAAAACTTCAGACGCTAGGGATTCATGGGGATCTTCTCAGGTGGATTGAATCCTACTTACATAATCGGTCTCAAGCGGTTGTTGTGGGGGGGTACAGGTCAGACTTTATTAAAATACCAACAGGCATTCCGCAGGGATCCCATTTGGGACCTTTATTCTACGATGCTTATGTCTACGATATATTTAACTGTTTTTCATTCACACATCATTTAATGTATGCCGATGATAAAAAAATATTTTTCAAAATTCAAAGTGAAATAGACTGTTCGAAAATGCAATTTGATTTAAACACTTTACACGATTATTACCCAGACAACAATATAACAGTGAATATTGACAAATGTGAATGTATTACCTTTACCAGAAAACCCAATCCCATTTTGTACCCATACAACTTTAATGGTATACCAATACGTAGAACATCGCTTGTTAGAGATCTTGGCGTATACTTTGACAGTAAAATGCTTTTATCTGAGCACATAGACAAAACAGTAGATAGAGCTTTTAAAAATTTAGGATTTGTCATTAGATCATGTAAGCCTTTTAAAAATATCAGCACCTTAAAAATTTTATATAATGCATATGTCCGTAGTGTCGTGGAATACGCGTGTCCAATCTGGTCCCCTCAATACGCCATTTACATTAACCGTTTGGAGCGCCTACAGAAAATATTTATTAAACATTTAAACTACCGAAATTTTGAATTAGCATTACCTACCTACCGCGAAAATTGTGAACGTTTCAATCTACTTACCCTTGAAGACAGACGCAAATTGATGGGAGTATGTCTACTATACGATATAGTCCATGGACGTATAGACTGCCCTGAGTTGGTGGCAAGCGTAGCGCTCAACGTGCCGACACAGCGCCCCCGCCGCGCCACACGTGGCCCACCGCCACTCTTGAGTGTGCCGCGCACACACACTAATTACGCGAGTAATGCACCTTGTTCGCGTCTACCCAGTATTTATAATAATTTTTTTAGTGAAGTAGACATCTTTGATCACAGTAAGAACGCTTTTGGAAAATATGCCATAGAAATACTTAAATCAAACTCAATATAAATCATTCCAATGACCATTCTTACTTCGCATTCACGTTGATATATCATTGCTTTTTTTGTAAGTTAATGTGATAATGGGTTTGCTACGACCGTGGAACACTGGTTTTGTTGAGTACAGTTTAATTTGATATAATTTGACAGTCCGAGATGTGTGTGGTAAAATCTTAAACTAATTTAAGAATTGCTAATCTTTATTGTGAATTTTCTCTATTTCTGAATTTTTCGATTTTCGTTTTAGTTAGTAATTTATAAATAATAATAAATACTTGCACAATTGTATGAGCTATAGGTATTACTTGTCGTAACACGATGGTTGATAGAATCAACATTTTGTCGGGTCACAGATGAGCTGAGCATCCTTCTTTATATTGCCCTAATTTAAATTTAAATTCTTGGAATCAGTGTGGTGTGTGCGTGTTGTGGGTGTGTTGTGGGTGCATGAGTATCGTTTATTTGTGAGTATTGATGAGGAAAACTAAGTAAATACTTAAATAATGTACGTTATTTCTATGTACGTATTAACTTAAAATAAATATATAAATAACTCGCATTAGTCTGTATGTTACGCTGTAAATACTGTATCCTAGTTATTAAGAGGAACCTATCATTGGCCTTACTGTTAAGTAACTACTAATGTTATAAGATATTATAAAAACGCTGTTGGTTTCTTTCTAAATAAATAAAAAAAAAAAAAAAAAAACCATATTTTAATACCGCTATAATTTTTCGTCTGAAAAAATAACTTTGTTTTTCACAGTGTTTGTATGAATGACAAAGTTATATTTGCGGTTTTGGAAAATGTACTATATCTCGAAAACTAATTACTGTATCTCGTTCAAAACAATTTTCGTTGAAAGTGTTTATTAAGATCTATAGTTTGTATTTTTTTTAGATTTTTCACCCTCTTACTTTAAAAGTTAAAGGGGGGGGGGACACACATTTTACCACTTTGGCGGCATATATCTTTCAAACGGTTGACTTTAAAAAAAAAATAGTCTTATGAACCTCAATGTCATTTTTAAAGACCTATCTATAGACACCCCACAAGTATTGGTTTGATGAAAAAAAATATTTTCAGTTTCAGTTCCATGTATGGGGAGCCCCCCCTTAATCTTTTATTTTTTTTATTTTTGTGTAAAAATCGTAAAGCGGTTCACAGAATACACCTACCTACTAAGTTTCAACTATGTAGTCCTAATACTTTTGGAATAAAGTGGCTGTGACATACGGACGGACAGACAGACAGACAGACAGACAGACAGACAGACAGACAGACATGACGAATCTATAAGGGTTCCGTTTTTTGCCATTTTGGCTACGGAACCCTAAAAAGGAGGTTCTTTGACCCGCATATATGTATGTTTCTCCGCGATTAACTCACGTTTGGCTGAGCCGATTTTTCTACCTAAATAATATACTTACACTACCTAATACAAAAGGTACCTACATTAAAAATAAAAATAAAAAATGTTTAAAAAAAACAAAAAACCTACTTCTAAAAAGCAAGAAATAATATTCGTAATAATAAAAAAACCGGCCAAGTGCGTGTCGGGCCACGCGCCATAGGGTTCCGTAGTTACCTTATACCATACCATATTTAATACCACCTATAATTTTTCGTCTGTAAAAATAACTTTGTTTTTCATAGTGTTGTTATGAATGACAAAGTTATATTTGCGGTTTTGGAAAATGTGCTATATCTCAAAAACTAATTACTATATCTCGTTCAAACCAATTTTGGTTGAAAGTGTTTACTAAGATCTACAGCATATATTTTTTTTTGATTTTTCACTCTCTTATTTTAAAAGTTAAAGGGGGGGGGACACACATTTTACCACTTTGGCGGTGAATATCTTTCAAACAGTTGACTTTGAGAAAAAGTTGTCTTAGAAACCTCAATGTAATTTTTTAAGACCTATCTATAGATACCCAACACGTGTTGGTTTGAAGAAAAAAATTTTTTTCAGTTTCAGTTCCATGTATGGGGAGCCCCCCCTTTATCTTTTATTTTTCTTATTTTTGTATTAAATTCGTTAAGCGGTTAGCAGAATACATCTACCTACCAAGTTTCAACTGTGTAGTCTTAATACTTTCGGAATAAAGTGGCTGTGACATACGGACAGACAGACAGACAGACAGACAGACAGACATGACGAATCTATAAGGGTTCCGTTTTTTGCCATTTAGGCTACGGAACCCTAAAAACACGTCTATTGAAGTTAGTGTGGCTTTTAGAATAAAAAAAACCGGCCAAGTGCGTGTCGGGCCACGCGCAGTAGGGTTCCGTAGGTACATTATATACCATACCATATTTTAATACCGCTATGATTTTTCGTCTGAAAAAATAACTTTGTTTTTCACAGTGTTTGTATGAATGACAAAGTTATATTTGCGGTTTTGGAAAATGTACTATATCTCAAAAACTAATTACTGTATCTCGTTCAAACCAATTTTCGTTGAAAGTGTTTATTAAGATCTATAGCATATATTTTTTTTAGATTTTTCACCCTCTTACTTTAAAAGTTAAAGGGGGGGGGGGGACACACATTTTACCACTTTGGCGGCAGATATCTTTCAAACGGTTGACTTTGAAAAAAAAATAGTCTTAAGAACCTCAATATCATTTTTAAAGACCTATCTATAGACACCCCACAAGTATTGGTTTGATGAAAAAAAATATTTTCAGTTTCAGTTCCATGTATGGGGAGCCCCCCCTTAATCTTTTATTTTATTTATTTTTGTGTAAAAATCGTAAAGCGGTTAACAGAATACACCTACTTACCAAGTTTCAACTATGTAGTCTTAATACTTTTGGAATAAAGTGGCTGTGACATACGGACGGACAGACAGACAGACAGACAGACAGACAGACAGACAGACAGACATGACGAATCTATAAGGGTTCCGTTTTTTGCCAAGCCCTAAAAAAGGAATTAATACACCAGCCCCTCCCGACTTCAATAGACGTGTTTTTATTATTACGAATATTATTTCTTGCTTAAAAAAACAAAAAACCTTGTTTTTTTAATTGAAGTGAAAACTTCTTTAGCGGCGTTGTACGCTTTTTTGTAACGGGGAAAAAATGCTAAACTCGCGTCAGTAAGAATCACGTGAACCTGATCGAAAATTCGTAAGAAGGATGTGACGGATGGAGAGTAGACAGCCGGCGGCGGAAGTATCCCCCTCTCTTTCTACGGGGCGCGGTGAAAATGGTGGCGCGTCATTACGAGACGTAAACACTTGTGTCACCATAGCAACGCGCTAATTTTTTAATTCAATGTCAAAACTCTAGATTTTCTGTCAAGCTATAGATAAGACTTTCGTAAAATACTGTTCTGTATTCGTAAATTCAAATGCTATGCAGAGTAAATTCGTAAGTCGGCAATTCGTGCAAAATTATTCCCTAACCATTCCAAATTATCAAAAATGCACAACGATATTCAAGTTTTCACTTCTACCGGCACTCCCGGAGTGCAACCCGATTTTTTTTTATACATGATCTGATCAAGAAAACCAATCCAATATCTAATAATAGTCGTTTCGATTGTCATGAAACATTCGCCATTGATCACACAGCGACGGTCAACGTCTTTGAATATTCAGATTCAGGAGTAACAATGCCAAAGTCCCTTTGATGTGAAATATGAAACTGCGCTGTTATTAGAAGATGCCGGGAGTAAATATAATAAAGATACTCTACTCGGCCCACTCTCTTGGAAGAGATTGCAAGTTGATTATGTAGGTTCTGAGATTTTCAGTTCATAAACCTTTTCAGGTGAAACTAATGATTTTGGATGGGAATGCCATTATTGAAGAATCTAAACCACTATTATTCAACTTGTAAAGGAATTTTAGTTGTATTTGGAAATAATCTTTCCAAGTAACACTTCGGTCATTTTAGATAATAATATGATATTGCTTGACTAATGTCAAATAAAACTATTAATATTTTTTCATTTTTAAAGTTAAAGGGACTTTTGTGTTAGTTTAGAAATGGTCTTGTTAAATAGTGGTATGATAGTGTATGGGAATGTGTAAATTCCGGGAGTGAAATCTAATACTTTAATAATATAATAAAGAGGAAAGATTTGTAGGTATACTTATAATAAAGTTACTCGGTCCACTGGCTTGGAAGATATTGCGAGTTGATTATGTACTGAGATTTTCATTGTAGTCATTGTGGATGGAAATGTCATTACCTATACATATTGAAGAAACTCCTATCATTGAACTTGTGAAGGCGCTTTAGTTATATTTGGAAATAATCTTCTATATTATATATACAAGGTCATTTTTATCCACCATCCAAATTTTGAGGATGTGTTCAGTCCATGAAACTGAACAACTTTATCTAAGGAACACATGGTCAAATATGTAAAATAAAAATCGACTTTCCATACAAATCAAAAAGATCATGTGATCAGTTTAGTATGGGATGACCAACATTTTTTGGCGAAATTCGACACATGTGTCTTAGGCAGCCATTACACACGTCAATCTGGTTTCAATCTGATCAAAACCGCAGATTGATGGAATTTGATGCGGTTGGTTTGCGACGTTACACGGTCAATCCAGCAAGATCTGGATCGCAGTAGATCTTGGTAGATTGACAATCTACCACGATCCACGGTGGTCTTTGGTAGGGTTGCCAAATTTTTGCATTAATTTTCACGTGATATCGATCGATGACCTCAGTGGTGCAGTATTCAACATGCCAGTCTACCACGCAAGAGGTCCCGGGTTCAATCCCCGGACGAAATAGAAATGATAAATTTAAATTTCTGAGTGACGGGTCTGCGTATAATAAGTACATATCTATTTCGAAAAGTTAGTACCTATTAAAAACCCAAAAGCACCAATTTTATGCCTTGGTTAGTTTAGGGTTAGATGGCGCTGTGTGTGTAAAATCAAATATCGATATTTATAATACTATTTTACCAAGCTATGAACTATCTGAGTGCCAAATTTCATTCAAATCAGTTCAGCTTCAGAAGGCTGAACTGATTTTGATGAAATTTGGCACACATACATATACAGTTATAGCCTGGTATAGTAATAATAATATCGAGGTAAAAAAGTATTTTTCAAAACATTGCAAAAAATATATTAAGTAGACTTTTGGGAAATTTATGAAAAAATAAAGTCCACATTTATTTAAAATTTAATATTTCCTTTAAAAAAAAACCGGCCAAGTGCGTGTCGGGCCACGCGCCATAGGGTTCCGTTGTTACCTTATACCATACCATATTTAATACCACCTATCATTTTTCGTTTGCAAAAATAACTTTGTTTTTCACAGTGTTGGTATGAATGACAAAGTTATATTTGCGGTTTTGGAAAATGTGCTATATCTCAAAAACTAATTACTATATCTCGTTCAAACCAATTTTGGTTGATAGTGTTTATTAAGATCTACAGCATATATTTTTTTTAGATTTTTCACGCTCTTATTTCAAAAGTTAAAGGGGGGGGGACACACATTTTACCACTTTGGCGGTGAATATCTTTCAAACGGTTGACTTTGAGAAAAAGTTGTCTTAGAAACCTCAATGTCATTTTTAAAGGCCTATCTATAGATACCTAACACGTGTTGGTTTGAAGAAAAAAAATTTTTTCAGATTCAATTCCATGTATGGGGAGCCCCCCCTTAATCTTTTATTTTTCTTATTTTTGTATTAAATTCGTTAAGCGGTTAACAGAATACATCTACCTACCAAGTTTCAACTGTGTAGTCTTAATACTTTCGGAATAAAGTGGCTGTGACATACGGACAGACAGACAGACAGACAGACAGACAGACAGACATGACGAATCTATAAGGGTTCCGTTTTTTGCCATTTAGGCTACGGAACCCTAATAAAAAAAGGGTACATAGGGTAGGTACTTCCTAAGGCACCAAACTAAGTATGCCAAATTTCATCATCTTTCACTGCAATCCAATTTTTTTAACCGACTTAAAAAATGAAGGAGGGTTCTGTTCTCTTCATCTGTATATTTTTTTGCATGTAGTCATGGGCGGGAGCTAGTTAAAAATAAATGTGGGCTATATTTTTTATAAATTTCTCAAAAGTACTTACTAAAGTATTTTACCCTAGGGTACCTTTGACCAGGATAAAAAGTATCTTATAATTTAATCCAGGCTATAAACTGTGTGTCAAACTTCATTCAAATCATTCAGCCTTAAAAACTAACATACAGACGAACAGAGAAACAACTTCCTGCTTTTTTGTAGTTGGTTAAAAATATTTGATCGCAGTATATTGTGCTAGATTGTCAGTCTACCATGGTAGATTGACAATCTACCACAATCTACCGCGATCCGATGCAAGCAGATTGTGGTAGATTGACAATCTACCGTGGTAGACTGACAATCTACCACAATCTACCGCGATCCGATGCAAGCAGATTGTGGTAGATTGACAATCTACCGTGGTAGACTGACAATCTACCACAATCTAATGCGATTCGATATTTTTAACCGACTTCAAAACAGCAGGAGGTTGTTTTTTTGTTCGTCTGTATGTTTTTTTAGGGTATTTTTCAAATGTCCACCCGGATGTGGTCGTGGGCGGAAGCTAGTTAAAAATAAATATGGGCTATATTTTTTACAAATTTCTCAAAAGTACTTACTAAAGTATTTTACCCTAGGGTACCTTTGACCAGGATAAAAGCATCTTATAATTTAATCCAGGCTATAAACTGTGTGTCAGACTTAATTTAAATCAGTTCAGCCTTAAAACTAACATACAGACTAACAGAGACACAAGCTCCTGCTTTTTTGAAGTCGCTTAAAAATATTGGATCGCAGTATATTGCGCTAGATTGTCAGTCTACCGTGGTAGATTGACAATCTACCACAATCTACCGCGATCCGATGCAAGCAGATTGTGGTAGATTGACAATCTACCGTGGTAGACTGACAATCTACCACAATCTTATGCGATTCGATATTTTTAACCGACTTCAAAAAAGCAGGAAGTTATTTTTCTGTTCGTCTGTATGTTTTTTTTAGAGTATTTTTCAAATGTCCACCCGGATGTAGTCGCGGGCGAAAGCTAGTTAAAAATAAATATGGGCTATATTTTTTTAAATTTCCCAAAAGAACTACAAATTAATTTCAGTGATTTCAAAAATCTCTAGGGTACCTTTGACCGAGATACAAAATATCATAAGTTTTATCCAGACTATAAACTGTTTGCCAAATTTCATCTAAATCAGTTCAACCTCCATAAAAAAAATTACAACGACCAGAGAACCTCTTCTTTTTTTGAAGTCGGTTAAAGACATCGGATCGCAGTAGATTCTGCTAGATTATCAGTCTACCGTGGTAGATTGACAATCTTCCACTCTACACACAATCACAATCTACTGCGATCCGATATTCTTAACCGACTTCAAAAAAGGAGAAGGTTCTCTGTTCGTTTGTATGTTTATTTTTTTAAGGGGATTTTTCGAATGTCCAACAGGATATAGTCGCGGGCGAAAGATAGTTAAAAATAAATATGGGCTGTAATATGTTTTTATAAATTACCCCAAAAGTACTACATATTAATTTCAATGTTTAAAAAAATAAAAATACCTTTGATACCTTTGACCGAGATAAAAAGTATCCTATGTTTTTATCTAGGCTAATTTAATTTTATCTAAATCAGTTCAGCCTTCAAAAAACATGTGTACGATAGCAGCAGTAGATTGCGATGAGCAGACTGCAAGTTCTCTGTTCGTACTTCGTTTGTATGTTTGTTTTTTAATGATTGTTCGAATGTCCACCCACGCGGATGTAGTTGCGGGCGGAAGCTAGTTAAAAATAAATGTGGACTACATTTTTATAAATATCCCTATAAAATGTTTAATTGTTTTGAAAATAATACTATTACCTCGAAAAAAAGGTGCCAACCCTAAGCCAGACCAAGCCAGATTGACGTAGATTGACAATCCAGCACAATCTGATCACGCCAGACCGCGCCAGATTGAAACAGATCGCGAACAACGTTACACAATCAATCTCTGTCAATCTTTGTCAGTCTGGCACGGTCTGGATTGTGTGTGTAATGGGTGCCTTAGAGAAAGTTGTTTAGTTCCATGGACTGGACACATCCTTAAAATTTGGATGGTAAGTTCAAAATGACCCGATATAAAAATGAATCCCTATTTCCCTTGGTCACGGCATCACGCGTGAACGGCTGGACCGATTTCGCTTATTCCTTTTTGTTGTATTTGTTATTATCAGGAGAAGGTTTTTATGAAAGAAAAAAATAAGAAAATTTCACATAAAATTAGAAAATTTAAGAATACTTAACCACCATATAAAATTATTTTGGACAATATAAACTTTTTAGGGTTCCGTAGCCTAAATGGCAAAAAACGGAACCCTTATAGATTCGTCATGTCTGTCTGTCTGTCTGTCTGGCTGTCTGTCTGTCTGTTTGTCTGTCTGTCTGTCTGTCTGTCTGTCCGTATGTCACAGCCACTTTATTCCGAAAGTATTAAGACTACACAGTTGAAACTTGGTAGGTAGATGTATTCTGTTAACCGCTTATCGAATTTAATACAAAAATAAGAAAAATAAAAGATTAAGGGGGGGCTCCCCATACATGGAACTGAAACTGAAAAAAATTTTTTTCTTCAAACCAACATGTGTTGGGTGTCTATAGATAGGTCTTTAAAAATGACATTGAGGTTTCTAAGACAACTTTTTCTCAAAGTCAACCGTTTGAAAGATATTCACCGCCAAAGTGGTAAAATGTGTGTCCCCCCCCTTTAACTTTTGAAATAAGAGAGTGAAAAATCTAAAAAAAATATATGCTGTAGATCTCAATAAACACTTTCAACCAAAATTGGTTTGAATGAGATATAGTAATTAGTTTTTGAGATATAGCACATTTTCCAAAACCGCAAATATAACTTTGTCATTCATACCAACACTGTGAAAAACAAAGTTATTTTTACAGACGAAAAATTATAAGTGATATTAAATCTGGTATGGTATAAGGTAACTACGGAACCCTATGGCGCGTGGCCCGACACGCACTTGGCCGGTTTTTAATGTAACCTTATGACGTTTGACATAGAATTGACAGAATGCGTGCTGCAAATATCGTCAAACTAAGACAGGACAACGTCTGTCGGGTCAGCTAGTTTTAGATATAATAAGATCTTGCTTGACCAATGTTAAACAAAACTACTATTATTATTATTTATTTTTAAACTAAAGGGACTATTATTATACTACTACTACTACTATTATTATTACAGAAAATTGATTGGAAATGTGTAAATGAAGGGAGTAGAATCTATACCAATATTATAAAAAACCGGCCAAGTGCGTGTCGGGCCACGCGCAGTAGGGTTCCGTAGGTACATTATACCATACCATATTTTAATACCGCTATCATTTTTCGTCTGAAAAAATAACTTTGTTTTTCACAGTGTTTGTATGAATGACAAAGTTATATTTGCGGTTTTGGAAAATGTACTATATCTTGAAAACTAATTACTATATCTCGTTCAAACCAATTTTCGTTGAAAGTGTTTATTAAGATCTATAGGTTATATTTTTTTTAGATTTTTCACCCTCTTACTTTAAAAGTTAAAGGGGGGGGGGACACACATTTTACCACTTTGGCGGCATATATCTTTAAGACGGTTGACTTTGAAAAAAAAATAGTCTTAGAAACCTCAATGTCATTTTTAAAGACCTATCTATAGACACCCGACAAGTATTGGTTTGATGAAAAAAAATATTTTCAGTTTCAGTTCCATGTATGGGGAGCCCCCCCTTAATCTTTTATTTTTTTTATTTTTGTGTAAAAATCCTAAAGCGGTTCACAGAATACATCTACCTACCAAGTTTCAACTATGTAGTGCTAATACTTTTGGAATAAAGTGGCTGTGACATACGGACGGACAGACAGACAGACAGACAGACAGACAGACAGACATGACGAATCTATAAGGGTTCCGTTTTTTGCCATTTTGGCTACGGAACCCTAATAAGGGTTCCGTTTTTTGCCATTTTGGCTACGGAACCCTAAAAAGGAAAGATTTGTATACCTATGTTAGCAGCAAATTACCGCCTCTGTGGTCTAGTGGTTCGCCCACCCGTGTAAGACGCAGGAGTCCCGGGTTCGATTCCCAGTAGGGCTTATTTCAAGTTCGCCTGGCTAGCTACCACCATCTAAGTCTGACGTCATAACCAACAATTTAATTGTTATGTTCCGGCAGTTACGGGTAGGATAGCCATTAACCAGTTCCCCAGTGGATGAGGAGGATTCCGGGTTTAATGCGCCACTTTCGGTCTTATCGTCACTTAACATCAGGTGAGGTGAAGGCCAAGCACTATACCATTGTGCATAAAAATGTGTAAAATTCAGGTATTATACATATACATTCCAGGAAGATTGTCGTCAATCCCTAGGCATTATCATATTGACGTTTTTACACGACTGCCCAAAAAAGAGTGTATATGTGTTCAGAATTCATGTATGTTTGTGGGTATGTGAGTATTGTGAGTTTCTTTATTCCAACATAACTTCTAAATGGCTTAATAGATTTGGATGTATGAGGTATTGTTAGAATTCTTACATCATTCCAAATGACACTGGCTTTAATTTTTTTGAAAAAAGTAAATATGGCGACTGTATGACGGCACTTTCAAATGTAAAAAAAAAATATTCTTCGATTATTACAATATGGGCATCAAATGAAAGGCCTTGATGAGCACATTCTAAAACTATATAATTTGTCACTAAAATGTGTGAAATAAAAATAAATAAATTTAAAAAATATTAAAAACACGACTGTGTCTGTCTGTGACTGCCCTGTCTGTGACTATGTGCGTTGCTCGACCGCGCGTAGCAGCTTGATTTATGTTCTGTCTCTATTTTGTGCCACTAATTACCTACCAAGTGAATAAAATATTAATTGAACAGAATTTTTTATTGTAAATGCCGGAAGACTCAATATACACTCTTAGAAGAGATTCTGCGAATTTTCGATTTATATTTGAAGTGAAAACTTCTTTAGCGGCGTTGTACTCGACTAACATGCAAGTGTTGAAAAATAAATTGTGATTAAGTGATGAATTTTAATTTTTAATGTTGAATTTAATTGTTTTCTTTTTAATTTTATAATTGTAATATAGATTTGTAAAATCTGAAATAAATATAATAATTATTATTAATAGTAATGGGGAAAAAATGTTAAACTCGCGTCAGTCAGTCAGGATCACGTGACCCTGATCGAAAATTCGTAAGATGGATGTGACGGATGGAGAGTAGACAGCCAGCGGCGGAAGTATTCCCCTCTCTTTCTACGGGGCGCGGCAAAAATGGCGGCGCGTCATTTCAAGACGTAAGCACTTGTGTCACCATAGCAACGCGCTAATTATTTAATTCAATGTCAAAACTCTAGATTTTCTGTCAAGCTATGGATAAGACCATATTATGTATTCTGTAATAAGACTTTCATACCTGTATTCGTAAATTCAAATGCAGAGTAAATTCGTAAGACGGCAATTCGTGCAAAATTATTCCCTTACCATTCCAAAATATCAAAAATGCACAACGTTAATATTCAAGTTTTCACTTCTGCCGGCACTCCCGGAGTGCAACCCGATTTTTTTTCTGGTTAAACTAATAATAAAATTATTATTGTAGATGGAGAATGTCGACACCTAAACTTGTGAATTGGTACATAATTCTTATTTAAAAATAGTCTTGCTAGGACTTGTCAGTTTGTTGTCAGTTATTGAATCTTGGAGCAGCTTGTGGAAGTGTATGTGTGCGTGTGCATTTTAAGCAGATTATTTCCTACCGCGAAAAAGAGATAAATCTTTATTTCGATTAATTCACATTTATTTTAAACTTCGCACTTATGGAAAGAAAAGGTTTAAACTTGAAAAAGCTTGAAGAAATATTTTACCACGCGAAATAACATCAAACACGCGTTGACGAGCCAATTTATAATATAAAAGAATCTTATTTTTCTTTAATTTGTTTGCTTCATCTGAATACAATGTTTATTTTCACCTGCTTAGTCCGGGAGATTCGTAAAGAAAAAAATTAATGATGTGCAAACAGTTTCCTTTTCAAAGATTTCTTTGATAAAAAAAATACTTTGGTAGCCAAACACTTTGTATGTACCTACGAGTATTACACTTTTTATATTAAAATTATTTAGACTTATTTAGATATCAATGTCTTTACATACGAGATATTTAAGAATAAAAATGAATGAGAGGTCCTTATTAGGGTATAAAAAGTCAAAGCTAATATTTTTTAGTTTTTTTTTGTCTGTTTTTATTCTGTATGTCTCTTTATGGAAAAACTACTGCACCAAATTAGATGCGGTTTTCATGGTTGAATTTCTGAGAGTCGTCGGTAGTTTGATACGCCATCTAGAACAATGTCCGAACAGACAAAAACGCAGGCGTGCGCTAGTCCTACTTCCTACTAATATTATAAATGTGAAAGTTTGTGGGTTTGGATGTTTGTTCCTCAATCACGCAAAAACTACTGAACGGGTTTGGTTGAAATTTGGCCCACAGATAGTACATAAATAGCCTAGATTAAAACATAAAAAACTTTTTATCCCGATATTCCTACGGGAACGGAAACCACGCGGGTGAAACCGCGGGCGGCTGCTAGTTTACAATAAATACATTATGTAATGTCAATTCCTAATTCAGCTTTAACAAGCTGCTAACACTCAGCAATTCGTTAAATTAAATATTTTTATAGTATTTAGATAATAAATATAAAATATATTTACTATATTGTCGACGGTTATTATAAAAGATTAAAAAAATTTTTTAGAGTTAACACTTTTTTGTAAAATTAATACATCATATCGAAGAAAATATGCGACACGAAAAGCCTGAAGAAATTACTCAAGCGCACCTGACACTTCATTTATAACGCGTCACTTTTCACATGAGCGTTCTCTAGAACAGGTGTGGTCTCCATTATCCGTCATTGTTGTCGGGACTCGATATTTCAATAGCTTTGACACCGAAAAATAACCTAGACTACTTAATCAGAATATGGCGGAACCTCGAATAATTCGGAGTGTAAAAAGGTGCATCTGCAAGCTTACGCAAGTGCACCATCGATCGTAATGGTCTTTTGAAAAAAACTTAGTCATCAATGCAACTAGTATTTACTAAAAAGTTCATTTATTTAGTGGTAATTTTGGTGTTTTGAAAAAAACTCAATGCAACTAGTATTTACTAAAAAGTTCATTTATTTAGTGGTAATTTTGGTCTTTTGAAAAAAACTCAATGCAACTAGTATTTACTAAAAAGTTCATTTATTTAGTGGTAATTTTTAAATGGTCTCGATTAACCGTCACTGTTGTTGGGACTCGATATTCGAAAAATAGCTCAATGGCGGATACACGTTGGAGTTTCATAAAATAATTCGAAGTGAAAAACAGGCATGTGTCTAAAGCCTTTTGAAAATAAACAAAGTCAAGAACGAGTCGGACTCGCACACCGTGGGTTTCGTACCATCATATTATAAGCACACTGTGGTGTAGAATTAATTCTTTTTGATGAAATTTGATGAAAAATGTAAAAAAATTATGTAAACTATAAAAATAAACTGCAATCAGTTTTAGATCGGCGCTATCTCTTGACCAATCAGTGGAACTAATAAAATTTTTGTTAATGATTTCTGAAAAAGTATTTAATTTAGAGACACCGCTTTATTTTTCCAGTAATCTTTAAGTAAACTTCTATTACATAGAATAATTACAGATTTTTCTCATTGTAAGCTTCGAAGATAGGGGGGGGGGGGGGGGGGTAATATTTTTTTTACATTTTTCATCTAATGTCGATAACTATTTAGCCTAAGTAAAATGAAAATGTGCAAAACTTGGAAGAATTAACCACAAAAAGCGCTCTTTGTCCTAGTAGCCCCACATCGAATTTTCAAAACCCTCGTTCAATCGCTGTAGCAAAAAAAATATTTTTACCATCGCCATTCGAAAAAGTGAGTTTAATTCAACAATAAGAGTGAATAAAACGCTGTTTTATTCACCGAGTGAATAAAAATATTTTGAATTTGGAACAAGCGCGCATCGTATGAATTATGTACAAAAAAAAACAAAACGTGCTGAAAGTATGGAGCTATTCCATAGATAAAGCCTCCCGCCATTTTTATTTAGGTTCTTTCTAGTGTCTTATATTTGGGTTATTTTCTAAAAAAAAATATCCCACTAAATTAATAAGGTTCTTTTTTAGTGTCTTATCTTTGAGTTCTTTTCTATATAATAGAAGGATATTAAATGTTCAGTCTTGCATTGCATCAGTCCATTCCATCAGTCTGGTACGATCTTCAGAGTGTAAAAATTCAAAGTCTGTACAAACTGATGAAATGGACTAATGCCAGACCAATCATGTAATTTCCCTCTTAGCGTGGTTGTTTTATGCCATTTGAAAACTTCTAATTTCACTATTTTCTAATGTTGAAATATTACTGATTACCTACCTAAATAATAAAAATGTAATAACTATAAATACTATAGGTATAAGTACTGCTATTTGTTTTCTTGCAGTCAATGGTAAAAAGTAGAGTACACAACTCGTGAAAACAATAATTTCATCTCGGTCCTCTGTATCCCTCGCTTCGCTCAGGATTCTACTTTTGAATCCTTCGCTACGCTCGGGATTCAACTTTAGAATCCTTCGCTGCTCTCAGGATCCAACTTAGTCCCACGAACTAAATTCCCTCTTTTTTCACTTGTTGTATAATCTACTATTTTACCATCGCCACTCAAAAAAGTGCGTCTTATTCATTGATAACAGTGAATAAAACGCATTTTTATTCACCGAGTGAATAAAAGTATTTTGAATTTGGAACAAGCGCGCATTATATGAATTATGTACAAAAAAAAACGTCCTGAAAGTGTGGAGCTATTCCATAGATAAAGCCATAGTTATACAATTAAATTAAAGAAAAATATCCTGCCTATTTTAGTTAGGTTCTTTTTAGTGTCTTAGATTTGGGTTCTTTTCTATCTAGAGGTTCTTTTTAGTGTCTTAGCTTTGGGTTCTTTTCTATCTAGAGGTTCTTTTTAGTGTCTTAACTTTGGGTACTTTTTTCTATTTATAATAGGGTCTGTGGCATCAGTTCTTTTTTTCAGGGTACGATCATCAGGTCTGGAAAAAATTCAAAGTCTACAGATTGATGGCTGATGCCAGAGTGACTGATCATGTAATCTCCCTCTTATCGTGGTTGTTTTATGCAATGAAAACTTCTAATTTCATATACACTTCTAAAGCTTGCGCGCGTACAGATCATTAGAAAATTTCAAAATTTCTAATTTCACTATTTAATTTTTCTAATGTTTTAAATATTATCGATTTCCTACCTAAATATCAAAATCTGATAACCTATAAATACTTACTATGGGTATAAGTACTGCTATTCATGGGCGTACCCACGTTGGGGCAAGGTGGGGCGCCTGCCCCACCCTCCACCCTGACTTTAAGTAATTTAAGATAGATATTTACAAAATTATTTATTCATTATCTTCTTTAAAAAACAAAATTACCACGTTACAGAACCTCCTTGAAGTTATTAAAATTTAAACGGTTTTTTAGACGAAGCTTTCAGTCATTGATTGTAATGATTTTGTCCAAACCATCATCACCGCACTGCCCGGAGTGTGCCCCGACTAGGCTACCCACACCCACACACCATCGTTGATTGTAATGATATTGTCCAAACCATTATCACCGCACGGCCTGGAGCGCGCCGGCGCGCCGCACCTCGACTAGGCTACCTACACCATCGTTGATTGTAATGATTTTGTCCAAACCATCATCACCGCACGGCCCGGAGCGCGCTGCGCCTCGACTAGGCTACCTACACCATCGTTGATTGTAATGATATTGTCCAAACCATCATCACCGCACGGCCCGGAGTGCGCTGCGCCTCGACTAAACTACCTACACCATCGTTGATTGTAATGATATTGTCCAAACCATCATCACCGCACGGCCCGGAGTGCGCTGCGCCTCGACTAAACTACCTACACCATCGTTGATTGTAATGATTTTGTCCAAAACATCATCACCGCAAGGCCCGGAGCGCGCTGGCGTGCCGCGCCTCGACTAGGCTACCTAAACCATCGTTGATTGTAATGATATTGTCCAAACCATCATCACCGCACGGCCCGGAACGCGCTGCGCCTCGACTAGGCTACCTACACCATCGTTGATTGTAATGATTTTGTCCAAAACATCGTCACCGCAAGGCCCGGAGCGCGCTGGCGTGCCGCGCCTCGACTAGGCTACCTACACCATCGTTGATTGTAATGATTTTGTCCAAACCACCATCACCGCAAGGCCCGGAGCGCGCTGGCGCGCCGCGCGTCGACTAGTCTACCTACACCATCGTTGATTGTAATGATTTTGTCCAAACCATCATCACCGCAAGGCTCGGAGTGCGCTGGCGCGCCGCGCCTCGACTAGGCTACCTACACCATCGTTGATTGTAATGATTTTGTCCAAACCATTATCACCGCAAGGCCCGGAGCGCGCTGGCGTGCCGCGCCTCGACTAGGCTACCTACACCATCGTTGATAGTAAAAATTTTGTCCAAACTATCATCACCGCACGGCCCGGAGCGCGTGGCGCGCTACGCACGCCGCAACTAGGCTTTAGCGTAAATTTTTTTGGCACAAAATAATGTTGAAAACGAAATTTTTACCAAATTTTGCCAGAATCCTTGTAGGTTCTTATTGATATAAGGTCAGTTTTGTTTCAAAGCATTTTAAATGATAAATTAATGATAGAATTACTATTAGGTATTTATCGAATTTCCTTACTTTTGCCCCACCCCTAAGTAGATGCTGGGTACGCCCATGCTGCTATTTGTTTTCTCGCAGTCGATGGTAAAAAGTAGAGTACACAACTCGTGAAAAAAATTTCATCTCGGTCCTTTGTATCCCTCGAACTAAATTCCCTTTTTTTCACTTGTTGTATAATCTACTATTCTTTCTTCATTTGTCATCTAAAACTATTCCTGAGTTCTAGGGAAGCTGTGACAGACGGACGGACAAGTACACTGTACAAAAGTGACACATTTTTTTTTCCTATAAAAAATATCATTTTATGTATTGTAACTTTAGTAAACAATTTTTTACTTAACAGTTAACTTAAATATTCTATAAAATAAGGACTTTCCAGCCGTTTTGTTTAACTAAACCTTTAATCAAAGAACTGAATTAAAATATAACTAAAAAGAACTTTTATATAAAAAAACATGTTTTTAAAACGCATTAAAAAGTATAAAATAATTTCTCACGTAAAGATTTATAACCCTATATATATAAATAAAAGTTTTGAACCTAAAAACGTATGTTAAAAACTGAGTACTCGTCGAGACGAATCAAACGAGCCCAAACTCGATGATGAAGCCAGAAAAAGGCCACAGAAACTCAGTAGAAACCATGCAACCCCATCGAACAACATATACGCAAAATGTGAAACTGACCCTTTTAATACAAATCCATTTGAGAGATAACGTTCCAGATGGGGTCCCAACATACAAATGGAGTTAGAGTAAAGTTATTATGAAAGATGATTGAACATCGAATCATCATTGGACCCTGGCCTTCATCTCCCGTCGGAGTACTTGTCAAGACAATTCTAACAAGCCCAAACTTGACAGAGTTGTATAGCTTAATCACAGAGTTCCTGTGGCCTTCTTCCGGCTCCATCATCAGATCAGCTCAATTACACCATAATATAGCATTGCCTTTTATTTCTGACCTATGTTTAAAGCTCATCAGGAAGCTTAAATAAAGTCAAAAAACAAAGAAATAAATAAAGAAAGCAACCTAATAAAAACGTGTTAATTAAATTCCTTTCTAGGACAAGAGCACTGCACGAAATATGAAATTAAACTAAAAACTTGTTTTTAAATTAGCATCTGGTGGAATCCAATTTTTTTTCTCTGAAGCAAATTACGTATAGTTTGGATAGGAAGGAAATACAAGGTAAATTATTAATTTCATAGAAAGAAAAACAATATTAATTATTAATAAAGAACAATGGCAAACCTCCATACAAAATTTTGTTGACATATTCTTTATGAGTATTAGTATGAAAAATATGTTATAGTATAGCGCTTAAATTCCTTAATAGATTGACGTTAAGTATACGATTGTCACAAGTCTAGAAATAAAGATATTCCAGTTTGAAGTTTTTATCGTAGTCCTAAATCCACAGTGAAATAGCAGAATATCGAAATTCTTTGGCAAACACTAGTCAACAGTCACGGGGGGAAGATCTCAAGAGTTCAGAAGCAGTCCAAGTCATAAAAATCACCAACTTAAGATACACAAGCACTTACGGTACACAAGCAACGAACACGAACGGCAAGTAACGTAATGTCAGTTCAGTTGGGCCAAAAGACTAAAATTGAAGCCGTAATAAAAAAGAGTGACATTTCAAATTCAACAAAATATGGCCGTTTTTGCTGTTTCCTTCAAAGCTTTAAATCGTTAGATACGCCCTTACCATAGTATGAGCTCACCGAAATGTGTCAACATTCAAATGAGTGAGTCGATGCTGCAATAGATGCTATACATTTTCAGTACGAAAGCATATCTAACGGCTTAAATCTTTGTTTTGAATGGTCTGTGTTCCTAATAAACATGCAGACATCCGAGTTTCTCTTTAGATATTTTTTTTTACCTGACTTAGTCAGGACTTAATTATAATCTGAAAAATATTATGAATTTATAATACGTAAAATCGTAATAATGACATTTTAATACTCTTGATAATTAACTCAACAATTATTTCACCGTTGTTCTTTAATCGTGTTCATATTCGTATACATATTACTACTGCGCATGTCCGAGCCATTACATTTGTACTTAACATCCATAGACATAGAAAAATTTTCGCTGCGCTCAAGAAGACCAACAAAGCGTGGAAAAGAGAAGTTAACATCATACGGACACGGTCTATGTAAAAAAGAGACAAAGGATCAAGTGACATGTGCCAACATTTTTTACAGTAAGAGCCCCTAGCGTCCCGCCTAGCAAATGAGCAATCACAGTTTGTTTAAAATATTTTTTAATCTTAATTAGAATTTAAAATAAAGGTATCGCGGAGCTATGGTGTCTTCTGCTCTAAGTAATTGTGATGTGACAAAAAGAAACAATCCAAGTAATCACACTTTTCAAAGGTAAATAACATATTGCCACACATGTCTCTAAAACCAAATTTCGCTACATTTATTCGTTTATCGACAAAGAAAACAGTATGGAACATAGTTTATTAACTTCCTTTGCCATAATATAGTCATATTTTATGAATCTAAGTCATATTTTACGTATCTCATATAAAATGTATTGATTCGTTTTCGGATCACCTGTTTATTGACTTTGTTGTTCTTTGACATTCTATTTCTATGTTAACATCGGTTTTCCATTGAGGAAACGCTTTCATTGTATGGAATCTAGAATGACAAGCTCATTCTGCTCATTTATAGTACAAAGAATTCTTATCAGTAAAATGAAGCAAAGTTATTCTTGTCTGTTCTTGAGTTTTTTTTTCAAATAATTTATACTATTTTTATTTTTGAGGTTGTCCTCAATTACGTAGTCACAATTTTGTAGTCGACTCCTCAAACCACAATTCGATTATTTTTATTCTAACTTTAGGAGCCCATGGTTTTAACTTACAAATTCTTCAATTTCATAAATTATATTAAATAACTAGCGGCCGCCCGCGACTTCGTCTGCGTGGAAAGGTTTTTTGCTATCCCTCGGGAACAATACTTTTTTTCTGGATGAAAGGTACCCTATGTCCTGCTCTGTACCCCTGACAACGTGTATGCAAAATTTCATGATGATCGGTTCAGTAGTTAAGACGTGAAGGCGTAACAAACAAATAAACAAACAAACGGACTTTCGCATTTATAATATTAGTAAGGATAAACCGGCCAAGTGCGAGTTGAACTCGCGCACGAAGTGTTCCGTATCAAAAACGGAATAAAGCACGTTTGTTGTATGGGAGCCCCACTTAAATATTTATTTCATTATATGTTTAGTATTTGTTGTAGCAGCAACAGAAATACATCATCTGTGAAAATTTCAACTGTCTTGCTGTCAAGGTTCATGAGATACAACCTGGTGACAGACAGACAGACGAACAGTGAAGTCTTAGTAATAGGGTCCCGTTTTCTCCCTTTGGGTATAGAACCCTAAAACGATAAACATTGTTCCTAGCTCTTTCTAGTGTAGGTAATTGGCGAGGCTCAGACTAAAACTAAGTTTTCTTTAATTTAATTTCAGTAATAGGTGTTAAACCTTCCCGTTTTTCTACATAGAAAGAAAGGTTTCGAGGTATAGCTACTTGTTATTGATTTCAAAACCTTGATGTCATGAACGAAGCTTTCATTGTGATGAATGATCGATATCACTAGCTTCGTTTTAGATATCATAAACTTTGATGTCTAGACCAGCCCCCTAATTACGTAACTTTGTTGCAATCAACTCTGATAGAAATCGCAGTAACATTGCTGCTTTAGTAAGAACCAATGTGAGAACTATCTTACTTAAAGCGGCAATGTAACTGCGCTTTCAATCGATTTCGATCGAGAATTGTTAGCAACAGACTTACGTAATCAAGGTACAGGACACAACAGTGAAATTGCTAATATCCCACACATAAAGTTTGTATAACGCAATTATGGAATTTCCTTTGTCTTGATCTTGGGCAACTGTAAACTAGAGTTATGTATTAGCTCATGTTGAATTCACCTATTATTATACCTAAATAGTAGAACGATGAGTTACGTAGTTTCAATCAACTTCCATAACTTTACTCTAACTCCATTTGTATGTAGGAACCCCATCTGGAACATTATCTCTCAAATGGATTTGTATTAAAAGGGTCAGTTTCACATTTTGCGTATCTGTTCCAGTTAACATAATGTATAACTAACAAATAATTTCACACAAATTCTGTTTCAAACCACAAGCTGTGTGCTATCCGAAACATGTGGTACAGACCCTAAACCTTATTAAATGATTGCCAGTATAATAATGTGTGTACGGAGCTTAATGAATAATTTTTATTTTATTATATTTATATTTACCTAGTGAATTGATGTGAGAACTAGAATGGCTTTAGGAAATATAAGCATTAACAGTTTCGACAAAAGCAAAGGTAAATATTACTGAGAATTTTCCGAACGATCGAAAGTGTTTGTATAAAGTCCGCTTTAATGAAAAATATAGGTAATATTTTCCTGTTGTTACATTTTAAGTGAAAATATACCAAAATACCATTTTCTCGGAATTATTATTATTGGTAAAATAGAAAAAATATAACAAAGGAAAAGTCGCTAATGTTTACTAGGGGCTCTGTGACCTATACAAGGTCATTTTGTATTCACCATCCAAATTTTGAGGATGTGTTCAGTCCATGAAACTGAACAACTTTCTCTAAGGAACACATGGTCAAATATGTAAAATAAAAATCGACTTCCCATACAAATCTGATCACGTGATCAATTTAGTATGGAATGACCAAAATTTTTTGGCGAAATTTGACACATGTTTCTTAGAGAAAGTTGTTTAGTTTCATGGACTGGACACATCCTTAAAATTTGGATGATAAGTTCAAAATGACCCGATATAGTATACATGTGATATTTTTGAATATTTTTGGACTTGGCTGAAATTTAAATTACTTTTTGAAAAAAATCGTTAAACTGAATCGTAAAAATAATTTATATTATTATCAAACATGCCCACAAAATTCCACGAGAATCTGTTGAGAAATGAGACATGTAGAGGAGAACAGACGGACAGACATACGAAAGCATTTTTGCCCAAGCTGAAACGAGAGACGCTCACTTGCGCTTCACGGTCTCTTGGTTAATATTTGATTCGTGTTCTAAACATTAGCAGGATTGCCGTTTGTTGAACTTAATATTATGTATGGAGCTTGGTGGCGCAGTGGTTTAGCTCCCAACCCTGCGAATACGGAGGATAAGCAACTTTCTCAAGGGTCGTGGGATGGGTGACCAAAAATTTATTATTTCGAGCTCCTCCGTGCTTTGGAAGGCACGTTAAACCGTTGGTCCCGGGTGCATATGCAGTCGTTAACGCCCACCAATACGCAATGGGCCCGCGTGGTTGGTTTTGGCCCATCCTCCTTTTCCACCCATAAGGAATCCCTGTGCCCTAGCAGTGGGGACATTAAAAATGCTTAATGGTCACGAACCTAATATACATTTTGCCCAGCGACCACTAATAATATTATGTTACTCAACCACTTATGTATAAGGAGCAAAAACCTCTTGCTAATTTGCGACGCCTCGTTACTCCTCGGATAAAGCCAATTTTATAGCGTCATCGTTAATTTTTATCGTACTTCTAACATCATAAAACGATACGTAACTTTATTATCTGAAAAGTTCCGAAACGTGCCCATCGCTCCGTAAATAATGAAATAAGAGGCTAAAAACTTTGTGTAAGATTTGAGCATAAGAACAGGAGCGCGTATTTCTAATGCGTTTTATATGATGATATTTGAGTTCATATCATAGCAATTTACTTCTAATATGGCAAACATGTGCCTTGACATATTTTCAGTTTAATTCTTTATCGATGAACTTTTTTACAAGGACGTAATTACTTTTTTATCTTAAAATAATAACACCTAGAATGATTGTTCCCTACAAAGCGCACTGTCAAGTGAGGCAACTAAAACGGCCATAATGGGTTTTCATGTCCTAAGTACAAAACAGTTTCAATTTCCCTACCTTTAGTTTAGGGGATTAGTTACTATATTATTAGATTTTAGTTACAATTAGGTATAGTATGAAGGATATAAATCTGAGGACTGAGCTATTTTGGCTCAGTATTCGTTGCCTCACTTTGCATATGTCGTGGGCTAATCGTTAAACTGGGCCGATCGAGATCTGCCTGGCCAGATCACGATGTGCCGGCATTTCATGATCTGGCCAATAATTTCATGATGTGCCCAATCAAAAATTAGGCAGATCGATAAAAGCAACCTATTCTTCGATTTGCCCTACTAGTACTTAGCCACATCGAGATATGGCTGGGCGCATCGTAATATACTTCCGTTTCTCGACGCTTGTGGCGCTGTAACGCTGTTTGCGCTCTGTCAGATGTGTTTACGTGCGAGCAAGATGGCGGCGTCACGAGAAATCGAAAATTGTGAGAATAAAAACAGTACGTTTTTAAGCGACATTTGTATAACGAACCACGTGTTAAGATGATAATAATGAGAATGTTAAGATGATAATAATGATTTATAATAAACAAAATTAAAAAAATAAGTAATATAGCTAATTTTTTTTCATTTTACTAATACTTTGGTCACTCTACAGACTATTTATCCCAGCATGGTTGGTTTTATCTTTATTAGTAAAATAATTATTTTCTAAACTTCATTTTATTTGCTTGTACTTTGGCCACCCCACAGAATCGATTTGCCCAAGCATGGCCGGGCAAATCGTCAAACGTTATGCTTTGAACGATATGGCGGGTTTTGAAAAGGCAAATCAAGAAATGCCGGCGTATCGTGATCTGCCCAGGCAGATCTCGATTGGCCCAATTCAACGATTGGCCAACGACACATACAAGAACACGGCTTCTAGGTGTTATTATTCTAAGCTTTCTATGTGTTTTCGGACATAGACTTTTTAAAATGATCGGTATTAATTAGATCCGTACTTGATAATTTTTCGTGCTGTGTTTTAGTGTTGTACTATTGTTATATAGTACTAGAATTTGCCCGCGACATCGACCGCGTGGACATTCGGAAAAACGCTATGGAACCTTAAATAAAGTATCCATAGAGAGATAAAAACTATCCATGTTTTACTAAAGGCTATAACTATCTGTGTGCTATTCCAAATCCGTTCAGCCGGTTTTTAACCGACTTCAAAAATTTAAAAAAGGAGGAGGTCATCTATTCGTCGCGTATATTTTTTATTTATATGTATGTACACCGATTACTCAAGGACGGCTGAACCGATTGAAATAATTCAAACGTTATTACATTAGGTAAACTTCCAAGTTGGTCCCATTTTTTAAAATTTTGAAATAAGTTCAGTACTTTTCAAGTAATCTTGAAAAAAGAACGAAAATGGTGTGTTTTTGTGTGAACTACCTCGATGATCAGTCGTATAACTTCTTTGTTTATGAACTGAATAAGATAATTATTTTTTGTTGAAAAGGGGATATCTTAAGTGTAGTTCTTTAACCGACTTAAAAAAGGAGGTTCGCAGTTTGACACGCATGTATGTATGTTTCTCCGCGATTAACTCACGTTTGGCTGAGCCGATTTTTCTACCTAAATAATATACCTACACTACCTAATACAATAGGTACCTACACTAAAAATAAAAAAATAAAAAATTGTTTAAAAAACCAAAAAACCGACTTCAAAAACCTACCTCTAAAAAGCAAGAAATAATATTCGTAATAATAAAAACACGTCTATTGAATTCGGGTGTGGCTTTTAGAATTAAAAAAAAAGAATTTTTCTCCAGCCTCACCCGAATTCAATAGACGTGTTTTTATTATTACGAATATTATTTCTTGCTTTTTAGAGGTAGGTTTTTAGAAGTCGGTTTTTTTTTGTTTGTTAATCAATTTTTTTTTACATGATTGAGTAACAAACATAACCGTTCGAGTTACCGTATTATTTTTCTAAAAAAAAAATTGAACCCCCGTTTCAGCCCTTTAGGTGTTAAATAATGTCCACCGTGACATGTTGGACCCTATAATCAATGTTTTCACAATAAATATCTCATAAAACCCCAATATCGACATCCATATCGATTTATGAAAAAAATATAAATACTTGTTAATTTTAATTTAAAATCATGTTTTCATGCCATTGTTAATGGTTGAATAGGCAGATCTTTAAAGACCTCCAGTGTACCCTTATCAAATGCAAATAAATGATATTTTTATTCTTTTCTATGGGTTTATTAAGAGGTTAATTATCAAAAAAACGCCAAAATGCGTATTTGCTTTTAAAAGTTGTTTGTTTTTAAAAGTACTCCTACGAAGTTTCCCGTCAAAATGTCTATTTAATATTATTTTTTCATACAAAACATGAACCCATTTTACCCCTTTAGGAGTTGAAACATAGCCACTATGTTGGACTTAAGAATAAATGCCATTTTCGCAATCAACATCCCTTAAAACTTCAATAACGACATCCATATCGAGTTTGGGCTTTTTACCCCATTTAATCCTTAAAGGGTTGATTTTCAGAAATTTACGAAATACCTCATGTTTGATCATTTGTTTTTAGAAGTACTCCTACGAAGTTTCAAGTCGTAATATCTATTTTATATTTTTTAACCGACTTCAAAAAAAAGGAGGTTCTCAATTTGACCTGTATGTATGTATGTATGTATGTATGTATATATATATGTATGTATGTATGTTTGTCCGCGATTATCTCGCGTTTGGCTGAACCGATTTTGATGCAGTCTTCAGAAAAGTATTTGTTACACTTAGGAGAAGGTTTTAGTATTTTAACCGACTTCAAAAAAAAGAAGGTTCTGAGTTTCACTCGTATTATGTAGGTATGTTTGTCCGCGATTATCTCGCGTTTGGCTAAACCGATTTTGATACGGTTTTCAGAAAAGTATTTGTTATACTTAGGAGAAAGCTTTAGTGTTTTAACCGACTTCAAAAAAAGAAGGTTTTGAGTTTGACTCGTATGTATGTATGTTTGTCCGCGATTATCTCACGTTTACCTGAACCAATTTTGATGCGGTTTTCATCAGAAAAGTATTTGTTACACTTAGGACAAGGTTTTCGTATTTTAACCGACTTCAAAAAAGGAGGTTCTCTTCTCAGTTTGACCCGTATGCATGGTTGTCCGCGATTATCTCACGTTTGGCCTAACCGATTTTTCTATCTACCTTGATAAATTATATCTAATACAGAATGTACTTACACTAAAAAGAAAAAAATAAAAAATTGATTTAAAAAACAAAAAACCGACTTCAAAACCCCACTCTGCCTCTAAAAAGTAATAAATAATATTGAAATCACTAGATACGCATTATCATTGCAATAAAATTTGCACGTCTATTGAAGTCGGGTGGGGCTGTTAGAATAAAAAAAAGTTGTCCTTCAGCCCCACCCGACTTCAATAGACGTGTTTTATTACAATGATAATGCGTATCTAGTGATTTCAATATTATTTATTACTTTTTAGAGGCAGAGTGGGGTTTTGAAGTCGGTTTTTTGTTTTTTTAAAACAATTTTTTTTCCATACAAAGTTTGAACCCTATTAACCCCTTTAAGGGTTGAATAATATTCTACCACCTAAAAATAAATGCCATTTTCGCAATCAACATCCCATAAAACCTCGATAACGACACCCATATCAATGTTGGGTTTTTTACCCCATTTACCCCCTAAAGGGTTGAGTTTCGAAAAACCACCAAACGCGTGTTTGTTTATTTGTTTTTAGAAGTACTCCTACGAAGTTTCAAGTTAAATATCTGTTTAATATTTTTTTCATACAAACTTTGTACCCCCATTTCAATCCTTTACGGGTGGAATTTCCAAAAATCCTTTCTTAGTGGGTGTTCATACTCTATAAAGTATCTATGTACAAAATTTCAAGTCTCTAGGTTCAGTGGTTTGGCCTGGGCATAGTCTGTCAGTCACCCCTTCACTTTTATATAAGAGATGTGGTTGTTTTGATTTTAAGTTAGGTACTCCTTTTCAATGCTCGCATGTATAATATTTATTTATAATTATCCAAATGAAACACAATCAAAATAGATTAAATACTCACATTTATGTCTTAATACAAATTCAAACATCTATGTATACCTCAAGTGAAAGGCTCAACTGAAGCGTGGAAAATAATAACTGACAAATAGATGAATGTTTATTTGCCGTCAACAAAGTAAATTAGAAATTTTCGTACACTTTAAGTACACACGTTAATTCTGAACGTCATGTGCTAAGACAATAAGCGGTGTAATTAATGGCGAAACGCCTTAAACTGTTACAACATACGCGTAATGTTTGTTAAAGGAATATTATTCTCTATAAACAATGAATGTTGAAACAGGTTATTGTAACATACGAGCTAATTACGTCTTTGAACTTAATGATATATATCACGATAGAAGCTGTATTAAAGCTTCGCTCCTTATTTTAACTGTTTTATTGAAATAAACCATTGTTACGAATTTCGTCAGATTTAAGGCCTGGGCACACCGGCTGCCTGCGAGTGTCTACGCGCGCGTAGACACGCGCGTAGTTACGCACGTAACCCCCTGACACACCGGGTTACGCATACGTCTACGCGGCACGCAACGCAACCTGTCCCTTGCGTACCCAGCCGCTGCGGCTGCCACTCTAGCTTTGCGACTCTAGTGCGCGATGTCAGACGAAGATTGAGTAAATGGACTAATTTTTTCGCACTAATTCAATTAGTTTTTCTTTATTAACGCTATTCATTATTTAAAAACAAAATAAAACACCACTTTCTACCGGCAGTACCGGTACTATTTGTAAACAAATACAACTGAATGCGTAGTCACGCGCGTGGTTACGCGCGTAGTAACGCGCAGCAAAGATACGTGCGTGTTCGAATTTGTTCGGTGTGACGTCCAATAGGGAATGCCATTGACTACAACGTCATCAATGCGTTCCGCTCTGCGTAGGTACGCAGCCTGTTTGTCTCATGGGAGCTGCAATGCGTAGGGTTACGCATCGCTACTACGTGCACGCGTACGTTACGCAAGCGGTGTGCCATGTCTCATAAAGTTTCAGGCAGTACAACGTCATGCTACGTCTACGTGCACGCTTACGCATACGCTTACGCATCCGGTGTGTATCGCTTCTTATGACAAGGTAAAGATTCGATGTGATATCAATCTGAGGCATGGGTTTTGTCGACGATCAATACTTACTTCGATGTCTGTACATCAACGGCTTGTTGCCTCGATACATTGTTGTTGATAAAGGTGCGAAAATGATTGTACCTTCCAGTCCTGTTTAATGTATGATCTAGTGCCGAAACATCGGTAAATATAGAAAATCAAATCAAATCCTAATAGTACAGTAGCCCGTAGAACATTTAAATCACTAAAAAGGTTACGTTTGCCGTTGTGATATGGTGATTTATTACGAAATTAAAGATACTTTAACCCAAGTTTTAGAGATCGCAACCCGCCGTAACCTATATTTGTATATCTCCAAAAATGATTTTTTTTTTGGAGGTTTACCACATGGTTTAGCTATTGTCATGTTCTACAGCTTTGTTTGATTGCCACTGATAATAGTAAGACTATGGAAAGTGACTATACACAGATTTAAGACCAGATAAAGTCCAACCGTTTTCATCAGGTCTTAAATCTGTGTATGGCTACTTTTTATAGTCTTACTTTTATCTGTGGCAATCAAACAAAGCTGTAGAACACGACAATAGCTAAACCATGTGGTAAACCTCGAAAAATAAAAAAATATAATTTTTGGAGATATACAAATATAGGTTACGGCGGGTTGCGATCTGTAAAACTTGGGTTAAAGTATCTATAATTTCGTAATAAATAACCATATCACAACGGCAAACGGTAACCTTTGTGGTGATTTAAATGTTATATGGGCTACTGTACTAAAACTACATAATGAGGGCTTTTCTGCTTTATATAAACGGCCTGTACCAAAGAGGAAAGTAAGCGCTTGCTGGCTGACATCTGCCCAAAGAGAATCATTTCAGGGTTACATCTGCCTGCCTACCTGAGTAGGTACCTACTCTTCGAAGCTTAGTAAATCACATTGATACATACATTTTTATCAACGACATCTATAGAGCCTACAGTTTTTTGTCATTTTGAAAAGCCCTCATTACAACTAATAACTGCTTCCAAATAATGGTTATCACTTTAGCACTGGCCAAGCCAGGCATTAGAATGCATAGAAAACATTTACATTTACGCACATACCTAATAGTAATAATAATAAGTCTATGCACAATTGCACATACCACATATTGTTTTTATAGCCAAACAGTTGTATTTTGTATTGTTGAAATATTGTTTGTTCTTGTTTGTTTGTAATGATTTTTTTTATTCTTTACAAGGGTAGGTAGGTATTGTAATCTAAAGTCTTTTCGATAAGTAAAGTGCGTTTCATCGGTTATTACCGATGGCGTTATGTTGGTACCCCGTAAATTTATTATTATTGCGAAGGAATAAGATTCAAAATTGAATAAATTTCCGGGGTACCAACATAACGCCATAAGTAATAACCGATGAAACACACTCTACATAGGTACTTATTTTTTTGTGATTTGTCAAAAGCAAAATCAAATCAATCAACCCTAGATTTACAGACTACAGAGTATAGTCACATACACACCGTTTTACCACAGACTATAAGTTCACATTCACAGCAATAATATCATTAGCTTGAATCATTTTTTTTTATTTTACTTTTGTATTAAACCGTTTTTATAATCCTGCTTGTTGGGTACAGAGGGAACAAAGTTTTATTTTAACGTCTAGTACGTGCGTTAACCTAAGTAAATAAGACAATCAATATTAATGCGCCTTCTGAAATACAAAGGAGCTCGCCAACCGTTGACCGACTGTTGGTCGAAATGCGTTTAGCAACTGCACCAAACTTCTCGGCTTAAGTAATTGCTGCGACATAAATTCGATATCAATTTACGATAGGTACGTTGTACTAAAACAGATTTTGCTAAAATTACTTGAATCCGATTCGATAAGACGTTTACGAATTGAATATGCGGGTGTCAAATTAAATTGTGGTGTTGAACTCGAGCATTTTCAAATCAATGAACCAGCAACGTAGTTACTCTCTACAAAAGATTAATTATCTTTTGTAGACTTGGGGCCGTACCGGCTAACGAATCGATTATCGAAAAGTCTGCTGGGTTTCAACATAAAACAGAAAAATCAAAGTAAGGAATTTCGTCTTGTACTTTCTGTTGACGTAATTTGGAATATAACGATGTTCGTGTGACATCATGAATTGGGGTTCGCCATTTTGGCCCAATTGGGGCTCGATTTATCTGTTTTAAGTTGAAACCCAGCAGACTTTTCGATAATCGATTCGTTAGCCGGTACGGCCCTTGTTTGTAGAATAACTACGTTGCTGGTCTCGGTAATCTGCGCATTTGTTTACACCGAGAGCGCGAGAAATACAAAGCGATAATTTGGAATCAGGGATTGAAATACCGTTAAAAAAAATAACTTTATAAAAAAATAACGTTAAAAATACCGTTAAAACATTTTATCTGTAAATTTACCGGTAAAAATAACGTTAAAAATATTTTACCGGGTAAATTAACCTTAAATATAGCGTTAAATTTAGTACCGGTAAAATTATCGGTAAAAAATTAACGTTATTAATTGGAATAACGTTAATTTTAAAGTAACGGTAAAAAAAACGAAGAATGAACGTTAAAATTATTTAATTATTTCTCAAATTAACGTTAAAATTGACGTTATTTATTGACATAACGTTAATGTTAAAATTAACGGTAAAAAAAGTAAGAAATAACGTTATATTCAAAAATAACGTTAACATTCCCTGTTTGGAATATAATAAAACTACTCAGTGGGATTATTACGCTAATGATATTATTGCAAAATTCTGATCCAGTATTTCAATTATATTAGTGAATTATAGTAGGTATAAGTATACAAACGACGAAATAAAGTACGAAGGTTTGACGACTTGTGTGGTGCAGTGGTTGACATGCCGGTATACCACGCAAGAGGTCCCGGGTTCGATTCCTGGCCGGGCAGAAATTGGAATGATGAATTTTAATTAATTTCTGTGACGGGTTTGGGTGTTACTATGTTTAATAATAAGTATATATTTAAAAAGTATATAAGCATATCTGATATCTAGCACCCATATAACAAGCTTTGCTTAGTTTGGGGCTAGATGGCGCTGTGTGAAATTTTCCAAGTAATTATTAGTATTATTAATTTTTAAGATACCCTTTTACATAAATAGTGCCCTATAATCAATTAATGTTAAGACAATCACAATCGTCAGCATTTTCCTTTCCCTTAACCTTTTAGCGGTTGCAGTTTTCAAAAAAGTTTGTCGACATTTCTTAATATTCTCAAGAATCTACTTATTGTATGTACTAAAACTTTCTCTTACCATATTATATCTACCACACTTACAAATAAGTTCAACTACGGGTCTGAAGGGAATATACATAGGTTATTTTTCTTAGTATACTTAGCGCTATCGCACACGGGCAACTTTTGTCTCCGCAACTTTTTTGTCTCTCACGTGATTTGTATGAAAAGTTGCAGACGACCGTGTCGCTTCGTGTGCGCGCTTCCATATAAACCCGTGGACTTAATGTGAGAGACAAAACAGTTGCTGGAAGACTAAGTTGCCTGTGTGCGATAGCGCTTAATTTTATTCGATTGGTCGTATAAAAAGTTTTTATTCCTCACTGCTGGCCACAAAACGTCGCCGACAGTCGCCCACAAATCTCCAATGCTAAGAACAATGCCTGGCTAATTTTCTTACTCCCCAAAAGTTTCCTTTTGTTCGCAAAAGACGCAAAGAGTCACGTAAAAAGTTTCTTATGCTGTACGTGCCACTTCCAGCTTGTGGGTTTGTTACTTTTCCTTCAAATCGTTGTAAGGAATTAATAAGGAGGAACCATTTCCTAAACAGTTGCCTTTTGTTTGGTGTTACATGCGTGGAATCATGATTTCTGTTTATAATCTTTTAAACTGACAATCTCATACTTACAACACTTTCCTAAGAAGTTATATCGATCTATCTATCTACTTTATATAAATTACCATTAATATAATAGTACTGTCGAGGTATATTAGGCATTTCAAGTAATCATTCGTAAGTACCTAATGAATTATTCAGATAATTTCAACTAAAGTAGATGTCGTTTAAAAAGCAATTAATAAATTATTTTCCTCACGATTATTATTTTAAGATAAACATCAGAAAGTAAAAGATTTTTTTCACTAAAAGCATTTTTTCTGAGTAGGTATTTTATAAATCTTCCAAAATTAAAAACAGGGGCGTACGAAATTTAGCACTTATTCCTTAAAAGTTTTTCTTTGTTCTAATAAAACGGATGCAGAGGCGCGCCACGTAAAATCTTCAAACTTTGTGGTTTAAAACTCGCGATTCCTTACTCAAGGGCTATTGCTTTGTTATTTTTAAAACAACGACTATTTTTCTAAGAAGTTAGGACTACGAGATAAAAGAAAAAAGGACGAAAAAGATCAAATATTGTTTTAAAACGATTTCTTTTAAAGTGCCGTGTGTTGCCTTGTCAATTTAGCTAATTTAAGATTCCGATTTTTAAAGCTAAACTTTTCCAAAGAACTAATCTTATTATAAAGATTTTGATGCATTGACTTCGTAGAAATATTGTGCTTATATCAAGTGAATAGCCAGGTTAAATTTACATAAACATATAATTATATTTTGTAACAATTATTGACCTTAAAAGTTTCAGAGCCTACATGCTTTTAATCAAAAATCTGAATTTATATTTTTTAATTAAATGTTTTTTTTATTAAGCAACTTAATGATATATTTACTATTTCTTAAATCTTCTTAAATAAATTCAGGATTTTGCTGCTTTCAATGAAAGCATTTTAGCGAAATCCTAACAAGCTTGTAAAATGTCACATTTAAACTGTAAACGCGTGAGCCCCAAAAGGTAAAATTGCCGTATAAAGTGTCATAATGTAGCTTCTAAAATTGCCTTCGCAACGTCGAGCTAGGTATTTTATTTGACGTATTGAATTGATTCATTACTTTATTTTGACAATTATTTGGTTCCACTCCCAGATAATGTTTCGTTCGGCTTACAAAAGCGAACAATTGGATATTTTCCACCTAGTTGATTTTGTTTAACGTTTCTTTATTGGGGTAGCTGTACCTTTCTGAAACAGTATTGTTGAAATTAAAAACATATTTCAGTGTTTCTGGGAGGTCTAGAGTTCGTGGTATGTGATAAAAGTTTTCAAGTAAGAATTATAAGACTTATATTTTTTTTTGTAGAATACAAATGAATTATCGCTCAAGTATTAAGTAGTTACAGCAAAAACATTTTTGGATTGAGGGTTAACTATTTAATTAATATATAACGTCTATAAAAAAACAATATATTATTGAGGATACTATATATCCTACTAATATTATAAATGTGAAAGTTTGTGGGTTTGGATGTTTGTTCCTCAATCACGCAAAAACTACTGAACGGATTTGGTTGAAATTTGGCACACAGATAGTAAATAGCCTAGATTAAAACATAGAATACTTTTTATCCCGATATTCCCACGGGAACGGGAACCACGCGGGTGAAACCGCGGGCAGCCGCTAGTGTATAATATAAGGATATTTAAGAGCTTATAATCAACTACACAACGTCAAATTATTATTTTGAGAAGAAAATCAGTTGTGTAACTTGTGGATCGACTCCCAAAAATAGTTTAATACTTTAAAGTATACAATTTCAAATCAATTATTATTAGTAATACCTTATGTACTAGCATTTAAATTTGGTACGACATTAGTGCTAAAGTGTTCACATACTTCTGAGGCCAAAATACCTTTGCAATTGTAAGTACTTTTTGTTATAGCTCCACCTAACCGACCAACTATAATGGATGCTAAAACAAGAGACCAGATGCGCCTTCTAGAGCCTTACAATGAAGGAGATACGCTGGAGCTGGTCTGTGAAGTTTATGGAGGCAAGTATTTACCTAAAGATAAGGTAACTTAATGTAGAAAGGATGACTAGCGACAATCACTGTATAGGGACTGGCTCTAAAGCATCATAAAACAGTGATTTCAAGTTCAATATAGAAAGGATGACTAGCGACAATCACTGTATAGGGACTGGCTCTAAAGCATCATAAAACAGTGATTTCAAGTTCAATATAGAAAGGATGACTAGCGACAATCACTGTATATTGGCTCTGTAGCATCAGGCTGCGTTCAAACGATAACGCACGACTCGCCCTCAACCCGAACTCAACTCAAACTCACCTCAACCGCAGCCCACCTTGAAATACATCGCTTACAATTTTGAGTCTTATGACACATTAATAAGCTCTTGTGTAATGTTCAGGTGAGTTTGAGGTGAGTTCGGGTTGAGTTTGAAATGAGTTCGGGTCGTGTTTGGGTTGAGTTTGAGTTGAGTTCGGGTTGAGGGCGAGGCGTGTGCAGTTGCATCAACAAAATATAGCGGAGCTTATTAATGTGTTATAAAACTCAAAATTGTAAGCGCTTTATTTCAAAGAGTGGGCTCCGGTTGAGTTGAGTTCAAGTTGAGTTTGAGTTGAGTACGGGTTGAGGGCGAGTCGTGCGTTATCGTTTCAACGCAGCCTCATAAAACAGTGATTTCAAGTTCATTGTTAGAGAGTGTGAAAGGAAAGCCGCTAGATGCGGGCAGCATAGGACTGATCATTGTGGAGATCCTTGGGGGAGGCCTAGACCCAGCGGTAAGTGTCTTGCGGCTGATATGATGATGACAATGATGAAAGGGGAGTGAAGACAAAACAATAATTATCTTTTAATACCACTATCATAGTGCTCAATAATTCAACTGCAACGATAAACAAATTTTCCTATTCAATAAAATATTAACAATTAGTAAACTATTAAACATGATATTTTAAAAATTAACAATGTACTTTCACAGGGGATCCTAGACCTCGTGTGACTTGGTACTTGGAAAACACCGTCATTGACGACTCGTTCGAGCAGAGGTCTGATGGTGTGACCACCAATACTCTCACCTTTCCCAGCGTTGGGAGACAACACCTCAACGCCCGCCTGGTCTGCCAAGCTTCAAACACCAACCTTGCACCGCCGGAGACGAAGCTGCTCATATTGGATATCAATTGTGAGATACTATATACTTCAAACCACCTTATTTACGACACACTAAACGCATATATAATCAACTTTGTCTAGGGATACTGGTGTTATTTTCATACAAACGAAGTAACTTTGAAACCATGGTTTCCTGCCAGGAATGTACTGTGCTGTGACCTGATAACGGCTATCCAGGGAGTGAATGGAGGAGATTCAGATCGCTATACACACCCAACTGATCTAACCAGCATTCTTAAAACGTAAAGAACATGTTTAAAAAAACCGCGAAAATAGCTTGAAAATGTATGGAAATCCTCAAACTGAGAACTCTGACCCATTGATCTTTTAGAATGCTGACCAAATCAGTTGGGTGTGTATAAGGATCTCAATTTCCTCCAATTACTCCCTGGATAGCCATCATCAGATCACAGCACGGTACATTCCTGGCAGAAAACCAAAGCTTCAAATTTACCTCGTTTGTATGAAAATAACACCTGTATCCCTAGACAAAGTTGATGTGTATAATATCCTTCTCAATTCTCATATTATTACGAGTTACGTGAGTATTTTTTCAGTAAACTTTAAATTGGCTTTGATAACTTTTTGAACATGACTGGAAATCTCAAAACCATTTCGAGGAATAAGCTTTCGGTACAGTGTCTACTAATTAAATTTAAAAATAAGTCTATATTTTTAAAAATATTTATAATATTCAATAAAAAGCTTTAACCTTCAAATGACCTTCATATGACGTCATTACATACAGATCCCCCAGCCATAATAAAAAAAAGAAAAAAGGGCAAAGACAATTTTGACAATGAACTTGGCATTAGGGATGGTGGAAGGTGGAAGTGAAAAAATATCGATATAGGTAATATTTCTCAGAGAAAAATGGGATAAAATGGGATGATGACTAAGTAATGGATTCTAATTTATAGGTATTGTAAAACATAAAAAATAGCAAAATAAAGCCCTACGCGAAATTTTAGCTCGATTTGACGAATTTTACGATGATTTTTAAGACTCAAAAGTTGGAAAAAAACAAAATGCTCCAGTGACAAAATAGTGTCGACTATTAGAAACCATACGTAATTACAAAAAAAAATGTTTTGGAAAAATTATTGTAAAAACATCTATCGATATATCGAGTATTTAATATCGCCCGAAAAATATCGATGAACTTATCTCGTAATTTTTTCCACATCCCTACTATTAAATGTTTGTAAATAGAAATAAAGTATGCACATATTTTCACAATGTTTATTATGTTATCCTGCAAATTTATCAGTCCACAAGCAATCGTTACAATTTCATCCATGTAGCCTACATCCAAAATAGACACAATACATACAATACATTTCGCAATTTGGGTAAATTGGGCGTGTCAGTTTTTACAAAGTTTTTCAGCTGAGTTTCCACTGGTAACCATTTTTATTATAATTTTACCACCTCAAAAATTATTGCGGCAAATTAAGAAGGTAGGTTAGAACCGTCACAACTGGATTAAATGAATAAATTAGAAGAAATATTAACTATAACTTATTTGTTTACAAACAACCATAAAGTCATTATGACAGGTAATGACACTTGGCCGTTATTTTTCTATAAGTAGATGGAGGTAGATGGCAAAGGTTTTCCTTCTTAAACTTTCATGCCACTAATGACGTCATTCCGGTTGACCATATTCGCTCGACAAATATATTTATAAAAAAATAAATACGGGACCAAATGTTAAAATATTCAAATTAGTTTCTTAAATTGGCCTAATCTGTAGAAAAAAAAATTTAAAAAAAATACCTTTTATTTTTTAACCAAAGCCAATTACCGGATACGATGATCGACTAGATCAGGTAGACGTAAATTCCTTTTATTACTTATAGTAGGTATGAACCTCTATACTAAAAAAAGTTGGGAGTTACAAGTCGTGATAAAGTTTGGCCACATGATAGAAACTGATCTGTAGGCTGTTTCTAACTAATATTGAGCTGGGCCAAGCTATCCTTACATACAGTTCCATACGGCGGCGGGTTGAATAGCGCACTTTTCCCGGCTTCATTCTAAAAACTATAACAATTCAGGTTTAGCTAATAGGTCAAATGTGGTATCATTTTCGGGTAAATCAATAACGAAGAACTTATTTCTGATATAAAAAAAAATCTATTTATTAAGCAGTTTCTGAAAAATTACACAATAACCAACATTTTTAAACTTCATTTTTATAAGTTTAGGTATTGGGACTTGTTTCAGTATTTTCAAAAAAACGACTTTATAGAAGCGTTTTTCAGGTTAATTTGTAATATGCTTTTGTTATGTTAACTATATTTTATACAATTTGCGCCTAACCCAAGTAGTTGAGGTTCATTGTTTGCGGAGACACAGCTAGTCAAAAATATGCATTTTTTCACGAAATAAAAGGGGTTTCCGTTTCGTTCGGAAGCATTTTTCAGGTTTTTTGTTTATATTTCTGTAAAGTTAATTAAATTTTCTACAATTTGAACCTAACTTGAGTAGTCTAGGTTTACTAGTTGCAAAGACACAGCTAGTCAAAGATAAGATTTTTTCAATTAATTTCAATAAAAAGCCCATTTTTAACCAGCTATGTCTCTGCAACCAATAAACCTAGACTACTCAAATTAAGCTCAAATTGTAGAAAATGTAATTAACTTTACAGAAATATAAACAAAAAACCTGAAAAATGTTTCTGAACGAAACGGAAACCTTTTTTATTTCGTGAAAAAATGCATATTTTTGACTAGCTGTATGTCCGCAAACAATGGACTTAAACTACTTGGGTTAGGCTCAAATTGTATAAAATATAGTTAACATAACAAAAGCATATTACAAATTAACCTGAAAAACGCTTCTATAAAGTCGTTTTTTTGAAAATACTGAAACAAGTCCCAATACCTAAACTAAAAAAATGAAGTTTAAAAATGTTGGTTATTGTGTAATTTTTCAGAAACTGCTTAATAAATTGATTTTTTTTATATCAGAAATAAATTCTACGTTATTGATTTATCCGAAAATGATACCACATTTGACCTATTAGCTAAACCTGATTTTTTATAGTTTTTAGAATGGATCCAGGAAAAGTGCGCTATTCAACCCGCCGCCGTATGGAACTGTATGTAAGGATAGTTTGGCCCAGCTCAATATTAGTTAGAAACAGCCTACAGATCAGTTTCTATCATGTGGCCAAACTTTATCACGACTTGTAACTCCCAACTTTTTTTTGTATAGAGGTTCATACCTACTATTAGTCTTGTTTTGATTTATCCTTATGGTGGATATAGCCCACCGAAAGTGGTACTCTCAGAGGTTTTTATTTAATTTGTTACGTGGAATCATTACTTTGCCTCGTAATCATTCGTAGACGCAAAAGTATCAAAACCGTAGCATTTTAGCTATCTACCTTTAGAAATGACTACAAGGGAATGTAATGATAGTATCTTCTAAAAATACTACACTATGATTCTTACAAAATCCACTTTTAGTTTTACTGTTATTTTATTACAGTATTAAATAAAATTCACTGCTGCGGCGCTATTGTCGGTCGTGGCACTGCCTAACCTTAATAAGTAATTAATAAGCAAAGTTTATGTTAATGAAAGAGAATCATTTATGCTTTGTTGAGCGTTGGTACTTTAGAAAAAGGGATGTGGTTTTTGCCTTAGAAATGATGGGCTTCAGTCATACCTTTGACAAAAATTCACAGATCTCGTGCTCTACACGACTTGAAAGTGCATTGAAAATGAATCTACTTATTATAGATTATTAAAATAAACATGTTTGTAATATATAAATAAGAACGCGTAATTTTTCGATCGAAAATTTAAATTGTTTTTTCAAACCAAAAAATTTTTTATAACAACTTTTCCAAAATATTTTTAAATCATCTTAAAGCCCTTTGAATTTCGCGTTTTTTGAGCTCTCATTCGTCCTCATGGCCGCACGCGAGCCACCCGCCGCGTGATATCGCACCTCACGCCGCGCAAAACTTGCGGCTAAGGGCACCTTTACAGCCTCAACCGTCACCAATATCGAAAAAAGTGTAATGACCTAAAATGTTCCTTGGTTCAATATAAAGGTGTGTTCTTTTCATATTTTTTTAATTCAGCCCCGTTCTCGAGATATCGGAAATTTTCTGTGAAAACACACGATTTTTCGGTGAAAAAAGAAGTTTTTCTCGATTTCCAAAAAAATTTTTGACTTTTCTTATTTTTTTTTTAATTTTCTTAAATTCCTTCAAAATTCCACATCTTTTGAGCCCTCATACGTTCCCGTGGCTCTAAACCTCAGGGTATCACTTTCAGCGCAAATGGGGGCAATGGGAAAAATGGGCTACTGGAGCGAACAAAAAAACATTTTCAATGTTTAAACTAGTCAAACTGCATGCGTATTTTCAAAACATGCTTTCGTTCATATAATAAACAACATTATAAAAGACTATAGAACACTGACCGAGTGCGAAAACATGGCAGAATGATTTATTCATTGAGGAAAATAATTATCGCGTTCAGAAACGCTGTTTTGTGATGGCTGCTAATAGCCTTGTGAAGAGAAAACACTTTTCAAATTAAGTATTCATTATTTTTTATATGTAATTATTTTGTTAGCGTAATGAATAATACCTTAGAATAATAACAACGGCAATATACAATTAATTATCCATCTAAAGTGCCAGATATTTATAAAGATGGATCTTTTTTTTTTTAATAATAGAGAAAAAGCTCAATACGGAAAACAAGCAAATTCTTCCCCTTCTTTTCTGTAGCTCCATTGGATATCCCATTGATGGGACAACGGAAAAAATAATTTAACCGTGGTTCCATTGATTAATTGAGCTACCAAAAATAGTTTTTAATCCACTATCGTTTTTCTATGAAATCATTATTAGAGTCGTCACAAAATAAAGTTTATTAAAAAAATAAGTTGGTATCATATAACCAAAGGATTATTAAACAAAAATTTAAATTTAAAGTACCAGGGTTATATTAATCTAGAGGAGGAACTTCTATACACACTATTTTATCTAACATGTTAGCGTCATCAACCGCTTGAAAAAAGTTACTAAAATAAATTGGCAATATTTAATTTTGATAAACATTCAACACTTATTTATGAACTTTGAAACCTGTTTAAAAAAAAAAATATGATTAAAAAAATTTTTGGGATCTCACTTACTCATCAAGTTTGTTGCAGTAAGGCCACTGACCGTCCAGATACTCAACAAGAGTAGGCAACTCTCTGCAGACAGGAGCTATGAAGTGGAGTGCAAGAGCACAGGGTCTAGACCTGACGCTCAGATCACGTGGTGGAAAGGCGGGCGGCAGATGAAGAGAAGTGCCAAGAATGTAAGTAATTTATATACCAATGTTCAATGTTTTTTATACATCCCCTGGAGGTTCGTGAGGCTTACCAGGAAAGAGCCGCAACCTTGCCAGCTATTACCAACCGCCTCTTGTGATCTCCAGCCTCTAGTGGCTTGATGGGGTCTCGGGAGGGAAGAATACATATTATGGTACTCGACCTGTAAACTAATACTATGCGCACTCAGAGGCTACCCTGGATGTGCGGAGTCTGATTTGGACAAAACCCTTAAGAATTCCCAAAATATTAACTCGTCTAAGGACTAGAACTTTTAAGATAAAAAACCGGTTTTCGATTAACTCCTTAATCGAAAACGATTAATTTACTTTCCAGATTATTCAATAGAAATTCGGTTCCATTTTAAATTAAACTTGGAGATACCTAGTACTTTGCCAAACCTTTAGAATAGGTTCATAATTAATTGATTCTTAAGATTTCTTACAAGCCTGTGTACTTACCCTTCACCGACAAGGCTCCGCCAGTGAATCAATTGTACCAAGATTTGCATAAAAATGGCAATCGAAAAAGTCAGTGCATAAGAAAAATTTTTATGGCTTAGGGGACAAGTCGTCCCCATCTAAAACTAGGACCAGGGACCAGTTGCCCCCGTTGAAATTTGATAATAGGCAAATAGGACCACATCGGTTAAGGCTTTGGGACGATTTGCACCTTTAATATTTAATAGGGGTGTATTGGTCCCATTGTGATTAGATGGCATCTAAGCTGTAAGAGCCTAAGAAACTAACGTAGTATAAATTTTTTATATATCGCTATATCCCAAACAAAGGAAGAAAGTAAATCTGAAATCTCTATTGAAAAATATTTATTTATTTAGTCCTGAGCTCAGCCGATTTCAGTGTCTTTCTAAGGCTGAATTTAAATTAAGCCTTAGAAAGACACTGAAATCGGCTGAGTTCTTCTGCAGAGACAAATCCAAAGACAGTAACTGCTTTAAGGATGGGATCATCATTAATTACTCTTCAGTGATCATCTTCCCTCACACTCTCCCTCTGTCTTAGCGACTAAACACAATGAAAAATGTTAACGCAGCATCTACAAAGCTTCTTTTAGAGTACCTACTTATTGCTTTGATCATACATTTTAATTTTACATGCATAATATGTAAGTATATGGATATAAAATCCACAAAAGTTAATTACGTGATGCATTGTGCTGCTCAGAGATATAAACCAAAGCCCCTTGACCACAAGGAATAAACAAGCTAATAAAAAAAACAAAAAAGTATTTCATGCGACTTTAATTAAAGTTTTTTCTCACTATGTTTGAAAGGTAATTCTAGTAAGTGTAAAAATAAATTTATTCATCCCGAGATTTATTTGAATAAACCGAATTGTCGTTTCCTAGTATTGAATTTTCTTTTGTAGCGAAGCGCTCATGGCGGAACTTGGCAGATTGATCTTACTCGCTCACGTTTGTTAAGCAACGATCGGTCCGGCCAGGTGTCGGATGGGTGACCGTTAAAGTGGTATTACAACTGAGCGCTTCCGTGCTTCGGAGGGCACGTTAAACTGTCGGTCCCGGCTGTTGTCAGCTGATAACAGTCGTTAAGCCAAGTTAAAGAGGCCTTACATAGGCGACTTGATAAACTCTAACACCAGAGATGGCCACTAATCCTCATCCGATAAGAAGAAGAAGAATTTTCTTTTGTTAATGTTTGAACTCTTTTGTAGCTCTATTTTTTTATTATAATTATTACGGCTAAGGCTTTTAAGGCTAAGGATATCATGTTATTTTTGTTATAGGGCTCGTATTATAGAATCAAACTCAAATCTCTGTTTGATTATAGTTAGAAAGGGATGATGCTATTCATCGCATATAGCACCATCCCTTTCTAACTGTACCTACTCAAGTAGAGATTTGAGTTTGAGTTTGATCCTATAATACGAGCCTTAGTACTTTTGGAGTGGTTTAGAAAAACACATACTATTAGTTATAAGTTCTGATTTTTTTTTTGTTATTTTATTTTACAAATCAATTAAGGGCTGATTTTTCAATGCCCAGATAAAGCTTTATTAGTTTGATAACGTATTATGCCGTCAGATTAAAAGTGATTGTCATATGTTTGTAAATCAAATTTTTTTGAATGACTTTTATGTTATTCGGATTATAATTTAACTGACAGATATCTATTATCTGAGGATTGAAAAATCAGCCCTAAAAATATTGTATCTTTGAAATAACTAAAACAGTTATGAATATTTTGAAACAATTTCCAAAATAAACCATTATCTAAGTGTGGGTGATTTTGACCCGAAATCTTCATCTTCTTCTTATCAAATGAGGATTAGTGGCCACCTCTGGTCACTGGTGTTAGAATTTATCAAGCCGTCTTGCAAGGCCTCTAACTTGGCTGAACGACTGTTATCAGATGACAACAGCCGGGACCGATGGTTTAACGTACCCACCAAAGCACGGAAGCGCTCAGTTGTACTTGCCACTTTACGGTCACCCATCCGACACCTGACCGGACCGAGCGTTGCTTAACAAACGTGATCGAGTACGATCAGTCTGTCAAGCTCCGCCACGAGCACTTGAATTAATCGACGTTCTTGACAATCTCTTTTCTACCTATTCGAGATTCTACACAATATGGATTCCACACAACTGCCATTGATCACAATATTCTCTATTCCACACAATCTTTAGTTTTACACAAACGTGTTTCTTCCTATGCGTGATTCTACACAATATGGATTCCACACAACTACCATTGATCATATTCTCTTTTCCCCACAATATTCAATTTTACACAAACGCGTTTCTTCCTATCAGCAATTTTACTCAATAATAATTACACACAGCAGCCTTTCATCACATTCGCTATTCCATACATTCGCTTGTACCTGTTTTAGTAGGTTGCTTTCTCGTTTGTTTGTTTTTTGTCATCTCGATGAGGATAATAGTCCCCTTTTTTAAATAAAATATATGCCAAATATTACATGTTTTGTGTGCCCTAAGGTTGTCGCCCAAATAGTAATATGGTCGCCCGTTCTAAATAACTAGTTACTCAATTAGTATTTTAAAGTCACCAATTTTCAATATCTGTAGTTAGCCGCGCTCGCCTCAGTCCGTCGCCCACTTAGTATAATTTCAGTAGGCTATATTCAGTATTTTTGATACCCAAAATGGGAATTTATTGTTACCCAATTATAGCGGCAACAGAAATACATCATCTGTGTCATAAAATTTCACCTGTCTAGCTATCACGGATCATGAGATATAGCCTGGTGACAGACAGACAGACAAACAGCGGAGTCTTAGTAATAGGGTCCCGTTTTTACCCTTTGGGTACGGAACCCTAAAAATTTTCAAAGGCAAATAATCTCTGGCGACGGCGACGCCGCGACGTGACTACATATATACATACATATATTTATTGTGAATTATTTTTTCACCTAAATAAATTGTCCAATTTAATGTTTTGGCTTTAGCTGTAAGTTCATATTGTGTGATAAATAAAAAAAATACAAAGATAAAAGATACACACACAAATAATAAACGATTGTATAGAATAGCATATGTGATGAAAAGCAGTTGTGTGTAATTAATATTGAGTAAAATTGCTAATAGGAAAAAACGCGTTTGTGTAAAATTAAAGATTGTGTGGAATAGAGAATGTGATCAATGGTAGTTGTGTGCAATTAATATTGTGTAGAATTGCGAATAGGAAGAAACCTTGAAGAAACGCGTTTGTGTAAAACTGAAGACTGTGTCGAATAGGGAATGTGATCAATGGCAGTTGTGCGGAATCCATATTGTGTAGTATCTCGAATAGGTAGAAAAGAGATTGTCAAGAACGTCGATTAATTCGAGCACTTCAACCCAACATAGATCTCAGTGTAACGATTTTCTACCTGGACATCGCCACGTTAAGTTTACAGAATGAAAAACTTTTCACTTTATACAAATAAACTTTCACTTAAAACAATACCACTATTACTGGTTTCTCCTTGAAACGTCAAAACTCAATTTTCACAGACTGTTTCGAATAATTTGTAACTCGAGAAAAGCGAAGTTACTAGAAATTTAGCTCTTGATTTTAATTCATTTAAACATAGACAATGTTCATTGTTACTGTAAGCTTCATTGCTATATTTTGTGGAAATCAGCTTAGATCTCAAACAGAATATCATTATGGAGCGAAGTAAATATTTATGTTAAATCACTAATGGCATTCAACAAGTACTCGTATTTTAAAGATAATTTTGCTATACTTCGTTATCAAAACAACAGATTCTGTAACTTCAAAATTTAGTTTTTATTTTATATTTAACTAGCGGCCGCCCGCGACTTCGTCTGCGTGGAAAGTTTTTTTGCTATCCCTCGGGAACAATACTTTTTTTCGGGATAAAAGGTACCCTATGTCCTTCTCTGTACCCCTGCCAACGTGTATGCAAAATTTCATGATGATCGGTTCAGTAGTTAAGACGTGAAGGAGTAACAAACAAACAAACGGACTTTCGCTTTTATATTACTAGGGGTCGCCCGCGACCGCGACATAGTAGAACCAAATAAGTAGGCCAACTCGAGCCTCGAGCGAGCGATACGGCTTAAACACGTAGGGCTGTCACATCGCTAGTTTATTCAATCGTCAGAAAATGCATAGTCAATCTCTATACAAAATATTTTTTTCCTTGTAGGGTAAGCATCAAGGAACTATAATACAAAAGTTTTTTGTATATTTTTTGTACGTAAACCAGCGGGTCTATCGACTAAAATAATGAAAATAATGTTAATTGTAATTTGACAGATGTATGTGATACATCATGGCACTTTCGTTTTGACACCAATAAAAACTTACTAAAGAAAAGTAGCAATGGATCACATCTATCTGTCAAATTACAAGGGACCCTATTTTGGAATCGTTCGGCAGGCGTCGAGCGCTCGTTTCTACTGATTTTCGTTCGACATATGACTCAAAATAATGAGATGTCGAACGAAAATCAGTAGAAACGAGCGCTCGACTGGCTTAGAGCGATTCAAAAATAGGTCCCCTGTTTACATTAAATTCATTGTTTTCAGAAACTGACTACAATGTTTTCATTGCCTTCGTCATGTGATTTGAAAACTTACAGTCGAAATAGGATTAATTAAAACGTGGCTTTACTAAATAATGTTTATTCAAATAAAATAAAATGATTACCTATGAAATTTAATTTTTTACACTATTCACTGTTTCTTACTTTTTCATTTACCTACACTTATCAAAATAATAAATCTTTAAATTCGGAAATTGAAAACATTCCATAATAGGCATTAAAAGTACTTTTTCCTGTAGGAATATATGATTTTGTAACAAAATTACCCAATTGATATAAAAAAATTCGTCTGTTTCGACAAGTACGAAATGCCTTATTATTTAAAGTTAATGTAAAATATATCCTCATTCTTACAAATTTTTTTGCAATAATATCTTTGGAAAGCATAGTATGTACTGTAGGCGGCGTGAAGCGTGCGTGAGCGCGAGGGGGATTACGTACGGCGCAGCCATGACTGTTGCACCTTTATCACCTTTAAATTTTGTCAGTGTGTGCGTGCGACGACGCATACGTACGGGCGCGCCCACATACAAACCGCGTTCGTGCGTTAATGAGTAAGATGACTTACTTATTTGGTTCTACTATGACCGCGACTTCGTCCGCGTGGAAAGGTTTTTGCTATCCCTCGGGAACAATACGTTTTTTCGGGATGAAAAGCACCCTTTGTCCTTCTCTGTACCCCTGAGAACGTGTATGCAAAATTTCATGATGATCGGTTCAGTAGTTAAGACGTGAAGGCGCAACAAACAAACAAACAAACAAACGGACTTTCGCATTTATAATATTAGTAAGGATTAGTAAGGATATTTAATGTGCAATGGGATACCTAGTGCTTGGCCATCATCTCAACTGATGTTAAGTGACGATAAGGCAGAAAGAAAGGTGGAAGCGCACTACACCCGGAATCCTCATCACTGAGGAACTGGCAATTATTCCTCTGACTGCCGGAATACATTTAAATTGTTGTTATGGCGTCAGACTAAGGTAAGATGGTGGTAGCTAGCCAGGCGGACATGAAATAAGCCCTACCAACTAAACAGAGTATAAATTGTACCCCCCTTACCCAACCAACATTTTGGCGCTAGTTTCCACCTTTCTTAACGTTTGTTTTGGTTTAATGGGTGTATAAAAGCGTCCAATAAAACTTTTGTTTGTTCAATGGTCATGACTATAACTAAATAACTCATCAAGATGAGTAACAGCAGCAAGAAGACATAATATGACTTAGGGAACGTACCCATACTACGTGACCCGTTAAGGGGGGGAGGGGGTTTTAAAATACCACGCTTGGTCACATGGCCTATGTTTTGTCACGTAGTCAATATTTTCAATGGAAATCTGGTTCTTTTTTTAAGTTGTATTCAAATATGGCACGCAGCGAAATTTTTTTTCTCTTTGATACATTTTTTCACTTGTAATTGTAGACAAAAATTAGCAAATTTTTTTTTAGATTTCTGTTGAAAATGATGTAAAACCATTATCTATGAAATACTACGTGAAAACCAGGGGGGGGTGGGGGGGGGGGGGGGTCTTGGCATATACTACGGGTGGTCACCAAGGGGGGGGAGGGGGGTCAAAAATGGTAAAATATGGGTCACGTAGTATGGGTACGTTCCCTTAGGTAGGTATAAAAGAGAAAAGCTGAACCACAGGAACACTAGGTATTGTAACTTCAAGTAACAATAAGAACCTAAGGTAATAGTAAGGTTTCTAGTAAGTCTCACTATTTCCAAGTGTTCTTAAAGAGTGCTAAGTAAATGTTTTATACCACTTAACTAAATTAGGAAACGTAATATTACTTAAGGAGGTATAAACGGTATAGTCGGAACCATCATAGCACCTGCTTTTATAAATTCAAGTATCAGAAAATACTTAAAGTAATATTATAGTTTCTTTTAACTCTTTCTACCGACAAGAGCTCTAGAAAGTAGATAGAATTTTTTTTATCACCTAAGTTGATATAAAAGTGTCAATCGCAACCTATTTACAGCTACTTAATTTAGTAATTAGAAACCCCTATATATGATAGCAATTGGTATTATGGAGTTACTTTTAGAGCCCTTAAGCTTCGTGCAGACTGAGGCGAATTCGCTCGCGCCATGTGGGACGCGAATCTACGCGATTCGCTCGCTCGCGTAGCCTCCCACACTGAGGCGAGCGAATCGCGCGCGTCATTGGACGCATTCTGTCAGACAAATCTTTGAGTCATCGATCGCCATAGAGTAATTTTTAACCATGTAAACCATTGTAATCCAGCAGGCCTACCGCCTTGCTTAAAAAGCTTTCAAATTGCTAAAGTTAAGACGTCGATCTATTCCTATCGAGTACCAAAAACTAATACCAAATGGTATTTGTTTATTGCCGTTATAAAATTCTATTCCCAACGAGTCCCAATTTTTATATATTTAAATGAAGATCAAAATCTATTCCCAACGAATACCAAAACATAACATTTGGTACAGTCACCGAAACAATTTATTTTGCGTTTTAATAATTTAATATTATGATTATCATAATACAATCCTAAACCTTCCTAAATTCACTTTATTCCGGAATTTTTACTCACGACACGAGTAGCTTAAGTGTATCACTTGCCAATTTTTTTACCTCCGAAAAATGGTGAGTTTGCTCTATTGTTTCAAAATCCAAGCGCCGTGTGCAAACAAATTTTTTTATTGATTGGTGGAATAAACGCTAAGACTAATGAAATAAGGTCTGTTTTTTTTAATATTTTTGTTCTTGCATAAATTATTATTATTTCTATTAAACTGGTCAATTCTAAGGGATATTTTTATCTAATCCTTAGTACTTTTCTGTGTGTGGTGGCGTGCGCGCAATAACTTGAAACAAAATTGAAAGTGAGTACTTATTAATTTATAATTTTATATTGATTTACTTATCTATCTATCTATCTATCTATATCAGCCTCTCGTTCATCCGTCTTCGGACATAGGCCTCCTCCAAAGCTTTCCACGATCTTCTATCTTGCGCCACCTGGAGCCAATTGCTACCAGCATGACTCCTTAGGTCATTGACCCACCTTTCAGGTGGACGACCTCTACCTCGCGTAGTTTCTCTTGGCTTCCATTCCAGTACCTTCCTGGTCCATCTCTTAGTGCTCATGCGACCAATGTGTCCTGCCCACCTCCATTTACGCCGTTGAATGGTATCCACGACATCGATGACCTTCGTGTTGCGCCTAATCCATTCATTGCGTTTGTGATCCAGCAAAGTGATTCCAAGCATTGCTCTCTCCATTGCTCGCTGTGCGACTCGAAGTTTTTCGGCAGACTTTTCGGTGAGTGTTGTCGTCTCCATACCATAGGTCATCACTGGTAGAACACATTGATTGTAGACCCTTGTTTTAAGGTGTTGCGGTATTTTCTTTGAGCCTAGAATGTACTTGTTTGCACCATATGCAGCCCAAGCATGTGTAATTCGGCGATCCACTTCAGCGGTTTGGTTCGCATTACCAAGTGTGATCACATGACCAAGGTAAATATACTGATCCACCACTTCAAAAGGCAACTGCAGGTGAGCTGCATCAGGGATGTCAGTTATGATTTTTGTCTTCGACCCATTCATTACTAGGCCTGCCCTCTGAGATTCGGTTTGCAGATGTTCAATCATTTGCTCCATGTCATTCACATTGTCTGCAAAAAGCACAATGTCATCAGCGAATCGCAGGTTGTTAAGTCGTTCCCCATCTATGTTTAGTCCTTTTCCACTCCAGTCGAGTTTCCTAAAGATACCTTCCAATGCAGCTGTAAAAAGTTTCGGAGAGATTGTGTCGCCTTGACGGACTCCTCTGCCAAGTTGGAAGAAATCTGAAAGCTTATGTAGACGCACTGAGGACTGCGCGTTTTGTTGGAGATGCCTGATGAGTTGTATGTATCGTTCGTCTATCCTGCAGTCCGCGAGAGCCTTTTCTACCGCCCAGTGTTCGATAGTGTCGAAAGCCTTTTCGTAGTCAATAAAGGCCATAATAACTGGTTGCCGATATTCATGACATTTTTCAATGATTGTCCTTATGGTTTGGATGTGGTCGTTAGTACCAAAACCAGATCTAAATCCCGCTTGCTCCCGTGGTTGGTAATCATCAAGCTTTTTTGTCAGGCGATTTACTAAGACTCTCGTAAATAGCTTGTAGAGGTGAGATAAGAGACTTATAGGACGATAGTTTTCCAGCTTTCTGATGTCGCCCTTTTTGTGTAGTAGGGTTATGATCGCATTATTCCAGGAAGATGGCACGTTGCACTCTAGAATGCATTTAGTGAACAAATGTGCTAAAAATGACCATAGTGTAACCGAGTTAATTTTCAGCATTTCTGGTATAATGTTGTCGTTTCCTGGTGCTTTCCTATTTTTCATTTGGTCAAGAGCGAGTTTTACCTCCTCAACGATGACATCGGGAATATCCTCTGAACCCACATTAGCAACCACGGGCCGAGTAGATGTGGATGTGTATAACGGGTCAGCGTTCTTGCTTTTATAAAGTTGTTCGTAAAATTCTTTGGCTACCTTTACTAGTTCATCCCTGTTTGAGACAAGTTCAGATCGCTGATTATAAAGCTGAAATATTTCCTTTTTTCCTCTGGTCAGTTCTAATTTTAGGGTCTTTTTATTTGCGTTTAACTCTAGAGCTGTTGTGATAAAGCGTTCGTTAAACTGTTGTAGGTCTTCTTTTAGTCCAAGTCTGATTTCACGCTGAAGTTCTGAGAATCTTGGGCTATCGCATTCATTTTCCGCTCTCATGCGACGGCGTTGTTCTATAAGTTGTAAGGTGCAGTTACTGATTTTATGGTTTTGTCTGACCATTGTAGAAGGTGATATCTTATCCATGGCTGATAAAATAGAGTTTTGGATATGTGTTGAGAGCTGGTCTACATTCATTTCCTGCATGTCTTCCACATTGCCTAAATTGTTATTAACCGTCTCCTCGAAAGTTGATATATTGGTTCTAATGATTTCACCCTTACTGCTGTTTGAAACGATTTTCTTCTCTACTAGTTTTTGTCTCTCTCTATTAACACTGATTTCTACTTTAGCGCGCACGAGTCGGTGGTCGCTGCCAGTCGAGAAGCTGTTAAGTACAGTAACGTCTTTGACAATGTTTTTGTTGGTACTCAATATATAGTCGTATTCACTTTTGTTGATCATGTTTGGATGCCTCCAGGTCCATTTTCGTTGTGGTTTCTTTTTAAAGAAGGTGTTCATAGCGTAGATTTTGTTCTGGTGGAGATAATTGAGAAGAACAGAACCTCTTTCGTTCCTGACGCCCAACCCAAAGTTGCCGATGCCAGATTCTTGATCGGATATCTTGCCTCCAAGACGAGCGTTGAAATCGCCCATGATAATAAGGAGCCGAGTTTTCAGTTTCTTAATTGCTTTCGTTATGTCTGCGTAAAATTCATCAACAACGTCATCACTGTAACTAGTCGTTGGTGCATAAACTTGAATGATGGACAAGGTGTACTTCTCTGAGACTCTCAATGTTATATAGGCTACTCGGTTAGATACGCTTCCTATGTCTAGTACGTAGTCCTTAAGTTTCTTGTGTACCATGAAGCCGATTCCTCCTTGCCCTCTCTCTTTGCCTTCTTTATGGTACAAGAAGTGGCCAGATTTTAATGAAATTAACCCCTCACCGTCCATTCGGGTTTCGCATAAGCCGAGGATGTCCCATTTAATTTTGTCAAGCTCGTGTTCTAATTCAACTAAGCGGTCTTCAGTCGATAATGATTGGATGTTATAGGTGGCGATATTAAATTTCTGTTTGCGGCAGTATGTCAACTCCCAGGGATTCCTTGTCGCACCCCTGCTCCGTGTCACCTGTTCACTGCTAAGATCAGGGAGTGACAGAGCGCTGGGAACTCGGGGTCGATATTTGTTTTGTACTGTCATGATTGGTTTGCTTAAAGAGGGTATTTAGCTCATAATCATCACGCCAGCCACGACGGATTTACTTATCAGTCTTTTAATATTCCTATGTTCATATACAATATGATGTGTATTTATATAATGTATTACTTAGACGAATTTTTAAAAGATAACAATTAAAGTCACGTGTTTTGTAAAGTCCAAGTAGGTACCTAATTACAAATCCCCGTTTTAGTTTATGCATTTCTTTTTTTAGAAATGTCTGATGAAGATGCTGTTACTCTGCCTCCCACAACTTCAGAAACCAACTCTATATACTATAGTTTTTTGTATACTGGTAACCACAAGTATACAAAAACTTTTTTTTTGTAAATAAGTATTTAATCGTTGATTGTATGTGATATTCTTCAATTGTTACATTTTGATGACAATAAAAAAATATAGATATGTAAGTACTTATCTAATTAAGTATCTCTGTTATTATAATAATGGACCAAACGTTTTCATACTTCATTTTAATATGTTTGAAGAGACTGATTTTTATTAAATAAACACTACTTAAAATCACATTTAAAAGAATTTTTATTACTGACTGTACCTCATAACATTTACCTTATTTTAGGATTCGTTTGTGAGTGGTTACTCGTTGGGAATAGAATTTTATAACGGCAATAAACAAATACCATTTGGTATTAGTTTTTGGTACTCGATAGGAATAGATCAAGACGTCAGTGCACTGTCCGTCCTTGTCATCGTGTAATGATATGACAAGGACGGATAGAGTATAGCTATCGATTTTGCTTTGGCTATCGCTTTGAGATAGGCGGTCTGGCTGCCGGACGGAACGGGGACGGCAGCTAGACCGCCTATCTCAAAGCGATAGCCAAAGTGATAGCAATGCTCTATCCGTTCTTGTCATATCATAACACGATGACAAGGACGGACAGTGTACCGACGTCATAAGCACATGAGTAAAGAGAAAGACCAGAGACAAAGCTTCATACAACCGCGTGAATCGGTTGCACTACTACAAGCACGCGGGGCATGTCTGCGACTGCGTGTCCACTGGCCGCTTGTCGCGTACGCGGAAAAACCGGAAAAAACCTGTTTTGACAACTGCAGCCAGTGGACAATCTCAGGGCATCATTTGTTTTGTTAGTTTCAAGTTTGAATTTCACGTTCTTAAGAAGATTTGTCGCTGGTTCTTTTCTTTACTCATGTGTCTTATGTAAGTCGCGACAGTTGACGTGATAGTAACGTGCTAGTGTTGTGAAAACAACTTAATTAAATAAAACACTATTTATGCAACTAATTTTATATTTTCAATCTCAATTGATACAATTCAATTTTTTTCTAAACCGACTTTATTTCATTGAAAAAGACAGAATGATCTTTCAATCTAAATAAAGAAAATTGTTTTATTCGATTTATATCTGATTGTATAGTAGTCAAATGAACAGATAGTCAAAATTTTTTTTAATCAATGGAATATTGTAATTTGTATCACTAATATTACGATGCTTCTGAAAAATATGTTGAATCCCATTTATTTGAATCTAAACCTTATTTAGATATAATTTAAAGTTTTAAATACCTTAGTTAGAATATTGCATTACGTTACGATACACATTACAATACACCACAGAACATTATTGAATATCAAAATGTTATTAGTGTTAAAATCGATGGCTGAATCGTAGTTCCATTTTTCACCAAGATGCTTTGCATCGCAACTACGGAGCGAACGGAGGTCGAAGTTTCAATGCATACGCAACGGGATCCGGATGGGACGGGCAGGCACGGGGTGGTGACGTACCGCCAACCGACGGGGTATTTTCCGTCCCGTGCGTGCCACGTCCGGGCCCTGTCACTCCTGCCTCCGCTACGTACGCATGCTCCTATACATTTTGTATATGAAACGATGTCCAGTTACCTATACAAATATCTTAAGAAGTTGCAACGCTCTGACGTTTGGAACGGGAAAGTTGTGTAAATCGAACGTCAAGCTCTAATGTTTGGAACGCGCCGTTAGATCTTTGGTTGCACTTTGGAACGCAACCCTATCGCGCGATTCGCGGGCGATTCGCGTTTTTGCTGCAACTCGTGCGACTATTCGCGCCAATGTGAACACGTCCTTACAAGTTAGCTGACGCAATCGGCGCGAGCGAATCTGGCGCGATTCGCTCGCCTCAGTCTGTACGAAGCTTTATTGTTACAGCGGGGTTCAAATTTACTTTTATGCTATTCTAAGCAATATTAACATGCAATTTAACCATTGTAACTCTTATTTTCACTTGATATCATAAAACATATAAAATATTACTTTTATAGATGTATAATGTCTCTAACCTCTAAATGTTATCTTTTCTGATCTGATTACATGCAAATTACAGTGATACCTATAAGTAGTCAGAATTTTGTGATTTTTGCCATGAGTTCGTGGATAAAACGAAAGTGTCATTGTCAGTCAGTCAGTTAACAGAAACGTAACCCTAAAATACCACTACCTTTACATCCAAGTTGAACCATAGTAAAACCAAACACCTTAAACTTGTACTCTTATTACCTTTAAAACCCTGTTCTGGTATTACAAGTGCAACAATAGTTCTAATTACAGGCCATCTAGCACTTTTTGTTCATTAACAGTAATAATAGGAACCTAGGGTAATAAGGAATAGACGCCATGCTAAATCAAACATAACTTAAAAATAATTCAGAAATAAAACTAGTTTAAAACCCATTTTTGTATAATTTTCTCATTTTAAAACACAATATTATTACTACAATACACAATAACTGTAAAAGACAGAGCCAATATCCTGTTTTTATATAAATGTATATTGTGTGTATGCCCCGCGTGATAAAATAAAAATTATTTTTAATTCAAATATCACTTATTTTCAAGGCCCTTCAAAATTGAGATGCAAAACATATATTATACTCTCAATAAAGTAGCCCTCGCAATAAACGTTAGCCATATGATGAAGAAATCAAACTTGACTGATAAAGTTATTGACAATCTTAATTACACTTCCTCAGTTGGCCATCAATTTTTACAAGATATCACACATCACACATCACCAGTAACACTTTAAGAACTAAAATAATGAAAACTAATAGAAGAAGAAAACGCGCTACAGCTCTGAGTTGCGAATCAGCACTGATCAAGATACATAAAGTAACTCCAAGAAAAAAATGACCCAAAAAAAGAACTAATATATTACTATAAAAGTTATACCAGCAGACTTTAGAACTTGTGTACCACCTATAGTTTTTATTATAACCACAATACAGACTTTAAAGTGCTTGAGGTAGCAATATTTATATTATACCACCATTATAGATACGAAAAATTGTTTGCCATTAACGCCACTCTATAACTGTAATGTAACTCTCAGTGTTAAAAGAGTGAGCATTATAACCATTCTATTACTTATAGCGCTATAAGACGTGGGCCCAAATAAGAGGTTGTAAAGAGAAAATTTGTAATTAAGGCTTATTTTTGAGGAGTTGTCAGCCGCTCCCTTTATAAATCCCTGACGCTAAGGCTTATTTTTATGGAGTAGTCAACCGCTCCTATTTACAAAAAAAATAGTTAAGAAATCAATTAAGATTGCCGTTAGTAGAGAGCAACAAGTTAAGAGATATAGTTACCTCCTAAGTAATTGGTACGTTCGTACGTAGGTATTAAGAGTTTAAGAGTTAATAGTAATAAAGTTAGGTATCTTTCATAGTCGGTAAATAAGTTTACCAAAGTAAATTGGTGTTTAATGATATTTTCAGATGATGTAAAAATAAAAACGAAACAAAAATTAAGACTGAAAGTATCCGAATTCAGTCTATAAGTAAGATGGATTGACTAACTTATCTAGAGAAGAGGTAAAAAAAAATATTTACAATCTTTAGTACATAGTATAGTTTAGTACATTTATTTAAGTTTTAAAGTCTTTTACATGCCATTTACTTCGTGATCCCCTGGGGTCTTCGAGCAGGTAGACAAGTGGAGAAAGCTTTTGTATTACTTTGCATTTTACATATTTAGGTGCTAGTTTGGCACTGAAATATGCTCCCGCATTACTTAGAGGATACTTTTTTTCGCCACACTGTATCCCCAACATTAAATTCTTTAATGGATCGTTTTGCGTTATAGCGTTCCGCATTCTTCATGTGGGCTACGTGAAGAGCTACTTGGACTCTGTCGTAAACCGATGATAAGAGACCGATGTTGTTGGCGTATGCGTCGCGAGGTAAGAAAATCATTTCTTCAAGGTTGTAACCCTCAACGTAAATAGATCCGCACGTAATTAATTCACGACCATAAACCAGAAATGACGGTGTAAAGCCAGTTACTGCATTAACTGAATTGTTCATTGCAGATTGGATTTTGGGCAAGTGTAAATCCCAAGATCTATGGTCATCACCCACGAGGGAAGCTAAAGCGGCAATGATTGTTTTGTTATACCGTTCCGTGGTGTTTACTTGAGGGCAGTAATGTGGAGTAAAGGATATGTTTGGTACTTTATGTCGTTGGAGGAACCCATGAAATTCATGAGATTGGAATTGAGGACCGTTGTCCATAATAATCGTTTGCGGAACTCCGTGGACTAAGAAGACGAAATTCTCCAAATTACTGATGATGTTTGAAGAGGTAGCCCGTTTTAGGGGGAAAGTGAGAGTATACTTAGTAAATAAGCAATTTACCACCAAGATATATTGATTACGACGTCTACTCATGGGTAACGCCCCGATTAAGTCTAAGGAGATGCATTGGAAGGGCCTCGAGCAGATTTTCGGCTTACCCATAGGACCGTAAGGTGAGTGATTAGCGTGTTTATAAGCTAAACAAGTTTCGCACTTAGTAATGAAGTTTGCGATATCTTTGAACATACCAGACCAATAATGCGTTAAAGACAGTTTTTTATAAGTTTTAAATATGCCTAAGTGAGGGTCAGTTGCTGAGCCATGCGCGTTGTTAATTAATAGTCTTCTTTCTGACGGAGGTGGGACTTCTTTCCATATAAAATCATCCATGAGTGCGTGCGGAGTATACGTGCAGCGGAATAGTTTATTGTCTCTTATAGTGTAATTTGGGAAGCTATCGGGATTGTTTTGACAATCTAGGAGAAGTTTGTTGTAGCGTTCTATTTCCAAAGGGGAGATGACGTCCTCGGAAATTGGGGAGACTTTATGGGCTAGTAGAGGATCATCGTTTTTAGAACGAGACAATAGATCAGGTACAATATTTTCTTTTCCTTTTTTGTGTTTCAGGATGAAGTTAAACGTAGAAAGTCGAAGTGACCAGCGTGCTAATCTACCTGAAGGGTTGCTCAAGTTAAGGAACCATTTAAGTGCGGCATGGTCAGTATAAACCGTAAAAGTTTTACCATTATCTAGGTAACAACGCCAATGTTCTAACGCGGTAATGACGGCTAACGTTTCGCGCTCAGTAGTTGAGTAGTTTCTTTCATTTTTATTTAAAGATTTACTCATATATGCTATCACTACTTCTTTGTCATCTCGAGTTTGAGTGAGCATGGCACCGATGCCGAAGTTAGATGCGTCACAATGCACGGAAAAAGGTTGTTCAAAGTCAGGGCAAGCAAGGATAGGCGTTGTGATAAGACATTCCTTAAGTTTAAGAAAAGAATTATTTGCTTCAGGATTCCAAGCAAATTTGGGAGCATTCTTCCCAGAAGACGTTAGTTTGTTAAGAGGAGCTGCGATAGTACTAAAGTTTGGGATGAATCTTCTGAACCAACTACAGGTACCAATAAATTTTCTAAGTTCTTTTCGAGAAGTAGGTGTAGGGAAGTCTATGATGGCTTTGATCTTAGATGGATCGGTTCGTAGACCATTCTCGTCAACGATATAACCCAAATATTTTAGTTCACTTTTAAAAAACTGGCTTTTTTCAAAGTTAATTGTAAGTTTAGCGAGAGTTAGTTTTTCTAGAACTTTTATTAGTAAAGAGATATGTTGTTCAAAGGTATCGCTAATAATTATTATGTCATCTAGATAACAAAAGACCTTATTGTCAAATTCTGGGGTTAGTAATTTGTCCATAAGTCTTTGCTGTGTAGCGGGTGGATTAGTCAGACCGAAGGGCATGACGACGAATCTGTACATACCTCTACCGGGGACATAGAATGCGGTTTTATCGCGGTCATCTGGATGTAAGGGAATTTCCCAGAAAGCTTTGGCAATGTCTATACTAGACAAATACTTAGCGTTCTTTAAATGATCTAATATTTCATTAACAAAAGGGAGGCTGTAAGCGTCTTTGCGAGTAACCGCGTTTAGTTTTCTACTATCGACACAAAAACGCCATTCGCCGTTCTTTTTAGGGGTAATAAGGACTGGTGAGAGCCAAGGGCTTTCACATTTTTCGATTACCTTCCACTCAAGCATTTTATCGACTTCGTTAATAAGCGCTTTTTGTTTTTCAGGGGAAAGGCGGTAACAACGTTGTTTTATGGGCAAGGTGTCACCGGTGTCGATGCGGTGGCATATGAGATCAGTACGACCAAGTTCGCCCTTCTTCTCAAAAGAAATGTCTTTAAACCGGGAAATTATATTGTCCGCAATAAGTTTTTGTTCTTGATTAAGATTGTTATAAGCTAAGATATGTTTTTCAATTACGTTAGTATTGAGAGCAGTTTGCTTAAGAGAAAAAGCTGGGGATAGGAATTTAGGTATTAAATTAAACTTTCTCCAAAAGTCAACACCGAGAATTAACGATGGGAAAATATCAGGAAAAACATAAGCTTTAATGAATTTGGTTTGTTTTTGAAAGGTTACCGGTAGATTGATAAACCCAATCGATTTGATTGAATGTTTACTTGCAGTACTAACTGAAATAAAATCTGACTTGGATAAGGTAAAACCAAGTTTTAGAATTTTTAGATGAGAATTATTTCCTAGAATTGTAATTGAGCTACCGCTATCAAGTAAACCAGTAAACTCAACATTAGCAATAGAAACAGTTATAAAAGGCCGATTAAAATCTCTTTCGTTATCGTAATATACCGAAGAGGTTTTATAGTTTTGGAAGAAGTTTGCAATAAATTTAAGCCAATTCTGCCAGTCGTCGACGTCAAAGTTTTTATTTACTTTATCCAAGTCCTTGTTTAGTTTTTTGAAGAAGAAGGGGAAGGTTTTTGAGTGTTATTGTTACAGTTAGGACAGTCAGTTGTTTTAAAATCTTTAAGGCCACATTTAAAGCAAATTAAAAATCTTGGTTTGCGACAAGTATGTAAAGTATGTCCATTAATCCGGCAACGAACGCAAAATAAATTAGATTGAAATTTAGGGGTTATTGCGTTAGTGGCAGGATTTTTGTTGTAGGACCCAGAATTGAATGATGTTTTAGGGTTATAAAACTTGGGGGGTGCATTAGAAGTTGTGGGCAAGTTAGTTTTAGGTTTATATGATAACTCTGGGATTAATGATTCTGATTCGGTAGGTTCTTTGAAATTTCTGTTTCTATCCATATATTTTTCGTAGTTCTGGCAAGCAGAAATAAGAGAATCAATAGTATTTACTTCCTTTAGAGCCACAAATACAGAATAACACGGTCTAATATTTCGTAATAGAATTTGGAGTTTTTCTTCCTCAGGAAGTTTTTTTGTTAATCGTGAAAACATTTCGAACATTATAGATATGTAAATGATAATAGTTTCAGATTTACCCTGTGTCCTATGTTTAATTGCTGTAAGTAATTTGTAGTCGTAGTCAAAGTCGCTAAAGTCTTTTATGAGTAAATCAGATAATTGTTCCCATGTTATGTCAGGGTTACGTTCCTTTTGGAACCGAAACCAATATAAAGCTTGGTCAGTAAAAATGTCGTATGCCGTAGTAAGTAATGTTTGTTTATCTAGATTTCTAGATATACAAAATTCTTCAATTCTAAGTAAAAAGGATCTGGGGCAGGATTTTCCATTAAAAGTAATTTTTTTAAGGTCTTGCAGAAAATTTGTGTTAATTAATTGAAGAGGGTGCGGTAAGTTGATATTATGACACGCACTAGAATTAGTGGGTACGTTAGAGTTAGCAAGTATGTTAGAGTGAGTAGGTACGTTAAATGTTTCCGAAGTATTGGACCTTGATACCACCCTTAAATTTTCAAATGATTTATCTATTAAAGAAAATTGGGTTTTTAAATCATTTAGTTGGTTCGCTAAGGACGGATCCGTTTGGATATCAATTCTTTCAATTCTATAGAATAAATGATTAATAAAGGATTCTATTTTTTTAAGGTATTTAGTATTTCCCGCTTCTAATTCTGCGATTTTTGGAGTTATATAAGTGATTGTATTTTTTATCTGTTCGAGATCCTCGGCAATGGGCAAAACAGAATCTAGTATCTCAGTCGAAGGGATTTTCAGGGCTAAGGGAGTTATTTGATTTTTTAGTTCTAATAAAGTTTCGCTAGGAATTGCTAGCCTAATCTTAACTTCGTATTCTAGTTCTGCCTTATTAAGTAAATTAAAGTAAATAGGACGTGCCATTTTGTTTTAAGAAATAAAAAGGCGAAATTAAACTGGAATTAAAGTAAAATAAAATTTTGAAGTAAAGTTAAATTCCAAAGGTCGCCCAATCAAAATGAATGGATGAGGTGTTAGATAGATGAGTGGTAGTTGGTAGTGAGTGTAGTGGTTCGACACCTCTTAGTCGGACTCTAGATCCTCGAAGCGTCTGGTCGAATGTTTGTCATTCCAGGATATTCTCCTAGAAGACAAGTTGTGTGGTATTCTCAGGTACAAGAATAACTATATAATTATTTAAAATAATTATACAGTTTAAACTCCTGTGCCCAAGTATACTGTGCTACTATCCAAAGGACAGCGTGATCGTATTAGTGTCTGTTTATGCGTGTAACGATTTGATTGGTGTCCTGTATAGTAGGGTATAGTGTATTTAAATGTTTCTAGCTACAGGATGAAGTGCACTACCAAGGAGTTGCCTCGGCCAAGTGCTGCGAGTGAAGTATGAAGTTTGCCCTAAAGTACGCCTAAAGATAACTATCTACCTTGGGTAAGGTTGTTTTAGAATTTGGAAAAGTGGGTAATTTCCGTTGGGCGCCAAAACTGTCGCGTTACGGAAGGTAACGGAGCAAAATTTGGAAGAAAGCTAAATAAAAAAATGAAGTTGAAGTTCAAGAGTTTATTAATGACACGTCCTAGCACAGAAATTTGGATAATTTAAAAACTAGGTAGGACTAACAAAGTATGACTAGGGTGGGACGTAGACGGGAACAGGACAGGCACGCAGAGACGTGGATCCAGGTAGCAGGGGTAGCAGGAAGCAGGCACGAAGCAGGCAGGCAGATATGGAGTCCCGACGGAACACAGGAGGGCACGTGGTTCAGCACGGACGTGGTTCAGCGTGACGGCGCAGGGGTGGCACGCAGTCAGACCCCCCGACGTAGCACCGTAGCGTAGTCCCAGCGGGACGCGCTGATGAGCCCGGGCGCGTGTCCGTGTAGACCGACGTCGATGGTGGCGCGGATAGTGCAAGGGCCCAGGGGCGAGCTCCCTCTGCAGGTCAGGCGGAAAGGTGCACGACGTCCAGGTGGGTCGAGGACACGTCCGGGATTTATTGACGCTGTTCGTGCCGAAGGTCGAAGGTCGAGGACCGTGCCCCGAAGAAGCCGCTATTTACAATTATAGAATAATAGGACGTATATTTTTTTTACAGTTATAGCACGGCAGCTATAATAAAAATAACAACTGGACAAGCTCGTGGAAAGACTGACTCACCTGAGCTGCCGACCGCGCTTTTATACCGTCGGTATTTATTTTTTTAAAATTCTACTCTACATTCAAATATGAGAACACAGAACAATATTGTACAAAGGTTCTTATCTATAGCTAGGCTGAAGACAAGCTGGAAATCTATGGCTTTGACATTGAATTAAAAAATTAGCGCGTTGCTATGGCAATTATAGTGACAGACATATGTTTACAAATAAATAATTTTCTCAGCAAAGAATAAAAATTGTGTTAAATACGATTCCAACCGACATAAGAATACAAAATGCAAAATACAAAATGCATGGGAAAAATCTCACGGCCCTATAATGGGCCGTTCCTATGATACAAGCCCTTTAAGGTACATATTCTTCCTCACACCGTTTCTTAGCTTTATTTACACTAGATTACCTATTTATCTTATTTATACATATGGTTTTATAGTTTCCTTCAGTTTACGTTCCTGGGAACGTTTGCAAAGGACCTCCTAAAAGTAATAACATTACATTTCTCCCATGGCCCCTGAAAAATTTTCGACTTAGAGAAAATTTCTTTGAAGGTTAAAAGATGTGGTATACCAACTCTCACTTCCATTACAGTCTGTCATACCTTACATACAATCTCGCAAGCTCAGCTCAATCAGAATGTCATATCCTCAAGCACTCAGTTCAACCAATGGTGGAGTAAGGTTCACATTCAATGACGCGAACTCCAGAGAAGGTAACCTAATACTTGACTTTAGGGCTTATTTATAAGGAGTTGTCATCCGCTCCTCTATGACTATAGGCTTATTTTTAAGGAGTTGTCAGCCGCTCCCCTATGACTATAAGGCTTATTTATAAGGAGTTGTCAGCCGCTCCATTAAAAGTGACACTAAGGCTTATTTTTATGGAGTAGTCAACCGCTCCTAAGTTTAACATAAAAAACATACATATGGTTTTATAGTTTCCTTCAGTTTACGTTCCTGGGAACGTTTGCAAAGGACCTCCTAAAAGTAATAACATTACATTTCTCCCATGGCCCCTGAAAAATTTTCGACTTAGAGAAAATTTCTTTGAAGGTTATAGGATACGATCTCTACTTTCGTAAAATCTCTCATATACAATCACGCAACACTCCGTCCGTTCAGTGGGTGGAGTAAGGTTCACCTTCAATGACGCAAACTCCTGAGAACGTTTGCTAAAACAATTGCTAAAACCTTTGTATAACTCTTGCTTGCCAAAATCACTTTTAAATAACTATTTTAACACCAATTCCTACGTTTTACACGGGTGGGCGAACCACTAGACTACAGAGGTGGTTAACATTTAGAAATTCATACATTCCTAGCGGCCACCCGCGACTTCGTCTGCGTGGAAAGTTTTTTGCTATCCCTCGGGAACAATCCTTTTTTTCAGGATGAAAGGTACCTTATGTCCTTCTCTGTACCCCTGACAAAGTGTATGCAAAATTAAATGATGATCGGTTTAGTAGTTATGACGTGAAGGTGTAACAAACAAACAAACAAACGGACTTTCGCATTTATAATATTACTACCTTCCGCCCGCGACTTCGTCTGCGTGGAAAGGTTTTTTTTGCTATCCCTCGGGAACAATACTTTTTTTCGGGATGAAAAGTACCCTATGTCCTTCTCTGTACCCCTGACAACGTGTATGCAAAATTTCATGATGATCGGTTCAGTAGTTAAGACGTGAAGGCGTAACAAACAAACAAATAAACAAACAAACAAACGGACTTTCACATTTATAATATTAGTAAGGATAAGGATATTAGTAAGGATAAGGAAGTAAGAATAAAAATAGTAAGGATTATTTTGTTTTAATAATCAGCTTTTGCAATATTTAAAACCTTTCGACGGCCATCGCCAAGTGCCTACTTATCAAATAGCCAATTTCATATTCCGACTTCCCAATTAATTACAATCCTTTGTTCGCGACTTCGTCTACGTGGAACACGACATCCCGTGTGTCTACGTCAAATAATATAATTCTATGATTGATTTGAGCTTTTATATTATGAGGTCATAACAAATTTGGTAACGATCGCGTAAGTGGCTGACTCTGGGTTCACAGGATGGAGAGGCACTCTCTGATGCTCAATATATCAGTCTGTTTGCGTGAAGTGGTTGCGTTCTTTTTATATGCAGGGTGAAAAATGTGTTATCGTTACCAGAAAAAAAAACGATAAGGTAAATGGCTCACAATAGTACAGCAAGTAAGTACTAGTTGTACTTATGTCAACTGTGTAAGGACTGACCAAAATTCGGTTGCGTTTCGTAGGTATAAGCGATTAACTTTTTGTTTTTTTGTAATGTATAAACTCAAAAAGTACTGATCCGATTTCGAAATTTTTTTCACCTATAGAAAGCTACATTATCAGCGAGTAACCTGGGCTATAATTTATTTTCAAAAAAATTATAGCCTTTTTTTCAGCCTGCATATAAAAAGAACGCAACCACTTCACGCAAACAGACTTACATATTTAGCATCAGAGAGTGCCTCACCATCCTATAAACCCAGAGTCAGCCACTTACGCGATCGTTACCAAATTTGTTATGGCCTCCTAGTCTATTTGTGATAATGAGTACCAGATCAGATACCAGTGAGTCAATCAGGAATAATGTTTAAAGAAATTCTAATGTGCTCACAGTTCACGCCCGTAGTACTTGTATGTTCACCGACGCGTTTGCATGCGGTAGATCTGTGAAATCATTTTTTTAACGAAACATTTGTAAATATGCCTAGAGTGCACTTTGGTGTGACGACAATTTCACAGTTACCTGCAAAACAGTACTGAATAGGGCACAACTATCTCGCTATAATTTTCAGCCAGCCTAGCCTTGATTCGCTGCCGCATACAGATGCGTTGGTGTACTACGTTACGGGCGTTATTTCTAGTAAGTACTTCTTGTTTTCTTTTCGGAAATAAAGAAAAATTTTTTGTTAAAAAATATGCACAAGTTTTTTAACATCGTATACTTAAATTCTTAGAAGAAGAATGTGTTTCGATCTCAACTAGGCCACATGCGACCTTGTAGTCGTCACCTAAACGTGTTTTAAGATAATAATGCTGCCGTCGTATCAGAGAACACAGTAACTTTGAAAAAGTCGTTTCGAGAAAAACGCGCGAAAAGTTTTTTGGAAACTATGTTCGATTGTGACAAATTTATGAAAGTTAGCAAACTAACTAGAATGTAGAGTGATTAAAAATAACGTTGCGCTAAAATGTATATTTTTATTTTTTATGTATCTTTATGATATTTCGTGTTAAATGCATAACTGTGTTCTTGTTGGTAAAAAGAAATAAGAAAAATTAGTTGTACTAGACTAAATGACAGTAACTGACATAGTTACTGTGTACTAGCTAAGATTTACTAAATACTGTGATTAAGTTAAGTAAAGAAGCTGCTAAATTCTTTACTTCATCACAGTAACTGTTAATATACTGTTTTTTAATCTAATTTACTTAACAAAATTTAGTTGACTGTGAATCTAGTAAGTCAAGTTGCTGTATTTTAAGTTAAAACGATAAAAGCTAGCGATGGTTGTGTCTGATCCAGTATTTTACAATACTGTGTTATAGACTAAACTTTGCAAGTTTTTGTACTAAAAAGGATATAATTTTCTTTAGAAAAATGAATTGAAAAAACATGAATATGGTCCAGGTAAATAAAACAAATAATTACTAATTATATTTTACTGGTAAAACAGCTAAACTAAACAAATCAGTCTCAAATCAAATGCCTTTCTAGGCTTTTACATTAAATAATAATCTTTTAAAAGTCTTATACAATACAAATAAATATACTAGAAAAAATACGACTCGCACCAGATCATGTTTTCGGACGGGAGTCGTGTTTTTTCTAGTATATTTATTTGTATTGTATAAATCGCATTGTGAATGCTAAAATCTCAAAATTAAAAAATTCTAAAAGTCTTTTTAATCACTATTTGGAAAATGTTGTCCCTACAAAAAAATAAAAAATTAGCAAACTTCTAACAAATTATAATAATATCTAGTTAAAACTTTTACTTATTAAAAACATGAGATCAATCAACCATAATATTTTAAAATAATTATAAAAACAGTAACTTAAGGCTCCGGCGAACGGTGAGCTTCCCATACAAACGTAATACCAAAATGATTTTCAATTTGAGCACAATTTACTATTCTTGTGATATTATTTGGAATAATATGGTATTTGTCTAGGTTTCTATTAAATAAAAATTCCAAAATACTAACCCAATTCAAAATAAATGCCAATTACATTTATACATACAAAATTGTAAATCGCATACATTTTTATTTGTATTTGTATTTATATTATGTTTAGTATTTTGGATTTTTTATTTAATAGAAACCTAGACAAATACAAGACAGTATTTGTCTAGGTTTCTATTAAATAAAAATTCCAAAATACTAACCCAATTCAAAATAAATGCCAATTACATTTATACATACAAAATTGTAAATCGCATACATTTTTATTTGTATTTGTATTTATATTATGTTTAGTATTTTGGATTTTTTATTTAATAGAAACCTAGACAAATACTGTCTTAATATGAATAATATCACAAGAGTTAATTATGCGCAAATTGCAAATCATTTTGGTATTACGTTTGTATGGGAAGCTCACCGTTCGAATATGTTTGTAAATTACGCAAAATCTCTTATTTGGTAGCTCAACCTTTTTTACTTTACGACCTTTTAAAACTGATATTGTTCGTACAAACTAACTTTACTTTTTTACGTGATGGTATTAAAATTATTTAGTTTTATGCCCCCCTAGCATGACCACCGTCCTTCGGCTGGAGTGAGCTATCACTCAAGAGATCTTGCATTATTAACATATTAAATAAGGCTTTCGAAAAACAACAAATAAATGTTTACATAAACTCAATAAAAGATCAAATACAAAATTATATAAAATTTCACATTATTATGTAATCCTATTCACAGCCATCTTCAATTTCTGTACACAGATCCAGAGCCATATCATTTGTGGGTAATTCTCTCCAAAATATAAGGCGACTAGAAGGCATGAGTGGTCCCAATTTACCAATAATAGCATTTTTTCGTTGTGTGGTAATTCCTCGCGGGGAAGATTTTAAAACAGGACATGGAATACCATTTTTTTCACACTTCGCTTTTAAAAACTCAAATTTAGTATCCCTTATACTTAGTTAAAACCCAGTAAATATTGTTTCCGCGCTCGAAAGGTCTAGGTAAAAAAACAGTAAGTAGTTAAATACTGTTATTTTGTTAAGGAACTTAAATAATCGATTGCCAGCATAATTCTCTTATAACACAGTATCTTAGATACTGTATTGTTGCTAGGTGATATATTATAATCTTGAAATCTTGAGCTAATCTATAACACAGTATTTAGAAAAAATGCTGTGTTTTATACTAGCAAGAACGTTTTACTGTGTTCTTATCTAAAGTGTATTTCTTACGGTATTTATTGTTTGTTACCATTATCACAGTAACCTCTTACTTACTGTTTTCAAATTATGTAATACCTACATGCTGTGTTTTATTTTAATAATTGGTGTTAGTTCGTAAAAGTTACTGTGTTTTTAGTAACCGTATCTCTGGAACCATAAGTGCTAAAAATAAAACAAAAATTTTGCCGGGTAGAGCTCTTGCTCATTATTATAGTAATACAATAAAAGTGAAAACACAGTAAGTAAAGATACTGTGTTCTCTGATACGACGGCAGAATGTAATGTCTAATACAAAACTACAACTACGTCTAGAATTAACATTCTAAAAGAGACCAAAAGTCTCCAATGCAAGCTATTTTAATTCACCGCACGTACAAATATAAACAGACCAGACGCCTACATTACTATTGACAGCATAAAAATATAAAAACAAACTACCTGCGGCTGTGTATTGCTCAGCCATAATGATAGATCGGTTTTCAAACAAACGTGTATTGATTTCTTAATTAATCCCATGATTTGAACGATGAGCTTGAGATTTATCATGTTGGGTTGAGTTGAGAGGGAGTGACATGGGTAAGCATTTTCTGGATTCCCGCAGGAATGTCGTTTTGATTATTTAGTTGGTTTCGATGGGTCTAAATAACTGATCATTGATATAGTTACAGTTTTTGTAGTGACGGAGTTATTAATATTAGAACACTTTATTGCACACAAGACAAACACAGAGAATAACTTAATAAACAAAGAGAAAGAACACAAAAATAGTAAAAGAAAGAGATACTTCTATTATATCTAATGCTATGTAACATGACATGTCGTATTTTAAAAATTATGCATTATTTTGCAAGAATAACAAAAGTTTGAAAATGTATCCTATTTTTTACACGCCTGCCCAAAAAAGGAGTGTATATGTGTTCAGGGTTCATGTATGTTTGTGGGTATGTGAGTTTCTTTATTCCACCATAACTTCTAAAATGGCTTAACGGGTTTAGATGTATGGGGTATCGTTAGAATCCTTACATCATTCCGAGTGACACTGGCTATATTTTTTTTAAAGGCGACTATACGACGCCACTTTTAAATGAGAAAAAAAATGGTTTTCTCAATCATTACAATATGGGCATCAAATGAAAGGCCTTAATGAGCACATTCCAAAACTATATAATTTGTCACTAAAATGTGTAAAATAAAAATAAATAAATTAAAAACCCGACTGCCCTGTTTTGTGGAACAATTTTAATCGAAGTGGTCCCCCGACTGCAATGACACTTGTTTTAACTTTTGAGTTCGTTTTTGAAAGGGCAGTCGTGTTTTTAAGATTTTTTAAATTTATTTATTTTTATGTTCTATTATTTTTATAAGAGGTTTAAAAGTGACAGTACGCGTCGTTGATTGTTTTTATTTTAACAAAGCAGCATAAATAGAAAATTATATCAGTTTGCTTATAATAAATGATTATAATAAATGATTATAAGAGTTTCTTTAAGAAGTTATTGTTAAAAACATTTTTCCAATTTATAAGAAACTTGAAAGTGACTTAGGACCAAAAAAAACTATTAATCGTCACGCTTGTCAACACCAAGATGGTGGATAAAAATAATTTATTATATCAGCAATGATTTGCCTAATTTTGATCTCGGTATCCTTGGCAGTAGTGACAAAGGCATTGAATAATGAGTGGGACAAAGAATCTATTGTTCCTTTGACATTCTCCTAACGTCGTCTGGACAGAATTGTGTTATAATTAACATGATACATTGAAGCAAATATTATGGAGTAGGAAAATCCTTATCTATATACAATGTGTTACAAAAATTCCCTAAAGCCAAATATGGTAGACAGAATACCAAGCATACAACCCCGGAAAATTACAATAAACCCTAAAAACCGCCAGTTTTTTTTCATATAAAAATTTAGAACGAAAATATCAAAATTTATGAAAAATCTGTCTTTCTTTCGCGATTTCAGAATTGGTCCCATAATAAAAGTTGTTCAGTTTGATGGTCAGAAAAAAAGTTTTCCCATTTTTTGGTTCATTCATTAATAGGCTGTATAAAATTCAAAGTCATGACTTACTGATATTTGTAAAACACCAACAAACTTGCAGGAGTAGATTACTATCATCATAAACAACAACGTTTATTCTACGACTTTTTCGAAAACAGACAAAAAAATTCATACAAATGTCCGAACAGGTGATCGAATAAAATATAAAAAATGTAAATATAAATAAATAATAAATGGGTAGGGGATGATAAATTAAGTATTTAATTAAAAATTACCGCATTGAAATCGCTTGATCCGTTTAGGCACTACGAATATGTACAGACTGACAGATAGACAGGCTTCAAACTTATTACACCCCTCTTTGCGCTGAGTCGGGGGTTAAAAATGAAACAACTGATCGAAAACATCTTTGTTTAGCATCGCTAGGAGTTGCTACAGAACATTAGCCTGAAATTGCCTATAATTAAGACTATTGTGTGTGTGCACGAAAATCCGCCATTTGTTCCAAACGGCTATTCTGTTTACCTACTTAATATTTTGTGATGTAGGTAATCACTGTAATGACTCGGTTAAGTTAAATAAGTAAGTAAGTATTTCAGCCTCAATTTTCGAAGGTAACCTTGACGTGTGTTGACAGGTATCGAGAGCTTAGCCAATATCGTTAGAGGATACCCGTGTATATCCGATAACCCAAACGGTGCCATTCAGTTCAATGATATGGTGTCACCTTATCTATGACAATTTGGCATTTACAAGGAGACGACGTGAAATTTAATACATGACACGTGTGCCTATCGGCGTATATTCGGACCTTTGCGGAGAAACAGGGTTAGAGAATTTGCTGGTGTGCGTGTGTGCTGTGTTCAAACACTTTTGTCAATTGTTTTTTTTTATTTCGTGAACTACTTAATTAACTAAATGAATGAATGAAAGAATGAATGAAATGAATGAATGAATGAAAAAATTTTTTATTCAAATAAGCTCACATTAAATCGTCAAATAATTTTTTTACCCTACCACCCATTATGACGTCTTTTAGCAGACAAGAAAAACGGGCACAAAAAACTTACCAGCTTTATCAAATGGAACGATATTTACAAATATGTATATCGTTTCCAGACTTTAACAAAAATTAACAAATAAATAAAATTATAATTAGATCATTACTTAATGAATTACAAATTTTCTTAATCAATTTACAGGGTTCAAGCTTAATTCCAAGTTTGAAGTTATTATTCAGTCTAGGCTGTTACAAGAGAGAAAAAAAAACTTTACAATTATATAATTATGCGTTAAGATATGTAGTCAGAAGCAGACCCATTCCCACTGGCAGCACCCGTTCACGAGCATGACGCATGAACCAGCCATCGCTTCGCTCAACCATATTTGAGGGAACGTAACGACCCGCCTCACACGACACCACCGCAGAAATGATTAAAGAGAGCATGACATACTAAGGCTACCCATGTTAAGGCATCGAATTGAAAACTAATATCCAAAAGCTTTTCAGAGGCAATATTTATGTATTTTATATTTTACCTTCCATAGTCAGCATTTATGTATTTTACTGACTATAGAAAGCAAAAATATTGCAATTAAATAACAAAACAAGGTAAGTTATTAATATTGTACCCGCCTTCCGTAGTGGACTGTATAAGTGATGTAAAGCGGTGATGCGACGGGTACATATACGTAATTAGTTGCTGGGTTGGTGAAGAAATAAATGCCTGTTCGTTCACTGAAGTCTTCCTTTATTCGCCTCCTTTTCCTTTTACATGTAAGATACTGACTGACTGAACTAAAACTGCACTGAACTGAAATTGAACTCTAACTAGTGGCTGAACTAAGTAAACTGACCTCTGACTGTAACAAAGTAAACTTGAACTCTGACTGTAACAAAGTAGACTGACGCTCGCTTCAACTTTCGCGCTTTATATAGTCAGTAAAAACTACTGGAATAGTTGAGAATAATCTCAGCCAATTTACAAATCCCGAATTTCTTTCGATTGTTTATCCAGAATATTTCAGTCTTTGTTAGAACTCTGACCTTTCTTTCATACAATGTATCTATCTCATACTAGTGCAATTATTTCTTTGTATTGTTCACACAAAAAATGATCCCGTTTCTATTGTTGACGTAAGCGCCGGTCTTTACAAAATAAAGACTTATTTTCTATAGATAATTAACCTATTTACAATGAAATTTCGAGAACTTACTATAATACAAAGCCCAGTAATAAAACAATCGAACATCGCTAACTTATAGAATACAAAATCGAGAACTTACTAATAGATCCTTAAAAACAAAGCAAAATATTAAAAACTACGACACTAATCACATTCATATTCATATGGTCAATATCTATTCACTTACAAATCATATTATTCACACAAAATCGTCAGTTTGGCGGCCGTCCCGAACATTCCTCCCGCCGTGCATCGTCGTCTCCGGCGGCGTTGCAGTCAATATTCGGTGATGGGTCGGTCGCCTTCAGTAGGATGATGACCAGTTTCTTTGTAGGTCGTCGCAGCGTCCCTCCTTGTGTCTTGATGTCCGCTGCTCGCACCACGCTGTCTGGTCCCGGGAAGGTCGCAGTTACCATTCCGCGGGGCCATGTGTTGCGCGGTAACGTGTTGTCCACAATAAGCACCACGTCACCAGTCTTTAGCGCCGGGGCCCTTGCTGTGTGGCTCCCGCCGGTTTTGGAGCTCCGGCAGATATTCACGGAGCCATCTCGCCCAGAACATGTCAGCGAGTCGTTGAGACGCGCGCCAGGTGGCACGCCCGATCAGGTCGCCGTCGGTGAACGTGTCGGGTACGGGTGTTAGAGCGGACCCGCCCAGCAGGAAATGGTTCGGAGTAAAAGCTTCTTCATCTTCATGGTGCACGGAGACATGTGTGAGTGGCCGGCTGTTTACTGTATACTCGGCCTCGGCAAGCAGCGTGACCAGCATCTCTTCGGTCGGATAGCGGCTCTGTTGCGTTGCAGCCAGGGCGGTCTTCACGGATCGTACAAGTCGCTCCCAGGCGCCGCCCATGAACGGCACGCCCGGAGGTATGTACTGCCAGCTGATCATCCTCTTTTCGGCTTCCTCGTGTTTGATTTCATCAATGGCACGGCGCAGTTCAAGGCGCCGTAATGATGTGAGCTTCAGCGGCGCCCCCTTTGGTTTTGCCAAGACTAAGGTGAGCGTAACGCGGCCGTCGGGTGCGATGGCACGCCAATACACTGAGGCGGCGTAGGCTGTTTCGCTTGCGTCTACGAAAGTATGTAGCTGTAGTACCACGGCGTCACTGTAGTGTAGATAACAGCGGGGCACGGAGACGTTGCGTAAGTTTTCTTGGTGCACCATCCAGTCACGCCACTGAGCGGCGAGGTCGTCGTCGAGTTTGTTGTCCCAGTCGGGCCCACGGTGCCATACTTCTTGTAACAGCTGTTTCGTCTTTATGACGACCGGCGCGGCGAGGCCCATCGGATCGTAAAGTGACATGACAATCTTCAATGCTTCTCTCTTCGTAGGCGCTTTTCGTTCTAGCGTCTCCTTCGGTATGCGAGCGAGGTCCAAGTTGAATGTGAGCTCGTCGGTGTTATGTTTCCAAACGAGGCCCAAAACTCGTTCGCTACTAGCGCCATCAGCGAGTTTCTTATCTTCGAGCGTTGACCCTTCTTCGTTGATCAGCTGTTTAAGTACTTGTGGTGAGTTCGACACCCATTTTCGCAGTTGTAGTCGCGCGCTTCGGTGAATGTTGCGTACTTCAGTTGCTATGCGCGCGGCGTCCTCTTCGTTTTCGTAACTGTCGAGATAATCGTCGACGTAGTGGTTACGAACTATTGCTGCGGCGGCTTCAGGATGAGTTTTTTCGTACTTCTTAGCGTTGACGTTTTTCACGTAGATAGCGGTTGTTGGCGAACACGTGGCGCCGAAAATCAGTGACGTCATTCGGTATTCTTTTCCTTGCCACAGATAACGTAGAAAGTCGCGATCTTCTTCACGTATTTTTACTTGCATAAACATTTCAGCGATGTCAGCTGACACGGCGACTCGATGTTGACGGAACCGCATGAGCACGCCCGGCAAAGATTGCAGTAGGTCGGGGCCGGACAGCAGGCGGTCGTTCAGTGATGTCCCTCCGGTTTTGGCGGCGGCGTCGTGCACGATGCGTAGTTTGTCGGGTTTCATCGGGTTAATAACCCCAAAATGCGGCAGGTACCACGTTTTTCCATTTTCTTTCTTCTCAGGTGCTGGCTCGGCGTACCCTTTGTTGACCAGCGCGTCCATCTCGGCTGCGCCAGATGAAAACCTAGCAAGTGCTCAAACCAACATTTTACAGGAGAGCGCCTAAACGTAAATCAAGCTAGCCGTTGAAGAAGTTTTACATAAACTATTTAAAAACGCTTTTATTATATAAAATAAATATAAACGATGACTATGTATTAAAAATATTATAATATTTGTGTATTATTGCATAATTTATACCCCTTACTAACTCATTTAAATAATCGACAATCGATTCCCCCTTTTAGAAACCAGTAATTAACCTAGTATGAGCACTTGCTATGTTTGAATGTGGTTTACTGAATATTGTAAACAGTAGATATTATGAATTTAACCCTAGTAAGTCGATAGGTGTATTTAAAAGCAACAACTTAGTGAAAATAATTTTATTATAAGATTTATTTATAAAGAAATTTAATAACTATCCAATTGTCCATGACTTGTTAAGTCGGCAGATAAGTCATTAACTGGTAAATTGTACCAGAAGGTCTTTCTGGATTCTGGCATAAGATTCACAAGCTTGGTAATTATTTCATGCTTTTTTTCATGTTTTATGCCCCTTGGGCTGTCGTTGCTAGCAGGAGGAAGCTGGCAGTTAAATTTTTTCATTAGAAAATCTAATTCCACCAGGCCAGGACCAGGTTCACTGAAACTGAAAAACAAATAATTAATTTTTCATTGAAATATAAATAAGTATTCGTTTTTATATTACATATAAATAATAAATTACTACTAGAATATTATTAACTAAAATTTAAAAAATCATCAATATTAAAATAAATTATGTTTCAACCTTGTCCTATAAAATAAATTTCTTGATCCAGCTATCATTTTAACTTGAACAACTGAGTTTAAATTAAATTCTTTCAGTGGTTCATTCTGACGTGCAGCTCTTTTCTTTTTTGGCCATTCAAATTTGTTTGTTACTTCTATAACTTTAATATTCTTTCGCGAATTCATCACAATATCTTTAAAATCTTGGAAATCGTATACGTTTTTTTGTCTCTTCATTTTCATTTCAATATTGCCATGTACAGCATCCGCAGACATATGAGTATGTCCCTTGGTCAAATAATTAATAGTTACCGATTCAAGGCTATTTGATGGATTATTGACTATCATTGTCATTGCGGAGTATAAGGTCCAATTTTTATTCTGCGCTGTGCAGTTATCTGCCCATAGGTGCAAGTGCTGCATATCCCTATTGGATTCTATAAAAGCATATATGGCGTTTACAATGTCACTCGCCTCTCGTCCAGCTATTGCTTCGTGCCAGAGCACACAAGTGGAACTGTCATCAGATTTTTTTTCAATAGGAGCAAATGTCAAATTAAAAGTAATTAATCGGCTCATGAAAAATGCATCCTTGATGTCGGACATTTCTGGTAATATAATAACCTTTTGCAAGTCCATTGACACAAATTTAACTAAATTCGAATTTTTATTATTTCCGTCCAATCTGTATTTTTGAATAGATGATTCAACTTTAGCCTTATGATCTTCGGATTTTTGTTTCATTTCTTCAGGCATTAAAGTGACATCATCGTACTTCTTCAATTCTTCTTCATACAATGCACAATCTACACATTTATCACCCTTAGGCATGTGAAAAGATATTTTTAATTCTTTTATTTTTTGCCTGTAAAGTTCTCTGCCACAAGTGAAGTTAGGATTTTGTTGTTTAAAGTCTGTGTACATTTGTCGTAACGTTAAGTGCCTTGGCAAATATTTTGTAAAAGGCGCATTATGTTGGCGATAATGGCTTACCGTTGGATGAAAACTCATAATGTGATTAATTATTATGCTTCCATCAATCTTTTTTCTTCCACTTCTCTTATCTTTCGTAACTGACCCATACAATTTTCCTTTTTTTACCGCCTTGCTCAGCTCTGTTATTACTCCATCTGTTTTATGTCCCAAAGTAGCCAAAAAAAACTTTTTACAGACTGAAATTAGTATCCCATCAGAATTTGGCAAAAAGAAAAAACGACTTTCGTTTTTGAAAAAAGTTTCATTTGAAACTTCAACTTTTCGTGGCTTTATTTTAGATATTTGGATGCACTAATTAAGAAAGCTACGCCTGGATAAAAAACTTAGGTTCCAATATTCTTCCCAAATAGTTTTTCTACTTTCAAGAGAAAACATTGCACATTGCCTTTTACATTTGCTGTTGTCGCAACAATTTTCAATCATAGGATGCTTAGCTTTACGTTTTTGTTGAGAAGTTTGTAATGATGGTAGAGGTGCAATTACTGAAATTTCGCTGTCTGGTAAATTTTCATCATAAATATACAAGGGGCCGGGGTAAGCAGCTACAAAATTTGCTTTAAATTGATTGTTTGGAGGTAGATTCAACGAGGAAGCCAAAACATAGTCTCGAAGAGCTGTAGGTTCACAGCTCTCAGACATCGACGTGTCTTTATCAGATTCGTTCTCTTCTGATAATAGGAAATTAGGATCTTCAACAGAGTCGTCTAAATCACTCATAGTAATTAAATTATCAATGTCAGTAGCAAGATTAACGTGCGCATAAGAAGTGGACGGTGCATTTGGTTCAAGCGAACATTCATGAGTGGGAAAACTGAAGCAAGCAAAAGGAAAAATCAACACACATACACAACCGCAAACCATTTGAAAATGTTAGTCATAATTTATATAATAATGATGTTATAATAATTTATACCTACATTAGATATAATCATCTGAATTTTGTGTAGATTGTAGTATAGGCTATTTTGCTGATCGTGATAAGAAAGTAGGTATTCTTTCTTAGCTATTAAACTAAACGAATACTAAATGCCAATAACTAAAATAACTAACCTAACTGTTATCTAAATCTTATTTACTTAAATTATCTCATTAATTATGTGATCTCGTAACTAATATCGACCCCTGGTAGGTATATTATAACATCATTGCATGGAAACACAAAACCACCCATTAAAAATTAAGCATAGAAAAAGCTGAACTCAAACAGTGAACAAATAGGTTAACCATCATTCAAAATTTACATATGATAGTTAGTCAAAGGTACAAAAAAAATTGAGATACATTATTATGCCTAGTAAACTTACCACTTATTTGTCTCAGTACTATGTTCAGCAGCTTCATCATCACTGTAATTGTTCATATTAACTGCAGCCATTATTATTTTTGACCGATGCGATCGTAAACTATTCATTTTAGTAAATTAATAATCGCTATTTACTTATAAATTCGATGTGTGAATGTTGTACCTCTACGTAATGAAACACTAACAACAAACAAACAAGTCAATTACGCGCCAACGCACCCAACCGACTGATCGTGTCGTGACTTGCTGCCCGCGCCCGCGCGCTGTCCCCTCCATTCATTATGCTTGTTGACCACTTCATAAACCTAGCAAGACGCATCGACCACTTTAAAACCTAGCAAGTCTCAGAGACTTGCTAGGTTTGATAATGGTCAGTGCGACATACTAGGTTTGTGAATGGTTCTGGAATGATACCTAGTGTACTTACTAGGTTTTGAGTTCTCAAAACTCTGGTTATTTGTGAGATTTATGCGCGGGTGTCTTTTAAAATTTGTAGGGACTTACTAGTTTATACCGATTCTGCAATAAAAACATTTTTGTCAAAAATGTCCCTTGCTAGGTTATCATCTGGCGCAGCCGATCTGTTCGTAGTACTTCTTCTTTAAAGCTGGGTCCTTTTCAATCTTGCGTTCGACGGAGTGAAGGCGGCGCACGGCGTTCTCATAATTGTTCGGCATAGTGGTGGCGTCGCTCTTCCATAATAACGCGGTTTCATAGTGACCGTCGGTGCGCTGCACGGTGTTGTTTTCAAGTATCTTCATAGCGCGCTGCTCGGGATCGGTAGACGGTCTCTTCGGTTCAATGACTAAGTTGTCGATAGCGAAGTGTTGTCGTAGCTGTTCGTTCATGTCATCGTCGGCGCTCTTCAGATGGTGGATGAAGTTGACACGCTGTCCAAGTGTGCGTGTGTGCGCGCCATGTAGAACCCAGCCGAGCGGTGTGAGCGATGCTACCGGCTGGTCGCGACGTCCTTTTCGTATTTGTTTCGCTATAAGCAAGTGCCAGTTGTCTTGACCGATGAGAATACGTGGCACGGCGTGTGGGTACATCACTTCTTCCTTGATGTCGCGTAGGTGCTTGCAATCTTGAATATCTCGGTCGTTGACCTCTTGCGGCGACAAGCGTAGGCAGTCGATCGTTCTTGCATAGATCTTCTCTTTCGCTTCATTGCGGTGTAGCGTGAGTGAGACACGACGAGAGCGGGACGCATTCAAATTCTTCTCCGTAATCGCTTCTATGTGTAGTGGGTCGATGGGGCCCCTCGCTCCAATCTTGTCGGCGAGGCTGCTGTCGATCAATGTAACGGTCGACCCGTCGTCCAGTAGCGCCCAAGTGTCGATCTCTCCCGCCGGTGCAGACACTCGTACCGGTACAATCTTCAAATAAGCCTTTGTTTTCCGGTTTGTCCACGTTGTGGTGACTGCTTCCGGTTCGCTTCCATTTTCACTAGCAGCGGCTTCATTTTCTCTCTTTTTATAGTGTAGCAGCTTGTGGTGCTTTCCAAAGCATCCGTCGATGTCGCAGCGTAGCGGGCGGCAGTGGTGCGTCTGTGTTCTATAACGTAGGCACCGAAAACACAGGCGATGTTTTTTCGCGAGATCCCATTTGTTATCGGTATCAGCTTCCAAAAACTTCTTACAATCTTGAATAACATGTTTCTCTTCACAAATGGGACATCTTCTCTCTCGATCGTTCATTCGCGGCTCTCTTCTATCCCTACAGCGCGGTGTTGTTATCTCGCTTCTATTGCTGTCTCTTTCTTGCGCGGCGTACGATCGTTGGTTTCGACGTTGTGGCGGTGGCGGCGGCGGCGCATTTCTAAAGTAGTTTTCTTGTTTCCTTATATTATTTTCGTTGTTGATGACCGCGGCGCATTCGGTGTACTGTTCGAAGAAGTTGGCGAGTGTAACCAGTGATGCTTCATCTTCAGGTGCGTCTTTCTTGAATAAAAACCACGAAAGTTGCAGTGCTTCAGGCATCTTCTTGCGTACCGATTCCATAACTTCATAGTTTTGTAAGAAGTGTAATTTATTCAGTGCGTGTAGGGCGGTTACGGCGTTCTTCACTTGGGTTGCCATAAAACAAACATCTCTTGGATCCGCGGTACACTTCGGTAGGTTTCGTAGGCGGTTCAGCTCAGCGACTGCTAGATTTTCTGTTCTGCCAAAGTTCGTTTCTAGCGTCTTAATAATATCTTCCGGCGTGCTCGTTTCATTAATCAACAGGTTTGCGACGGCTTCTTTGGCGCGACCGTGTAGACATCTTCTTAATCTTGCTTTATTCTCGAGAGCGCTGAGTAGGTGTGCCGTCTCCTTGTAGGCGGTGTGGAACGCGAGCCAATCGTGACAGGTGCCGCTATAGCTCGGTAGCTCTGCAGCGTGCGGACGTAACGTTGATCTTGCCATGGCGGTGATAGCTTCGGTAAGCATGACAAGTTCCGACTTCGGTTGTACTTGTGGCGGCGGCGACAGAAGCAGCGGCGGCGTGGTATACGGCGACGCATGTTGCGCTTCTCTCTTCATCTCCAACAGTGGCGGCGCGGCGGGCACATCGGTAGGTGTGGCGAAAACGGCGGCAGGTATGGCAGGTGCCGCGGCCGGTGTGACGGCGGACACGTCGGACACGACGGCGGGCACGGCATACACGGCGGCGTCGGCGGCGGCGGCGGGCGCCGTGGCGGGTACGGCGGCGGACACGTTGGACACGGCGGCGTTGGCGGCAGGCATGGCGGCTGCCGCAGCAGGTACGGCTGCGGACACGGCGGGTACGGCGTCGGATACGACGGCGGGCACGCCGGACACGGCGTTGTTGGCGGCGGGGTACGGCGTGTCGCTGATGGCTAATTGCGGCACGGACTCGTCCAGCCACGACCTCACTCGGTTGTGGACATCTGCTTCACTGATGCGGGATTTCTCCTCCTCATCATCTTCATCCTCTTCGAGGTATAACCTCTCTTCGCGCAGCTTGTTCAGCATCAATTGGAGCTTCAAGTTCTCTTCCTGGATTGCGATGCGCTCCAGCCTGGTTTGCTTCTTGCTTCTGTTGCTACGGCGAGACTGCGCGGCGGCGGGGGCGGCGGCGTTCGGCGGCGGCCCAACCACGGCGATAGCAGCAGCGACCGGCATCGGCGACACGGTAGCGTCGGCGGTAGGAACGGTAGTTGTCGCTGCGCTTGTCTCGGTGATGGACTCCATAGTGGTCCCCATAGTTGCTGATGACGATTCTTCGCTTTCTTGAGTTCGCTGCTTACTTCCACCGGAGGTCGATCTCGTAACCATGGGCATCTTATTTCTTCATAATATCCGGCTCTGCAAGGACCAAATGTACCCGCCTTCCGTAGTGGACTGTATAAGTGATGTAAAGCGGTGATGCGACGGGTACATATACGTAATTAGTTGCTGGGTTGGTGAAGAAATAAATGCCTGTTCGTTCACTGAAGTCTTCCTTTATTCGCCTCCTTTTCCTTTTACATGTAAGATACTGACTGACTGAACTAAAACTGCACTGAACTGAAATTGAACTCTAACTAGTGGCTGAACTAAGTAAACTGACCTCTGACTGTAACAAAGTAAACTTGAACTCTGACTGTAACAAAGTAGACTGACGCTCGCTTCAACTTTCGCGCTTTATATAGTCAGTAAAAACTACTGGAATAGTTGAGAATAATCTCAGCCAATTTACAAATCCCGAATTTCTTTCGATTGTTTATCCAGAATATTTCAGTCTTTGTTAGAACTCTGACCTTTCTTTCATACAATGTATCTATCTCATACTAGTGCAATTATTTCTTTGTATTGTTCACACAAAAAATGATCCCGTTTCTATTGTTGACGTAAGCGCCGGTCTTTACAAAATAAAGACTTATTTTCTATAGATAATTAACCTATTTACAATGAAATTTCGAGAACTTACTATAATACAAAGCCCAGTAATAAAACAATCGAACATCGCTAACTTATAGAATACAAAATCGAGAACTTACTAATAGATCCTTAAAAACAAAGCAAAATATTAAAAACTACGACACTAATCACATTCATATTCATATGGTCAATATCTATTCACTTACAAATCATATTATTCACACAAAATCGTCAGTTTGGCGGCCGTCCCGAACAAATATATATACGTTTCGAGTAAGAAGTGCCATACATACAGACAATATAAAACAGATTTTTTATATACGACGCCCTTAATACAAGCAGACAGAAGCAGACCCATTCCCTCTGGCAGCACCCGTTCACGAGCATGACGCATGAACCAGCCATCGTTTCGCTCAACCATATTTGAGGGAACGTAACGACCCGCCTCACACGACACCACCGCAGAAATGTTTAAAGTGAGCATGACATACTTTACATACTTTATTTAGTCTGTGTAATTCACAGAACATATCCTACAGATGGGATAAACGTTTCATTTCAACAAAGAAACCTACCAACAATTTTAGAAAATCCCAATTTAATTCAGAAATTAACGTTAACCCCAAAAAATATTAATTTTATATAATGATTGTTCCTTGAACAAGGAGTCGACATTTTACTCACAAAATGACTCCAGCTATGAATTGTGTACTTTATTATCTCATCAAGCAATAACAAAATGTAATGTTATACAAATTTTTGAATGAGTCACTAATCTGCAGCAAGGATTACATCTATTAAAGTACCAAAATATATACAGCATACACCTCGTTAAGAAACAATATAATCCTTTCTTTGAGCTTATTATCGCTTTGTAACGGTATGAGTATATGGGGGTTCTGATAAGCAAATTAACCCGTATAAAGCTAAAAGTGATTCCTCATAATTTCTTATTTGTATTTGAAAATATTTTGTGCCTATTTTTAGGAACACAATATTGTTGAAAGGGTTATTGTGAACTCGCCAGCCAATGCAAACGTATTAAATATATCTAATTTGAGGCATTTCTCGAAGCGCTTCTATTCTGAAGCTCGCCTAAACTATTCCTCGAAACGCACCTAAATATTTAATTTGTTTTGAGAGCACACCTATGTAGGTGCGTTTCGAGGAATAGTTTAGGTGTGCTTTAAAATGATTGCGCTTCGAGGAATACTTACTAAATCTGAATCTACTCGTACAATATTATACGACACGGGTTATGCTATCTTGTAATGAAAAACTAAACCGGTAAATTGTGAAATAGGCTCTAAGTTTTTTATTTACACCCATGTTTTAAATCCTGAAACAGGTAGCATATAGCTAACATTAAAATAACCAGTGACCTTGGACGAATTAACCACTGGACACGTAATGTAAGAAAATTGTATGAAAAAACGATCAACCAATTTTTGCGGGTGAAGGGGGAGTACACTTGTCAAATAATGACAATGTTATAGGGTGATTTAGCCGGTTTTCGGCCATAATTGCCGGCCAAATATTATGGATTGTGAAACTCATACATTAGTTCTCGGCCACGCGGCCGAAAAGCAAATGACCTCCCAAAAATGCATTTAGTTACCCGGCCATCAAATTTAAATGTATCACACTGAACCTTTAAGATCGGTGTACCTAATGCGTAGACAGACTAAGTCGCGTTTTGCCTAAATGTCATATTAATTAGCTTTAGGCCTAGGACGGTGTTAGTCTATTTAGCAAATGGCTAAATTCGTTTTATGCCTAGGGCGGTGTCAGTCTATTAAGCAGATTGCCTGAATATTCGTCAGTCTAAGTCGCGTTTTGCCTAAATGTCATAATTTATTAGCATTATGCCTAGAAAGGTGTCAGTCTATTTAGTCAGTTTAGTTTAGTTAAGTTTAATTTTCAATATTTATAAAAATACTAATTAGAAATATTGTTTTATTGTTTTAAAGGACACACGGACCTCTATATATTTAACAAAAAAAAAATTTTTCAAGTCAGTGAAAGGACCTGTTGCCTTTCTCTCTTCTAACCTATATCGCAGTAGGGTCTAACTTTCATGACGTCATACGATCATGTACTTGGTAGCTGTTGAACTATAATCCAGTATGTCTATGAATCTCTTTGCCTTCCTCTCTTCTAACCTATATCGCAGTAGGTCTAACTAACTTTATGTCTACTTCGCACTATGACCCCTCCCTATGATCCTTCGTATGATCCCTCTACGCACTAGGTACACCGATTTGAAAGGGAGTTAACCACTGGACGCGAAATGACAGCCATATTCGCCTTTACCCCTCTGCCACTTACTGTGACCGATAGCCTCAGTAAACGATATCGCGTTGTCAGTGTGATGCTAGAGCTCGTGGTGAAACATTGGTACAAAAATTGGAAAAATGATCCGTATTGTTCAGCAAAAAAATAGCGGACAATCAAGAAATGTTTCTTTTCACGCGTAAGCACAAATTCAACCTATTATAGTAGCTATTTTCCGTAAAATAAATAAAATTTGGTATGTAAACAAAGTAGGGTGACTTAGCCGGTTTGCCGGCCCCCTTTGGTTCTCGGCCATTACGGAAACATAACCAGCCCCCCTACTCAATCACATTCTATTCGTTTGATCGCTATGCTTACTATTAAAACTTCAAAATAAGCAATAAACTATAAAATGACGTGCCGTAAGCTTGACAATTCCATACAATACATCACATAAGTTTGCGACATGTGATTTAATCATCTATTGCTCATATTTAAGCTTTAAAAGTAAGCGTAGCGTTCAAACGAATAGAAAGTTGGCCATTTGAGTTGGGGGCTAGCATCCTTCACTTGCTCAAGGTCGCGCGATAAGCACCTACCGCTAGCCGTGCCTTCGAAGGCACAAGTGAGCAGAGGGACGCCACACGCCCGTCTGTGTAGTCGCGCGGCGGTATCTGACTGCCTGCGTAGGTATTGTCTCTATTATAAAAGTAACAACGTCGAATCGACATTACTGTGCCGTGTACAGATGTCAAAATCAAAAAACCAATATCCACATAATTTTTCATGTGATTTTTATGCGTATTCAAATTGGTAGGGTTATAGTGATCAAATTGTGTCATCAGTGCGCGACAGACAGCGACAGAGATAAAGTATAAACGGGTCATTGTACAAAATTCCTTCTGATATGTGACCAGACTTTAACAATTTATTATGTTTAAAAATGTTGACCTCCTCTAAATCTATGCTAGCCTGGTACTTTGATAATGTAATTTAAAGAAAATAATTAAGTTTTTAATGGTAGTGTCGTGGGGAAGAAGGGCGAAAATTAAACAGGGTAGGTGTGTCGTTAAAAGTAGCAAAAAAATAGTGCATGTGAGTTTTTTGGAAGGTAAGTTGTTGTTTACAGTTTGACACACAACATTTTTGTTAATTAGTAATGTAAATTAGTTTTAGTACTGTTATTTTGACTTATAGCTCAGGCATATTAAACATGAAAAGGGGGTCGTGCTTGCAAAAGGTCCGGTCGTTTTGTTTTTTTTTATATGTTGTTAGGATCTAAACCAACATTAAAATACCATATTTGCAATGCTGGGGCAGCATGTGCTGAGGCAGGGTCCTGATTGGCCCGTCACACAATTTTTGTTGGTTTTGTTATTATTTTTTACTTTTTTATGCGTAACTATGCTTTTTGTTTGTTTGTTGTTGCTGTTTCTTGGTATGTAAGTGTGATGTGTGTCAATAAAATTTTATTCATTCATTTATTCATTCATTCATTCATTCATTCAATTTCGAAAGTGCTGTGCGAGCGGCGGTGTACCCCAAAAAACATGAAATTTTCGGACTTTCAGTTTTCAGTTTTTGCTCAATATCTCAGTAAAGGAAGAATTTGATCAGTCTAGTTTTTACTATACTTCTAAAGTTACTAAAATTTTCTGTAATTTAAAACCAGGGAAAGCTCTATACATCCATTGGTTCCCAAGATACAGTTCTGCGAAAATAGGTATTTTTTCCAAAAAGTTTTTTTTTCGAAATAGACACTTTTTTTGTGAAATATCTTCTAAAATACGCATCTCAAGTCAAATATTATTATAAGTAGTATCTGTAAGCCCAGCGGTTCTCTCAAAAACAGCAGATAACCATAAACAGTCATAGGTGGGCTTTGGGGAAAATGCAAATAAACTGCGCTAGGTGCACAGCACTTTGGAAATTGCAAATCTGCTATTTTAATGTTGATTTTGGTCCTAACAACATATAAAAAAATCAAAACGACCGAACCTTTTGCAAGCACGGATGGACATTTTGACTGGACTATTAAACACCTAAAGTATTCAGTGTCCTTTAACAAAAAACTTACAAATTAGGGACACTAAAAATATGGTTTAACAAAATGTAATTAATTGATGATGCTGTTGTCCTTACTGGGGCAATAAAATGACCTGTATGAAGGATTACCGTACAGAAAGGAAACTCTCCGCCCCGCCCCACAATCAATTACATCACCCCACCGGCACCCACCGCGCGAGTTCCGTGTGCTCATTCAGTAGCTCGCACACAGTTGCGCGTGTGCAAAAACGTCACTGTGTAGCGTCTGTGTAACAGGTAGTTGAAACGCGACGCTTGTATGGAGTGCCCGGGGTGTGGTGTAGTGTAGATAAAGACTTCCATGCAACTGTACATAATTAGTTATTAAAAATTAAAACACCACAGGTTTAGTCGGTGGTAGGGATTTTCAAGTCTGCCTGGCTAGCTACAACCATCTTAAGGTCTGACGCCACGGTTAAAACACGATGGAAGTTGTGCCTTATTTTAAACACATACTGTGAAACCTATACGCAGACTAATTAATCAAACTTAAAACGTTTGTTTGAATAAGAACAAAGAGAAGAAAATTCGTTTATAAAATTTACTGAATTAAAACGGAAACGTGTTTTAGTTCTGTCGTTAAGTTGGAAAATGATTCAACGCGCGTTTATTTTAATAGCTTTTGTGTATAAAAGGAATATTTTAAACGGTTTTCGCTCAATGGCTACACGAGAAAATTAATTTAATGATCAACGCAGATTATTAACTTCTTTGCTTATTTAACTAAGGGAGTTAATGGTTTTCGACAGCTCTTGTTATGAAAATAAACAATAATTTTGTTATCTTTTAATCAGCAACTTGTTGGTGAACAAATTGCTGAGTGTTGTTTCTTGGCAAAATACTTAGCTCTTGCGTATAAAATTTAAGTAGTTAGTAGACAGACTATTACCACACCCCGGGCACTCCATACAAACGCTGCGTTTCAACTACCTTAATACACACGCGCAACTGTGTGCGTGAAATCTAGGGTTATTGAATGAGCATACGAACTCGCGGAGCGCGGTGAGGTAATTAATTGCGGGACGGGGCGGAGAGTATCCTTTCTGTATGGTAGTACTTATATCTATTCTGTGCTATTACTAGTGGTTCTGTAGAGATATAAGACCTCGCGTCTGCGACATTTTTGAACATACCTTTTTCAAAATGGCTGAAATTACAATTTTCCCCATATTTTCGCCATTTTGAAAAAAAATCGAAAAACTGAATCAGCAAATTAAAATCTATTGGTGTCGCAAAACGTAGGGAAAGTACCTGAAATATGCAAGATAGAAAATATTACTGAACGAAAACTTCATTTTGTTTTTAAAAAGAAATGCAGTTCCCGTTTGAAGATTTTTATTAAAATCGCATATGTTTCGATAAAAATTGATACAATCCATAATAATTTAAATTTAAATGTTAAATTGCATGGTCTTTTATTTGTTTATGTTGCTGTATCACTTAAGAAAACATAATCGTTATGAGCAACCCTTTCGATTGCTATCTTAAAAATAAACAAAATATTTTTTTGCTTTTTTGTGGGTTCGATTCCTGGTTAAGGCAGACAATTTTTCAAAAATCTATGAATGCAGTTCCAATTATCTTTAAAATCAAAATGAAGTCTTCTTTCACTAAAAAATCCTACCTTTAATATTTAAGGTACTTTCCCTACGTGTAGCAAAGTTTTGGGATACCCTGTGATTACAGAATTTTACGAGAATCGGTTGAGAAATGCGACCAGGCGCCGTACCGGCTAACGCATCGAACTTCGATAAGTCTGCCCGGCTTCAAATTAAAACAGATAAATCGAGCCTCAACCAGGCCAAAATCGCGAACCCCAATTCATGATGTCACAAGAACATCGATATCTTCTAAATCACTTTGGCAAATAGTACAATACGAAATTTCTTATCCTTCCTCCTTCGAATTATCTGTTTTAAGTTGAAGCTCGACAGACTTATCGATGTTCGATGTGATAGCCTTTACGGCCCCTGTAGAGGAGAACAGACGGACAGTCAAACATACGAAAGCATTTCTGCCTAATCTGAAATGGAGAAGCTTCGCTCGATAAAACGAGTATTTCTCATCTCAGTTATTTTAATTGTCCGCACTACTGGCCTTTCTTAGTTACGGCGGATGAGCCGTAACCATAACCAAGGTCCAATGCTAATGGCATTGGGGGTGCCAGTAATTAAAAATTTGGTCACCCATACAATGCCGACCGTAGCGAAAGCTGTATAACCGCCGCATTCGCAGGTCAAATGCTCTAAGAGAGTACGCCATCGAGCAACCTTCTACAAATAATATACGGTATCTACTTCTTTGATTGGATTGCAATGGCAGTTAGTATTATTATTATAAGTACAATATAAATCATGTGTATATATAGAGGCCCTCAACTCGGGTGGATGGAGATAAGGCGAGTAGATTGTAAGGAGTTTAGTTTTCTCTGGATTGAGTGCTAAACCATTATCGTGCGCCCATTTGACGACTGCGTATACATCTTTTTGTATTAAGCTATACATTTCAGCAAGATCTGTGCCAACAAGCAATATGCACAAGTCGTCCGCGAACATATACGCTGAACAATGCTTGAGTACTCCACTTATGCTGTTAGAATGCATTAGGTAGCAGACAGGTCCACAACCTGCGTTATTTCTGACTGTCTCAGAATACTCAATGTATAGAAGCGCACCTGATCATTGAGACGATAAAACTAAGTACCTTTAGCTATCTCGCTTCTAAAAGCCGGAACACTACAACGATCACACTGCTGATAGTGACAGAATTAGATAGCTGTAGCTTGTATAGAAATAGTCATTACATTACATTAAAAGGACTGTGCACTTATGTGGACATTACCTATATCTCTTTGGAAATAAGGTCGTGAAATTTTAAAAAGTGCTTTGTGATTATATGATTACATAATGGTGTTTATTCCTTTCATCCTTCATTTATTTCCTTTTGAAGTGCTTTAATTATTAAAGTTCTTTGGATATAATTTGCCCTCTTTTATTAATTAAGTTCGTAAGGATTTATAGATACTTATTCATAGTCAAAGTCAAAGTCAAAGTCAAATAAGCTTTATTCAAATAAACTTAATTATTAAGTACTTTTGAATCGTCTATATTTTCCTACCATAAGCCGGCTTCATATATTTCTAATAATGTTTTTACACTTTTTAAGTTGTTCACATAAACCATCGATCGTCAAATAACGGATCGTGTCCGTATTGAAATAATTTTCATCTTGTCCGAAGGAACAGTTATAAGCTTGTAAAAATAAAACAAAGAATAATTACATAAGTAATATTTAAGGGTATCCTGAAATAATATAATTATGAAGGCCGATTAGTAGATTTCAATGTTTCGAAGAATTGTTTTAATTTTTAGATTGACTTTGTTTACATATTTTCTCCTCCAATTAAGTTCATTTATTTAGTGGTTACTAAAAATACAAATGAATTGATATTTTTATTTACATTATGACAGTAAAAGTAATACAGTTTCTATCAGATTTCCTTAAATACCATTTTCTTAAAAGCTAAAGAAGATCTCGAATTTCACGTTCATTTTAACTGTTAATGAAAGGAAACTGTTCTAAAATATAGTTAGCATTACTATAAATTAACTATTATATCCGAAAACGGGCATATTAGTTTTAAGATTTCTTTTGCAAGGAATTATCCTTTCCAAAAATAAAATTATTAAAAACAAAATTGGTAGTTTTAATAACAACAGTTGTGTGGCGAACAATATTTGGTCAGACAGGCTACTGTTAAGAAAACCTAAGGATAATTCTATTTATTTTTCTTCTCTAGTTTTCTGAGAGCAACTCGACCGTCAGCATCTTGACCTTGGTGCCAGTGGCGGAAGACCACGACCGTTCCCTAGTCTGCCGAGCGGAGAACCCTCGCGTGCCTGATGCTGTGCTGGAAGACAGGTGGAAACTGAACGTTCACTGTGAGTTATTAGTAATCTGAGTAAATATATGTATTTATATTTTCAGAACTCGATGGTAATTGGTACAGTCAGCAATAGGGAACATGCATAAGTCACCGATTTTGATAAATTCGAGCTTGGTCGCTGCGGACACGTATAAAAACATGATGGAACAGAAAAAAAAAATAAAAAAAATAATTATTTTAGTTTTATCACACAGGGGAAAATAACATTTTTTTTTCATTTTCGGATATAATGCACTTGACAGTCGAATAGGATATTGAATAAGAAATAATATTTTGTATGACACATATGTACTTAAACGCAATATTTAGGGAGATATTTGAAAATTCTTGGCTAACTCCATATAATGCGCCTGAAACGTGACATGAGTGACGTCACAAATGTTAACCTTTTTGTATAGAGCGTTTTCGGCGGGAGCTGATGCGTGCTAACTTTAAGTGACTATATCACGAGAACAAACCGCATGAAAAACTTTTAATATTACAGTTGATTTTTTCACGCATTATACTTTTGATTTTGATACAAAAAAAAATTGATGCATGTTCCCTATTGATGGCCCATAACACTTTAGTACTATGTCATAGCAGGTTTTTTAACAAAAGCCTTACATTTTTAAGCATTTAGCAAAAAAGTTGTTATCACAAAGTACTAAAGTGTTAAGGTGGTTGTACTAGCAAAACGCGGTTATTAGTAGGTTTTCATTCTCTATCTCCTCTTTATTTACTGAATATTAAAAGAAAGTAAATATACCATAAGAATCTTCAATATTTTGCCTATCGATTCCACGATTAACATTTGTTATAAATATTTTACATAATGCCAAAAATTTCATAAATAAAATCGACTAACACTTTTGTTTCTGTGCATCTCCTCCGTAACTACGAGTCCTATGGAAATCTCGTTACCACCAATCGATAGAGGAGAAAAAATGCTACAAATTCCACGAAAGACATTTTCGAAAAGACCATTTATGGGATTTTCGCGACAATTTTTCAAAAATTCAGTAACATTTTTGTCAGAGGGTGCCCTCGAGGGGAGCGGGCGGCAGACCGCCACCGGCGCTCGGACGGGGAACACGTATCGCTCATGCTCCCACTGACAGCTACACAGTTCTCTATGTCTCGCTCGTTTGTTTTAGCCTTGCTTTAGCACTGTCAGAATGTTACAATTATGTTTTGAAAATTCATTTCGAACTGAAGGACTATTACAAAAAAGCATCGCGATAAGCGTACGATATTCGTCCAACACCGTGGCACTATTACCTCACTAATAAGGTTCAATATCAAGTAAATTGAACGACGAATTGCGTCCGACTATCGGTTTCTTTTTTGTTTTGTAGTAGGCCCTCTGATGCATTATTTTGCCATAGATATAAAAATTACGCGTAAGGACGGTTAGTATAAAATACCTACCTATAAATTTTGAATACTATATATGAGCCTTCAAATCAAACATTTGTACGTAATAAATCACACGACTGTGAGTTAATTTATTCCACTATAACTTTTTAAATGCCTAAACTGATCAGATTTGGATGCATGCAGGTAGGGTATAGGCAAGAATATTTATACCATCCTGCCCCCCCTAGCATGACTAGTGTAGTGACCACTGAAACGCCATAATAATATCGATTTATTACTTTTAAGGACAAGGGTTTTGACAGTCAAGTGTCGATAAAACGCATCACGCGATCTATAGGCTGTCCCAATACTTTGCCTTATCCAGGAATCGAACCCACCAAATATATTTTTACGATACCAATCGATAGGGTTTCTCATCAGACCCCCTAGTCAAAGTAATATTTGCAAATCGTTATCGCTTCGCTTTTAAAACTGTATGGGATTGACATAGGGTACGTTCAGATGACAAGCGCTCGACGCGCGTTAATTTTTTTCAGATTTGATAATTCGGTATTAACAGCTTCCGTTTCCATTTCGGACGATTTTTGGATGAATTGACACTCAGTTCATCCAAAAATCGTCCGAAATTGACCCAAAATACGTCTATCTGCGTCAAAAGCGCGCGCTCATTAGGGATCTTTCGATACAAGTAAATACGAGTAAGTACTCGATACTTTTGTTTCGTTACCAAGTACTTCTGGTATCGAATCAATCTTGCGATACTTACTCAGTATCGAAAAAGAAGTACTTGGTATCGAATCAAATCAGACTGAAAAAATGAATGCAACTCATAACAAAATTTCTGAATGCATCTAAGTGAACAAATGAAATAAAATGTACTCTCTCGCTTGGTCTTGTACCAAAATTAAATAACTCTCTCTCTCGCACGCCCAGCCCGCCGCGCCACCATTGTTTGTTGTAAATTGTAACTGCGTTGTGTGTGTTGTACAAAGTTGTGTGCAAAGATAATTATATACCAGTATTAAATTATCTTTGTTACTATGGCTCCTCCATATTTTAGTAAACAGATGAAGTAACTGCAAAATTTATTATGCAGTGTTTTAATCGGTAAAGTGTTGTGAATAGGTCTAGATAACTTGTTCATGCATGCCGCTACTCATACAAAAATTTTGGTTAAGGGAAAACAATAGGAAAACACGGATTATATTAAAAGTATCGATATGAGTAAGTATCGATACTTTAGGGCTACTCATATGAGTAGTATCGAAAAACGATTTGAGTACTACTCATATGAATAGGTATCGATACCTTGGGGGTATCGAAAGATCCCTAGCGCTCATCTGAATTCTAAACGGTAACGTAGAAAACCAATGATCTCAAAGCGCGCATTGACGCGCGCTGACAACAGTCGAGCGCTAGCACAGCGTTCAACGTGCACTTTATCAAAACTCGCGTTAAGCGCTTGTCATGTGAACCTGCTCTTAAGGTTTCGTTAACAATAGAATTTTAAAATAAAATCATATGTAAATGTAAGTAAGTAATCGAATTTAAGAATCAAACGAAAAATGTATGGATTATAGTCTTAATTCATACATTTTTCGGAGCGAAGTGATAGCGAAAATTTTAATGTGACATTTGGCTACAGGCTCTGGATTATTAGCACGTTTTTAGGGTTCCGTAACCTAAAGGCAAAAAACGAACCCTTATAGATTCGTCATGTCTGTCTGTCTGTCCGTCCGTCCGTATGTCACAGCCACTTTATTCCGAAACTATTAGGATTACACAGTTAAAACTTGGTAGGTACATGTATTCTGTGAACCGCATTACGATGTTTACACAAAAATAAAAGATAAAGGGATTTATATTTTTAAGATTATTATCTTAAATATATAAATCCCTTTATTTTATTAAGATTATTATCCCCATATATGGAACTGAAACTGAATTTTTTTTTTCATCATATCTATGCGTGCGCGGTGTCTACTGTCTATAGATAGATCTTTAAAAATGACATTGAGGTTTTTAAGACTATTTTTCTCAAAGTCAACCGTTTGAAAGATATACACTGCCAAAGTGGTAAAATGTGTGTCTAACTTTTAAAATAAGAGAGTGAAAAATCTCTAATTTTTATTTTATTACTATTTAGACGCAGTGGACGCACACCAACCTAAAAAAGTTGGCCTGTTTTGTTTAGTACCTACCTACTTACGTCAAAAGCGTTTTCATATTACTGTTGTTTATCCAACTTCATAATTTATAAAAAATATTTTATATTATTGAAATCTTTTAAACGGTCGTAATTCCAGGCCTCAAACTTCGTCAATCGATATAGGTTTTAGATTCTATGATATTTTTTTTTTCGTAGTGGTTATATTATAAAGTACCTATACTTATTAGAAATATTAATCTCCTCTGGTGATAATGTTTATTATTGCGGATACCTATTTTACCAACAAATACCAATATATTACACCATCAATAAACAAAATGTAGTTGTCAACAAAATTGGTAAATCATTTCAGTAAAATCTCTGTTGTCTGAATAAATGCATTTGAATTGAATTGAAAAATCACGAAAAATGTAGTTCAACTAGTTGAGAAATCACTTTGCTACTCCTAAGAAGGCAATATTTACCAAAAAACACTTGATACAAGATATAAAAAATACTAAAGAAGAAACGCAGTTCTTACAATTCAATATGCGTTAAGATAGGTACTCAGAAGTAGACCCATTCCCACTGGCAGCACCCGTTCATGAGCATGACGCATGAACCAGCCATCGTTTCGCTCAACCATATTTGAGGGAACGTAACGACCCGCCTCACACGACACCACCGCAGAAATGTTTAAAGTGAGCATGACATAAGACGTACCTAGTTACGAGTATAAGTACTATGCAAAATGTAAAAAAATCGGTTGGCTCTCCGGGAGTGCCAGCAGAAGTGAAAACTTGAATATTAACGTTGTGCATTTTTGATATTTTGAAATAAGCGGCAAAGGATTAAAATGATTTCTTTCCTGTTACTATACAGTCACAGAATTCAATCAGTTTGTAATTAGAGAAAAATTCTAAAGATTTCGCGCCAGTGGCCTTTTTAATTTCTATATGCACGCATTCTACGATTTAAACTTATAGTCACAGAGTATAAATAAGTCTATGATTTCACCGAAGAGATCGCTGCTATTAGTTCTATTTTCAAAATTAGCGCGTTGCTGGTGACACAAGTGTTTACGTCTTAAAATGACGCGCCACCATTTTCAACGCGCCCCGTAGAAAGAGATTACACTCGTAAGTAGGGGATACTTCCGCCGCCAGCTGTCTACTCTCCATCCGTCACATCCGTCTTACGCATTTTCTATCAGCCACGTGATTCTTACTGACGCGAGTTTAGCATTTTTACCCCATTACAAAAAGCGTACAACGCCGCTAAAGAAGTTTTCACTTCAAAAAAAACAGTAAAATAACTAAAACATGAAACAAACTTGACTTCATAAATAATTTAATTTTAATATAAACTGCGGCTGATTGATTGAACATCGCTGATTTCTTGTTTTTTTATAAAACACTTTTTTCAATTTACCTACATAAAATTAAAATTTAATATTTTAACTATGCCATGCTGCCGTGTCTCCAACTTTCTATGGTCCGTGAATTTTGGCCAAGCATTGTGTAGGTTACACATTGGTTTTCAAAAATTTTAATAGATGTCGGTAATAAATTACATCTTAGTTTTTAAATTTTTTTAATAGATGTCGCTAATAAATGACTCGCGAAGTAATGTAGAGGGTGGCAGGGTGAGGGGAGTCAAATCCTTAGCTGTCACTTCACCAAGATCCGCCTTAAGCGACTTTCGTTGTTGACCTTACAGTGGCTTGGCGTATTATTTGCTTTTCTCAATTGTCATAACAGTTTTAAATATCCATTGTGTCAACCAATTTGAAAATAGAATAAACTACTTATAGCGGTTCTTGGCTTCACCGCAATGTAAACCAAATTCTCATGACAACTGTCAAATTTTCTCGCTATTAAATAGGGTCCATTTATGTTCATCTTGAATCATCAGTACCCTTAGCACGAACAGCTATCGAAAAAAATAACGCGCGTAAAATCATTCGATAGTGCAATTTTGTATTGGAAATTTATACAACGCCATCTAGCGTCGAATTGCGATATTAAAATTTCCATAGATAATTCTCCATCGAGTAATTTTACGCGCGTTTTTTTTCTCGATAACTGTTCGTGCTAAGGGTACAGCTTGGCCAACGTTCCAGTTGTATTTCACCGACTCACAGACGTAATGGTTGATAAAATAAACATTTAGTGCGTCAGTTGCAATGAAACCAATGATATTTTTCCTAATTTCTAATATATAATAACCACACCTTAATTTGAGTAATTCTTATTTAATTTGGATTTTTGACGTTCTTTTTTAAAATAGTAATAATTATCAATTACCAAGTGACAAATTTGATAAAGTTGTATGTTTTTTCAGTACATAATACTTCGTAAATCACGGAATTAACTCTGATCTTGTAGTTAAATACTATAGAAACAATTTGTTCTACCAATCCACTGAGGCCCGTTTATCTACTGCTGGCTTTACGCGTCAGAGAGTCGTCAAGAGGCATTGCATCTGACAACGAGTCGAAAGCCTGCCTTAAAGCTATATCTCTGCAAGCCCTGGGATCACGAGATTTGTATAACGATTGTTGTTAGTTACTTTTGTTTCGATAAGAAGAAAATTTGTAGGAGTATCTTACAAAACCTTAGATAATCAATTGCATTCTATTACTATGTATTTTTGCATTTATAATGCTATAAACCAGAAAATTCCTTACATTGGTGAAATAACGTTGGCTTGCAGTGTAAGAATATGATATACTAGAAGAAATTTGACGATGTCACTAGTGAGTCGGCAGCTCAGCGGTCAGAGCATTGGATCGGATATCCAAAGGTCGCGGGTTCGATTCCCGTCTGAGTATTGATCTGGTGCGAATCGTATTTTTTCTAGTATATTATTAAGTATTGTTTAAAGTTATTGTCTTTTTTTATCATAAATGGGTTTGCCCTCGACCCCAGTCTAGCCCAAAAGCAAAGACAGGGCCTACGATGGAGCGAGCTTGCCCAGAAGGTGCTTATTCACTCTGGTCGTCAGGTTCTATGCACTCGGAAACACAGACGCCGGCAGGGAATTCCATTCCATAGCTGTGCGGATTAAAAACGATGTGGAGTAGCGCTTGGTACGCAGAAAAGATATAGAGTCTGTCTAAAAAGTCAGTTTACATGAGAAATTATTAAATTATTTTTAAAAACTTATACTGGTAAACTTGTTGGTGTTGTCAAAATTCTAATTGTAAACTTAGCTTTACTCAATTTTATTTAGATGGGTATTGGTGGGGTGGTTGGGGATTTAGGTGGGTTTTAAAATTATTTTTGAAATTACCCATGTTAACTGACTTTTTAGACAGACTCTATCAACCAAGAACGGGTGGTAACCCGCAGTACGTCTGGATGTCCGAAAGTAGAAAGGAGAAGGTGGAATGAACTCATGCAGCTCTTGAGCACACTCACCGAAGTACAATTGTTTATTGTCTTTTTAAATTTATTGTTTTTTTTATTATAAATTTCCCAACTTTTTTTACCATAACAAAGTGAATCTGTTACTTTATCGTTACGTTTTAAGTTATGATAATGTAGAAGGGAATTTGATTTCAATTTTGAGCCAGTGTTAATAGAAAAGTTAGAAAATATTGTCGTTTTAGACACCCTAAGTGTAGCATTTAAAACATAAATGATTTTTGAGTAGATAATTTTGATTAAAATTCAATAAACTTTTAAAATAAATAAAGCTTATAATATAATAAAGCGTTGGTAAAACATGTCTCATATTTTTTTTATACATAAAATTAAATTTATTGAATCATTAATTTGCTAAAGGGATAAATCATCATCCTCAAAATAATTAAGTTCGAAAGCATTGGAGATCAAATTCATATCTGATGGGTAAAGCTAGCGTAATTTTCAAAGGTTTCAACTCAAATTCAACCATCTGTAAAATTCAATGAAAACAGAAAATCTTATTTTTAATGTTTATGTAAATTGAGGCAATGTTTTCCTTACGAACGAGCTCAATCATATTTTGAATTAGCAAATGTTATTCCAACATAATTAATTACGATGCGATGGTGCGTTTGCAATTCAAGTGATGAATTCTTAATTACAGATAGTTCGAATTTGTTTTGTTAATTAAAATTCAATGGTAATTTTAATTGGGTTTGCTTATTTTTTATTCTGTAAAATGTTATCATAATTTTTTACTTCCATTGTCATAGTTTACGCATTGTGGTCTTATGATTGTCAAGTTCTATTGCCAATTTAAAAATATAGGTAACAACTTACTACTTGAACTTACGCATTGAATCTAGAAAAATAAAATCTATTCATACAAATAAATAATTAAATAAAAATATTAAACACACGAATGCCCTGCCAAAAACGAACTAAAAAGTTAAACAACAAGTGTCATTGCAGTCGGGGGACCTTATTATGGAACAATTTTTGATCAAAGAGGAGATAAAAACAAATAATTAAATAAAAATATTAAACACACGAATGCCCTGCCAAAAACGAACTAAAAAGTTAAACAACAAGTATCATTGCAGTCGGGGGACCTTATTATGGAACAATTTTTGATCAAAGAGGTCCCCCGACTGCAATGACACTTGTTGTTTACCTTTTTAGTTCGTTTTTGGCAGGGCAGTCGTGTTTATAATATTTGTTTAATTTATTTATTTTTTATTTCACACATTTTAGTGACATATTATATAGTTTTGAAATGTGCTCATTAAGGCCTTTCATTTGATGCCCATATTGTAATAATATAAGAAATTTTTTTTTTTCACATTTGAAAATGGCGTCGTAAAGTCGCCATATAGATTTTTTCTAAAAAAAACATAGCCAGTGTCACTCGGGATGCTGTAACTATACCCCATTTATCCATAATCAGTTCAGGCATTTAAAAGTTATGGTGGAGTAAAGAAACTCACATACCCACAAACATACATGAACCCTGAACACTCTTTTTGCTATGGGCAGTCGTGTAAAAAATAAAAGAAAAATATTCCTTCTCGTCTATGATTCAATCTCTAAATAAAAAAACAGTCCCGATTGTATTTTGTTTGATATCGTTATTTTTTAAAAGTTGAGGTTTAACCGCCTCTGTGGTCTAGTGGTTCGCCCGCCGGTGTAAGACGTAGGCGTCCCGGGTTCGATTCCCAGGGGAGTACAATTTGTAATCGGTTTGATTGCTGGTAGGTAGAGCTTATTTCAAGTCCACCTGGCTAGCTACCACCATCTTACCTAAGTCCGACACCATTACAGCAATTTGAAAATTGTTAGAGGTAAGATAACCAGTTCCTCAGTGATGGGGGGGATTCCGGGTGTAGTGCGCTTCCACCTTTGGTCTTATCGTCACTTAACATCAGGTGAGGTGAAGGCCAAACACATCCCGTTGTGCATAAAAAAATGCGAGCGCATGCGTTTTTAATTTTTTTTGAAGCCACTACCACACTATTATGTTAACGAATGCTTACACTTAACTATTGTCCACAGATGTCCCAATAGTGAACTTAAAACTAGGGACCAGCCTAAACCCGAATTTTATCAAGGAAGGAGATGATGTCTATTTTGAGTGTAGTGTCAAAGCCAACCCGAAGTCTTATAGACTCACATGGTATAAAGGGGTGAGTTATTTTTACTTACATTTTTAATATAGGATGAAAAATGGAAGATGAAGAAAGAACAATGGACAAAACGCACACACCGGATAGCACTTTTTTACGTATATCAATGGAAAGCTCTCAAATTGATTTTAATTCATTGTGTGACGGTAAATCTGTAAAGACCTTAGGAAAAAGTGCTAAATGAAATTCAATTCATGTACAATAAAAGCTATAGTTATAAAAGTTTCATTATTCAATGACTTCTGCTACAAAGTAAAACCTTTCCTACATAGCTCACATACGATATATCTTTTATATGATTTTTCCTATCGACGATTTAAGTTCCAGGAACACGTAAAAACCAACTACAAATATGTTCCTGTCATTTTTCATTACAATAGTACACGTGTACATTTTTCCGATGAATTTACGCCAATATTCAATTCAGAATGGGCACTAAATATCTCCAGTTTTTATTAAAGCTCCTGCTATATTGTTTGCATAGCTTTTGTCCTATTGGATTATGGAGCACTCCTTTGTGCTTTACATATTTGCATACTCACTACAAACAAAGATTGAAAGTTTCGCGCTCATTATTTATTGTAATAAGGCAATTTTTTTCAGAGCATTTTACACGATATATTTTATTTTAATTATTTATATAGGTAGTTTTATAATAATACAGAATGGTGTATTTCTCTTGCTGCGTTTATTTATAAAAAATGAAATCCATTATTGTGTTACTTATATCGATAAAAAAGCTATCCTTTTTACATAATCATATCACTGTCGTTGAAAATTACGAAATCTGACTATTGAAAGTTTATTTTTAAAAGTTTAAAATATTCAGGATTTTTCAACAGAGTTACCAAACCTTTTTTCAATATTTTGTTAGGTTATTGTGTTTCTTTGTTTCTCTTTCAGTCTACAGTATTTTTTGTGAAATATAGAATTCTACATCAGTTCTTCACATTAGTAGCTCAAAAATCAATCTTTTCAACAAATTTGGTTTTAACTTATCAATAAGTTACGTACCTACAATGTTTTTATTAATTTCTCAATAGACCAAAGAGATCCACCATAATGCAAGTGCCGGCATCATACTAAGCGACCAAAGCTTAGTCTTGCAGAGTGTGAGCAGGGCAGCTGCTGGTGACTACAGCTGTCTTGCTTACAACAGTGAGGGCAGCACCACCAGCAATCCAGTTTCTCTACAAATCAGATGTATGGAATACGTAACGTAATATTTTGTGTTTTTATTACAAAATATATCTAATACCTTAGGCTGGTTATAGTGCTCGACCGACTTGTCAGTCGCGCTTGTCATTTATATGAAAATTAAAAAATCGGACACTGCTAGACTGACCGTACGCACGCGTATTTTGCTACGCACTGCGTACGGGGACCATCGGTCGCGCGCGTCCGCATGCGTACCGTCGGTCGACCGACGCGCTATGGAAACAAATGAACGCGTTCAGTCCTGCACCGACCGGTGGACCGACCGTGCTGATGTGTGTATAGAGATTTTGTACGCTGACCGGACGGTCAGTTTGTTGGTCAGGAGAGCACTGAATGATACAAACTGACAGTTGGTTAATGCCTATCGTCAGGACCGACCGTTCGCACCGGCGGTCGGTCGAGCACTGTAACCAGCCTTAGGGATTGAACAATACTGAAGCCATATCTGATTAAATATATTTGTTTTAAAAATAATACAGACTGGTAACTGTCGCTTACACAAGGCATCATTACACACGATTCACTTCTCGCTCTTTTGATTAGAGTTTTTTGTTTGATGTCACCAGATTGAAGTCTCCAATTATTGATTTGTGGCAGATGCTCCAATGTGTAAGACGATGAATGAGGGGGATGTCTACGGTGCATTGAAACAAGAAACAGTGCAACTACATTGCGCAGTTGACTCCAGTCCACCGCCAAATTCGTTCAGTTGGATCTTCAACAATTCGGGCGAGCAGACGCACATACCTGTCAAGTAAGTAAAATTTGTTAGTAATGTTCATTGTTCAATTTAATTTATGTTTTGACAATCCCTAGACAAAGTCTATCTTACATCAAAGAGTAAGGTTAAAGAGTTTTCACCAGTGACACCCCTGCCTCCCTACTCAAATATTCCCTACTCCCTACCCGCTTAGGGTTTGCGAACCGATGGCGTAGCTTCTATGACATTCACAAGTGTTTGTAACAGCCTAGACTGAATAAATGAATTCGAATTTTGAATTTTGAAATGGCCACTTTTCTATTCGTTCGCTTACTTAAAGCGTAAAAATAAGCAATTAAACGATCGAGTCACATGTCGCAAGTTTATGTAAATGACAGACATTGTTGTATTGTATGGAATTGACACGCCTATGACGCGTAATTTTGGAGTTTATGGCTTATTTTTATTTAATTTTTAAGTTAGCGAACGAATATAAAAGTGGCCATTTGAGTAGCCCCCCTGGTGTCTGCTATTTTTTATGTCGTTAGGAAAATTATCTTGAGACAGCTAGTGTTAAATAAGTTCTTTCACATATTGGGCTAGTGCATTTTCACAATCACATAGCGCAGCCACAGAGTTTATAATGGCACTCCAGTGCTATTATAAACACTATACGTAAGTATTCAAATCGTGTTCATTTCAGGACCGGTTTGGCCATCCTAATAATTGTATGGACGTTTTGTGCATTCATAGCTAAATAACATAACTTCTGTTTTTCCTTTGTCTTGAGGAGTTCGGTGGCGCAGTGGTTTAGCGCCTGGCCCTGTGATTGCGGGGGTTAAGCAACTTTCACAAGGGTCAGTCATGGGATGGGTAACCGAAAATGTATTATCTCGAGTTCCGTGCTTCAGAAGGCACATTAAGCCATTGGTCTCGGCTGCATTTGCAGTCGTTAACACCCACCAATCCGCATTGGGCTTGCGTGACGGGGTACGGCCTATCCTCCTTATCCAACCCATAAAGAAGGCTTGTGCCTCAGCAGCGGGGATATTAAGAATGGCTAATGTTGAGCACAGGTCCAACCGAATCAAAAAACGAACACAAACTGAATACTTATAAGTGCAAAAGCGCCCTTAGGAAGTGCAAGGAAGTCATAAAAGCAAAGACTCATTAATTTGCAATGCCAATTTGTAAGCAACTGAAAGGTAAAGTTGGATTAATAGTTCATGAAGCAACATTTTAACAACACGTGTAAGAAATTATACGCATGATATTCCTGGCTTCCAACTTCGCTTATGAAACTCTCAAGTTTCAAACACGACAAGTTAAAATAAATGAGAAGGTTTAGTTGTAAAACTAAAGGGTGAATCTAAATTTCAAGTCTTTTTAATACTTTTGTCTTTCTTACTAATCTGGTGTTGTAATCTTAATTGAAAAACTTCGTTCACGCTCCACTGACGTCACTTGATTTTGTTTTTTTCTGTTTTTTTTTCAATACACTATTTTTGTCGCAGCTTATACACAACTTCTGGTTTCACATCGACTCTTCGCTTCACTCCTACTACGGACATGGACTTCGGTACTGTGCTATGCTTGGCGAGTAATTCTGTTGGCACGCAGGAGATACCGTGCTTTTATAAGCTCGTGGCTGCTGGTAAGACAGTACCTATGTTTTTTTTAATTGTCCAATTTTAAGGGATGCAAGTAAGAACACCAGATTATCGGGACACTCTTTGGTTTGCTGCCGGCTGCGATCGCGGGGTTCTCACGACTACGTAGACTACTACGTCTAGACACGACTAGACTACGACTGACTACGACTAGACTTTGTAGTCTTCGTAGTTAAAATGGCGAACGTGCAGATCGAAAACAAAGCGCAACCTTTTATTTATTTGAGTATAAAAAGCGCGTTATTACGCTATATGACATAATAATATTATTTATTATTTTAAGCTTGTTTCATTAACATTTAATTAAGGTGGTACCCTGAGCGAAAGTGGCGCCGCGGTGAATTTTATTTAATATTATAATTCTAATACACAATTTTAATAATGTTTATCGTGGAGATTTTAAGGCCTGTTTCCCTCGTGGACTGTGGTTGTTGATAATTGAAAATGCTTCGCTAGATTGGGCTAAAATATTATATTTATTGAGCACAGCACACACATGACAACGTACAATATGGTGGTTCTTAGAAGAGAGCGAAAATTGCCAACATACAAAACCAATGCAAATTTAGTTGGTGTTGCCAACATGCTGCGCGGCCCAGGAAAGAGACGTAAGGCACACCGCAATACAATATGAACAATCTTATCTTACGAATATTTTATACTGTTCTTTTTAAACAATAAATAAGATGAGTAATAATCTAAATAAAGTTTTATTTTACACTCCTAATTACCATACTATAGGTATGTAGCATTGTTACTACTAAAGTCTATAAAGTTATAGGTAAGTAACCTTTTACAAAATACATAGGTAAGCCTAAAAACAACCGCCTTTTAGACATGTTAACTTAAATCTTAAAAATAGAACTTAAATTCTTAGCTTGAGGAAAATAACAACTTAATTAATACGTAACAAAACCTTAAGTTTAGGTTAACAAATTCTATTATTATGAGTAACAAATTACACTTTCAGTCATGTAAAGGTAACGGACAAATACCAGATAAGGACCTCTTATAGGTCTTTCCATTAGGGGCAGCTACCTCAAAGGCTCTTACCTTGCCATCACTACCTGGAAAGATCTTTGCAATCCTGCCTAGAGACCAGTTAAGAGGAGGAATATTTGGTTCTCTTATTATTACCATTGTACCTACTGTTATGTTAGGTAGTACGTCACGCCACTTGGGTCGTGATTGCAAAGTATTTAAGTAATTTTTACTCCAAGTTTTCCAAAAACCCTGCCTAACTTTCTCAATTAAATTCCAAAATTTTAGTCTATTATCAGGGGTTTCAGTTAAGTCCTTTTGTGGGAAGGAAGTTAAAGGCGCACCTATCAAAAAGTGTCCTGGCGTTATGTAAGCAAAATCTGTAAGACTAGAAGAAGTTACAGGTAATAAAGGCCTAGAATTTACAACTGCTTCTACCTGATTTAAAATTGTGTTAAGCTGCTCATAAGTGAATAAACCGTTTTGTATCACTCTCTTTAAGTGATATTTTGTACTTTTTACACCTGCTTCAGCAAGACCAGCGAAAACGGGTGAATAACTAGGTGTGAAATGAAATTTAATACCGTTTTGTGAAGCAAAATTACACACTTGTGTTCTATGGTCTTGTGAATTATTTAATTTAAATAATTCAGCTAATTGGCTCCGTGCACAGCGGAAGGTGGCCGCATTGTCGCAGTAAACGTCGCTGGGCATACCTCTCCGCGATATAAATCTCTTGAAACATGCGAGGAATGTTTCAGTGGTTAAATCCGATACTAACTCTAGATGTATGGCTTTGGTACTAAAACATACATACACACATATGTAGCCTTTCGATATAACGGCTCGTCTAACACGTGAATTCTTTACTCGGATAGGCCCAGCGTGGTCGATCGCGACGGCTTGAAAGGCGCGCGATGCGGTCACCCTCTGACGCGGCAGAGAACCCATGAGCTGTTTGGCGGCAGTTGCCTTGAACCTAAAACAGGTTAAACATTTATGAGTTATCTTTTTAACTTGCCTAATGCCATTGACAAGCCAGTATTTTTGATTCAAACTAGCCAAGAGTAATTTCGGACCCGCATGTAGTAATCTAATATGCTCCCGCTGTATAATAAGGCCTGTAATTCTAGATTCTTTAGGTAGAATAATAGGATGTTTTTGTTCAAAAGGTAAATCTGAATTTTGCAAGCGTCCACTTACTCTCATGAGACCTTTTTGATCTATAAACGGACAAAGAGGTTTGAGATTACCCTTGACGGACTCCCCTTTTGAAAGTGTATGCATTTCCTCGTGGAAATAAAATCTTTGCTCATTTTTAATTATAAGTACCAAAGCCCTTTCTAACTCACTACTAGACAAGCATTTGTCTGACATTTTGGAGTTGCTGGATCTGACATTATGACAAAATCTAAGTATAAATGCTAAAACCCGAGTCATTTTTGAAATATCAGAAAATCTACACAAAAAATTAAAAAAGTTGTCCTGAGTTTGTGTAAGAAGAACTGTTTTATTCACAGCCTTGGAAGGCTCAGACTTTGTCTTCATTTCAGGTAGACTGTCAGGACTAGGTAAGTACTTACTATTATTATTTTCAAATATATACTCCCTGTCATGTAAGAATGACGGGCCGTCCCACCAAGATGAGCAGTCTGCTAGCTGATGAGGGTCCACGCCCCTGCTGACGAGGTCTGCTGGATTGTCGTTGGTCTGCACATATAGCCAGCGCCACCTGGTGGTGAGTTGCTGCACTACCTTAACCCGGTTTGCAACATAAGCTTGAAGCCTAGTGGGTTCTGTGCCGATCCATGCGAGTGCAATTTTTGAGTCAGAAAATAGGTACGTAGAATCAATTTTGACTCTGATAGATAAAGTTTCATATACCTTTGCAATTAGGTTACTTAAGAGTAAGCAGGCATTCAGCTCCAATCTTGGGGTGGTAAGCGGCTTCGCACTTGGATTTATTCTTGATTTAGAGCATAATAAATAGAGTTTAGCCTCACCTGTTGGTTCCAAGATTCTTAAGTACACACAGCAACCATAAGCAGTGGTAGACGATGCGTCAGCAAAACCAATGAGCTGAACAGCAGCAGAGCATGAGATGGGAATGTTTCTATTAATGTGTATAGGCTGCATGGCAGCTAGGCTGTTAGTAAATTGTGACCAATCAGAAGCAAGCTTTTCTGAGGGTGTGTCGTTCCAATTAAGCTTTTCACACCAAACCTTTTTCATAAACTCTTTAGCTTTGACAACTATTGGCCCAACAAATCCCAAAGGATCATAAATTTTAGATATGTAACTTAATATCTCCCTTTTTGTTATCGACTTGCCATGGCATAGTTTAGGACATTGTAAGGTAAAGCAGTCTCGTTTGGCGTCAATGGTTAATCCTAACGTTTTGACACTATAATCCTTCTGTAAGTCGAGATTTTCAAATAATTGTTTACTCGAAGGAATATCCTTCAAAACGTCAGAATTATTAGAAGACCATTTGTGTGTTTCTAAACTTGCCACTCTAAGCAATTCCCTCAGCTGGTCCCTGGCTTCAAGCAAAATGTCAAGGTTTGCATTAGCGTAACAAACATCATCAACGTAAGTACAATTTTTTATGATGAATGAAGCCAAAGGCCACTGACCTTCATACCTATTAGCCAGTTCGTACAAGCACCGGGTAGCTAGATAGCTTGAGCTTTTGAGCCCATAAGTGACCGTATCCAAGCGTATGCAATTAATGGGCTTGTCAGGGCTGTCTCTCCATAAAATGTTTTGTAGGGAAGTGTGCACAGGATTTAAAAGAATGTTCCTAAACATACGTTTTATGTCTGTTGTAAAGGCATTTTCACCAAACCTATACAAAAGAATGATGTCAAAAAGATCCCTTTGAACAACGGGACCGTTCATTATAATATCATTAAGAGAAATACCTTTTTTGGTCTTCATTGACCCATCAAAGACGACACGAGTGCGTGTCGTTGTACTGTTCTCATTGATAACGGCATGGTGTGGCATATAATATGTTGGCTCGTTTTTTGAATAAGAGCTAATATCCACATAGTGGCCATGTCCCATTTCGACATATTCATCAATGAATTTTTGATACTCAGTAAGTAAATTAATATTTTTATGTAAACGTTTTTCTAAACTTAAGAACCTATAAAAGGCAAGATCAAAGGAGTCACCTAGGTTTTCATAAATTTCCGTCGGAGGTAACTTAAGGGGAAGATCTACAGTAAATTTATTATTTTCGAGTTTGACTGTAGATTGGAAAATACTTTCAGCAATATCGAACTCACTTGATTTTTCAGATAAGTATTGTGGCACCTTTTCTGTATCAAAAAAACTTGTGAGTGACTGACTGATATCGGATTCGCATTTTGTACAAAAAAGAGTAACTACCTCGGAAACATTTTGTGAAAGTGCTCCTGCTACCACCGTGCCGAAGAGCGTATTAATAAATATGGGTGAAGTTGCCTGATTAGCCACATGCTCCTGGTTGGTCCGGGCAGTCTGGCTGCTCGGCGCTGCGAGCTTGGTCTGCGTCGCTGGGCTGCGCTGCGTCGTCGCTGCATTGGCCCGGGCTGACTGGTTCGGCTGGGCAACCGTCGGCAGGAGCAGCTGAAAGAATTTGTCAGCACCTATTAGCATATTGATTGCTCCGGGCAGGTGAAAATCTTTGTCCGCCAATTCTATATTTGGGGGAATTTTAAAGGATGTCAAATCGACCTTTGACTGAGGCAAATTACAAGTTATTTTGTCTACAACATGGAAGTTAATGGAGGTACTAAATGGCGAATTCAATGAATGCACTTCAAGGGGTATTGAATATTTTGCATGATTTTTCATGTTTGCAATGCCCACAATATTGGTGTCAGTTTGGGTGGGTGTCAACCCTAACACGTCTACCGCCTTGCTGGTCACAAGTGATATCTGTGAACCAGAATCTAGTATGGCCCTACAGTGTACTTCTTTCCCGTCCTTTCCGAAGAGTTTCACTTTAGCTGTGGGTAGTAAAACATTATTTGTATTGTTTCCCGACAACAAAGTAACTGGACTGCTTTTTTCAGTTTGCTCATTAGTGTGAAGCAACGTGTTGTGACGTTGTTTGCAGTCTCCACACTTGAAAAAGTATTTACACTTGTTTTTATGAGAATTAAGACAGACTTTACATAGGTTATTTTCTTTGACAAATGAAATTCTGTTCATAACGGGAAGTAATTTAAACTTTTGGCACATAAAAATTTTGTGGTCTTTTAATTTACAATAAAGACAAGTAGGTTCAGGCTTACCTGTAGCTAGATGCATTGCTGCTTTCCACGTTGGCTTACTCTCCCTGAAAGACTGGGGCTGGGAGTTCTCGAGGGCCAGCGCTCGAGACTCGAGGAATTCCATCAGTTCAATGATGCTCGGCTCTTTGTGGTGGTCCCTTTCCAGCTGATATGCTCGTCCGGTGTAGGCATCTAGTTTACGGGTTAAAAGACAAATTAAAATAGGGTCCCACCCTTCTATGCCTACCCCTAAGTTTTTGAGGGAAGATAAACTCTGTTTAACTTTAGATACAAATTCCCTAATGCTGCATGACGTAGATTTGGTCATAGCACTCAAATCCAACAACTCATTGACATGCTCAGTGATAATGCGGAATTTGTTGAAATACCTATCGTCGAGTAGGCGCAGTGCTTCATCATAGCTGTCACATTCAAGAGGTAAGTTCTTAATCAAATCATATGGCTCGTCCTTGACAAAGGAGCGCAGATAATGCAATTTTTGCACCTTATCTAATGACCTGTCACTATGGATAAGTGATTTAAATAAGTTGATGAAATTAACATAATCGGCATATTTGCCTGTAAAAGTGCTTATGCTTATGGTTGGTAACTTCGTCCTAATTGTGGGCTGAGGAGGAACAGAATCGGATTTGGCTTCTCGCTTCAATACCTCTTCGTTAATTATTGTTATCAAATGAAAATACCTATTTTCAATTTGTTCGACATCTTCTTGATCAGAGGGATCCAAGCAGAATATTTGTTTATTGTAGTTTTCATACTCTAAAAATGTAGATTCTAGTTTAGCTTTACGTGCTATTAAATTAGAAGTAGAAGTAATTGCTACTTCGTTCAAATTCGACAAAAAATTTTGAAGGCGTGTGATACCTGCTTTGGCGTATCCTCTGGAGGCTATTAACATTTTCAGATCATCCTCAGAAGCCATGCTTAATTTTGTTAAAACCAACTTGCACTAAAATTAAGTTACACTTAATGTTCCTATGATCGAACATAAATAAAAGTCAATCACACAATCAATAAAGGCGCAAGGCGCGCACGCTTCGCTTTTTCTTTGCCGTGAAAACAAAATGTCGGTCGTCGCTTCGTTGTCGTTGTGTATTGTAGGCCGATGTCCGATTCTCAGCAGCCACCTCTGTCTCTCGCACGGCGATCGCGATGTTTCTTTCTTTTTCACCCGCGGAGCGTTGCCAACTTGAACCGAAGAAAGATGTTCGCAATCGCGACACAAGCGCCACCGCTGTCCGGTGTAGATCAGTGAACTTTCTCGGGCTGCGTTCCGAATCACGCTGACACCTATACGCGTCCCTGTCACTCGCACGAAGCCAACTATAATGTCTTCTCTGTTTTGTAACGACGAGTCGCGGCGCGACGTTTTTCGTGTTGAGTTGAATAAAATGGCGTCTTCTTTTTTACGAAATATGGTAGTTAAACAAAATAAATACGATGAACGCTTCGAAGATTGTTTGATGGATTTTAGTGTAGCTTCTTCTTCACGATCCTGAGCTTGTATTGAATGAAGGCGAATGGTCGCTACAAGCCTTTTTAGGGTTCCGTACCAAAATGGTAAAAAAGGAACCCTTATGGTGTGACTCAGTCTGTCTGTCTGTCTGTCACAGCTGGATATCTCGAGAACTACTAATGGTATCAACTTGAAATTTGGAATAGTTTAAGATGACATTTGCCCAACTATTTTGCAAATAAGAAATAAATAAAAAAATTAATATCTTTTTTACAGCAGGGCCTGAAAAGGGGTCTTAGAAATTTGAAGTGAGGCTACTAGGGCAATGTTGTTTTGGTGAACATTTCATAGAAAAGGAGAAATCTGTGGAATACTACGCACTAAACCGGGGAAGTACTTTTGTTCCGTAATTTTATTTATATTATTTCAACTTAGACTACATCACTAAGCCAATCAGACTGATTCTAAACATTTTTATTTTTCAAAGCAACAGCGTAGGTAGGTACCTAACTACATTTATATATAAACTCACGGCTTGTGTGGCATTTTGGTTCTCAATTATCCCAACTGTTCTTTACTACTTGTACAAAATTCACGTAAAGTGAGTAACGTCAATACTCAATACGAATTGGCAGAGTCAATTTCTCTTTACTTGACGTGAAGTGGAAGTAAAGTTGAGATGGTGACTACTATTGTCACAGACATTCACTACACTTTACAAACATTACACTACTCATAAATACAATACAGCTATAAGTAAAACAATCAAAACATTGTGTAACCATTTTGCTACTTGAATACTATTGTAAAAGTACTATTGTTACTTATTGATTTATTTGGGTCAGTCAGTCTGTCTGTTTAGTGTTATTGATTTTTTTTTGTTTTGACTTAAACATCATCCATGTTTTATTGCTATAATTATTTAAATTAAGCATCTCATCTACCTATAGTGTCTCTAACTATAACCAAATAGTATCTGGATTAATTCTTTTATTTTTATAACTATTATAACATTCTTGTGTACCTACATAATGATTAAACTTCACTAAAAGTATAAGACTAAACTAATGTTATAATTTAAATAGGTACTTACATACACTTACTCATAGTTAAAAAAGGAGTAGGTATAAATAAGTAAATTATTCCCAATTACTTAACAATTGTGGCCTACTGTCTTATGTTTTTAATTTTGTTTTCTTCCAAGTATATTCTCTGATAATAAATAAATAATAAATATTTGTTTTAAACAAAGATTTAATCTTTGGTTTTAAATAGTTCCTGATACTGTTGTTTGTAAACTTTCAGGACTTATAAATTCATCATGCTGACCCGTAAGGCTGCAGCACAAAGCACCGAGATGAAGTTGAGGCAGGCACTGCAGGAACTGAAGGAGTCTAGGGATACTTGCAGCCAGCTACTACGTGAGCGAGACGACAGCGAAGAAGAAATCAGCAAAGTTATTGCTCGCAACTCTCAACTGAAGATTGAGATGGCTCAGATGCATTCTGAGCACATGGAAGTAATACGCCAAAGAGACCAGCTCGAGAACACCGTTAGCGGCTTTGATGAACAGTGCAGCACTTACGAGAGGGCCCTGAACCGCATCACTGATTTGGAACGGGAGCTGAACGATGCTAACATGCAAATATTAGACTTCAAGGAGCAGCAGCAACTGCAAGAAGTGGACCATACACAGAGTCTTTTTGAGGAGCTCATGATGTCTTCACCTGCTGTACAGTCAGCAGAACAGTTAATAACCAAAGACAGTGACTTTTCACCTCGACCTCAAATTTTAGGTGCTAAGAAACTAAAGAAATATATTAGAATACGTAAATTAATTAAAAAAACAGGAAAACTAATTAGAAAAAATAATTGTTTTTCTAAAAATATTGCTTTAAGAAAAGAACGAATTAGCCTCTTGGATTCTTTGGAAATTTATAGTAGTAAATTAACTGAAAGCAGGCAAATGTATGACCGGGACACTAAAAAATTGCAATTGAAAATCATACAGTTGCATGAGTCACTTGAACTTGTGCAAAAAAAGTACTCTCTTGCGCAGAAACAAATTGATGAGCACATCAAATCTGCCACAGAGTTAGTGGAACTCTGCAATTACAATGCGGACCCGTATGACTCATTAGTAAATAGTCAACTTATTGTTGAATCTTCAGTTGTTCACAATAATGATTCTTATGTAAATAAAATTAGCAAATCTACACAGAGCCCCTGCCATTCATCATCCTGCATAGAAACATTGCAAAGTAGCTATAGTAAATGCACTTTCAAACCAGCATTATCATGTAACTCAAAGGAGGCAAAAACAATTATGTTTTCAGACAAACTAGGTCAGGGATTAGGTTTAGCTCTAAGAGATAAGCTCTCTAAAAAACTTATTAATATTTGTACTCCTGGTGTATCTTTTAACCAAATTGTACAAAATATTAATAAGTCACATATTGATGAAGCCACAACAGTAGTAATATTATGTGGGGACAGTTCCCATATTACAAAAAGGGACATTCTTAAAAATATTAATATTTTATTAACATTACATTCTGTAACAAGATGTAAAATAATAATTAGCGCTTTCCCTTATGCAAGTAACTTTAACTGGGATCAAAATAAGCGCATTTTTGATTTAAATTTATATATATAATTTGATAAGTCGTCACAGTGACGTTATTTTATACTTTGACGTTAATAAATTTATTAACACTTTTACATTGACTCCAGATAGTATGTATCTGCCGAAAAAATGTAGGATGCAAATAGCTAATTTGTTAGCTTACAATTTACAGGACTCTGTTACAGCTGTAACTAAGTCCATAAAACCGAGTATTAGTACTTCAACTTCTACTCGGCATATTGTTTCAAATAAAACAGTGACAAACTCAGATTTAAACTGAGGCACAAGACAACAGCCAGGCCTAATTGTATCAATATAATTAGTCAAAATATTCAGGGCCTGTCTGGCAAAGATCTAGAATTAGAATTATTTGTTGAATGTAATAATATTCAAATCATTTGCATTACAGAACACTGGCTAAAGCCTGGTGATATGTCATTTAATCTAAATAATTTTCAACTAGCAAGTGCGATGGTTAGGCAAACAACTATTCGTGGCGGTTCTGTAATTTTTGTGAATAATAATATAAAGTATAAAGAAAGAAAGGATATTGTGAACCTTACATCAGAGCGCCATGTGGAGTTGTCTTGTATAGAATTAGATAGCATGATTATTGTGTCTGTATACCGCCCCCCTAAGGGTATCTATGAAATATTTGAATCTGTCATGGAAGATGTTCTAAAAAAGTTAAGGTTAAAAAATAAACCAGTAGTAATTTGTGGCGATTTTAATATTGATATTCTTGAGAGCAATTCTTCGACCACTCGTTTTCTGGCATTATTTAAAAGTTTTAATTTGCATAATAAATTTTTAGAACCCACTCGGGTAACTGAACACTCCGCCACTTGCATAGATAATGTTTTTTCAGAATGTGATCCGGAAAACAAATTCGTTTTTAGTAATATTTCATCCGACCATTACGGTTTGAAAGTTTCATACGCTGTGAACGTTATAGATACACCTAAGACTGTAGAATGCAGACCTATCACAAAAAAGGGATTGGACAATTTTAAAAACAACATTGATGAACAAATTTCTTTATTGCCATGGATTTCAGATAATCCTGATGTTTTGTACGGGAACCTCTTTCATTTAGTTACTAATGAGTTTGATAAATCATTTAAAATCAAAACTATTAAATGTACTCAGAAATTACGGTTCTGCGATTGGGCTACGACAGGTATTTATAAAAGTAGAAACAGACTTTATGAACTTTACAAGCTTAGAGAAACTAACCAAAGCCCAGGTTTTTTAGAACATGTTAAAAAATACTCGAAGACTTTCAAAATGCTATGTGCAGTTGCAAAGTCTAACTGCATTAAAAAGCAAATTAAAAACTCGAGTAACAAAACTAAAACAACCTGGGATATCATTAATCGTGAAACTGGTAAAACTAAAGCACGGGAAAATAGCCTAACGCTTAATATTAATAATGAATTAATAAAATCAGATAAAGAAATTGCTAACATTTTTGATAAGTTCTTTGTAAACATACCAGTAGAAACTACATCAAATTTGGATTCCTCACCAGCGGCTGCTGTATCTATGCTAAAGAGACATGTGGCTGAAAGTGATTCATTGTTTAATTTTAAATGTATTAATGCTTTAGATATAATAAAAGCTTTCAAATCTCTAAAAATGAAAAGCTCCACTGATTTATGGGGCATATCAGTTAAGGTTATTAATAATATTGTGCATACTATTGCCCCTTATCTTGCTGACATTTTTAATCGGTGTATTGATCAAGGAATATTTCCTGATCTTATGAAGTTTAGCAAGGTAATACCATTGTTTAAATCAGGAGATAAAGAAGACCCTAGCAATTACAGACCAATATCGATATTACCTGCCCTAAGCAAGATTTTTGAAAAAATAATACTTGAGCAATTATTAGGTCATTTTAATGTAAATAAACTTCTGCACAATAAACAATTTGGCTTTACTAAAGGTCGTTCCACAACTGATGCTGGGGTTGCGCTTTTGAAGCATGTCTTTGAGGCTTGGGAGGGGTCTCAGAATGCCCTTGGCATTTTCTGCGACCTGTCCAAGGCTTTTGATTGCGTGGACCACTGGACGCTGCTGTTGAAGCTAAATCATTACGGTGTAAAAAATAATGCCCAAAAATTAATACTGTCGTATCTCAGTTCAAGGACTCAAACAGTTAATATCAATGGAGTAAGTTCATCAGGTTCTCATGTAAAAATGGGCGTTCCGCAAGGCTCCATTTTGGGCCCTTTTTTATTTTTAATATATATAAATGATCTACCCTTTTTTGCAGAGAGGTTCTGTGATATTGTTTTGTTCGCAGATGATACTTCTTTAATATTCAAAGTTGACAGGAATAAAACTGATTTTGACGATGTGAACAAGGCACTCTCGCAGGTTCTTACTTGGTTTAATGTAAATAATCTCCAGCTTAATGCTAAGAAAACCAAATGTGTTAAATTCACTTTACCTAATGTACAGGCGTATCCCACTGAAATTGTAATCAATAATGAGAAATTAGATTTGCTCGATTCAACAGTTTTCTTGGGTGTTACTCTTGACAGTAAACTTCAATGGAATATGCATATCGCAGCTCTGGCTGGCAAGCTCAGCTCTGCTGCCTATGCTATTAGAAAAGTTAGACAGTTAACAGATGTAGAAACTGCTAGATTAGTGTATTTCAGCTATTTTCATAGCATCATGTCATACTGTATTCTTTTGTGGGGGATAGCAGCCGATATAAATACTATTTTTGTTTTACAAAAACGAGCAATAAGAGCTATTTATCAACTAAGTTCTAGAACATCTCTTAGGGATAGATTCAAAGAAATTGGTATATTGACAGCAGCATCACAATTTATATTAAACTGCATACTTTTTGTGCGTCGCAATATTAACTTATATACAAAAAATAGTGATTGGCACAATCGGAACACCAGAAATAAAGACAAACTTGTAATGCCTCAGTATAGATTAGAAAAAATCCGTGGTTCTTTCATAGGTCTTGGTATAAAGTTTTATAATAAAATTCCAAGTAATATTTTGGATTTACCATTTGAAAACTTTAAGACTCATGTAAAGAATTGTCTTCTTAAAAAAGGATACTATACCGTTAAAGATTACTTAATTGATAAAACAGCTTGGTCGTAGATTTTTCTATTCTATGTGAAAATTGGGAGAAATATCCTACCTACTTAAAATGTATTGTAAGCTTTTTGACTCGACGCCTTAATGCGGGTAGCTTTAGTATGTCATGCTCACTTTAAACATTTCTGCGGTGGTGTCGTGTGAGGCGGGTCGTTACGTTCCCTCAAATATGGTTGAGCGAAACGATGGCTGGTTCATGCGTCATGCTCGTGAACGGGTGCTGCCAGTGGGAATGGGTCTGCTTCTGTCTGCTTGTACTAAGGGCGTCGCATATTTTTTTTTTTTTCCTGTTTAATATTATCAATCAGTATGGCACTTCTTACTCAAAACATAGAATTAATAACTAATCCTTGTTTTGATTTCTCACTTTTTTATTGCTAATGACCAAAATGATTATTTGGCTTTCGTTATCACGATGTTTTCGTATTTTTTTGTCTATAGTTTTGTAAGTAAAGGCCTATGAAAAGCTTTTGGATATTAGTTTTCAATTCGGTGCCTTAGGATGGGTAGCCTAAGTATGTCATGCTCTCTTTAATCATTTCTGCGGTGGTGTCGTGTGGGGCGGGTCGTTACGTTCCCTCAAATATGGTTGAGCGAAGCGATGGCTGGTCCATGCGTCATGCTCGTGAACGGGTGCTGCCAGTGGGAATGGGTCTGCTTCTGAGTACCTATCTTAACGCATATTGAATTGTAAGAATTGCGTTTTATTTTTATGTCTTGTATCAAGTGTTTTTTTTGTTAGAGTAGCAGACAGAGTGATTTCTAAACTAGTTGAAAGTTATTTACTCTCACGATTATCTAACTGAATATAGTAGATATTTAATTTTAACCTAACTACCCATTGTGTGTAACCTTTTGATAACTATTGTGATGGAAAATGACCTCACTTTAAATGTGGAGCTCATTTTTCAATCTTGACGACTCTGTATGAAATATACAGGGAGAAAAAAGCAGCCCTTGACGAGTTTCTTGCCGGTTCTTCTCGTTACAAGGTCTCCCGCTTAGGGTTTGCGAACCGATGGCGTAGCTTCTATGACATTCACAAGTGCTTGTAACAGCCTAGACTGAATAAATTAATTTGAATTTTGAATTTTTTTGAATTTTGTGGGGTATCATATGAAAGAGCGCCATTTGCACGTTTTTAAAACATTTTTTCTTTTTTTTCTAGACCGCAAAGTTTTGGACTTATGATGAAAAATGTAAAAAAAATGACCGTTCCCCCCCCCTTATCTCCGAAGTTTGCAAAGAGAAAAATCTGAAATAATTCTATGTGATAGCAGTTTGTATAAAGATTACAGGAAAAATAAAACGATGTCTCAATATAGCACACTTTTTTAGAAATTATCAAATTTCTAAAAAGTTAACATTAGTTCCACTATCGGTCAAGAGATGGCGCTGACCTAAAACTGCAATACTAATTTTATTATTCTACTCTGCAGGGTGGTTTAATGGTGCAATTATGATGGTACGGAACCCTCGGTGCGCGAGTCCGACTCGCTCTTGACCGGTTTTATTTGTTGCAGGAATCGCAGAACCACGTCTCAGTCTAGTATTTTTGGACGGTATCGTTACATTCACTAGTAGTCACTGCTAGAAGTAGATAGAAAAACTGCTAAAAGTGGCCGTTTTTGACACATTTGTTATCTACTTCTACGAATGACTACGAGGGCATATAGTGATACCTTCTAAAAATACTAGACCATGGGCCCTAAAATCTCCACGATAAACATTATTAAAATCTTTTTCTATTAATAACTTATTGAATAAAAACCTCGGAGGGCGCCACTTTCGGTCATACAACCGCATTAAGTTGTTTTCTTATAATGTTATTTATAAAAATATTTTAGTTAAAATGTGTTTTGCATTTTTCGTTCAAACTCAGTTCATAATACGAAAGAAAAAGATAAAACACTTTTTAACTATTGTTTTATAAATAACACGTTTAGTTTATAGAGTTTCTGTATTTTAGTTTATACTATACCCGCAATTTGTCTGTCCCTCGGGAACAGTTTCTTTTCTTTTCTGTACCCCTGGCAATGTGTATGTGAAATTTCATAATTATCGGTTCAGTTATTAAGACGTGAAGGCGTAACAAACAAACAAACGCACTTTCTCATTTATAATGTTAGTAAATATAAGTATTAATTACTTATACATATAGCCATACACAGTAAACACATGCGTGTATTATTGAATAAGAAAACATCTATTTGTATTTTAGCTTGAATAATCTAAATAATTCAGTTGCGGTTTTTCTTATATGTTGCCTAAGGTTCATAATAATATTGGTTTAATGCAAAAAAGTTGCTTTTGAATTCTTAAATATACCTTACCTAGGTATTTATTATCAATTTTAATTCATTTTGATATACTTACTACTCGCATAATTTAAATAAATATTCAAAAGTGAACAAATAAAATGAACCAAGAATATTCGGATATTCGTTAAAAAAATAGCAAGGATGCCGAATATTGTAATAGCGAATATTTGTTCTCTCCAATTGAAAATTTCACGTGATGCGGGTTGGCTCAAATACCTCTTTTATATTTTTTTGATCCGTTCTTTCTTTTTTTTTTTATCTTAAATGGGTTTGCTCTTGACCCCAGTCTAGCCCAAAAGCAAAGACAGGGCCTACGATGGAGCGAGCTTGCCCAGAAAGTGCTTATTCACTCTGGCCTTGAATAGAGTCAGGTTGTATGCGCTCGGAAACACAGACGCCGGCAGGGAATTCCATTCTTATTTTACACATCCATTTCTTAACTTTACACATCACAAGATTATGATATACAGAGCCTTGAATTAAATTATGGCATTTCAAAACTCGTAAACTAATATTGGACTGCTACCATACTTGATAATGAATATTAAATTAATGACAATAGTTTATGCAATGTTAATAGTTGGAAACACGTACTTTAAATTAGTTCCGAAGAACCTTCAGGCAACGATTTTAGGAATCTGTTCGCTATTACAATGTTATAAAAGATCAGATTATGAAATACCTGCGTTGTTTTGCAGGTATTTCAAATTTTTATTTGAGTTTAAAACTGTGTGCTCACTATATTCGACATACCTATAGCAGAGTTGAAAATGCTTTGCCAAAAATCTCGCTCGATTGGAAATGGTTGATTTTTAAGAAACGTCAAACTCATGGGCTTATGAATTTCGACTTAAATTCTGTCTAATTCTATTAATATTTTAAGTTCTGAAATTTTTGGTAATTCAAATATTATAAACTAAACCTTATTTAAACGTTTACAGGGTGTACATAATTACCCGTAAAATTATGTTTTTTATTTGAATGGAAAACTGCAAAGTTACAAACCCTACACGCAAATAGACCATAGTTTTCGATAATCAATTTCATTAATGGCAAAGAGCAAAATTTAATTTGGTCTAGGGTTGCCGCTATTAAATTTATTTATCAGGAAAATATATCTATTTTTTTAAAGTGGCTGTTTTCATGGATTATAAATTATAATATTTTTTCCGGGGTTATATGCTGGTGTCCTATTTATCATATTCGGCTTTAAGGATTTTTTTGTAATACATTGTATAGACAAACAGCATTGATTAAAAAATATAACTCATAAATCCAAAAGCCTATTTACAAAAATAGATTTCGATAATCGGATGATGTTTAAAACCTGAGTAATTACTGATTAGGATGAAAAAAGTCCGAGTATCAACTGACACACAGAAATAGCTATTCATTTCCTTTACGCGTAGATTATGTGCTCTGTCACGTCTGAGAACAACTGAAATTGAATGAATTAAGAAATTAGACGAAAAATCTAAATTGCTGGTTATAATTTTATATTTTTATGTCCAGGTCACCCAATGCCCTTGGAAAACTGTACAGTACTAAATCATAGTGCAGCTGGACTACAGGTCTCGTGTGATGAAGGATTTGATGGTGGATTGCATCAGATATTTTTCTTGGAGGTGTATGAACTACCTTCTGCAGTTGTAAGTAAAAAAAATAATTAAAAAGTTTACTGATTTAAATTAGCTGTAAACTTCGTTTTGGAAATAAAATGTACGTTCTTATGTAATTTGATATTTGGACAGTCATAAGTTCATAACGCTAGTGTTGACTTGCCAAATGTAAAAAATCTGTGTGAAACAGCTACCAACGAAGCTGTCATTTGATACTCTTTTTAACTCTTAACCTAAAAATCTTAGTTTAGCTTTAGAATTCTCATTTAAATTGTCCAAGACTGGCATCTTAGGCTTTCTAGGCATAGCATTCAACAATTTTACCAAAACGAAATAGAGTACTTTTCTGTAAACGAAATACGATTAAGCTTTGGTTTTATCGTTCAAAATTAGCGCGGTCGGCAAGGCCGTATCCAAAAACACTTGCGTCATTTGTTTTGTAGCTGCAGCTGAACTGATATTACCGGTACATACGTGTAAGTCTATGTATTCATGAAAAACAGCAGTTTTTTTCAGAGCGCTAGCGGCTTTTCTGTCTATATAGACAGAAAAACCAATTAGATAAATTTTTGGAACTCTCAAAACCCACAAGTGTAATGTTTTTTTTTTAACTATAGTATAGAAATTCTTTGAATCAGAATGTTATCGAAATTGCCTAATCTATCAATAAACTTTCAATACCAGGAACATCAATCAATATGTATGTTAACGCTATGCAAACGTATGCAACCAGAGTGCGCACTTTCTATTCGTTATTTACGCATCTATTTCGTTGGTACCTAGTATCCAAGTGAGTTTTTCATGTTTTATTGAAGTTGAACGATTTCTTTAACTTATACTTAATTTCTAGATTCGGGCTAACGTGACAGCAAACCACACGCCTACTTTTGAAGTGCCAGGTCTTGACACACAGCGAAGTTATACCCTTATTCTATACGCTGCCAACGCAAAGGGTAGAAGTGAAGCAGTTTCACTGTACACGGTTGCATTGAGATCACCTGACAAGTATACGGGAACGGGTAAGTTCGTAAACATCGTCGGTTTAATATTAGTCATACGGCACCTAAGTATAGAGTAAACAATAAAGAGCTGAGAAAAATCTTCTGGAGAGCGTTCTTAAGATGTTTGAAGTACATCTTTTATTTAAATAAGAATGTAATTTACATAGAAGCATTTAACATAGAAATATACATAAACGTACAATAATTAACATTAGTAAGTACTTACCTATAATCTATTCTAAACCTAGTGTCATAAAAAAAATCTTTTTTTGTATTCTAAATTAACTAAGTATTTAGATAAGGAAATTTCATTGACTGTCTTAGAATAATAAGTAATAAGGAGCGGAGTCTCCTGGCACAGGCATTTCTTTTGCCTAAAAGGGGGCTTCAACAATTATTGTAATGTAAGTCATGAAAGTGAATAAACATTATTTTATTTTATTTTTTACATCTAACTCGCACCCCAACGTGTCATTCAGTATGTATGTACGCCAGTGGGCTGAAATGCATACAACCTACGCTGGTGCGTAGGTAAAAGCTATGCATCATGTAGTAGTGTACCCACGCTTTCCGTTTGTTCTAAGTTTTTATTCTGGTTGTTTATTATTCCCGTGAAATAATAATATTCCGCTCGTAATATAATATCATAAACTTATATAGATCTATAAAAAAAACAGACGTCGGGGGACCATTAGGTATCGCTAGACATGTGACTAGCAGCTAAGATGTAGGTAAATCCATTAACTTAGCGTTTCCCAACGTCTATTTTTTTTAACTTGATGATATTATTTTTAACTTTTTAAGAGTTAGCATTTTGTGTTGGGGGTTTTTAACTTTAAAATTTAAGTTTTATTTGAAGCTTTTTAAATCTAATTTTTGCGACCATTTTTTTGCTACCATTTTGTTTTTTTTTAATTGCACCTAAATTTGCCCAGGGTGTGTGTATATTATTTTAGTCAAAACACTACCTACCTCTGTATCATTTACCGCTTCGGCAGGCAGTTGACCAATGGCTGGATGGATTTCCATCAAACGTAACTAAGAACCATCTCGATTAATTTGGCTTTCAATTAAAAAAAAACTGCATTGAAATTGCTTAATCCGAACAGACAGACTGACATACAAGACTTCTAACTTATAACACCGCTCTTTGCATTGCGTCGGAGGTTAAAAACCATAGGTACTAGAGTTATTTTATACACATGCTACGATTTTGTAGCGATTCAAATAATGCTACAGTGATTCGTAGCAATCTCTCGTAGAGCGTCTGGAATGCATTCAACATTATTGGCCAAGACAATGTGAGCTTTGATATGGTGGAATGAGAAAAAATACTTTAGCATGAGCACAGTTAGTTAGGCAATACTGATCGTGATTTCAACAAAAATAAAAAATAAACATTTTCGCAGTTTACCGATCACCAATTTATGGCAAACTTACTGTCTGAAATTAAAGCAACACAGCTCATTGCTCCGCTTTTTTCAGGCCAAAAAAATAAAATATTTTTTTTGGATTTAGGCTTTTAGATTCACGACGTTATTTTCAGAAACTTAACTTTGTACTAGATAAAAAAAAAACCGGTTAAGAGCGAGTCGGACTCGCGCACCGAGGGTTCCGTACAATCATAAATATATTTGGATATGTTACTTTAGTACAGTCTTTAAAAAAGTAGGATAAACGGCAGACAGGTGGAAGGGCGAACAGGCGGACAGTTAATTTACAAATCTTAACCACAGTTGCTTATGGTGACTGAAAAACGTTTCAGCCGCTCCACATTGCAAACTGATTATATTACTAAGTAGGAACTTATTCTTCGTTTATTCGTACGGCAAATAGTAGGTAATTATATTAGAACCAGCCACCAATTATTACTGTAGTATTAGGTTGCGCTATCTCTTGACCGATAGTGGAACTATTTTTTCACGTAAGTTAGCATTCTTAGGTCACCGCCATCTGTTGACTGGTAGTGAAACTAAAGAATTTTTGTTCGTTTTTTGAATTTCTAAAAAAGTGTGTTATATTAAGACATCGTTTTATTTTTCCTGTAATCTTTACGTAAACTACTATCACATAGAATTATTTCAGATTTTTCTCTTTGCAAACTTCGGAGATAAGGGGGGGGGGGGGGGAACGGTATTTTTTTTTACATTTTTCATCATAAGTCGAAAACTATGCGGCCTAAGAAAAAAGAAAAAAATGTTTTAAAATGTGCAAACAGCGCTCTTTCATATGATACCCCACACGCATTAGTCACCTCACTTCAAATTTTTAAGACCCCTTTTCAGTCCCTGTTGTAAAAAAATATATATTTTTTATTTCTTTCTTATTTGCAAAATAGTTGGGCAAATGTAATTTTAAACTATTCCAAATTCCAAGTTGATACCATTAGTAGTTCTCGAGATATCCAGCTGTGACAGACAGACAGACAGACAGACAGACTGAGTCACACCATAAGGGTTCCTTTTTTACCATTTTGGTACGGAACCCTAAAAACTATTGATTTCAGTTCGGAATTTGAATAGTTAAAGTGGAGATGATTTTTAAGTATAAAACTGGGCTTTCAAAATAATGTATGATTTTATCAGTTTCAAAACTGATAGTATATTTTTGCCGTAAGCTATTAAGTATCTCCTATGTACTGAGTTACAGAATACATAATTGTACATTGACAACTGTACACTCACTATCCATTATGAATAAACATACTTAAAGTTATCTGTTAATATCTCGAGCGTTGTCACAAGTATGCCAATCAAATTGAAATACAATAGGACATGTAACATAATTACCAAATAAAATATTTCCCTTCTCGGAGGAGAATAAGAAACATTTTTCCAAAACACGAAGGCAGTCTCGATATAAAGTTATTCGGCGAATAGTTGTTAATGCAAAAAGAAATACTAAGTCTATTACAGTAGTGTTCATTTTTGCTTCATCTAATACACATTACTGTCAATTTGGTATTTGCTTTGCTCTTCATAATGAGGATATTTGCCGTTTGTGATAAACGAAGTGGAACGCCGGGACCCGAAATATTGAACGGATGAAGAAATGAAGCGACAACAGCGAATTAGGATTTGCGTCGAAATCGAATACTACTCCATTTCGTTTTAGGAAAAAATATTTACCTACCATAATAATTTTCCGGTTTTGGTATATTATAACTTGCCAATTCTACCATTACCTATTATATTATTTAAAGATCATTGTACGATTTTGTGCCGTATACCCGATTCTAATGATATGAATTTGACATCAACTCTTTTTGATGTCCAGATTTTCGTTTTAGGAAAAAATATTTATACCTACCACGGGCGTAGCCAAGGGGGGGGTTTTGGGGGTTCAAACCCCCCCCGAGATATACAATAGGCATCATCTATTTATTGATCTATAACATTAAAATAAAGTTAGGCAAGGCGAGGAGTATAATTATTATACATATTAACATTTTGAATTTGCCGCGCTGCCATCTGTCACCGATCATTTGAATTACACCCACCGCATCGCATTCGGATTTTCGTATGTTTTCGTGCACCGCTTGGCTGTCACCAGTCAACAATCAGCAGCAGCACCGATTACCGCGAAAATAATTTAGTGGGTAGGTCAAGGTAGGTATGCATATTCTAACGTGCGTGCCGGACTGCAGTGAACGAAGTATTTTGTCACTTACTTGTAAGTAAATGAAAATAACTAATTAAAAAAATGGGCCTATTTAATAGATCACATTTGACATCTGTCAGTCCATAGTGTGATTTGGTAAGTAAATGGTAAAGCTTTCTTTCGTGATTATTTATACAATAAAACTTATTATTATTAAGTTTTGGCATCCCGAGGTAACCTCGGGGAGGTTAGCAGACAACCAGCCTACATGCCTTATGATAAAGGAGTAACCATAGACATAGGAAAATTTTCGCTGTGCTCAAGAAGACCAACAAAGCGTGGAAAAGAGAAGTTAACATCATACGGACACGGTCTATGTAAAAAAGAGACAAAGGATCAAGTGACATGTGCCAACATTTTTTACAGTAAGAGCCCCTAGGGTCCCGCCTATCAAATGAGCAATCACAGTTTGTTTAAAATATTTTTTAATCTTAATTAGAATTTAAAATAAAGGTATCGTGGAGCTATAGTGTCTTGTACTCTAGGTAATTGTGATGTGACAAAAAGAAATAATCCAAGTAATCACACTTTTCAAAGGTAAATAAGATATTGCCACACATTTCTCTAAAACCAAATTTTGCTACATTTATTCGTTTATCGACAAAGAAAACAGCATGGAACATAGTTTATTAATTTCCTTTGCCATAATATAGTCATATTTTATGTATCTAAGTCATATTTTACGTATCTCATATAAAATGTATTGATTCGTTTTCGGATCACCTGTTTATTGACTTTGTTATTCTTTGACATTCTATTTCTATTTGAGTAACAGATAAGATCGGCCACGTTTTACGTGAATACTCTGTTCCGACAGTTTACACTCCAGGCATAAAGGTCAACAACATATTGGGTTCGCCGAAGGATGTCACACCATTCCAAACACCAGGCGTGTACAAGATAGACTGCAGCTGTGGTAGTTGTTATATTGGTCAGACGAAATGAACTATCACTGAAAGAGTCCGTGAATACATCACAGCTGTAAAAAACCGCCAAACTAATAAATCAGCGATTGCAGAACATTTGCTGGAAAGCGGCACAAACCATTGGATCGAATATCATCGCACGCAGGTTCTTTCTACTGCAACTCGGTCGAAACGTCGAGAAAATAGGTAGGTGTGAAAATACCTATCGTAGTTTGCATGCGTTTAATTCCTGTCATTTTACTTAAGTATATCCAAATATTTATACATTGCTACAAATTTTGGCGACCATACCCGTTTCCACTGCTACCTACGATTGCCAGATGGTTGGGATTTGCCTGGATTCTCCCGGAATTCCAAGTGGTCTCCCGACTCCCGAAAAATCTAAAAATCTCCCGGAAAAACTGCTCCGCAAGTTCTCTAGAAAACATTAATTTTCGCGTAAGAAACTACAGATCACAAGATTAGCGGATGAAACTAACTAAAAATCGCGGCCGATTTATGACAGGCAAGATCACAACTTACAAGATTAGTGGATGAAACTGAAGAAAAATCGCGCCGCGCGGCCGTTTTTTTTTTTCAATAGACAGACAAGATCATAACTTTCAAGATTAGTGGATGAAACTGACTAAAAATCGCGCTGCCCGGCCGTTTTTTTTACGCATTTAAGTTACATTTTTAATTTGAAATATTTATTTCTCCGAGCGGTCCTCTAATGCCCATGGGTTCATTTAATAAAAATATAAATGTCATTTCATTTACATTGTTGTAGTTTTATTTTCTTAAAACCCCCTCCAATACAGAATTCTGGCTACGCCCGTGATACCTACCAAAATAATTTTCCGGTTTTGGTGTATATCATATGGCCAATTCTACTATTACCTATACCTATTATATTGTTTATAGATCATTGTAGGATTTTGTGCCATATACCCGATTCTAATGATATGAATTTGACATCAAATCTTTTTGATGTCCAGATTGATTGTGTATAATTTGTGTATTACAATTAAAACCTTATTTTAGCTAAACATTACTCTGTTCGTCAAATTCGAGGTTGAAAATCGGTTGACTAAATTAATCATTTTTAGACAGGTTGATCTACCGTTCCTTGTTCTGCCTTTTTGCACTTGATTATGCGTCCACCGTGTTCCGTTGTCAACCACCAATAGCCCATCAATCATGTCTCGAATTCCAGCTTTAGGAAGCTCAAAATCAATCATCAGACTTTTAGTACGATAGGTAAGATACGATTATCTACAAAATTATCGTATAAAAAACCTTATCTAGTTACTCTTTTAAGGAAGCATTTTTTAAGTGTAGATCTTTGTAGGGTTCCGTACCAAAATGGTAAAAATGGAACCCCTATGGTGTGACTCAGTCTGTCTGTCTGTCTGTCACAGCTATCTCGAGAACTACTAATGTTATCAACTTGAAATTTGGAATAAATAAAGATGACATTTGCCTAACTATTTTTCAAATAAGAAAGAAATAAAAAAAATAATAAGGGACTGAAAAGGGGTCATAAAAATTTGAAGTAGGGCTACTAGGGCATATGGGGTATCATATGTAAGAGCGCCGTTTGCATGTTTTTAATCATTTTTTCTTTTTGTTTTAGGCCGCACGGTTTTCAACTTATGATGAAAAATGTAAAAAAATACGGTTCCCCCCCCCCTTATCTCCGAAGTTTGCAAAGAGAAAAATCTGAAATAATTCTATGTGATAGAAATTTATATAAAGATTACAGGAAAAATAAAACGATGTCTCAAAATAGCACACATTTTTAGAAATTATCAAATTTCTAAAAAAATTAACATTAGTTCCACTATCGGTCAAGAGATGGCGCTGACCTAAAACTGCAATACTAATTTAATTATGCTTCTCTGCAGTGTAGTTTGATGGTGCAATCATGATGGTACGGAACCCTCGGTGCGCGAGTCCGACTCGCTCTTGACCGGTTTTATTTCATCATAACGTGGGAGTCTGTAGCCAAACTAATTTGCTATAAGAAAATTGCGCTAGGACATTATTAGCGAAACATTAAGGAAATATTAAAATATTAGCTTCTGCTTGCGACTACCATCGGGTAAAACCCCTAGGGAACTTTTGACCGGGATATAAAGTATTCTTTGTTTTAATCCAAGTTATAAACTATATGTATGTTAAATTTCATCTTAATCTGTTCAGCCGTTTTTGCGTGATTGAAAAACAAACATCCAAACCCACAAACATTCACATTTATTATTAGTAGGAAGTATGTAGTGCTTAAAACCAATCGATTTACTCGCAAGATTCTCAATCCTAATCAAAGCATTTATTATTGGTTCCTGTTTGACTCACAGAACAAGGGGAAAAACACCCCCCTTTGTTCAGTGGTTTGAGTTAATAAATTCAATGTGCCCTACACTGTCTCCCAAACGTGTTAATGAATTAACGCAAAATGAGAAAACCGTTTCTTCGGACTATCAAACTGAACAACTTTTACTATGGGACCAACTCTGAAATCGCGAAAAAAAATCAGCTGTTACATACAAACATTAATAATGAAAATATAAAAATGTATGAAACAGCTGAATTTTTTTTCGCAATTTCAGAGTTGGTCCCATAGTAAAAGTTGTTCAGTTTGATGGTCCGAAGTTCTCATTTTGCGTTATTAAACACGTTGTATAATTTTACACCAGGTATGACCACTTCGATACCCCTGTCACCAATGCTGGCCACTTTACTGGCAGTCATTGCATTGCTGTGTACCGGCATTTGCGGCGTCATCACTGCCTTATATCGAAGGCATACTGCTAGAAGACTGGATAGAGACAAACAACCGCCTACTGCGTAAGTAACAAAATAAAAAAATAACCAAAGTATTTTCTGACCAAAAAGGAATTCCGTTTTCGTCAGGAAAAAACAGCCTATATTTAATTCTGACGAAAGCGGAATCTGACGAAAGTGTCCTAGATCACAAAAGGGATATTAGCAGATTTCGAAACACAAATTTCATGATTTGAATATTATCTTATATCTTTAAACGAGCAATTCTTGTATATTTATTTATATATTTCTGTGATCTCAGAAGCGGCTCTAACGATTTCGCTAAAATTTGGTATATGGGGGTTTTCGGGGGTAAACAATCGATCCAGATTAGTCTTATGTTTGAGAAAACGCGTGTTTTCGAGTTTTCATGCGTTTTTCTTTCGAAGCAGAATATGAATATTTTTGTGTAGTCTAACGCCATAAGACTTTTGAAATAGGTGCTTGGCTAGCATGCTATGCGGCAAGCAGAGGCTGTGTAATAAAGTAGCACCACAGTATAAAATGTACACAGCGCTTCATAGATGGCGATACTCCGACTATTACCAATTAGTTTTTTAATTTTTGGAAAATAAAAAAGAAATTATAACTGCTTATACTACGTTTTATAGCACCACAATATTACAATAAATAGTAATAACCGAGCAAAGCTCGGTCGCCTAGATTATTTAATTGAGACACTCATAAGAAAAGCTGAGCATTAATGAATTATGTAGAGATAAATGTTCACTGCTTTGTTAAGAGCAGATGAGCCAGTTCATCTGCATATACAAATCGCATAGGAGTGTCGCCATTAACATATTTTATCGATTACTTGTCCAGGGCACTGTACATCGACCAAAGCGTGGATTCCCTGTCAAAGGATCACATGAATACGTACTGTGGGTCTCCGAAACTGGACTATTGCAGTCAGTATGAACTGAAAATGGACGGGGAAATAGAAGAGACAGATCCTGACATTATACCATGTCATTATGGTGAGGAAACTCTTTGCTTCGAAATATTTTCTTATTCATATATTTATTTCTTTAATGGAACGAGATAGTTTCCCAAAAAGCGTCTACTTATTATTATCAAACTACGATGCATGTCCTCAGAATTTTGTAAATCATTTTGGTTTTCAATGTTTTTCATGAAAAATTAAGGTCGGTCATTTCAAAAGTGTTGCTTGATCTGTGTCAGACTAATTTCTGGAACTATAAAGTAAATTTTAAGGTCAAGCCACACAGCGGGCGTGACGGAGCGCGGCGTGACGGGGCGCGGCGCGACGGGGCGGGACGGGGCGCGACGGGAGTTCACACTGCGGGCGTGATCTCGCCTACGTTCCGCCCCGCCGCGCTACCGATCTGTATTCACGCCGGCCTGTGTGACGTCGTCCATAGTATCTAGTACATTACAACTTCTCAGCGTCGCGTCGCCGTCCCGTCCCGTCACCCACGCCCGCTGTGTGGCTTGGCCTTTAGACTTCGATAAAGAGTGTTAATATTGTCTTTCATGAGGATAGCTGGTAGAAATTCTAAATTTCCTTTCTCAGGCTTTTATCTGTTTAACAAATATGGTGATGATTAATTACTTACAGATAAAAAATCTATTGCTGAGTTAAGTAATCTGCCTACACCTGGGATGGATATAGATCCTAACAGGATATTCAGTGAACGACCGCTTGGATTTCCTACAAGTGCTGTAAGTACTTAAGGACGTATTAGAGCAGACAGTATTTTGTCAAATTAACTTTTTTGACTTATGTTTCAAACTGTGCATGAGACATCAGTCAAAAAAGTTAATATTAACAATTTACCAAGTGTGATTATACATTATTTTCATGAGCAATCACATTTTGTGATAGAATTTTAAACGTTGTGCTCCAACAGCGATATTGATCAATCAGGAATTTTATGTTTTGTTCAGTAGCGACACATTGAGTACAGAAAAAAGCATAATCTTTTTATTAAAAAAATGGCCGTGATCTTTTGTGATCTTTCAAGAACAGTAAACGGCTCGCTGGGCTTCCACAAAGTATCAAATTTCTTAATCAATTTTAATGTTAAAAACAAGCTAAGAAGTTTAAGGTTCACAATCAATTCGAAATTTTGACAGTTTTGTTTTGTTGATATGCTGCTGACCGTACTAATTAGATCACTCTAATTAGATCCACACTAACTAGATCCTAAACAACACGAAGATGAAACATACTTTTAGAAAAAAAAAATATTCTAGAATTTGTAGATTTTAGGCATTCACAATGCTATTTTTATATTAAGATAATTATTTTTAACAGAAAATACACTAGAAAAAATCGACTCACCCGTAGCAGCTCAGACGCGGCGAAATTTTTTTATTATACTAGGTACTAATTTTCTTCTGAAATCAATCCAAAAATGAAAAGAATGAAATTGGTATCAATTATGTAAAAAAATACAAATAAATTATCAAAATATATAATAATGAATGACTATGATAAAATTATAATTTGTATTATTCATTTCGAGTACCTACCTACCTATTCGATATCGTAATTCTATGATTTTCGTCCAATCTCAAACATCTATTATAAAATTAATTTAATTGAAGGAATGTTTCAATTTTTGAATGTAAATTAGTTAAATTATTTACGAAGACAAATGTGATTTTGTTCAGAGGATCAAGTTTCTGAAATTCACAGTTTTCGATTGTTGAACTTTGTGAAACAATGGGCTTAAAATAATAGCAAACTAGGGGTAAGTTTGCTGTGATTGATGTTGGCGTAAAAGCTAGCTCGGGTCGAGTACTGTTTTCAAATGCAAAATAGTAAATTATAGACCTCTTGACTTATAGAATTTCTCTTGTAAAAAAATACTAGTGAAAAGACGAGATTAGCCAAGTTAGGTATTATGTTGATCAATAATTCTAAACACTACAGTTTTTTAATCTCAGAAATGCGATTTGGCTATGAATGTTGTTAGGCATGCACATGTAATGTACATGTGCACATGTTGTTCGGTGTGCACATCATATGTAATGTAATGTACATGTGCACGCCTAACAACATTCTTAGGCAGCGGGTGCGTCTGCACAATTTCGTTTTACGCACACTAAAATAATGTGCATGTGTACGTCTATCCCCTGATCTTTTATTTTGTAGAATTCTGACATTTCATAAATTCGGACACTCTGTAGAATTACTACGGAACCGAACCGCATAGTGAGATAAAATAACTGTATACTTTCTTGAAAGACACACGGGAAGAAAGGGCTCATCAACATTTAGCAAAGTTTGAGAAAATGGCTGTTTAAAGTTGAATGGTTTATTTTTACTAAGGCGATTAAACAAGAAATGGACCTCTTTTAGTTTGTTTTGAATATGTAATGGACCCTAGTTTGTTTTGAGTATTACAATGGCATCGAATGCAATTATTAGTTTGAAATAAACAATTAGCAAAATAAAAGAAAATTGCTAATTAAAGATGATATTACTTATGTACCTAATTTATTTTTACTGAGACGGTTTAACGAGAAATGGGCCCCTTTTAGTTTGTTTTGAATATGTAATTTGAAAGACCCATTTAAAGGCTATCGAATGCAATGGGGAATTTCCGAAAAAAATCAAACTAGCTGAATATTTTTCTATAGGTAGGAATAAGCTCCCTTAGTAATAGAAAAAGGTTTCAGAATTTTCGGTTGCGTGAAAAAATTAAAGTCTCTTCAACTTCACAAATGTACGAAAGTAACACCAGAATGGAATTTATATCTTTGCCACTACTTGGCACAACCACAACGTCCACTGTTGTTAGTCCAATACTTGTTAGTATTAAAAAAAAAGTTTTGACATTTCGTATTGAAACTTTTTTTTAATACCATGTTGTGGTTGTGGCAGGTGGTGGCAAAGGTATAATTTCCATTCTGCTGTTACTTTCGTACATTTGTGAAGTCGAAGAGACTTTTTTTTTATTTTTTTCACGCAACCGAAAATTCTGAAACTTTTTTCTATTACTAAGGGAGCTTATTCCTACCTATAGAAAAATATTCAGCTAATTTGATTTTTTTCGGACATTCCCCATTGTTAGTTTAAATTGATCAAAAATGTCGATGAGCCCCTTACTTATCTCATAAAAAAAAATTATTACTAGTTGAGCTAGATGCAATAGATATAATTTTTATTGTTTATTATTTATTGCCCGACTGGACAGTCAACAGGTTTAAAAGGGGATACCTATTACCTTTATCTTAAAAATAACTAGGCTAAAATAGCTAGTATTACAAACAAGTCGGAGCTAAACAAGCCACCTAAATATTTTTTATTGCAAGCTTAGAACAAGATGACACTGAGTTACATACATGATTGGAGATGATTAGTAGCAATAGTTTTTGGCAGGGTTTGCCACACGCACGCAATATCAGTAGCAGTATAATATTATAATCCGTAGACATGTCATGGCTCTGAAAATGATAATTTTGCACTAGAGGTCAAAAGTATATTTCAATAAAAATATATTTTTGAACTAAATTAATTTTTGTTACATTAGTTACGCTCTCTTGTTTTGGTTTCACTAACCGCGCTAATTTTCAACGATACAACCAAAACTAATTATCGTTACAATTAGGTTTACAAAAAAAATATCACATTAATTTTGTTAAAATTATTGAAAGCTATGCCTAGGGAGCTTACGATGCCAATCTTGAACAATTTAAATGAGAATTCTAAATGAATGAAATTAAAGCTGAACCAAAGATTCTTAGGTAAATTTAATTTAAATGTTGTCATAACGATTTTAGTTTTATCGTTCAGAATTAGCGTGATTAGGCCCCAGGTTACTGATATGATAAATAGTTAATGTTTAACCGTGTATATCGCCTAAGTATTAATTTTTTATTTTGTTTTTTCTCTCCAGTCTTCATCATCTAATATATCAGTGGTGAATCGAGGCGTGAGCGCAAGAAGCTCAGACATAGCCGCAGCACGTCATCTAGCGAGCGCTAATGTTCGAGAGAGCTGTATATAAATACAATTATATTACATATAGATATATTATTATTTCTGTGCTCATAGCACGAAAACTTTTCGAGATAGTTGAGATTACGAGTACGAATGCTCATACCAAATTATTTGAGTTAACTTTGATATACTTTTCGTGGTAAGGGTAAATAAAATGATTTGTTCCAGATTCGTCATGCTACTGATTCGTCGTATTTCACATTCGCCGTATTCCACATTCGACGTATTCCAGATTCGTCGGAATACAGTCAATGACATATTTATTTATTTATTTATTTAAGTATTTATTTAATTAAAAAATACAAAAACAGCTCAATATACATTACATTTTAGTTCAAATATGAATTAATCTGAAACATGTTCGTAATAATAAAAAACACAAAATTGACACTTATTTTACTGATAATTTGTCGATTTCAGTAGTTTATTTTATTGTGAGACCTTTTCTGACATGCGCAAAGTGATGGCGCCGCTCGCAAGCCGTTTTAAACTTAAAAATGGTAAAGCGCTAGTGTTGTCGATTGTACGTATTATGACAAATCAGGAAATCGGCGAATCTGGAATTCGGCGGATCTGGAATACGACGAGTCAGGAACATGACGACTCCGGAACAAATCTTAAAATAAGGTTAACTTTTAATTAATATTTAAGTTGAAATATATTATTATTAGAATTCAAAGAGAATAATTTTGTATGATAAATTTAGTACAATGATTGTGAAGTGATTTTAACTAAAAAAAATATTTAGCTTTTTTTAGTTGTCACAGATCGACTTTATTTAATTTAATACTATGCTACGACTCCACCTGCGTTAACGTTAATGTTAGCGGTAATGTTCATGAACGGGCATTATAAATATTCAGTACTATCGTTTGTAAATAATTAACGCCGTTAAGTCTTGACCACATCTGCGTAACGCCTAGATTAACGCTTTAAGCTACGCGTTAAGACGCAGTTGGAGCCGTAGCATTACGGCATGCCGGTCAAGCACGTCCACCATGACATTTAGACACTCAAATCTCGACTTGCCATATCACAATGTGCCTACACCACACCCTAGTGTACTATGGGCAACAGCGTCGCTTAACCAGTTTGCAACAAAATTTGTGTGCGAGCGTATCGCCCCTGCAAGAACTAAACGTATGTGACAGCGGGCGCGGCGTGCAAGCGATTTTAACCTTAGCAGTGGTTAAGCGACGCTGTTGCCCATGGTACGTACTGCCGTCGCGCGACTGTAGTTGAGTCGTGCGGCTAAGTAACGAGACAGCAGAGCTTCTAATGTACATACCTAAATCGCCAAAGCGCTCTAAAACTTGTTAGATCTATGGTTGTTGTGACATCTTACAGATGAGTGGTGCTGCGTGTAGGACATGGTTAGGTGGGCGACAACTATTTGTCACACGTCAAGTAGCCAGACTGTGATTCAGTTGTGTTTCCACTTGAAACTGAAATCACCATATTTAGGTATTTTGGTTCATTAAAACGGAACTGAAATCACCATGTATTTTTACCGTTATGATCGTTCAGTACCCTTAGCACGAACAGAATCAGAAAAAATAACGCACCTAAAAACATTCGATAGAGTAATTTATCTATGGAAAAATTAATGTCGCTTTTTCGGTAGATGGCACTGTATAAATTTCCCATACAAAATTTATCTTATAATGTTTTTACGTGCGTTATTTTTTTCGATGACTGTTCGTGCTACGGGTACTGAGCTCATTAGGGCCTGTATCATAAAAAAAGTAAGCTCTGAGTAAAGCTTACTTGACAGTTAATTTGACATATTTTCCATATCACAACATCTGTCAAATCATTTGTCAAGTAAGCTACTCAGCACTTAGTTTTTGATTGTGTAACAGGCACATGTGTGAGATTTCTACGTCTTCAAAATTGGCTTTATAATAAAAAGTTAAAGTTATCGTAGTAATTTATTAAAAAAAAAATGTGAAGCAATTTCATAACTACCAAAGTTTCTACAAAATAAATTGGACAATGATAAAGACGCAAATAATTACAAAATCTTCTTATTAATATTATTGAACTAAATATGAAATTGAAATTGTAAGTGCAAAGGAAAATTTTAATAATTTAATGTATAAAAAAATATTTGAACTGAATTAATATAACAATTTTCATTCACAAAATTTTATACAAAGTTATTACTAGCACGTACCAAAGTAAAATAAATTAGTACCTATCTAATTTAAAATAATTTTAAGTAAAGATAAATCAGCTGTAAACTGGCTGGTAAATGTACATTTGTATTATTGTAAGAAAATGTATGTCCGCCCACTTGAAAAATTAAGATTTATGAAAATAACATTTTCATCTCTCCAGCACTATAAGGGGCGCTTTTGATGCGCCAAAACTCGCAGTATAAATGATTTTTGCTCCGAGTTTTCTCGTTGGTAGAGGTAAAAAGTTTTATGTTTCACACGAGAGCAAATTTTGTTAAGTCTCGTGCTTTGAAATCACTCACTGTGCTTAGTAGATTATATTAGAATAACTTGCTACACTCTTGATTCAATTCTAGAATACTTCGATAGTTCGTGACTAGCAGCAGAACTATTTTTGCTCACTTGTTAAACAAATAACATTAATTGATGTTAAAATTATGTACAGTATACAATGTTATTATTAACATCACTACTATCGACCATTTTTATACTAAGACCCATATTTATAAACCGTTCTCAACGCTGAGAGCTATCTTGAGATGCTGTTCATATATCAGCATTACAGTCATGATCTATAAGTTATTTAAATACCAAGTAATTTCGTACGTCTGTCTCTTTAGTTTGTTCAAAGAGAATCAATTTATAGGAGTACCTACTTAGGAATCTAAAATAATACAGTATGAATATTATAATATTAAAGACTCCAATTTTTTTACCTACCTCTCGAAGAAACAAAGTAAGATAATAATACGCTAACACAAATATGGGTACGTTTAAATTATTCTAATTGTTAAGTGTCTAAAAAATTAGGAAATAATTCCTCACTTATTTATTTCTTATTTATTTATTGAAAGTTGTAATATTGTGATTATTCATGTTTGCAGTATAGTTTATAGCAAAATGTATTTGCACAACAATTGGCAATGCTTTTTTTAAATTTATTATTTCAAGCTGCACTTAATTTTAAGTAAGTAATATAAGTAAATAATATATTATATTGAGGAAAAATATATTGACCATCTTCAAAATATGTGGTCCCTTTCTACCTGAGAAAGTTGAAATTAATTACGTTATATTTACCGTAAACATGATTCAATATTTTCTTATAAATCCATGCTTACATATAAATGAGAAAGTAACTTTGTCTGTCTGTTACGTCTTTACGCCTTAACCGCTGGGCCGATTTTGATTTGACGGAATATGGTACGGATATAAATAGGACTTGGGGAAAGTCATAGGGTCATTTTATCCCACTGCTGGGCACGGGTCTCTACCCGCACGATGTAAGTAGCCGTAGTCCACGTGGGCGAAACTGCGGGCAAAAAGCTAGTAAGAAATAAACCATATTGACCTTGTCACTAACTTAAAGAAGTGAGTTACATCAGCCATACAGACGAGGGAACACAATAGTAATGGGATTACGAGAAATAGTTGTCCCTCGTGGTCCCATTAATGGGACAAAATAAGACAGCGCAACCAAGTAGCTTCAAGTAGATGGCACTGAAGTTCCACCGGAGATGAGGATTCCGGGTGTAGTGCGCTTCCACCTTCGGTCACGTCGTCACTTAACATCAGTGGTGAGGTGAAGGCCATTGTGCGTACAAAAAGATCGAATGGAGCTGGACCGTAGCCAGACTTGAGCTGGACTGAGGCTAGACTGGAGCTAGACCGATGTTTAACTGGAGCTGGACCGGGGATCAACATTAGCTGCCCTGCCGCTGCATATACTATAGAATAGAAGTGACCCTACGCTGTAATTTCGGAACAAAATGGCGGCTCCAGCCTCGTTCCGATCTGGCCCCGGTTGCGATATTAGAAATGCCTGTGGGGTACAAACACTACCTGCTCTGTACCGCTCTGGGTTTTTCTGATTAAATAACTCGAAAAAGCCTGTGTGTTTCAGAGCATCGCTTGTTCTGTAGCGCGCGGGGTTTTTCGACTAAAAAATTAATAATATCACCCTAAAAAGCCTGTGGAGCACAGACAATCCAGAAAATCACAGTTCATAGTGATTAAAGTATTCCTTCTTTGAGTTTTGATAAATTACTTAGATTGTTAATTATACCTAGTTATACTAGTTATATTTTTTTACTAAAGTGGTGTATTTTTTTGAGTTTATACTACTATTAATACTATTTATTGTAAATGGGAAAGTTTTTTCTCTCAATCCCATAAAAATGGCGGGCTATGCTAGATGGGATAGATTGGGATGAAATTTGGCACACAGATAGTTTTTTTAACTTGGACTATAAGATAGCAGACTTTATTCCTAAGATCGTTGCGGGCGGAAGCTATAGTGGCTATAATAATAATATTGATAAAGCGCATTTTCAATTTTCATGGATAATTGATAAACAATACCTACTTATATTTTATTGTATCACTAATCTGACATTATAATAATATAAAAGTGATAAGTACTAATATTTAAAAAATAATATTTGAGTTTTATTAATTTCGAATTATTTTTTTTTTCATCAGCCTTTACGAAAAGAGACAAAACATATACACTTATACAGGGTTATTTGTAAAACACTAACGACCTCGCAGGAGTGGATTACTAACATCATGAACAACAACATTTTGTTCTACGACTTTTCCAAAAACAGACAAAAAACAATCGACTTTTCATACAAAAACTCGATCAGTTGTTTGGACATTTGTATGGAAAGTCGAATATTTTTTTTCTGTTTTCGGAAAAGTCGTAGAACGAATGTTGTTGTTTATGATGTTAGTAATCCAGTACTGCGAGGTTGTTGGTGTTTTACAAATAACCCTGTATATTTAAGAAACAAAAATTGAAACATAATTCTGGTTAAATGGACCTAGTAACTTGTTAACAGAAAAAGCCAGCAAGATTCTTTATTTTTTATATTACAAAAGTACTCTTTGATGTAGGTATATAAGACAGCAAGTTAAGTTAAACATTTGAACTGCGAAAACAGTTTTTATTACGTATGGCATAAAAGCGATCACAAGGTCAAGTATAGTCTAAATCTGATGTACCTTTAATTAACTGAAGGTAAAATTATTACAAAAAAAAAAATAACGAAATAACGTTCATCTGTTAGTTACAATCAGGCATTGTGCTCCAAAATTGCGAAATCTAAAAAAACTACTTTTATTTAGAAAAATGACTAATTTTGAAAACTCAATTAAAATTATTAATAGGTACTTTCAAGTCCTTTCTTTAACACAAAAAGTAAAAAAAGTTAAAAACTTAATGAAAAACCTTGTGCTGTTTCCGAGAAATTTTACAAATTATGTTATCATTCATTCATCATCAGTTGTTATCAACAGCTGTCCTTTGGGGATTCATTACCAAAAATAAAATTTCTTCTTATATATTTTTTTAATAAGTTAAAGGTTAAATACCCAAGTTTCACAATACTTAGTACCTTACGTGTCTGTATCGCTCGGGGTATTTATGTTATGTTTAGTTGCAAATAATAAAAAAATCATTTCAAATTTTATTAAGGAAATTACAGCGCAAGGTGTCTGTGTTCCACAGGCTTTTTAGGGTGATATTATTAAATTTTTGAAAGAGATGCTCTGAAACACACAGGCTTTTTCGAGTTAATTAATCAGAAAAACCCAGAGCGGTACAGAGCAGGTAGTGTCTGTACCCCACAGGCATTTCTAATGTCGCGCCCCGGTTAACCTTCAGTGACGTCTACATGAACTCCGTTTTTTTCTTTTGAAGTACCTATAGAATCCTAAAATAGAAAAGCACTTTTTGAAATTTTAATTGAAAACTTAAGATATTAAAAAAAGAACAATCAATCAACTATACCTAATACTGCTTACAATCACGTCCAAACAATGTCTTCTGTTAAAAAATAACAATAAATGTACTTAAACAGCGTCTTTTAAGAATTGAGTAGGTAACAGGATATTGTGCATAATTGAACTGAAGATCCAAAATAACCAATTTATTCTCAGAATAATGAAAGAAAATGGCAAACAATATCTGTTATTTGTAAAGCTCCATTTTACCCAAATGATATCTTTTCTACCTGCTGAGCAGCTGAGGGACGTATTAAAAACAGCTACGATATTTGCTTTTATGAAAGTACCCATTATTTTTGTTTTCACTATTATAAACATTGTATATTAATGTGAGTTTCAATGTACAGTAAATAAGGGTGTAAATTTAGGATAGGTACTTATAAAATCCATTTAATTTTTAAGCAAATAAGATTTGTCGCAGTTATTTGTTCTTATTTCGATTAAGTTAAGGAAATTAATATAATACTCTACTTTTTTATACCGAAGAAAACTATTACGGTGATTTAAAACATCTAAAATAGATAAAATAATAGCTAACGACTATTCGTCATTGATTATCAAAGCAAACTAAAGATTTTCACTATTTAAGGCGTTAATCTCTCTTATTATTTTTAGAAGAAATAATTCGTTTCATACGATAACTGCGACAAATATTTTAAGTCTCACTGTAATGTTAAAATTAAAAAGATGTTGGTTGTTAAAAGTTTCTAAATAAGGCGTTGTTTTAGGCGAAACCCGACTGAAATTATTTATAGTGATATTGTAACGATGATTGTGAATGTTTTATTAAAATAAATATGAAAACTGTTTTGTTTTAATTATTTATACAGGGTGTCTTTTTTTTATTCACTCTCCAAATTTTAACGATGTATTCAGTCCATGAAACTGAACAACTTTCTCTAAGAAACATAGGTACAAATTAAAAAAAAAAATACTGTCCATACAAATCAAAGAGGTGATTAGTTTCGTAAGGGATGAAGAAAATTTTGTGGCGCATGTTTCACGGAAAAAGTTGTTCAGTTTCATGGACTGAACATATCCTTGAAATTTGGAGAGTGGATAAAAGTGCTGCCTGTATAGAGCAACTCTAGAATTAGATAAATATATTAAGGGATACTTTCTCCCCCATTTTTCTCTTGTACTTGAATAAGAGGTTTTTCAAATAGCCAACGTGAAGAAAGCCTAAAACCAAAAAGTGAGGTGAAAAACAGGTAAAAACTCATTTATAAAAGGTGAAAATTTGCTTAATGAGAGAAGCATACTAATATGGATACGACCGACGGATCGAGTTATTATTAAAATCTGCGTTGTACCGTATTGTACTAATTCATTTCATGATTTTGAGTAATTTGAAGCTTTTACGATTTTCATGATAAAAATTATTAAATGGAAATATTTGGAAATTATATACTTAAAATATTTTACGTTTATAATGTCATATCCACAATTTTCGTTCCATTTTTCCTCTGGAGAGTTAATTTTAATGTGTGATGCTCCGGGGCGGGACCACCTTAAGCTAGGTGAATTTTATATGCAAGAAAAAAATGTATATAAAATGTATATAATTGTATACTCAATTAAAAAAAATGTATATCTATAGTTTCGTTGTAAACATTATATCAATGTGGTCCCGCTGGAGAGCATACTCCCCAGCGGGACCACCACGATAATTCCGTTACTGAAGGCTTTTCAAATTCGTTTATGACACCAAAAAAATGTATATTAAATGTATACAAATCTACTATAGTCAATTTGATATTTAGTTAAGTCTATACCAATTTACGACTACTTTTAAATTTCCTTTCGGAACATTAGAGAAGCGCCTACTAAAAGGTTATAGCAAAGTCTTATTTTTTTTATATTAAACGAAGACTTATTGAAAATCTATTTATTTAATATAAGCTCATGCTGGCATGGTATGCATCGCACACACATAGAATTAAGTACTTTTATTTGTTTAAATAAAAAAAAATGTGTATATAATATTTAATTATTGTGGATTTTTGAGACGATACATTAAGGGCAGGTACCTTAACCGTTATAGTTACAGGAAAACGTTCCTAAGAGACCATCCATAACTTTTTATGATATTCTGAACTGCATTCATAGATTTTGGAAAAAAAAATACCGTTAGCAAAAAAAATTATAAAATACCAAAAAAAAAAATTTTATTCCAATCGATCCTATTTCGTGTGGGGATCAGAAGACTCTATGGGACCATTTAAGGTATGAGTACTAGAAACGACAGAAATCGCCAAAAACGTTTCCCATACATTTTGTACTGAAAAACGATAAATCAAGTCGAAATATTTTTTATTGTCAAACGATCCTGTTTCTGGATCTGGATAAATTCTTAAAGTAGTACTTCTAAAAGTAAAAAAATCAGAAGTCCCGATAACCTGACCAACATTCACCAATAGATGACCACCTACTATTTTACCCAATACCTGACCACCTCAAATAGTCGATTAATTTGCTAAACTACCCTTCATAGTTCAAGATAGTTACATATTATAGGATGTTAAATGAAACACTTTGATATAATTAGTATGAAACTATAAATAACTATGCTAGTCTTAAGTTTTTTTTCTTACCATAAATACTCGTAACAACAAAAAAGCCATCACAGCTGTGCCAAACGATAAGAAATTGAAAATGAAGAGTTAGTTTCCTTAAAGGCGTCTCTAAAGTTTGACGATTCAAGCCAAACAAAACCTCTACTGTGGTCAACTTTTGGATACAACTAACACCTATACAAATATCTGACCCTAAAGCCTGGGGGCCTATTACAAAAATAACGTACGCAATTGCGTGACGCAGTGACTTTTCATAATAGACCCCCAGACTCTTAAGAATGGCTATCAATGTGTCTTTTTCTCGATGTATAACTACGAAAGAGACGCATTGATGAACATCACTGACGTCCATTATACAAGTACGCTGGACATGTGAACGTCACCAGTCGTTTGTTCCGATTTGAAAATCGCCATATTAGCGCTGAGAGCAGTAGATTCTACTATGGCATTAGTGAGTGTCCTTGGAACTAATTAGTTCCAAGTACACTCACTATCACTACTGCCATAGTATAGAATCGACTGCTCTCAGCGCCAATATGACGATTTTCAGATCGGCACAAAAAATTGCTGTCATTTCAAGACATTAGCCTGTCCAGCGTACTTTGTATAATGGACGTCAGTGATGAACATTCAGAAAACTGTCAAGTTTTAAGAGGTTGTAATACCCCTCTGGTCATCCTTTGGATACGCATACTTATATTGAAAAAAGTTAATAGAAATGACAATATCTATTCAAAACCAATGAGAAAATTGAACTTTTTACAAAACATGTTTTCCCATTACTTGACCAGTCTGGTCAGCTTTAGAAAATTAAAATGTTTGTGCTCCAAACAATAACCAAGGCTATAAAAAAACACATTATGTAGTAAATAGCACAAAGATTGGGAAACATGTCTAAAAACATAGCTCCTTCCTTATTAACTTTAATGGCTTGTAAATCCATAAATATAATTCAAGATGGATCACGATTTCCAAATTTCAGTAGTACCTACGTTTACTGATTACAAAATAAGGTGGGCCGATTTTAATCATTCTTCGAATTTTGCTTCACAAGACCTCTCAAAAGTTGCGTGATGCGACGTAAGTTATAGGAAAAATAATATAGAAAAATAAGATTATCACTTTTAGCCCCCTAATAGCGTTAGATTTTTTTATAAAATACTTATAAACGTGTACTTATATCAGACTTATGAATTTTGCATCAAGACTATAGTTGTAAAACAGCGGTTGTTATCGGATAGTTATCTAAAGCAGCCGATAATATCGTATAGACAGCGGCTGACAACCGGCTGCTTATCCGACTCAATACCAAAAGGTCTTACAACTTTTACAATTCCTGAGTCAAAATTGTTATAATATACGAGTCGTTAAATGCAAATAGGTATTTTTAGTAAATTAAATACCTACTCTGTCATGATGAATTCGTGGGCGATGAATTTGTAGAACATCAAACTGGAAATTCTGGTGTTCTCGTCAATTTCTCTGCACCACAAAACTGTTTACTGGTTACTGTAACGTTTATAGTAAGTAGGTAGTATGTAGATAGGCAAAAATAATCACTTAGGACATAAAACGGCTTTAATAAAACATAGACATGTTTCAACTGTAGCCAGCCGCGGTTTATGGGTGATCACCGTAGTCAGCGAAAAAAGCGGCTGGTCAGCGGCTGGCTGACTAAGATAACAACCGCCTTCACATCTATAATCAAGACCAAGAGACCCCTCAAAAGTTGTGTAATGTGACGTAGGTTCTAGGAAAAATAATTAAAAAAATAAGCTTACGAAACAGGAATTTTATCAAAACCGATTCGAAAAATCGAATTTTGCTTTTTTTATTTTTTAAATTCAATTCCTATCTGCTTTTTTTTAATTATATTTCCTACAACCTACATCTAATTGTGCAAATTTTGAGGGGTCATGTAATGCAAAATTCTAAAGACTGAAATACACGAAATACAGGTATTTTATAAAAATTCGATCGCTATATTAGAGGGCTCATAGTGATAATCTTATTTTTTTTTATTATTTTTCGTATAATCTACGTCACTTTACGCAACTTTTGAGGGGTCTTCTGATGCAGAATTTGAAAAATGATTAAAATCGGCCCAGCCTATAATACAAAACAATTAATTATTGATGAGCTTTGGCATATATTAAAATGTCTACCTGCATATATTTTTCTACATCAGTGCTCGTAATTCTGCTTAAACTATCATCGTAACAGTGCCATTTGGAGCCAGATTTGCAATGTGCCTTATAGTGCCCTAAAGCACCTAAAAATCCTGGTACGAATTCTATTGCAGGAACTACAGAGTATGTTTCATTTTGTTTCAATATTATACTGTGGGGTATCTCGTTAATATTTACGTTGCTAGCAATTTCGAAAACTATTATATCACATAATTCGTACTTATCAATAACCATTGCCTCATTATTTACATTGCACGGGTGCAGTGATGAGCGAGTTTTGTCAGACAAAGATAAAATTTGCAGATTTTTCTAAACCAGATTTAAGATTTTCTTCTGCCAATATCCGAATATCAAGTGGAAGTATGGGACAGTTTCTTTCCGATTTAAAATCACATATGGAACATTTCTTCACGTTTTTTGCACTGTAATAATCATTTAACAACAAACCTTCAAAAATTCTGGTTACATTACAACTACAGTCAACAACCTGTATAATGTTTTGCTTTACAGTTTCAAAGTATTTAGACAAAATTTCCGCTCTTAATCGTAAAACATCCACAGTATAATCTTGATTTGAAATGGCCTTAACTAGTATCGTAAATGGTGATTTTTTACTTTCCAGTGATATTCTAACGCTGCTGTACACTTTGTAAGCGACTGCGAATGCATGCACCACAGAATCGAAAGCACATGTATTGCGTAATATCAAGTTATCAATATTTGACCGACTTATATTTCCATTTGGCAATAACGATACATATTTTTTGCTATGTTTTGGTTTAACAGATTCTATTAAAGGCTTTTTTTGTCATTCTTGCTTTTATTGCGCCAGTTTTCTTCATAAACTGGACTGGTCTGAAATTCTGATTCGTGAGTAAAACTAGCGTCATGAATTTTGATGTTATTTGGTGTATTTGAATTTCTTTCTTTCTCTAGACACGGGTTTTGTTTATTATTAGAATTTTCTGTATTACTGGAAGAAGAACACTGTGCTGATTTTATTTCACCTGTAATATAATCAGTATGCTTTATGATAAACTCATCTACACGTCTCAATCCAGTTTTTGTATTTAATAACAGATGTTTTATATTTTTGAAATAACTTTCAACGTTAGTGCTGCTTGGTGAATCATTTGTATCTTTGTAGAATTGCACCATTACATTTGTCCAAAGGGGAAGCCTGTATAGAAGTTTTATGAAAGTATCAATGAAATTCGGAAAATAATACACATTTTCATATCTTGTTTCTTCACAAAGATCGGCATATAACTTTTCTGTTTCTACTAGTGAGTGAACCCAGCCTAATACATCCTCGTTGTCAGGGAGCTCATCTGCTTCAATTATAGATTGTTCAGCATTTGGTGTTTCCATTTCATTGTCATTTATTTCTTTTAAGTTTTTTAGAGCGTCTAATAAATTTTCTTTTGCCACTTCACATTTAGTTTTTTTATTGCCCTCTGTGCATCGATCATATCTGTTCACAGATACAATTATAGTATTTCGTATTATTTCTTTGGCAACTGAGTACCTAATTTCTACAATTTTTTTACTGAAACAAGATTCTGACATAAATTTTTTTTACTCGTTCGTCTATCAATTTGAAACATTGGAGTCTATATATACACTTTACAAAATGGGATGTATCCAAGCGCATGAAGCACGCAGGAATAATTTTTGTTTGTCCCTCAAGTAGCTTAAAACAGTGCCTGATATATTCTTTAGTAGATTCAAATGTTGTGAAAGCCTTCACACACGCTCCAATTAATGCACTAGAGTCATCAGTAATTACTTCATTCGGTTTAATCATAGTATTGAGCCAGGTTTTTAGCCACATGTATATATTGTCCATTGTCTGAATTGCTGAAATCATTTGTGTTAATGGGACGGATGTTTTTTGTAATTTAAGTACTGCTACGTACAAAAATAAATGTTTTGCGGATTGTGGTTGAGGAGAGTCTATAGGTGGCTGTATTTTTTTAAACAGTGAACCTGTAGCATCAAGGCTTATTGATGTGTAGTGCGCTCGTGAAAACGTATGATAAAACTTTTGTTGAGCTTCGGTCCAGTAATAGACAAAGAATGGATGCAGTGAAATATTTCTTACGACATTGTTAAATGGCGGTGTACAAGACATTATCCACAATGCCAGTACAACATTTTTGTGAGAATACTTCTTTGTTCTACTTTTTATATTTTGTAAAGTTTTCAGATCAGGCAAAAAAGGTGGTTCTTGCGTGTCGTTGTCAGTGATACTAGAATGTATCAATTTATTTCTTATAACAATAGGATATTGATTTTTTAGTTCAGCGGCCAAATTTTCTTTCTTAAATTTTGTAATTCTAATTTTTTTTACCGGATTATGTATCAGTTGGGAATCCACATTGATCAATGTGCAATGCACTGTCACACGATCCCCCTTTTTCTCAGTTTGAACCGAAATTTTACCATCGCATTTTTTACAAAGTCCCTTTATTCTTACAGATTGAATGTCGCTCGCTGAATTAATTTTAAAGACCCATGAGCACCGATTTGATGTTTTTTTCCAAATGTGTTCTCTCATAATGTCGGTCCATTTGTCTTTTGGCATTCTTCGTTTATTACGAGTACGAACCGTTGGCTTTTTCATATCATTTCGAACTCCAGGGTAAATCTCCGGTTGGATTTCTGCCTATTCTTCAGAAGATAAAAAAAAAGAAATCAAATTTTCGCCACTGTCACTGCCTGACTCATCGATGTACTTTATGTCGTCGCCAGTACAGTCACTGCTACTACTTACATTGTCACTACTATTTTTGTCACTATAATCTTTTTCATTATTATTTTTGTCACTTTCAAAAAAATAAGAAAAGTTCCGTTTAGCCGAAAAGTACAATGCGTAAGGCGACATACGAGCAGATAATTTTCTACTTATTTCTTTGTACACGGAACTGCATGAATTTGGTATTTCTTTAAAAAACTGGTCCTGATATTGGAGGAAAACACTTTTTTGTTCTTCCAAACACACAGAAAGTCTTTTGCCACGCTTCATGTCGACAAATAAAAGACGAAGTTATTAGATAGTTAAGATACAATATGGATACTGATAGAAAATGTAGGTAGTTAAGTCAACTACCGCTTTCAGTTGTTTTGTTAGTATTTTTTATATACTATTAATATTATTCTGCTTGAAATAAACACATAAATCAATGTAAAATACTCTTCCGTACGATTAAGGAATAATTTACCACACAGCGAACAAAACAAAATATGAAAATTACGAAAAAAGGCGCGCAGGTTCTTTTTCACGCGCCCAAAAACAAAGGGGTGAGTGACCATACAGCCTACTTCAAAATTATAATTTTAAGTAATAAAATGCTAATATTTTAATATTTTAACAAATTATTGTGAATAAGTAATTAATAACTTGATAATAATAAATACCTAACTGTTTGACTTAAATTAAGGACTTACACATTAATTTATTCCAAAAATGTACCTATACGGATATTCAGAGTCATAAAACCTCTTTGTTGTCATAAAACCTAAGGTTGGGTTAATATAAGTAATCCGTTACCTTATCTGACTGATCAGTATCACACTGATGTTTAGTAATACACCTCTGATAAATATAAATAAAACCGGTCAAGAGCGAGTCGGACTCGCGCACCGAGGGTTCCGTACCATCATAATTGCACCATGAAACTACACTGCAGGGTAAAATAATAAACTTAGTATTGCAGTTTTAGGTCAGCGCCATCTCTTGACCGATAGTGGAACTAATGTTAACTTTTTTAGAAATTTGATAATTTCTAAAAAAGTGTGCTATATTGAGACATCGTTTTATTTTTCCTGTAATCTTTAAATAAACTGCTATCACATAGAATTATTTCAGATTTTTCTCTTTGCAAATTTCGGAGATAAGGGGGGGACGGTATTGTTTTTTACATTTTTCATTATAATTAGAAAAATATGCGGCCTAAAACAAAAAAAAAAAATTATTAAAAACGTGCAAATGGCGCTCTTTCATATGATACCCCACATGCCCTAGTAGCTCCACTTCAAATTTTTAAGACCCCTTTTCAGTCCCTATTGTAAAAAAGATATTTATTTTTTTATTTATTTCTTATTTGCAAAATAGTTGGGCAAATGTCATCTCAAACTATTCTAAATTTCAATTTACAACCATTAGTAGTTCTCGAGATATCCAGCTGTGACAGACAGACAGACAGACTGAGTCACACCATAAGGGTTCCTTTTTTACCATTTTGGTACGGAACCCTAAAAAGGCAGGGTAAACTTTAGAATTTGGGTCGAGGAATAGGGTTGTGTCTAGCCCCCTAGCCCTCCGCTAGGGAGGAGGAAGGGACGGAGGGAACGCCTCTGTCCAACTCCTCACCTTTTATTTTGAAATTAATGGTCTACTAGTTCAAATATAACAAAATCTTGAAAACTTCAATCGTGATTATCTCGGAAACTATGAACTTCCGTAGGGGGTAGGGTTACCATCTGACCAGATAAATCCGGTCTAGACCGGATTTTAAGGGCTCAGACCGGACTCCGCCCGGATTTCATTCGAGACCGGATTTTTCAAAATCAAAATCACTACACCATAATTGATTGTAATGATTTTGTCTAAACCATCATCGCCGGACAGCTCGGAGCGCGCGGCGCGCTACGCACGCCGCGACTAGGCTCTATAGATCGGTAGTTTCCTGAAAGTTGCCCATAATTTTCTTATAAGAAACCATCCACTTATGTAAAATTTTACAAAAAGAAACGTGTTGTGCGTGCCTAATGTAAATAACCTATTTTATTTTTAAATTTGAATCTAAGACCGGACTTTTGTCCAAAAATCAGGATTTTTCACCTTTTGTGACCGGATTTCCGAATTTTGGTCCTGGTAACCCTAGTGGGGGGTCTCCTTCGTTCCTCCTTTCTTCCCCCAAACCACCCCGTTTTCTTTTGACCAGTAAAAATGTAGAATAGCTTTGCTCGAATTTAAGGATATGTGGGAGTAAGTGGGGGGGAAGCTACATTTTTGTGGCACTCGCACTTTGCGGAAGTACACAGTTATAGAAATATAAGTATTTGCTATCGCACACGGGCAACTTAGTCTCCCAGCAACTGTTTTGTCTCTCACATCAAGTCCACGGGTTTATATGGAAGCGCGCACACGAAGCGACACGGTCGTCTGCAACTTTTCATACAAATCACGTGAGAGACAAAAAAGTTGCGGAGACAAAAGTTTCCCGTGTGCGATAGCGCTTAATGAACAGCTTTTACTATGGGGCCAACCACGAAATCGAAAGAAGCCGCGATGCTCTAAGCAGGCAAGTGTGTTAAAAAATAATGAAAATAAACAGAACGGTTAATGAGTTAAATAATCTCATTAGCTTATTTAATTGTAACATATCATGCCAACGCCCTGATTGAAAACAACGCTAACTTACTCCTATTTTTTTAGTAGGCGCTTTCTAATGTTCCGAAAGGAAATTTAAAAGTAGTCGTAAATTGGTATAGACTTAACTAAATATCAAATTGACTATAGTAGATTTGTATACATTTAATATACATTTTTTTGGTGTCATAAACGAATTTGAAAAGCCTTCAGTAACGGAATTATCGTGGTGGTCCCGCTGGGGAGTATGCTCTCCAGCGGGACCACATTGATATAATGTTTACAACGAAACTATAGATATACATTTTTTTTAATTGAGTATACAATTATATACATTTTATATACATTTTTTTCTTGCATATAAAATTCACCTAGCTTAAGGTGGTCCCGCCCCGGAGCATCACACATTTTAATCCCTCATAATGATCATAGTGTAAATCGTAACCAGTAGGTAGTTCAGATATTCACAACTGTAAATAAATTGAAGTAATCATAACCCACTTCGAATCTTTCAATAAAGAAAATTTCTATATTTTTTATCCTTACCATTTCAAAAGGCATCGCTCAATGAAATTCTACTAATATTACATAGTAGTGCGCGCGTGCGTGTGTGCGTGTGTGCGTGTGTATGTGTGTGTGTGTGTGTGTGTGTGTTTGTTACCTCTACAAAACTAAACGGCTGGACGGATTTGTTTGTTTGGTTGTTAGACACGTTAGGACCTGGATTAAAATATGGGTTACTTTTTATCCAGGACTGGTCAAAGGTTCCCTAGGGTCCGCGCGTACAAAATCGCGGGCGGCTTAAAAATATTTCTTTTTTAAATAATTAAAAGATGACCTACTGTTTTCTTTTTTAACTTTAACCCCCCGTCAACGAGGCGCATTCAGCCATGGTTTCCGTGTCGTAACGAGCCGTTTCCACGAACAAACCGTTTGAGCCACGGTTTGTTTTGCCACAATGGCTTTTTATCTCTCGCAAATGATTTCATTAGACGTCGAGGTCAAAACTGCACTTTTTAATGAAGATAATGACGCTTTTGTTTTTGATAAAACCTGCTTATTCTGTGATATAACAAATTTAAAAGGATCCTCAGGTCTTCATTACTTTGTTTTGTTCAATAAATGGTACCAAGATTATTAAGATATCGTAGGTAAAAGTAATGATACTATTCTCATATAAAAGAGATACTTTATTAAGATATTAATTAGTATAAAAAACAAGAGTCGGACTCGCGCACGAAGGGTTCCATCAAAAATCACGTTTGTTATATTGGAGGCCTATTTAAATATTTATTTTATTCTGTTATAAGTATTTGTTGTTATAGCGGTAACAAAAATACATCATGTGTAAAAATTTCAACCGTTTAGCTATCACGGTTCAAGATACAGTCTGGTGACAGACAGACAGATGGACAGTAGAGTCTTAGTAATAGGGTCCCGTTTTTACCGACTTCAAAAGGAGGGAGGTACTCAATTCGACCCTTTTTTTTTCGTATGTACACCGATTACTCGAAGACGGCTGAACCGATTGAAATGATTTAAACGTTATTACATTAGGTAAAAATTCAAGTTGGTCCCATTTTCAAAAAAATTGAAATCGGTTCAGTACTTTTCAAGTAATCTTGAAAAAAGCACGAAAATAGTATGATTTTGTGTGAACTACCTCGATGATCAGTCGTATAACTTCTTTGTTTATGAACTGAATAAGATAATTATTTTTTTGTTGGAAAAGGGATATCTTATATGTAGTTCTTTAACCGACTTAAAAAAGGAGGTTCTCAGTTTGACCCGCATGTATGTATGTTTCTCCGTGATTAACTCACGTTTGGTTGACCCAAGTTTTCTACCTAAATAATATACCTACACTACCTAATACAAAAGGTACCTACACTAAAAATTAAAAAAAAAAATGTTTAAAAAAACAAAAAACCGACTTCAAAAAACCTACCTCTAAAAAGCAAAAAATAATATTCGTAATAATAAAAACACGTCTATTGAAGTCGGGTGTGGCTTTTAGAATAAAAAAAAGGAATTTGTACTCCAGCCCCACCCGACTTCAATAGACGTGTTTTTATTATTACGAATATTATTTTTTGCTTTTTAGAGGTAGGTTTTTTGAAGTCGGTTTTTTGTTTTTTTAAACAATTTTTTACTCTTTGGATACGGAACCCTAAAAATACTTAGATAACAAAAGAGATACACCAAGCATCTTGCACCATTAGAAGTTACGTATTATGTATGATTAATTTATTTAATTACAATGCCTTCGTCCTCAAAGGATATTCTATGTATGTATTTTAATTTTAGGTCCTGTAAAGTAATTAAAAGATCTATACTGAAGAATAAAACTGAAACTCTTTTTTAAGTGAGTATATATTAATTTAACAGCACCAAAAAACTTGCATAAAAAAGACCCATCAAAGAAAATTGATCAGATTCTTCAAGTTTAACGTTCTCAATTATTTTGAATGGGAGCATTAACGCCATTTTGATTATAAAATGTCACAGCCGATGTCGTTAAAGGCCTGGGCACACCGGCTGCGTAGACACGCGCGTGGTCACGCGTGCGTAGACACGCGCGTAGTGACGCGCGTAACCCCCTGACACACCGGGTTACGCCTACGTCTACGCGGCACGCAACGCAACCTGTCCCTTGCGTACCCAGCCGCTGCGGCAGCCATCTTTGCGACTCTATTGCGCGATGTCAGACGAAGATTGAGTAAATGGACTAATTTTTTCGCACTAATTTAATTAGTTTTTCTTTAATATCGTTATTCATTACTTAAAAACAAAATAAAACACCACTTACTACCGGTAGTACCGGTACTATTAGTAAACAAATACAACTGAATGCGTGGTTACGTGCGTAGTGACGCGCAGGAAAGATACGTGCGTGTTCGTATTTGTTCGGTGTGACGTCCAATAGGGAATGCCATTGAGTACAACGTCATCAATGCGTTCCGCTCTGCGTAAGTACGCAGCCTGGTTGTCTCATGAGAGCTGCAATGCGTAGGGTTACGCATCGGTCTACGTGCACGCGTACGTTACGCAAGCGGTGTGCCATGTCTCATAAAGTTTCAGACATTACAACGTCATGGTACGTCTACGTTCACGCTTACGCATACGCTTACGTATCCGGTGTGCTGGAGCCTTAAGCGTATAAAGGTTGATCAAATAATTCACTTTACCTTACACTTTTCAATGGAAACCTTCAAGTAAAAACTGTATTTGTCCTAATGCTACTGCCGAAATAAATTTTAATACCCTTGAATTTCACTAATGCGATTATTTCTAGCAATGTTATTTGCGAAAATTCAATGGTACACGTTTATTTTGTAATGGACTTTGTCAGTAATTATGTGTTTTTGATATACCTTCAGAACATTAATAATGTGCTTCATTGCCATTTGCACAAGTAAATGTTTTGTAAGAATATTGAAGAGTTATTAACTGAGTCTAATAATTTTAATGATGATTTTGTAAATGATAAACAAAAACTTATGTTTGACATCCATTGCGTTTCGAGTCGGTGGCAGACAGAATTTGGCATTGCCTATATTGTTTTCTTTTAATGCAAATGGGATGGTGCTTATCCTCACCTGATGTTAAGTGACGATAAGGCCGAAAGCGTAAGCGCACTACACCCGGAATCCTCACCACTGAGCAACTAGCTATTAAACCTCTCTGCCAGAATCCAACATTTTTTAAATTGTTGTTATGGCGTTAGACTTAGGTAAGATGGTGGTAGCTAGCCAGGCGGACTTGAAATAAGCCCTACCACCAACCAAACTGAGTACAAATGTAATCAAACCCGGGACCCTTGCGTCTTACACGGGTGGGCAAACCACTAGACCACAGAGGCGGTTAACACGGCGGTTTGTAATCCCAGGTTCGATACCCGGGTTCATTTGGTTAGATTGGAAAAAATATTTAAGGATTTTTTTAAAATATAGTTATTATATTATTATTTCCTTTTGGGTAGGTATTTGTTAAAGCCAACTCATTTTGACAAGAGTAGTGTTCTCACTATAGTTGACTATATCGGGTCATTTTGAACTTACAATCCAAATTTTAAGGATGTGTCCAGTCCATGAAACTAAACAACTTTCTCTAAGAAACATGTGTCCACTAAAAATTTTGGTCATCCCATACTAAATTGATCACGTGATCTCTTTGATTTGTATGGAAAGTCGATTTTTATTTTACATATTTGGCCATGTGTTCCTTAGAAAAAGTTGTTCAGTTTCACGGACTGAACACATCCTCAAAATTTGGATGGTGAATACAAAATGACCTTGTATAGTTGTGATTTTTTATTGTCATCATAACCTAAGAGTCTGTTTCGAAACAATGTATATTAATTTAGTTAATTGTTATACTAGAGACCTAAATCAATTTGTGCTGCGAATGTTGACTTTCACGAAATAACGAAGTATTTAGTTGCTTTAGATAGATTATACCTTCTCTAAAGCAAAAAGATGTATAGAAATCAGTCATTACTATAAAACTATTGCAAGATTTTTTTTTATACATATAAACCTTTGTTTTAAAAGCGAAATCAACATCTTAAATTTTTTAAACAATATATCACTTCTTAGTAATGCTAAGCCCAAATAAACACAGAATACCATAACACAATTTCGAAATGCTCATCCCGAAATAACCCGAAATATGATGAGTAGAATATTAACAACACAAAAACGTCTTGAATCCCAACACAAAGGTCGTTCTTGAGCCATTCTTGGCGGCGCTTCATTCCAAAAAGGAAATCTCGTTATTACAGGCAATTAAACACCAGGAGGGAGCTTGCTGTGAAAACAGTGAATGGGTGAGACATTGCTTATTAAGCGGTATTCAACGGGTCATCTCCAAACAGTTGTTTTGAGACTCTAAGCGAGCTGATAAACTTCGAAAGGCACTTTACCTTAATAGGTGGAATGTTACTTTGACAATATACAATATACCTATAGAGTTATGATTATGAACAAGAAACACCTCGTATAAAAATATTTTTTGAAGTGAAAACTTCTTTAGCGGCGTTGTACGCTTTTTTTGTAATGGGGAAAAAATGCTAAACACGCGTAGTAAGAATCACGTGACCCTGATCGAAAATTCGTAAGACAGATGTGACGGATGGAGAGTAGACAGCCGGTGGCGGAAGTATCCCCCTCTCTTTCTACGGGGCGCAATGAAAATGGCGGTGCTTCATTTCAAGACGTAAACACTTGTGTCACCATAGCAACGCGCAAATTTTTCAATTCAATGTCAAAACTCTAGATTTTCTGTCAAACTATGGATAAGACTTTCGTACAATACTATTCTGTACTCATAAATTCAAATGCAGAGTAAATTCGTAAGACGGCAGTTCGTACAAAATTATTCCCTAACCATTCCAAAATATCAAAAATGCATAACTTTAATATTCAAGTTTTCACATCTGCCGGCACTCTCGGAGTGCACCCCATTTTTTTGAAGAACAGAATCATCCGGAGTCCTGAAAACCTTTTTATATTTTTGGAATACTGTTTTTTATATTTTTGGAAAACTCTCATTAAGTTTATTACAATATTAATAAAACAGAATTAAAGTAAGCGTTGAAATTTAGGTAGGTACCTAGTTTATTTATGATATGAGGCCATATTAATATACATAAATAATGAGCAAGCCAATGGAGCAAGCTGTGACTGCTAGATGCACTTAGTAGTTACACAAATTATTCAACCATTTGCTAATAGTAGCTAAGTAATACTTATGTTACTAAGTTCAAAGTCAACCTCTGATGAATACTTGAGTTACAAATTATTAAACACTAGAGACCTGCCCTCACGTCGCTTTGGTCTAGTGTGGAATTTGACACCATGTATTATACATATAAACCTTCCTCTTGAATCACTTTATCTATTAAATAAACCGCATCAAAATCCGTTGCATTGTTTTAAAGATTTAAGCATACATGTTACCGGCAATGCGTATAATCCGGTATTATTGTATACAATGCCTAGGCATTGTATACAATGCCTGAAACGATCAGGCAATGTATGAAATACTATTCATTTTATACATTGCCTAGGTATTGTATACAATGCCTGCTGGTCCACCGGCAATGTATAAAATAAGTATATTTCTGTTGTCTGTTATAGAAAAATAACCTAGAAATTTAAGGCTCACGCTCCGCTGCGTTTTGCGCTCGCCTTAAATTTCTAACCTATACGCGGGACCTACAGGAGTATAACAGGTTCGATTCCAAACTCAAAGAGCCCCCTCGAGCCCCCTTGAGCCCCCTCGAGCCCCCCTCGAGCCCCCCCTCGAGCCCCCCTCGAGCCCCCTCAAGCCCCCCTCGAGCCCCCCTCAAGCCCCCTCGAGCCCAATCGAGCTCCCCTCAAGTTCTCCTCCCGAGCCCCCCCTCGAGCTGCAGGCATTGTATACAATGCCTGCATTTCATACATTGCCGGTAACATACATATGGATATAGGGACAGAAAAAGTGACTTTGTTTTATAGTATGTAGTGATTTCTCACATTCTCATATTTAATTGTCAGTAAACCGCCTTTGTGATCTAGTGCTGGTTTGCCCACCCGTGTAAGACGCAGGGGTCCCGGGTTTGATTCTCAGGGGGTGTAAAATTTGTACTCGGTTTGGTTGGTGGTAGGGCTTATTTCAAGTCCATTTGGCTAGATACCACCATCTTACCTAAGTTTGATGCCATAACAAAAATTTAAATTGTTGTGCTCCGGCAGTTAGAGGTAAGAGAATCAGTGATGAGGATTCCGGATGTAGTGCACTTCCACCTTCGGCCTTATCGTCACTTTACATCAGGTGAGATGAAGTGAAGGCAAAGCACTATCCCGTAGTGCATAAAAAAATAAACTTTGAATCTAAAGTATATTATAATTATAACAAGGCAACTAATTGACTTGTGACTTGTCTAAATTCTTTCGTAGATCTGAAAATGGGTGGCAGCATTTTTTCAACGACTACGACTGATACCTACTACTATTATACTATGCTAATTATGTTAATTTAAAAAAAAACTGAATTCAAATTTCAATAATACATACTTACTAAATGCTGCCAAGAACACAATTACGTTAGTTTATTAGCTAATGGGTTCTAATGAAAAGGCTAAACTCAACATTATAACGTTTTAGTGCAGGAAATAGTCCAAATAAAAGCCAGTACTTATTGACCAAAACCGCATCATTCCATTTATGAGACATTCATTAGCCATTACAAGTATATATGATGATGTTGAATGACTATCGCGTCAAATACGTGCTATTGTGCGTGACAAATGATTGAAAGCTCTGTCACATTAAAATAATAAATTACAGGAAATAAAGAAAAGCTCGGTGGCAGGCTTCGGCATGGTTTTAATCCGTTTGAACAAGCCCTAAGTGCCTATTTATCTTTCAAATATTGTAAAATTAGGCTAATTCAGTTTTCAAGTTCTTATATTATTAAATTTGCTTTGCCGTCGTTTTACAGTGTTTTCTTAAAATGATAAAAATGGTAATTTTAATTGTTAAATCTGTTTAAGAAATTGAAAGTGGCAGAACCTTCATAATTTAATTACATAACATTTCAATCGAGGCTTTGCCCCGAAGTTTGAAATCGGTAACCTATTTTTAAACATGTTATAAAAACCCTTTGTTCGCTGACAGTGACTACCTATAACGCAGTGAGCCTAAGTCACGTTATGCCTAGACCAAACGAGATGTGGGCGTATTGTGACTTAGGTCAATTACGTTTTAGTTTACTAGTGAGATAGGCTTAGTGAGACTAAGGTTCATTGAGTTTTACTTCAAGAGCGAGATAAGCTTAGTGAGACTTAAGTTTTAGTTCAAGAGCCATGTATGTGGAGCCCCCCTTAATCTTTTATTTTTTTTTATTTTTGTGTTAACATCGTAAAGCAGTTCACAGAATACATTTACCTAGCAAGTTTCAACTGTGTAATCTTAATAGTTTCGGAATAAAGTGGCTGTGACATACGGATGGACGGACGGACAGACAGCCAGACAGGACGAATCTATAAGGATTCCTTTTTTGCCATTAGGCTACGGAACCCTAAAAAGAATGTAAACATTAGTCCAATAGCGACATAGTCGTATCGCGAAATGGGCAATGTGAGATATAGTCCAATAGCGACATAGTCGTATCGCGAATTAAATGGTCACTGTGAGATATAGACTAAACGCTTGTTTGAAATGACGTTTAGTCATAACGCGACTTAGGCACACTGCGTTATAAGTAGTCAGCGAGCAAAGGCTACGTACGCTACGTAGCTACCCTCCTTTCTAAAGTTTTTATAGTACGTCCGTAACTGTCTCTTTTTCCCGCTGCTGTACTATACTACTGTCATTGTGTAGATCAATCTACATCGCGCTGCGTGGCACATTATATGCCTGCCCCACCGGTACGTATCAGAATGTCTAAAGTTAGAATGTCTAAACTTAAATGGCAAAGTTCAAAATGTCAAAAATTTGAATGTCTATAACGATTAAAATGTCAAAAGGTTCAAAATGTCAAAAACGAAAATATCAAACGGTCAGATAATCCTAAATAAAAATGTATCCACCAATTGAGTTTGAAATAGATTTTTTTTCTGGCGCTTCGCTGGCCGCTGCAGCGGCACGCTCGCTTCGCTTGCTCGGCTCGCGCGCTGGGTTCATGTCAATTTAACATGCTCGTCGCTACGCTCCTCGCACCTATCTCGTGACCTATGGTCTACGGTTTCTAAGTCCCAGTAGACTAGTTTAGACTCATTTCCGGCAGCTAAATTTGCTATAAAGCATTTCAAGCGAAGCCCAAAGACACCTCCAAAGACTCAATTAACCTCAAAGAAGGCGATTCGTTTTAAAATTCAACCCAATTCAAATAAATCATTGTGAACTTAGACTTAATGACCATTGATATTTTAACTCGTCAAGTATTTGATACGTTTGATACTTTGAATTTTGCTATTTTGAAGTTAGACATAATGATTTTTGACATTTTAAACTATTTGAATTTTAATTTTTGACATTTTGAACTTTGCCATTTTAAGTTTAGACATTCTAACTTTAGACATTCTGATACGTACCCCCTGCCCCACCCCTGAGTAGTTTTACATCTACTCTGAAGATGATCATTAACACATTGTTCTGATTAAAGGCCTACTCAAATCTGACCGGTATCCTGTACCGGTGGCGGTAACGATATCACGATAGGTATGCGGTAACGCGCTGTTCAAAGGTCCGCAACAGCTGCGGTAATGCCATACAAAATACCGGTTGGGATATCGGTCGGGTTTACCGTTACCGCCACCGCACACAGGAGTATTCGACCAAAATCCGGTCAAAAAAATTTTTTGCCCTTTTCTTATTGGAAATGGTATAAAAGGTTATCTTATAACTGTTTTAATGTTTTTAGGTTTAATAAACATAATTCAACAGATTTTTTTTTTATTTACGATCATAAATCTACAATTTCTCGCGGATCCACTTTAATTATTTATTTATTAAATATATTATAATATTTTCGGTGAATCATCAGCTTACACAACAATATCTTTAAATTACAAAGTATAAACTTAAAAAGCTAATAATAGATTCACACGGTTAGAGTAAGTATAGCTAAATCTTATGTGAGCTTAAGTCTAAGTTAGCATAAATGAATCAAAAAACAATAGTATAAGAATTGACAAGAAATAACAGAATTATTCGCCATTGAAGAAATGCCTACTAATGAGTGTCTTCGCCGCACGAATACTGGTGTTAAATACATCCAAATCAAAATTACTTGATAAAATATTATATTGTATCATTGAAAGGTAGATAAAATTATTCTTTCTATAATTAGTGCTACAAAAAGGCAAGTTAAACGGTGCAGCTCGCCGGGAACTACGGGGTACGTTAAAAGAGAGTTAATAAAGAAGCTCAGGACAATCAATCATACCAGATGAGATCTTCATAAGGTAGACCATATCAGCAACATCACACCGCATGTGTAAGGGAAGCAGGTGGAATTTTTTACATGAGTCTTCGTATTTAGATGAGTCATATGACAGCCCTGCGCGATAGCATAGGTGTTTTACGAACTTTTCCTGTATGCGTTCAATTCGCATTAAAATACCGGTAATGCCATATAAAATACCGGTTGGGATATCGGTCGGGTATACCGTTACCGCCACCACACACAGGAGTATTCGACCTCAAAATCCGGTCAAAAATATTTTTTGCCCTTTTCTTATTGGAAATGGTATTAAAGGTTATCTTATAACTGTTTTAATGTTTTTAGGTTTAATAAACACAATTTAACAGATTTTTTTTATTTACGATCATAAATCTGCAATTTCTCGCGGATCAACTTCTCAAAATAATTCTATTGTTTCTGGTAATTATCAAAATAAATACAATTTTATGCGAAACCTGAAATAAAATATTTTTTTTACTACAAGAAGAAAATTGTCAAAAAAGGACCACAATATAAAAGGTCATAAAAAATTGATGACAAGATGGGTGACTTTTTTCTATGTCCATGACATTATTAAGATGTTTATTAAGTCTAAAAACACCTTTTTTGTTAAAGGTAAATTCATAATTTACTACTATACGTCGTCACAATTATTAATTGAATATCAATAAAAAATATTATTATTTTAATATTATAATTAAGTAAATACCTTGAGCTTTAACCTCCATTTTTAGTTTTTCCACAAACCACAACAAATTACTCGGAACACAAACTGCAAAGTTGCTGATAAAACTATCAAAACTAAAGACGCGTGACATCGGCCAGAATCCGACCACCTGCTAAGCGAGCAGGAGGCTTGCAGCTATTGTTTGAAAGTAGTTTTAATTAGCCCGGTTACTGAGCTATGGAAACAGCATAAATTAAGTGACCAAAACGTTATTTCATTTTTTTTACTTTTGACCGGATTTTGAGGTCCAATACTCCTGTGTGCATCGGTACAGAATACCGGCAACAACACTATGTCATACGAGCGATTCAAAAATAGGGCCCCTGATCCTACTGCACTCAGGTAGTATTAGATACTAAAAAGAAAATACGGGCCACCGTTGTATGAAAAATGTTAAAGGTCATTGGGTATATTTGATCTAATGATGAAAGTTTGCGTACAGAAACCAAACCAGTTTTAAATTGAAGAATTCAATCCCACTTTTCTAAATATGTTTATTTTTTTATGTACTGACCGACAAAAAAAAATTATTTTACGGTACGTGTGTAAGTATTTAATGTTATTAAACAGTCTCAATTTTGTCAGTAAAACAGAAGTTTTTACTTTCAGCATTGTGAAAATGTGTGGTACAAGCATAATAAACGTTTGTATTGTCTTTTTTTTTATTTATTATTAAAATTTTATGATTATTATGATAAAAAATGAAACGGCCTACAAGAATGCGGCCCATACCACTGAGTAGCATTTACATTTATTTACATACCTAGCCCTACTTCGTTTGTGTAAGCCGTAGGTCAAATGTTCGAACAAAATTCCCAAAGACCTTTCACGTATTTTTGTATGAAATTCTAATTTATTTTAATTCTAACTAACATGACTGACAGAAATTATACAGAATTCGACAGTAAAGTTTGCTTGTAAAGTAAACTATTATAGCTTACGAATAATATGAAATTCAAATAAAATGAGATTGAATGTATATTTAAAAGATCTTTCAGAACTTAGCTCGTTACAAAAACCATATGTCACCCCTATATTTTCTTATGAAAAGTATACATAAGAAGGAGATTTACAAAAATAAAGAATAAGATTGGCAATAAGTATCTTTACTATAAGGTAGAATACGTATAAGGTGTAAATATAAAAGACTGACTTTTCCTGTTATTACTATAACAAGATTATAATAATACGGGTGTAGTAGGCACCTCGTAAGTATAGTTTTTGAAATAATGCCATTCAACGGGCGACCACAATGAGTTTAAAATTGAACTATAAGGGTTTCTTTTGTGGTTAGAAAATATGTAAGTACTAAATCCTTTACTTAGTTCTTTACAGGGAGTTTTCCAATAATTGAATACTAGCTTCCCCCTGCGACTTCATACGTTTGGATATTCAAGAAATCCTTAGGAAACCTTTAACCAGGATAGTTATAGTAATAAGATTGCGTCGCCCCAGTGCTTGAATGGCCAACCGACTAATTTCACCAAAATTTACTTTTTATTTCAAACTACAGCAGCTCTGATTACACGCTAAACATTTTTTTTTATTTTATTTGGATGTAACTTAAATACTGCATGTTTCTAATTCGGAATAGATTATTAAAAAAATATAATAATATCACTAATTAACTTATAAAAATGTCTCCTGTGAAATTTGCTCAATGGTCGATTGGCCATTCAAGCACTAAGGCAACGATTAGATTTTTATTATTAAAAAAATTCACGGAATCGTGATTAGGCGGCTCCCCACCAAGCGCGTTCTGCCCCCCTTTTCCTCTCCCTCGCCCTCCCCCTCCCCCTCCCTCGCGTTCACTCCCTTCCTCTTTCCTCTCACTCTCCCCTCCTCTCCCTATCTTACTCTCCCCCATCCCCTCCCCTCCTCTTGCTCCTCTCACTCCCCCTCCCTTTAACTCTCTCCCTCCCTCTCACTCTCACTCTCCCCCTCCCTCTCACTCTCACTCTCCCCCTCCCTCTCACTCTCACTCTCCCCCTCCCTCTCCCTCTTTGTACCCAATTTCATCAAAATGGTTTTAGTAGTTTAGTCGTGAAAGCGTAACAGATAGACAGACAGACAGAATTACCTACCTTTACCCAGTAGTAGGTGTCGTGCGGCAGATATTATGATGATGATAGGATAGGATAGAAAGACTTTAAGCTAACCAACAAGGACTGCTTCTTACCTTGTCTTAAAATAGTTATTGTGAATAACATGAGAACAGGTACCCGTAGAACAAACAGCTATTATTGAGAAAAAAGTGCGAGTCGGACTCGCGCACGAAGGGTTCCGTAAAAAAACGTAAAAAATCAAAAGACATCATCTATGAAAATTTCAACTGTCTAACTATCACGGTTCATGATACAGCCTGGTGACAGACAGACAGACGGACGGCGGAGTCTTGTATTAGGGTCCCGTTTTTACCTTTTGGGTACGGAACACTAAAAATCACGTTTATTGTATGGGAGCTCCACTTCAATATTTATTTTGTTTTGTTTTTAGTATTTGTTGTCAACATAAATACATCATTTATGTAAAAATTTCAACTGTCTTGCTATCACGGTTCACGAGATACAGCTTGGTGACAGACAGACAGACTCACAGTGGAGTCTTAGTAATAGGGTCCTGATTTTACCCTTTGTGTACGGAACCCTAAAAAAACGCGCGTAAGAAAATTTGATAGGTACTGTAATTTTGTATAGGAAATTTGTACAGCTCCATCTACCGCAGAATAGCGAAATTAAATTCTCATAGACAAATCTCTCGGGTATTACGCGCTTTTTTTCTTCTTGATATAATGTTCGTGCTACGGTACTGACATAATAGAAAGTACGTTAAATACATTAATATTAATTAACTAGCGGCCGCCCGCGACTTCGTCTGCTTGGAAAGTTTTTTTGCTATCCCTCGGGAACAATGCTTTTTTGGGATGAAAGTTATCCTATGTCCTTCTCTGTACCCCTGACAACGTGTATGCAAATTTCACGATGATCGGTTCAGTAGTTAAGACGTGAAGGCGTAACAAACAAACAAACGGACTTTCGCATTTATAATATTAGTAAGGAAAGGATAAGTAAGGATAGTAGTAGATGCTAATAATACTTACAATTTCCATTGCTATGCTACAAAACTAAAATGCTAAGGTACCTTAGCATTTCATTTTAGCTATATTTTATAGTTGATAAAGAATTTTAGTAACAAGTAATTGGTTTAAATATGCAGAAAAAAAGGAGGTACTTAATGGGGAATGTCTGAAAAAATCAAACTGGCTGAATATTTTTTATAGGTAGGAATAAGCTCTCTTAGTTATAGAAAAAAAAAACAGAATTTTCGGAAAAAAAAGTCTCTTTGTCTTCACAAATATAGGAAAGTAACAGCAGAATGGAGATTATACATTTTCCACCACCTGCCACAAACACAACATGGTATTAAAAAAAAAATCTTCTTCTTCTTCTTATTTTTGTTTTGGCAATCTACTTTCCTCTTGGAAATAATTTTTGCCAGGGTCAAGTGTTGAATATTTCAGTGATAGATTGTTTCAGTTTACATTAGAATGCGGGTGCATCGCATTCCAATGCTGCTTGGAGCATTTGGCACCAAGTATATCAAGACAGTTTACTTGGTAAGTTCTGCCGAGGTAGCCACCACTACAGTAAAAGTCTCGGCTTCACACAACCAAGATCGCGCCTATTTCAATTATCCCACATATTGTTCAGTTGCGTAGACACTTGTACCACAAAACTGCACCAATTTTAAGACACAATATCCACTATGAATCAATTTGCAAATAATTAAAATAGACACCGAACCGAACAAGACAAATGGCGCCAAAAAACTCAAAAAAAAAAAATCAACACAAAATGTCAAAACTTTTTGTTTTTAATTCTTGTTGTCATAGTGGCAGGTGTTGGCAAAGGTAAAATTTCCATTCTGCTGTTACTTTCCTACATTTGTGATGTCGAAGAGACTTTATTTTTTTTTATTTTTTCACGCAACCGAAAATTCTGAATTTTTTTTCTATTACTAAGGGAGCATATTCCCATCTATAAAAAAAATATTCAGCCAATTCGATTTTTTTCGGACATTCCCCATTGAGTAATTACCTACTTAAACCAATTACTTGTTCCTGAAATTCTTTATCAACTATGTAATGTTGCAAATTAGGTCATTATCATTAGTCTTATAAAAATGTATAATTATTTTCTTTCAAAGTAGGTACCTAACTACTTCTATTAATTTATTCCATGTTATGTTCAGACTTATACAAAATTATAAGTAGGTAATTATTGAAAAAGTACTACTTACAACAATTTAATTAACGAAAATAGTTTATAAACAAAAAGCTACGGTTGAACAAACCTACGTCTAAATTTATATAAAATAGTAACGAAAAAGAGAGTATTTTCAGGATATCCTGAAAACTACTGAAACGATTTCAAATTTTTAACAAATGGGACCAATTTTTGAACAAACCAAATGTAAAAATAACGTTTGAACCATTTCAATCGGTTCGGCCTTCTTTGAGTAATTGGTGTACAGTTGAGTTCAATAATATGTACGGTCAGCAACGAAAGTCACTTAGCAATTTAGTACTTATTATATCATCTTTTTTACACGACTGCCCAAAAAGGAGTGTATATGTGTTCAGGGTTCATCTATGTTTGTGGGTATGTGAGTTTATTTATTCCACCATAACTTCTAAATGGCTCAACAGATTTGAATGTATGTGGTATCGTTAGAATCCTTACATCGTTCCGAGTAAAACTGGCTATATTTTTTGAAAAAAATCAATATGGCGACAGAACGTCGCCATTTTCAAATGTGAAAAAAACATTTTTTTTCTTCCATTATTACAATATGGGCATCAAATGAAAGGCCTTAATGAGCACATTTCAAAACTATATAATTTGTCACTAAAATGTGAGAAATAAAAATAAATAAATTAAAAAAATATTAAAAACACGACTGCCCTGCCCAAAACGAACTTTAAAGTTAAATAACAAGTGTCATTGCAGTCGATGGACCTCTTTCATTCAAAATTGTACCACAAAACGGTCCCCCGACTGCAATTAAGTTGACGTTATTTAACTTTTAAGTTTGTTTTTGGCAGGGCAGTCGTGTTTTCAATAATTTTTTAATTGATTTATTTTTTGATAGTAGTCTCACAGTTTGTCAAAAAAGTTACAATGAAAGTATTAAGCAACTTTCATTGCGACTGTACGCACCTTTGAGAGTTCATCAACTTTATGCCTTTGTAACAAAAATCAACATCTTTTAAATGTGCTTACATAAATATTTATGAACTCGACTGTACCTACATAAATATAAATATATATATATATACCTACGCGACGAATGGATAAAATACAAAAAAGAATAATGTAATAAAATTCAACATCTTTCAAATGTGCTTACATATTAATGAACTAGATTGTACCTATATATATATAAAAAAATATACACAACGAATCTAATAGGTAAAATACAAAATAAAGCACAAAAATACTCTAGAAAACTTTATTTCTTAACATTTTAATATACATAATCGAGATTTTTTTTATTTCTTGTTCGTTGGTAATAATGTTGTTTTGAGAGCCTTAGTTCTACTCACTTTTTGTTACTTACAATTATATATTTTTTCTATAAACCATTATGTCTTGAATTATTTTAATGGTATAAAATAATCAATTTGTGCTACCTTTTTTTTGTTCAAAAAAACGCAATGTAAATCTGAAAAGAAAAATAATTATTACGTATTGTTCAAATAAAAATGTAATAGAACAGTAGCCCGTAGAACATTTAAATCACCAAAAAGGTTACCGTTTGCCGTTGTGATATAGTTAATTATTACGAAATTATAGATACGTTAACCCAAGTTTTACAGATCGCAACCCGCCGTAACCTATATTTGTATATCTCCAAAATTGTTTATTTTTTATTTTTCGAGGTTTACCACATAGTTTAGCTATTGTCGTGTTCTACAGCTTGGTTTGATTGCCACAGATAAAAGTAAGACTATAAAAAGTAGCCATACACAGATTTAAGATCTGATGAAAATGGTTGGATTTTATCTGGTCTTAAATCTGTGTATGATCACTTTCCATAGTCTTACTATTATCAGTGGCAATTAAACAAAGCTGTAGAACACGACAATAGCTAAACCATGTAGTAAACTTTAAAAATAAAAAATAAAAACATTTTTGGAGATATACAAATATAGGTTCCGGTATCTTTAAAGATCGCAACCCGCCGGAACCTATATTTGTACTTGAACTCAAGTTTTACAACTTGAGTTAAAGTATCTATAATTTCGTAATAAACAACTATATCACAAAACCGAAACCTTTTTGGTGATTTAAATGTTCTACGAACTACTGTACTATAAGTTCGGGTTGATATGTTTCGTAATAATTCTCTTGGTACTGAAAATACATGTTGCTTATTATTTAGTAATAATTCTCTCAGTTCGGCACTTAAAACGCACTTAATATTTAATGGCGTACTAAAACCAAGAAACTAAATGCTTTTAATGACCATTTACAGTTTCTTCTCTTATTGATTTGGACGGTCGAATAATAACAAAAGTAAACAAAGCTCCTACAGGCCAGTTTGAGTCCCGAGAGTGCCGCAATGCTTTTCAGGCAACACTGAAGTCTGTTAGTTTCAGCTGTGTCGCACAGATGGCGGTGAATTGAATTTCTACTACGACAAAATATTTTCAGTAACTTGCTGCGTACTTGATAAAATCATCATAAAACGATGGAAGATTTTTTAAATCAATATGTTTTATTGTTATTTAGACTTTTCTATAAGAAAAACCAATGATATTTTATAAAATTTGTTCGTAAGAGAAATAAGGATGAATATTATTATTAGTATATATTTCAAGCACCTCGCTCACAAGAGAAAAGATTTAATGGGTATTTAGCTATTTTCCTCATTAGCGAATTTTTGGCGGACACCCGTGTCCGTCCCGGCTTATTCTGCCGTTCTTATGAAGAGTGCAATAACTTGGTTTTGGCTACTTTCGAGTTAATCGCAATTAAATATTAAATTTTTGTTTTGTGTGTGTCTTCGTAACTATTATAAACTAGCTTCCGCCCGCGACTTCGTCTGCGTGGAAAGTTTTTTTGCTATCCCTCGGGAACATAACTTTTTTCGGGATAAAAGGTACCCTATGTCCTTCTCTGTACCCCTGACAACGTGTATGCAAAATTTCACGATGATCGGTTCAGTAGTTAGGAGGTGAAGGCGTAACAAACAAACAAACAAACGGACTTTCGCATTTATAATATTAGTAAGGATAGTAAGGATATTAACTTGAAACTTTTAATATACGAAAGATAAAATGATACAGAATTTTTTATATACCTAGTCATTAAAAATACAATAATGTGTTTATCTTTAGGACTAATTATTGATTTGATAAAAAGTGACTAATCATAACCGCGATAAGTAGATTACTTTATATATTTATATATTTATTTTATTTATTTTATTTTGGACAACAGACGGTCATTTACAAAACATGTTGTATTATACAGTAATCTAAAGGAAGACCTAGAGTGCAAACAAATATGTAATAATTATTTAGTGTAACAAGGCCGAAATAGGTAAAGATTGAAACTGTTATAATATGATGTTGCTAACATTAAAAATTGAGTAATTATTCTACATTAATAGGAGTATAACGTAGATTACAAGGAGATATAATAGATAAAGGATCCTTACGACAAAGAATAATACAGAAATATGAAAAAAAGGGTCGAATTATACTTATTAGATAACAATTCAATTGTTGATAAGGTTGATTACTTAGAGGTTGACTTATTGCAGTTATCATTAGTTAACCGACAAATTGCTCTGTGAGTTGCGAAAACTGCATCTTCTGTAGTTTTCTTCTAATCATAAGTGCAATAAATGTCTTAGTTATTGCGGTTTTCATTAGCAAAATAGTTTAATGATCTCTTACTTGTTGCGCTAATGGCTAGTAAATGTGCCCTAAATTGAATAATTAATGCGCTTATCATAAGTACAATAACTAGACTTATTGCGGTAATTAGTAATGCAACTTACAAATGGTAATATTAGATATTGCATTTATGCTTAACAAATAACCTGACAATACAAAAAAAAAAATTATCTAAGGAGAAAATATTGAGCTCATTTTCCTGATTACGGATATGTACTTAAGTCAGTTAGCCTAAAAACCCGAGTTATTGCGATTATCGCAAGGACGGCAGTATTGTCTCCCTTGATTGCTTTTTCCTTGACGTTTCAACCGAGTTGTATCGGACGTGGTCACGGGTCAATCAGCCCGTAAAATAAAATGCAACGCGAAAGTTTAAAAGTGTATACAGGGTGTAACGGAAATGGTCTATTCACCCAATTGGAAGGTCAATATACTCGTGAATTTGAAACACCTTCCAACAAAAATAAATTCATATCGAAAAAAAAATGTTGGACCCTCTACAGAAAATTTAAATTTTCTGTACCTATATGTAATTTTATTGTTACTCTGAAAGCTTACCTGAACTATAATGAGTACGTAGTTGATACATACGTCGATGAGTTCCAAAGGCACGGCTAAGTTCAGGCTCATTAGCTTGCCACTGAGAAAACTAGGCCGCTCCGCCTTCAAACAGGAGTACCAGCGGTATAAGTACTGGTACTGAGCCGATTTTGGATCTGCAAAGATTTGTAATGGGGTTTTTACACGAGTTGAAAAAAATTACTTTCATTAAAAAATTTTCATTAGGTTTTTTTTTCAAATTTACACGAGTTGACTTTGCAGGCAACTTGGCAGGCTTCAATCAGCGCTTTCTATCGACAATCGCTTGTAAAATCGAATCGCCACCTCAGTTAGGTTCGCGATAGGAATTTTTGCAAACCTAATTTCAATAAGGTGGCGATTCGATTTTCAAGCGATTGTCGATAAAAATAATGTTAATTGACTAAAGTTGCCTGCCAAGTTGCTTGCCAAGTTACCTGCCAAGTTGCTCCATGTAAATACCCTATAAGCTTTTTGAAATAAATAATGTAATATCAACTAGTAAAAGGGGATGAATTTGGAACCACACTTAGTTAATAAGTACAGTTTATTTAAAGTTTAATATTTATAGATGTTCTTTTTCGATGCAGTAAATGCGTGTTATTACAAAATATTTTTAAACACCGGGTACTTAATATCTAATTTCAAAATCTATTACATTTAAACGTGACACAAAACATTGACACTTCTTTTTGGCACAAATAAAAACATACCAAAGAAATGTAGCAATGTGTCACATCCATCTGTCAAATGAAAGCTATTGCAATAAATTTTGCAATTAGACATCGGTGTTATTACAAAAGATTTTTAAACACCTGTTCAATTTACACACTGTTCAAATGTGAATGCTGTAATTTTTTTGACAAAATTGTTTAAAAGAGACAGCATCACACTTTAACAGTGTCTAAGTTTAACATGTGTTTAAAAATATTTTGTAATAACATCGAATATTTATAAATAACAATAGATTTTGGTCTAGAAAAACTCTCTACCCTCAAAAGAGAGGAACAGGCTGCCTGCCGATGTGTTTCCCAATAGTTATAACTTGGGCTTTTTTAAGGCTAAAGTGAATACCTAGGCTTTATCTAAGTGAACCTGCTCCATCGTAGTCCGCATCATCACTTAACACCACTGTGTGATTGTGGACAAATGCTCACTTATTTTCAATAAAAAAAACATTTTCTTACCAACCTTTGTTTATTTTAGAATCGAACACTAATGTATTAGCCAAGCGAGATGTGATCTTTTTTAAAATCAATTCCGTTTGTGCAGACTCTGAGCACATGCTATAAATGAAATATGCTGATTTGACATGTAAACAGATGAAATAAATATTTTGTATGTTAGTCTGAAAGGAAAAAACAATAGCGATTTAAAATATGACTTAATTACCTACCTATCTGATTTATTCTTTTTGGTTACGAACACAAAATTATCAATCTAGTAAGTAGTAGTTCTTGTTTTTTTATTAAAACGATACTGATTAGACAATTTTATCATATTAGGCTATATTTGATATTTTTTTATTTATATAATTAATAATATTTATGTTAAAAGAAAAGAAGAAATAAGAGATTATGTGTAATTTATTTAGCTTCAGAAATAGATTTTCTTTATTGCTTTATATAGGATCTCTAAACAATATATTTTTTTTAAATAATTATATCTACTTACCATTGTATTGAACAGAATGATATACACGATGTAAACCATAATTTTGAAAAATGTTGCCATTATTATAATTCGGATCTGAAAACAGATAGTTAAGCGTACTTTTATAGTTTCATCCATAAAAATAAAAACATGTAAAAAAACTACTTACTTCAGTGGTGAAATCTTCACTCATGTTGGTAGTAGTAATAAATATATGAGCATAAATATTAGATGCATAATTTATCGGCACTTTATTCAAACTAGCCAATCTTAAATTTATGGCCTTTATCAATAAATTGTACAATAGAAATTCAGAATCATGAGCTACAGATGAAATATAGAACGTAAGTATAACTGTCGGTATAAATATATCCAAAGAAAAAGCAAAAGAATACAAAACCACCGATACAATGTTAGCAAAAATGGTTTTTCTCACTGCTCTTTTAAAGTTCGAGCCAAAATTTTCATCATAAATAAACATTTCGTCCAAATCTTCGATTTTTTTGAAACATTTCTTGTGCTTAGCGAATTTCGCTAAATACGCAATTTTTAGACTTGAAAGAAATTGGATTATACGAATATTCGTGCTAACATCGCTGTCACAGAAGAAAATATCGTAAATTAAGGTACACGCCTTCAAAGTTATAATGATAGCTACTACCACATTACAAAAGAGTCTTAAGTTTTTATTCTCAATGAGATAAGACCTGTTTATGCAAAAAAAGCTCTGCATAGTGATGAAATGTCGAAGTGCCGAACTTGTTTTGAAAACTTGCATTGAAAACATTTTAACAGAGCTATATAATATTACCATGATTTACTGGTACTAAAAACACATTGGTTCCCTTATGACAACTCACAATAACTGCGCTCATTTTAGACTTTTTATTGAAAATTACTTTCGTAATTTCTCTTGGGAACAAACACTGATTACTTTTTATTGATTTGTGTTATTTCTCGCGTCAGTTATTAGGTGAACATTTACTGTACGCTGCGAGCTTAGCCCCACTATTGAAATGGAAAACTTTCTATTCATTTCAAAGCTCAAGGCTAACTTTATTATCCTTATTGGCTAACGATCGTACAAGCAAACGATGCGTTTTCGTCGCACGACGAAATTAAACACCCAATGTTATTACAAAAGATTTTTATACACCTGTTTAATTTAGACACTGTTTACATGTGAAGCTGTCACTTTTTTGACAATATTCTTTGGAAGAGACAGCGTCACATTTAGACAGTGTCGAAGTTCAATAGGTGTATAAAAATCTTTTGTAATAACACCGCAGATTTCTTTGGTTAGAAGCTTGCAAGCCATCGCGCGTCACTCTATAGAAATGTGTCATCGTGCGACGAAATCGCATCGTTTGCTCGTACAATCGTAGCCAATTAGGACGACAATGATTTCTAAAATTGTTGATGACGATGATGATACACATTTGATACCTACACTGAGTGGAATTTCACGCTGAAAAAGTTGCGGCGGAAGCTAGTTACAATAGGAAAGAATTGAATGTCAAGATGAGATAATAGAAGTTTAATATTATTTAATTAACGATTAAAATTGGATACCAGCGGAGCAGTATTGAAATCGAAACTATTTCGTATTACACATCAACTTGATACAGTTGGTGGCAGAAGAAGCTGAACTTTTCAGTACTTTGTCATACCAACTATAAGTTTCGTTCAGTTACACATTGCTTCTTTTAAGAGTGCAATAGCTGGTGCGATATAGTACTAAAATGTTTAGTTACTTTTAAGGCTAACTGTACAGCTCCTATATTGAGCTTTTGTTAATTAATTTCACATTGTGATCCTTCTCTTCCTAGAAGACTCAAACTGTTTAATGAGGTTTGTTACAGTATACATTGTAAGTAGGATTGTTTTGAGCTTAATTGGGAATCTGCTAGTGAGTAGTGGATTCCTTATAATACTTACTAACATCATTATGAGTATGGGTTACAGTGGCGAAGGGTCCATACAAGCCGATTCCCATCGGCTTCCCTTTGAGAAATCCCTGAACTACCCCAGTACCCACCACCGATCCACCATGCAGATTATAACATATCATTAATTATTGTCAAAAGATTGTGAGGAGAAATACATGGACAGTATTATTGTATCATTATTTCAAAGCGCCTACAATTATTTCCATAGCAAAGTTCGACGAGTTAAGCCGCTTATTTTTGGCTTCATGTTCGCACTGCGTCTGGCGTGCGTTGCCATGGTAACCGTAACATTGTTATTACTCTGTCTCATTCACACGCATGCATGCCTTTCGGCTAAAATAACCCGATGCACCACCGGGTTGTATTTTTCCATCTCTTTCTATTTCAAGCGATTTTACGTTTCCCTTCTCTGTCTATTACGAGTATACGCGAATATGACACGAATGAAACGAAATGACATCCGAGTGATTAATAAATAATAATAGTACCTGTCCGCCATTATTATTGTTTATGTGCGTGTTTGGAAAGTGATTAGTTTTTTGCAAAATAGTGAATTAGTGAGTGAAAATCGATACTTTTCGCAAGTTTTGTTTATTTTACTGTGTTTATCTTATGCCGATTTGTTCATTGCGGTAACTTTTATTTGCCATAATGGCTTTAATTCATATGGAGTGTTGTTTACGTGTCTACTTACTTACCGGTAAAACTTTGTTTTCCAAACTTAGTTACGAAGTTATAGTAACGTTAGCAAGACGGGTTTTTTAAACATTTTCAATATCAATACATCTTTGTACAAAAAATATACGTGGATGACAGGCAGTTGCAAACTCAATAAAATTTCTTGTTTTCCATGTTTATTATTTTCTGATTCCAACTCAGTATGAAATAGCACGGGCTAGACACTGTCACTATCTTATCAGTGCTTTTTTGAATGGTGAAAGTGAAGGCCTAACTTCTGAAGAAACGCTTGAAGCTTGCAGCACGCGGTGGTTTTTTTTTCGGCTTACCTTCGCGATATTTCGACCCCTCGCCACTGATGGGTTAACATAGAAATGCAGAAATGTAAGTAAGTAAGTGTTCATTGATACACAGTTTCAAATCATACGGTTAAAAAGTTGTTTTTTATATATAAGTATATTTAAAAAATCATTAAAATAGGTACATGAATACGCCTACAGCCGTAACACGAAAAGTTTTATTTTAGTGTAATTGTTAAAGTACTACTTTAAATGTTCCCTTTATTTTTGTCGCTGTTCGTATTTTTAACAATATCAAAATTATTCCTTAATGCGGACCTACATTAAGGAATAATTTTGATATTGTTAAAATTATGATCAACAGAAATTTCTCTAAATCAAAATTTTAACACCTTCGGTAGCTTTTTTCAATTTCTTTGGTTACGGCATTACACGTGCATCATACTGCTCAAAAAATTGGGGCTACCATATGATTTTCCATATTTTTTTTATTATTTATTGTTCAAGACATACATAAATACAGGTTATATTATACATTACTCATTAGCAAATACCACTAAGGTTTGTGTGCCCATGAGAGTTCGCAAGTTTTGAGCATACTGTACTTTATTTATAACAGAACATGAAAGTGGAAAAGTAAACATGCATAACTAACATTATAAATACACAGACTGTAATTTCACGAACATTAGTCGTTTTTTTTTTATTAAATTAAAATTTGATTCATTTTTAATGTAAGTATATTGTTTTTATTATTATTATTTTGGAATAGGCTAAATGACCATATAAGAAAGCTAAGTTCTGAAAGGTATTTTTGTGGTATTCAATCTGATTTTATTTGAATTTGATATTGTATGTAAGATGTAATATTCAGCTTACCAACTTTACCGTCGAATTGACTGTATAATTTCTCCTATTTGCCGTAGGTGTATCAAGAATTAAAAAATGTTAAAAGCTCTAATTTCTTTTCATTATGACTGACACACATCGAATAGGAGAAATTATATAGTAAAGTCAGCAAGTTGACTACAGCTTTCGAACAATATCAAATTCAAATAAAATTGGTGTGAATTTATCAAAAAAAAATAACTTTTAGACCTTTTGTATGGAAAACCATTTGGTGACTAGTATTTTCTTTTAAGCAGTATCCATATAGGATATTAAGTATATCAATGCTTTGAATAAATAATGAAAATACATGATGTTGACCATTTTCTACTGCATTACACATTTTTACATTTCCAAAATAAAGTAAGTAAGCCAAACGCTTACGTTTGGCTTACTTACTTTAACATGATGCTAAGGCATACGACAAAAACATGTACATAATTCATAGTGAAATTTGGAAATGTTCCGACAAAATTTTCGCATTTCAAAAATGTAAAACCGATAGCACCTTTCGAACCAGCCGTTATCCCCATACTAAGCACACAGTTAATGTAACCTTTTCAGTTAAAAACGATACAAACAAGCTCAAGGCAGACAGACGGATAAACAGTTCTTTGTGATGCAAATCCCCGCACTTCAGCTGAAATTCAGGGATAGCTGAAATGCTGAAAAAGACGCTCTCTCCGTGGAACGCGCCACGAATATTTAAGTTCTGTTTATAATATCGAGCTCTATAAAGGGTTATGTTTGCAATTTTAAAATTCAGCGAGAATCACCAGTGGGGCTACTCAAATGGACACTTTTCTATTCGTTCGCTAACTTAAAAATTAAAAATAAGCCATAAATTCCAAAATTACGTGTCGTGGGCTTGTCAGTTCCATATAATACAACAATGTCTGTGATTTACATAAACTTGCGACGAGAGACTTGATCGTTTAATTGCTTATTTTTAAGCTTTATGTTAGCGAACGAATAGAAAAGTGGCCATTTGAGTAGGAGGCCAGTTTGAAGATCGCTTGTGTGAAGCTATTGTAATGTTCAAACGTTTAAGTATGGTGAGATGTTGACTAAAGATTTAAGCTCCGGACAAACCGACGCGAGCGAATCGCGCGCGTCGCTCATTTTGACAGATTTTGATCACGTAACTCAAAGCAATAGCCATAGCCATAGCCATTGCCATAGCAATTTCTTTGACAATGGCTATGGCTATGGCTATCACTTTGAGTTACGTGATCGCACTCGCGAATTTCGCGCGGAATTCGCCTCAGTCTGTACGAAGCTTTAAGCGGCAACACACTGCACTGACGAGCAAAAATATGTAGACACCGATTTGCCTTTAAATAGCTCATGAACAAGCATTAAACTTAGTAAGTCATAAAAACCGGCCAAGTGCGAGCTGGACTCGCGCACGAAGGGTTCCGTACCAAAAAACGGCAAAAAAATTACGTTTGTTGTGTGGGAGCCCCCTTTAATTTTAATTTTATTCTGTTTTTAGTATTTGTTGTTATAGCGGCAACAAAAATACATCATCTGTGAAAATTTTAACTGTCTACCTGTTGTCGCTATTAATATCGAGCAAAAAATCACGTTTGGTGTATGAAAGCCTCCCTTAAATATTAATTTTATTCTGTTTTTAGTATTTGTTGTTATAGCGGCAACAGAAATACATCATCTGTGAAAATTTCAACTTTCTAGCTATCATGGTTCATGAGCATGGAAATAGTACTATAAACCGGATTGAGTGCTTCGCCCCAAAACGAGCCGACAGAGAGGTCAAGTAGATGTATGTGTCCTTTTCTTCATTAGGGTGACATACATAATACTTTAAACTGTTTAATATAAACTTAAATACCTAGGTAGTTCGTTATTTATAATTAACACTTTTTACCGCGTTTTTATTAGGTTGCTTGCTCTTTTGTTTGTTTGAGCACAAATTTTGCAAACGATTTTATACTAAATTCCCGATGAGCTAGAGACTTGAAACTTTGAACACAGGTCAGAAATGGAAGGAAATGCAATATTACAGTGTCATTGAGGTGATCTGATAATGGAGCCGGAAGAACGCCATAGGAACTCTATGATGAATGAAACTATACAACCCCATCGTGTTTGGGCTTATTAGAATTGTCTTGACAAGTACTCTGACGGGAGACGAGGTTCAGGGTGGGATGATGAAGTCTGGATTCCATGCCATAGGAACTCAATATCGGAGTTGCCAAGATTGACACTTCTATTTATTACCACCTCACCGATTAGCATTATTTCAGATATCTAATTAAATCAAAAGAGTAAGTTCTGTTTTATATTACAATTATTATGTGTCATTCTAAATTAATATTTAAAAATATTCGACTTCCCATTCCGAATCCATAATTTTGATACACTACTTGATTGGTAACGTACATATTTTTAGTCCTACTATCGTGGTATTATTGTTTAGTAATGGCAATTGTGCGAACGAGACACCGACCTCCACCTGGTGTTGTCTCATTCACACAGTAGTGCCTTCAGTCAATGTCGTCGATAGAATTTCAACTCTATGACAAATATAATAAAGTTGAATTTCTTTTAAACGATAAGTGAAAATTTTTGTAGAGTACTCACTCCCTATTATAAACCTCCTTGTTCATGAGATACAGCCTGGTGACAGACAGACAGACGGACAGCGGAGTCTTAGTAATAGGGTCCCGTTTTTACCCTTTGGGTACGGAACCCTAAAAAGTAACATTGTATTTTTTTTATGAAAAACATTTGGTACGGCAGTACTGTGGTAAGTAATTTAATGACAAATAATAAAATTGTAAAAAATAGGTCCATCTGTTTAAATGAAACTTATTTGTGAAGATTACAAAATAAGAATAAGTAACGATAACGTTTGTGTTTTTGCAGGTCCGCTATTTATACTTAATTTTTTTTTTTACCAGGATAATACAAGATCTAATATGTGATTAAAACTTAAACTATACATTATAATGAATGTATCAAATATGTAAGTGAATACAAATTTATAAACATTAGTATGAATGGCATACTTTCTCTAATCTCAAAATAAATAACTGCCTAAACCAGTTGTATTATGGAAATCAGAAACAATGAGGGTTCCAAAGGCTGTATTATGTATGAGTCACCGACTCGACACTCGTTAGTGAGTTCTATTGTTCACATTTACTGCGCATTTGACAAACTGAAAAGCACGTAAACGTTTTTGACGTATCCGTCAAGTGTCTTCCTTTTTTTTAGTTTTTACCATGAGGGTTGCAGCTTTTTGTCAACTTTGAGTTATTTTATAATTGTACTTTTTGGGTAGCTATCTAAATATACGAGGTAAGATAGATTAGGTGGTGTAGTAACTACCCACCTACCTATGTGACCTCGTATATTGAGATTGGATTTCATTTATAATTTCTATTTATACAAATCAGCAATAGGTCTACACGGTAATTATTGAAACTAGAGGCTCCATGAGCTGTAGACTTCGCGTAACTCTAATTGTAAGCTGTTGTTTATCAAAATTAATAGATCTCGCCATCGCCACGAGGTTTTCAAAGCATAGTGGGGTACGTGCCAGCTGTTTGGTGTTTTGAATTTTTTTTGCCCAAACTGAAGCAGAGACGCTTCGCTCGCGCATTAACATGTTGATGGGCAACTTTCATTATCATAAACTAAATACCTTCGCGGATTTCCGTGCCTACACATATATACATTGCGTACAGGCCATTTCCGGTCAACTGCGGTACTCTACAGGGTGAAATCGAAAACATTCGACAAATTTTGTAGTGTGGCTTAGACCGACAAACTGAACAAATTTGTCTATGGCACCAACTTATAAATAATCAACTGTTCCATAGATTTTGGTTGAGTAGATATTCTCTTTTTAGGGTTCCGTACCCAAAGGGTAAAAACGGGACCCTATTACTAAGACTCCGCTGTCCGTCTGTCTGTCACCAGGCTGTATCTCGTGAACCGTGACAGCTAGACATTAGAAATTTTCACAGATGATGTATTTCGGTTGCCGCTATAACATCAAATACTAAAAATAGAATAACAACAATATTTAAGGGGGCTCCCATACAACAAACTTAATTTTTTTACGGTTTTTTGCTCAATATTAATAACGACAACAGGTTGACAGTTGAAATTTTCACAGATGATGTACTTCTATTGCCGCTATAACAACAAATACTAAAAATAGAATAAAATTAATATTTAAGGGGGGCTCCCATACAACAAACTTGATTTTTGCTGTTTTTTGGTACGGAACTCTTCGTGCGCGAGTCCGACTCGCACTTGGCCGGTTTTTTGTTTTTGATTATTTTTTTGCCTTGATGAAGTTGGTCCCATAGACAAAGTTCATTTCAGTTTGACGGTCTAACCTCCGGTTTCTGAGGTACTTAATCGGAGGTTATCGGAGGTTTAACTTTAACGGAGGGGTCTACAGTTCTGGATAAAAATAATTTGATTACTCAAAACCACATAATTATGATCCCTCCGATTAAGTTAAACCTCCGATAAAAAACCTCAGAAACCAGGGGTATGCCGTCCCATAAAATTTGTCGACTGTTCAAAAAATTACCTTGTACTCAGTTGTAAAGCTACCACACTCCAAAATGTGTTTTAACGGAAGCTGAAAATATGACTTATTTTACTAGTTTACAAAATGAGTGTTTGATGTCGTGTGCTGCAAAGCGACATTTTGTAGCACGAGTGTTTGAGGACTTTCGCAATGTTTACTTCATTTAGCAAAATTTACGGAGATTAACTTTGTCACTTTAGTTTAGGAATCAGCTTTTTGGGCGCCGGATTCAGTGATTTTATTAGACTAACTCTATAACTGTATGCTTAACTAGATTATTTGAGGTTACAAAAAAAAACGAAACGTGGTCGCTAACTATGGGTCTCACAAGTAGGCTCAAGGTCACCCAGCGTGCAATGGAAAGAGCCATGCTCGGCGTTTCCCTGCGTGATCGAATCAGAAATGAGGAGATCCGCAGGCGAACTAAAGTAACCGACATCGCTCGAAGGATTGGTCAGCTAAAGTGGCAGTGGGCTGGACACATAGCGAGAAGAACCGATGGCCTTTGGGGCGTAAAGATTCTGGAATGGCGACTGCGCACCGGACGGACGACGCTCCGTGAGTAGGCACCCGACAAGGTGGACCGACGATCTGGTGAAGGTCGCCGGCCCTGACACGAAGCCTATTAGGCTTGGTGGGAGGGTCGGGTGCGGCGAGGAACATGCTCGGGTTTCCCGAGTGTGACCGAGTCCAACATGCCGTTTGGTATGCGTAAAGACTGCCAAAGGAAAACACAGACAAAGGAAGCCACTGGATGCGGGCAGCGCAGGACCGATCGTCGCGAAGATCCTTGGGGGAGGCCTATACCCAGCAATGGGTTTCGTGCGGCTGATATGATGATGATAATGATGACAAAAAAATATTATACCTTTACATCGACAACTCTTTTAACGAATGACACGAACGAAATTACGGGCACAGTCCAGAAATAAACTTTTAGATAAGCACACAATAAAATTATAGTATCAAAGGAAAACACACCATTTCCTCGAACACGGATCTAATACTGAAGCTAATATAAGACCAAGGTCCGTAGCGAGATACATGCATGGAATATTTCCCTATGGACTACACCTAACCACCATAACTTGACCTATATACGCAGTGCCTTCAGAATAAGTCATATTAAGGAAAACACAAAGAAAAAATAGAGGTCATGTTAAAATTGGCGAAATATGCGAGGAATTTCGATATAACAATAAACGGATAGAATAGTAAAGAGAGAGAAACGTTATTTATTTCTTTATTTATTCATATTTGCTTAGCACATGTTACAGTATTATAATTATTGTTATTATTACCTGCTCAAATTAAATATTATTGTATGAGTAAGTTATCCTAATACACGAAGTCAAAGTTAAAATTAAAACAGTTGGATGTAAATTTTCACCACTGATAATTATCTATAAAATTATTATTTAGTAGGTACCCATCAATTATAATTCTATTCAGTCAAGTGGTTGGAAAATGTAAAAGTATATGTAATATTAGGGGTATGAAATTTGCTGTTTTTATATGAAAATTTGCATTTTTTCATACTAACATTGACTTAATTTACTTAACAACCACGAACGCTAATGTTTTAAATCTTTTTACACGACTGCCAAAAGCAAAAAGAGTGTTTATGTTCAGGGTTCATGTATGTGGGTAGGTATGTGAGTTTCTTTATTCCACCATAACTTCTAAATGCCTGAACTGATTTAGATAAACGGTATATCGTTAGAATCCTTACAGCATCCCGAGTGACACTGGTTCTTTTTTTTTAGAAAAACTCAATATGGCGACTGTATGATGCCATTTTCAAATGTGAAAAACATTTTTTTTTCTTCTATTATTACAATATGGGCATCAAATGAAAGGCCTTGATGAGCATATTCCAAAACTATATAATATGTCACTAAAATGTAAGAAATAAAAATAAATAAATTTAAAAAATATTTAAAACACGACTGCCCTGCCAAAAACGAACTAAAAAGTTAAACATGAAGTGTCATTGCAGTCGGGGGACCTCTTTTATTAAAAATTGATCCACAAAATGGTCCCCTAACTACAATAAAACGTTTTAGTTCGTTTTTGGCGAGGCAGTCGTGTTTTTAATATTTTTTTAATTTTTTAACGTTCAGGAAAAAAATATCAGAAATACTTTTATTACTAATAGTGGGCCACTATGATCATAATTCGAAATAATAACAAGTAACCCGAAGCATCGTTAACATTATAGAAGATATGGGAGCCTCTGTGTGAGAAAAAAAATAGCAATTTCATACTTTAACCCCTATACTAGACAAACTCGTGCGTGCGTGCGCGTACATTACGTTTGTGATTTAGTAGTTGGAACGTCAACTCATTTTAAAGCGTTGTCGCGTTTGAGCCACCCATCCTACCTTCCATATGCAAATAAAGGCGGGAATAGAGAGGGGCTAAAAATTGACACTAGCCATCCCACAGTAATTAAACCGGGATTGTTGCTGCTAAATTACATGCCCCAGAGAGTGTAATTAAGTTTCTTGTGCATTTAAAGTAAAAGGCAAAAATGTTTTAGGTAAGTTATAGTAAGCGATTACTAAGGTATTTTAAATGCATTGTTATGAAATATTTAACAATGAATTTTAGTGCAATTTTTATATCCTTATTCCCTATTTTTAAATGGTGACAGTTTTATTTAGGTACACGCCATTATAACACAACATAATAAGACAATAAATATTTAGTAATCCGATTCACAATATTGCAACATAAAACTCGTCACCTTTACAAAAAACAAATTTCTGTAGAGGTATCGAGAATTTATTTTTTCTTCATCACGCGCGCTTCGTTAGCCGAGTCCGGAACTCCGGACCATAATGATATAAGTTCGCATTTTTAATGAATGCCGTCTCGTGAAATATGAACACAATGGGTGTTGTGACAATGGTGCTTAACGACCTGAAATCGTTCCTCATCAGCCTATAAATTGGTTCATACACACTTGTTGGTCACGCAACATAAGTCAATGACTTAATTAAAGCGGGTAAAGTGTTAAATAAACTTGATGATATACACGAACAATAATAACTGAGACAAAAGATAGTCATGTTTTTGAAGAGGTTCCTACTGTAGTTTTTGTGATGTGACACAGTCGTATTAACCACATCATAGTAACCACAATAGTAACTATGTAACGTTACACCAGCGAACTAATATATGGAATAAGCATTGCGCTCAAAAAATGGCACCACACGAAAAGTACAACTAAGTAGATGGAGCTCAAAATGCTGGCATTTAATCATGCAGCACAAAGCGTCTGAGCACTGGTTGCTTATTACGGACGAGATCTGATGTAGGTATTTGTATACCTACTCAGAGATATTTTCTTTACTTAAACGAGAAAATATGATACGTTATTTCGGCATATTTTTACTGCCTTCTATGGTTCTTTTACACCATTTGACTACACAGAACGTTATTTCTAATAAACTTACTCTTTTTCTCTATAATACAAACAAACTGCAATTTTTGTAAAAAACGATAACGTTATTCACTGGGTGCGTAGCTGGCTTGACAAAGCTAAGCGGGTTGTACTTCTTCGGCCCCGTAGTGCCATTTTTTAAGCAATATTTGTTTGAAATTACACTTCCATAGATTTTACTTCGCTGTGTTACACAGACGATTTGTTGCAGCTTCATCCAGTCAGGCGCGGTCCGAAGGGGGGGGTCACGGGGGACATGACCCCCCCAAAATCGTACACGTCAAATAGAAAAATCTTCTATATGCAAGCGGTGCGACTGCACTGGGCGCCCTCGTGTGTGGGGAGCCGAAAACGGCCGACCACTCGCGCTCACTAAAAATCGCGCTACGCGGCCGTTTTTCTTTACTATAAACAAACAAGATTACAAGATTAGTAGATGAAACTGACTAAAAATCGCGCTGCGCGGCGGTTTTTCTTTTGCTCTAAACAAGCAAGTTTATAAGATTAGCGGCAGAAACTGACTGAAAATCGCGCTGCGCGGCCGTTTTTTGGCTAACAGGCAAAATTTAAGATCTTAGAATCGCATAATTAGGGGGCGCCCCGTAGAAATATCGCCAAGGGCGCTGGTAGTGTTCTATAAATTTACAAAATTAAAAAAGCAATTTTATTATTGTGTGTATAGTGACCCCCTCCAAAATTTTCGGCTGCAACCGCGCCTGCATCCAGTTGCGTTTTTTAATTACTGTATAATGTCGATATAGGTATTTATTCAATACTTTCATTTAAAAATTAGCGACCGCTTTTAAATTACAGAAATATAAATAAACACTTCTTATTTTGACTCAATAAATAAGGCAGCCAAACTAATGCACCAATAATTTCATCAATAACCTTTAAGTCTTAGAAAATTTTCGCCCGAACAAGTATTTCTCTTTCTATTTTCAATGCAAGGAGCCTTAAAGGCTTTATAAACGTTTTCAATTTACAACGTTCTTCACCTCTGTGTCGAAGTGAAAAATAAATTTTATTTCTCGCCCCCATTGTGTTAGAGAAACACCAGTATTTAATATGGACGAATGGAAGAATCGTTCTGTATTTTTTTCCCGCTTCTATGAATAGAAATTGCTGTAAAAATCACATTATTTTTTATTAGACAATAAAAATTCTCTTTTAACTGTGAAAAGTTGCTAGAAAAATTCTAAAATAATACAAGAGATAAATAGTTGCCATCCCAAATTCCATATTTGGTTAGAGGTAAGGCTGTTTAAAGCTCGGCAGGTTATCTACTATTATCTTATTAATGGAAAGGGAACGTTCGGGGAATGGATGTTCAGAGAAGGGGACGTTCTGTGAAATAGACCAAAAGCATCTGATGAGGATCACTGACCAGTTGGTGGTTAAATTTATTAGTCTGTAAGGTATAGGTAGATTATATGACCCAGTAGCTTGAATAAAAAAAAAGAGTGTGCAACAGAATTATGGAAAATGACAAAGTGTAAACGTGCCATTACTGCACCCCCATTGATAGACAAACGATTCTTTCTTCAACATAAGGAGATATCGCATTGTCATTATACTTGGTATTGAGACATACGGACGTAAACATCGAAAAGTGTATCTTTTTGAGCATTAAATGGTTAACATTTCTGCGAAACCATTGTTATAATGAAATAAAAAATACAAAAAAAAACACCATTTCCTATCGGAGTGCTTGTCAAGACGAATGAAACGAGCACACAAACTCAATGGGGTTGTGTGTATTGTATTATCGTAGAGTTCCTGTGGGCTTCTTCCAGCTCCATTATTAGACCTTGGACACTATTTCCCAACAGAGTATTCGTCAAGACGAATCAAACGAGCCCTAACTCGATGGGGTTGCATAGTTTTATTGCAGAGTTCCTGTAACCTTCTTCCGACTCCTTTCAAAGTTTCAAATCGAAAAGATAGTTTATGATCGTTTGCTTTTGTGGACAAACAATCAAAGAACCAAATAAGATAGCAACCTAATAAAAACGTTGAGCAAGTTTAGATCAAGCAAGTTGCCTAGCCGTGTGTCACGCTATCGGCATCACTGCTCGAGTGAGCAGTCGCGATGACGTCATAATCACATCACGTCCACACTTTACCTAACAAACGGAACCACTTCTATACGTGATTTTTATTAACGACCTCCTTTCGGATTTATGTCTGCATTTGTTTTTATTACCTCTTATACTCTAGCATGGTCATGTGGCGTCAGAAAGAGTAGAATAGCATCAACCTTTCACACTCACACTAATGTGGTATTTACATGGGTGACTAAAGCCGCACAACTTTCATCGCATGGCGAAAATCGAACGTGTAAATGGCAATTTAGCCTAGGCAGCAGGTGACTGAACAAACTTATCTGATCCGGTGGACAAAACTGGAACTACGATATTACATATTGTTATACTGCCCAGCACGTAACTTGGCAAGATAAAAACGAGACAAAAGATGCGCAGTAGCCACAAACACTAAACTCGGCGCATCTTTTGTCTTATCTTTTTCTTGCCAACTTATATGCTGGCATCTGTACCTAGGTTACGCCATCAACTACATAGACGACAGCGACGCCATTACCTGCAATTCAATTTTGAAAGCGACTTGCTAGGTGACTAAAGTCGACCGTCACAGGTGACTAAAATCGACCGTCACAGGTGACTAAAATCGCCCGTCACAGATGACTAAAATCGACCGATGTAAATAGCCCATTACACTCTAGCATGGTGGTGTGGCATCCGGCAGAGTAGAATATAATCAATCCTTCACATTCATACTGAGGGGATATAAAAAAACGACTAAATTGACTTAGAGGTAAGTTCATCTAACAACTCCGTAGACTAGAAAATTAGGCAGCAGCAATTTCCGATAAAAATGGTCTAATCCTACGATCTCCAACCCGCCAAGCGTGGATTTTAGAAAGAAAGAAAGAAAATACATTTATTTTGGATATACACAACATGACTGTACAAGAAAGTAACCGCCTCTGTGGCCAAGTCTGCCTGGCTGGCACCATTACCTAAGTCTGACGCTATAACAACAATTTCAAAATTGTTTTGTTCCAGCAGTTAGAGGTAAGATAGCCAGTTCTTCAGTGATGAGGATTTCGGGTGTAATGTGCTTCCACCTTCGGTCTTATCGTCAGTTAACATCAGGTGGGATAAAGGCCTCCCGTTGTGCATAAAAAAAAGAAAAAACAAATCCCAAAGACAGTAGGTAACAATAACACATTGTGTAACATCGTGATGCCAAAACTATGCTCAGCTCAGTATAAGTAGCAAGGTTGTACCTGTTTCACTGGTATTCTGCTGAGCACAGCAATGACAACAAGAACAAGGAACGTGACAACTGGAACAAAACTAAGCAAAATAAATAACTGAAAACTAACATCAAGTATTATTTCAAAATCCCCCTACAGGAAATACCAAGTTCTGCAGAGGACTGAATGGACTATTTTGATGATGATGAAAATCTAGCATAGGTAGGTATATACAATGACTACTTTAGAGATAGTTTTACAGGATCGAGTTTCACAAATTTTGGTTCAGAATTCTGTCTGATCTATTTTTACGAATAAGTTTTGGTTCAGAATTCTGTCAGTGCATATTTTTAATAATTTTTATCAGTTACTTACGTTTTGCAATTTTTTTCGAAAAAATGAATCCTGCTAGTGCTCAAAAAGGGATTTGAAATGTTTATGGAGAAGATGCTATGTCGAATACTACAGCAAAAAAATGGTTAAGCAGCTTCAGGTCTGAAAATTGTGATGATTAAGATGTTCCTCGCTGTGGTATCTTTATTATTTTTAGTACAGAAAGGCCGCAAACTTTTCTGACTACCATTAGGTAACACAAGATAATAAAATAATAAGGAAATGCTATGTTGATATTTAAATTGAATATGAAGTAAAAAAAGAGGTTAGTTGCAGGGGTTGTTCACTGAATTGAGAAATCCCTGCTTTCAACATTTTCTTTCTTCTAAAGTCTTATTTTAAATGTATAACGTAACTCAATAACAACGATTTCGTAGAATATAAATATCTTCATTATGCAAATAATATATCCCTCCATCAAAAGACGGATATTCAAAATATAAGTCTTCCGCTCAAAATGTATAGGGACAATAGCAAATTAATAGTGATGTTAGTATGCATATCGACAATTTATAATCGCGAGTAGCTCAAGAATCTAGTGAAGTGGGTGTAGAGCAATTTGTATGCAAATATCGATGGAACTCGAGTGCTTCCACAGTTGGGTTCGGTGTAAGATGTAGTAGATAGCGGTTTTCATAAAAAACTGTACCAGATTTTTTATTTTTCGCTTTTTTCCTATTATTTACTTTCTTTCATTTGACTTACCTATTGACTGAAACTAAATAGGTAAGTATGTACAAATAGTTTATGTTATACATATTTTACCTATAATGTGTGATAGTAGAAACTACTTACATTTGATACTGTTTGTTTGTGTTCATTGATCTATTCCTATATAACGTTGTAGGTTGTGGATTACGTTTAGTTACTTTTGTTAAAAAAATATATTTTTTTTCACCTTTCTCATTGCCTCCTTCATTCATTCCTATTGTCAGTACTACTATCTAATGTTACACCTATCCAAAAAATAAATTAGGTATTTCAGCAGCATGCCTATGACTTTTACCATACTAACGTAAGATAAACTTTGTTCTCTGGTCATATATTACAACACTGAGTTATTGCCCACCAAGTTATTAAATTATGCCAAAACCATAATTTAAAAATATTTTTGCGTATCTGCATCTGGGAACGGAAGAATTATGGTGAGTTGATAAAGAATAGAGAGCAGAAATATCCAAAAAAGTATTTGATCATGGTCGCAGTAGTAAAAATTAAGTAAGTGATAAATTTTACAATCTTAAGCATTGGCAGAAAATAGAGTATAATCATAAAGTAACGTTGGTAAACTGCATTTTCTAAAAAAAGTGAAATTTTATATAATTCTGAGGACTTACCAATTATAACAATTTGTAAAGCCAACTCTTGCTTGACAAATTTTTTCTCTTTGCCTGTTTCCGCAATTTATTGAATATACGGATATCAAAGAATGTGTTTTGTATGAGCTCTTCTAAAACATTTCGATATTCAACCATAAAGCAATAAATTTATTCAACTTGTGCCCAATCGCGCTTATTCTGAATAATAAAACCAAAACCGTTACTTTGTCATTTACGTTATAATTACTCTAAAAATCTTAGGTTTAACATTAGAACTCAAAGATTTAATCTTTGTTAGAACGCTTATTTAAATTGTTTAAGATTGGCATTCTAGAATATTCCTAGGCATAACTTTCTACAAACAAAACTACAGCAGTATTTTTCGCTAAGTTTAGGTTTTATTTATCGTTGAAAATTAGCGCGATTGGACCCGAATATGGGTTCAAGATGTTCCGTGAGTTTTTGGCGCCATTTGGTCGAGTTCAGTTCGGTGTCTATTTTATTTATTTGCAAATTGATTCATAGTGGATATTGTGTCTTAAAATTGGTGCAGTTTTGTGGTACAAGTGTCTACGCAACTGAACAATATGTGGGATAATTGAAATAGGCGCGATCTTGGTGGTGTGAAGCTGAGACTTTTATTGTAATGGTGGCTACCTCGGCAGAACTTACCGAGTAAACAGTCTTGATATACTTGGTGCCAAATGCTCCAAGCAGCATTGGAATGCGATGCACCCGCATTCTAATGTAAACTGAAACAATCTACCACTGAACAATTCAATACTTGACACTGGCAAAAATTACTTCCAAGAGGAAAGTAGATTGCCAAAACAAAAATAAGAAAAAGAAGAAGATGTTCCGTTCTCACAAAAAAGTGAATGTAACTGTCAGTTTCGATAAAAAAATACCTTAAAATAAATAAAAACAAAAGCATAAAGCGGATCACGTATATGCAGCCATTTTATCACTATCTTCTGCCCCATTCGCGGGGCAACCGTGTGTGCAGATTGTTTTAAGAATGGCATCGTAGGGCCACCCCGCATTTGTCACTCGGGGACCCGGCAATTTCTCTCTGGGGACATTTGGACCGATCTTGATTATGTATCGATGGCGGAATGGATGCAAGGGTTAAGAATTTTGTACGAGGAATGTCCAAATTTGTGTTTTATTTGCGTAAACCCGTGATTTAGATTTTTTGAGATTTATTGATTGTGAATTATTTATCTCGCGAATATAAGCTCAATGCTTGCACAGTTTGAAGTTTATTTAAATAACCCTTATGTAGATTACCTACATCTCAACCTTTTCAGTAATTCCCAATGGTCTCATGTTCAATTTCTAGACTGAGGTAGACTTTTAACTCGGTATTACGTGCTTTGATTGGTGGGGTCTTATAAATTTGGCTGGCTTTTATTTGAATATAGTGTGTCAGTATATTAGCAGTTAGAACTAAAATAACCAGCGTTTTTCAGTGGTACGAGAACGCAAAATCAATGTTTTGGCAAAAGGAAAACAATATCGATTGTAATTTCGCCGCTCACAACTATTGAAACAAAAAAAAAATATTTTAACAACGATAAGTTTCTTGGGGCATTTACACAGGTCGATTTTCCGGGCAACTTGCAAGGCGACTTTAGTTAACTAGAACGTTTTACGACAATCGCTTGTAAAATCGAAGCGCCACTTCGCATGTATTTGACTATTGTTGTTTGATTATTGCTGAGCATTTTTATTTTACTAGCAACCGCCCGTGACTTCATCTGCGTGGAAAGTTTATTTGCTATCCCTCGGGAACAATATTTTTTTCTGGATGAAAGGTAGGTACCCTATGTTATGTCCTTTTCTGTACCCCTGACAACATATATGTAATATTTCATGATGATCGGTTCAGTAGTTAAGACGTGAAGGCGTAACAAACAAACAAACGTCTACTATCGCATTTATAATATTAGTCAGAATTTTATTACCCTTTTTATTTGACTTGTTAATTGATTTAGTTTAATTTAATCTTTTTAATAAATTGTTATTTACATGGCTGAATGGGACGAGCTTTATTATAATCATGAACAAAAAATGTATATCTATTTCATTGTAATTAGGTTCACTGTTCGAATTAACAAGCGATTGTCGATAACAAGCCCTATCCGAATAAAGTCGCCAAGCAAGTTTTTCACAAAATTTACCCATGTAAATGCCCTTTATCTACCTCACAATTTTTCATACACTTTTTTATTATAAGTAGTTTGGTTTTAATATGAAAATTTATTATCATACTTAGCCCCAACCTCGATTTTGAAATGTATGTTTCTAATAAATTCAATGGTTACAAACGGAAAGGGTTCAGTCCGGATCCCACTACTTTTCTGATAAGATTCGCGATAAATCAATCCTAGTACCTACAGTATTTTATGGTACAGTCAACCTCAGAGGAAACTGAACACTTGAATACCTACTTTGTTAAAGCAACTACGAGTATAACGCGTATTCAGAAAAATGCAACCAACTGAATATTATATAGATTCTAGATAAATAAAAAAGTATAATAGGCTAGTTGACAAAACTTGGAAAATAGTTTAAAAATAAAGTTTGGTATCTATTTTACCCCAAAAATATATTATTTTAAGAAAAATAAGTCATTTTACCTATGAATTTTGCGTTTTAAGAAATTAACTCAAAATGACATCGAAAAAGTCCAAAACTGTCATGGCGTCTTGAATGACGTCACGCCTCGCGAAACATTCGTGTTTGTTTATGACCGTCAATTGTTTTTATTCGAAAACGTCGTCGTCGTCGTTATCGAAAATGACAGAAACAACAAATTTTTCGCGAGGCGTGACGTCACGCGTCTCTGATTGGTGTTCAATGTCACGTGATTAAATGGTCAATTTTGCCGATTTTATTTTCCGTAAATATTGGTCTTAATATCTTTATTTATTTTAATGAAAAAAGTGTTTTTTGGTTACTATTTAACATGATTAATCATATTATTATGCTAGCCGATTTATTTTTAGTGGAAACAAGCCTATTATGCTTTTATTCTTCTTTTGTTATTTTTGGTCTTTCTTTTCATGGAACGAAGTATTAGAAAGGATAGCTTTTTATTCGGTTCACATTTTTAAACATGGGAAATTATTTTTTTATTGTGTTAGGGCAGTGGTTCCCAATTAGTTTTTTCTACGTACCACGCCAAGAATGACCTCAAACTCGCGAACCGCCTATTGCAGGAATGGTAAAAATGATAAAAAACCGGCCAAGTGCGAATCAGATTCGCGCACAAAGGGTTCCGTACCAAAAAACGGCAAAAAAAAAAACACGGTTGTTGTATGGGAGCCCCCCTTAAATACTTATTTTATTCTGTTTTTAGTATTTGTTGTTAAAGTGGCAACAGAAATACATAATCTGTGAAAGTTTCAACTGTCTACCTGTTGTCGTTATTAATATCGAGCAAAAAACGTAAAAAAATCACGTTTGTGTGAAAATTTCAATTGTCTAGCTATCATGGTTCATGTGATACAGCCTGGTGACAGACAGACAGACGGACAGCGGAGTCTTAGTAAAAGGGTCCCGTTTTTACCCTTTGGATACGGAACCCCTTGAAGCAGCCTCGCGTGCCCCTGGGAGTAGGCATACCACTGATTGGGAAACACTGTGTTAGGGCTAAGGTGCATTATTTTGGGTTTTCAGAAAACCCACCAACGAAATAAAAATCAGAATGATTTTTTTTCTCTCTACCAGTTCAGAGGAGTTTGTCACCACAAGATCGACCCCTGTAAAGTTCCTAGACCTTTAGTTATCACCGTTATTTTTTACATATAAAATACGGTCTTGAAGCAGTCCGGCCCGTCTACGGAGTTTCATCAAGCCTAATATTGCTTCCCATAAATCTACTCCTGTATGTTGAGTGGGTATTTACCGTGACGAGGCGATATATATCAGGAGGCGAGCCAATTTCTTGACCAAAAAATTTATAACGGTTTCCTTTCCTGATTTATAGAGGGCGCTGGGAGCTGTGAGCGATGTGGATTTGTCATAGGTGAGATTTTTTAGACAATCTGTTGCCTATGATTTAGACGTTGAAATGGTATCTTTTAATAGTTTACAAAGGCTGTGTTACTAGCGCTATCTGTTGACTGAAAATTTAAGTAAATTTTTTTTGCGATCCATAACTGAAAACAAAGGTTATTAACAAAGGTATTTATAAAAAAAAATTAAGGCCGTTGTATGACCGAAAGTGGCGCCCTCAGAGGTTTAGTAGAAAAAGATTTCAACAATGTTTAACGTGGAGTTTTTAAGGCGCATGGTCTAGTATTTTTAAAAGGTATCACTACATGCCTACATAGTCATTCGTAGAAGTAGACAGCAAATTTATCAAAAACGGCCACTTTTAGCAGTTTTGCTATCTACTTCTAACAGTTACTACGTGGAATATAACGATAATGTCTAAAATTCTAGACTGTGGGCCCTAAAAATTCCATGTAAAACATTATTAAAATTGTGTATTAGAATTATAATATTAAATAAAATTCATTGTGGCGCCACTTTCGCTTAAGGTGGGTATATCACCGAAAGTGGCGCCCTCAGAGGCTTTTATTTAATAAGTTGTTAATAGATAACTATTTTAATAAAACTTTACGTTAAACTTTTTAGGGCCCATGGTCTAGTATTTTTAGAAGGTATAACTACATTCCCTCGTAGTCATTCGTAGAAGTAGATAGCAAATGTGTCAAAAACGGCCACTTTTAGCAGTTTTACTATCTACTTATAGCAGTGACTACGAGGGAATGTAATGATCACAGAACATAGAAGTAGATAGAAGTAGTATAAGCTCACTTTAGTATGAAAACCAGTGTAACCAAACTAACTAACAAACTACAAACTACCTAACTGGGGGGAAAAAAAAAATCTTTGTTCTGTGGTAATGATACCGTCTAAAAATACAAGATTATGTGCTCTAAAAATTCCACGTAAAATTTGTGTGATAGAATTACAATTTTAAATAAAATTCACTTCGGCGACACTTTCGATCAGGTAGCCACCTTAAGTGTTACGCGAATTAATCAGTGTTGCCTGAAATTTCTAAATTTTGTTACATTTATAATTACTGCGCTAAGCATTAGGTACTCAGTTATTGCACATTAATCAGTTTTTGAAAAAAATACAAAGGTTTAAAAGATCAATTGCAATATTTTTTACCATAACATTACTTCATTAAAATTCATGAATTCATGAAGCGCTCATGGCGGAATTTGACAGACTGATCATACTCGATCACGTTTGTTAAGCAATGCTCGGTCCGGTCAGGTCTCGGATGGGTGACCGTCAAAGTGGCATTACAACTGAGCGCTTCCGTGCTTCGGAGGGCACGTTAAACCGTCGGTCCTGGCTGTTGTCATCTGATGACATTCGTTAAGCCAAGTTAGAGGCCTTACAGGCGTCTTGATAAACTCTAACACCAGAGGTGGCCACTAATCCTCATTCGATAAGAAGAAGAAGAATTAAAATTCATAATTATCTAGTTAATTAATATAAATGCGAATATCCTTGAAAAACAGTCCAGCCCGAAAAGGCCAGTTGATAAAAAATGGCCGCTCAATTTTTTCCAATGGCAAGCAAATATGTAAATAGGATCACCGTTTTGCTGACGTAGCGATCGTAATTTACGGCTGGCAAGTAGAGACGAGAATCAGCATTAAGAAATTCGGTGGACTGGCAGTATTTAAAATATTTGCTTTGGATCTCTTTTTCTTTTGAAAACAGAATTGGATCTAGCACCTAGGTACTTTATACTTTTAATTTAATTTCGTTCAACTTTATTTCGTTTCATACAGCACATATTATTATTATAATATATTTTCTTTGGTAACTAGTTGATTGGATACAGATAGTACTGTAACTAAAAGTTCGCACAAGTAGATTGTTGCGTAAAAATCACTACAACGTGTGCTTGCGTTCGTTCAGTACTAAGTATTATTTATATTCTGTGCTTGCGTGTTATTATTACCAATGTGTAGAGCCAATTATTGAAAGTACTAAAATTTTTAATACTTGTCACATAATGTAATATTCACCAGTCTGTACTCAGCATTACTTGAATTAATAAGAAAAACACGGGGTTGTTTGTATTTACAGTGATGTGTGGAATGTCAAACAAAATAACAACGTTTATATGGCTTAACTGGAACACCTAAAAAAAATAAAATGAGAATAGAGAGGTAAATTATTAATACTTACATCTTATTTTATTATCATCGTTTTTTTCTGTTTTCATGTTGACCAACTACTTATGAATTTCTTTGCCAAACAAAAATTGACGCGTGAACATAAAAAAAACTAGTAAGAAGACAGAGGGTACATTCGGTGCAGACGTAATCCTGTTTATTCTTCGCTCCGCGATGAGGACGTGACGCACCCGCGGCGTTTCGATGTCACCAAAGATGATGTAGAGACAGCGAAGTAAGGGGGAGTTAAATGCCTAATTGTAGCCATACATCTTCTACTTCTTCTACTCTACATTATTTAATACTATTTATATAATACATTATTCGATTTAAATAATGGCTTTCAGGAACCTTTTGCTAAATCTTACGGAGACCTCTATGATTCGATCTTTGATAATCTAGGCATCGAGCCTGGATCCCGCTAGGGTGGGTGAAGAGACTTTTTTATTTCGAGAAAATAATGTTCTTTACGCAACCACCGTTTGTTGATGAACAGGCGGATCGTATATGAGGCTCACCAAAAGAGGGCTGCTGCCCCCTCCATGACTGCCTTCCATAACCCCACCCAGCTCCTAGTGAGCTCGATGGGACCTCGAGAGGGGGCCAAGCGCACTAAAAACCTCATTCCGCCGTCAGTCTACGGAGGACCATTGTGACAATCACCCCATAAATGATCCAGCGGTTAGCCCGGTTAATCGGGCCTTTGGGTAGGGAGATAGCCGAGCAAGTTTAGCCATCACCCCAGATGGTCGGAACCGTGCAAGGTAGGCAATGAGCCGCTCTGCGACCTCCTTCTGTGGCATCACATCCTCACCGAGGGAGGAGACCACCACCTGCTACGACGCGTCACCTCCCGACATAGCGTTTACCACGCTAGGACGCGAGAGGTCTTCTTCAAGGGTGTCGAGACTACCTTGAATACTGGAAGAATTAACTTTCTTTCGCATGACGCATATTTTAGGTATTTGATTATGACTTGCACTTAGGCTGTGTTCAGACGATAATGCACGACCCAACCTCAACCCGAATTGAACTCAAACTCACCTCAACTGCAGCTCAGCTTGAAATTCATCGCTTACAATTTTAATTCTTATGACACATTAATAAGCTTTTGTGTAATGTTCTGGTGAGTTTGAAGTGAGTTCGGGTTGAGTTTGAGTTGAGTTCGGGTTGTGCGCGGGGCGTGTGCAGCTGCATCGTCAAAATAAAATGAAGCTTATTAATGTGTCATAAAACTTGAAATTATTTTAAGCGATGTATTTCAAGGAGTGGGTTGCGTTTGAGTTGACTTTGAGTTCAGTCCGGGTTGAGGTTGGGTCGTGTGTTATCGTCTGAACCAACACCTTAGGCTGCGTTCAAACGATAACGCACGACTCGCCCTCAACCCGAACTCAACTCAAACTCACCTCAACCGCAGCCCACCCTGAAATACATCGTTTACAATTTTGAGTCTTATGACACATTAATAAGCCCTCGTGTAATGTTCAGGTGAGTTTGAGGTGAGTTTGGGTTGAGTTTGAGTTGAGTTTGAGTTGAGTTTGAGTTGAGTTTGAGTTGAGTTTGAGTTGAGTTTGAGTTGAGTTTGAGTTGAGTTTGAGTTGAGTTTGAGTTGAGTTTGAGTTGAGTTTGAGTTGAGTTTGAGTTGAGTTTGAGTTGAGTTTGAGTTGAGTTTGAGTTGAGTTTGAGTTGAGTTTGAGTTGAGTTTGAGTTGAGTTTGAGTTGAGTTTGAGTTGAGTTTGAGTTGAGTTTGAGTTGAGTTTGAGTTGAGTTTGAGTTGAGTTTGAGTTGAGTTTCAGTTGAGTTTCAGTTGAGTTTCAGTTGAGTTTCAGTTGAGTTTCAGTTGAGTTTGAGTTGAGTTTGAGTTGAGTTTGAGTTGTGTTTGAGTTGAGTTCGGGTTGTGTTTGGGTTGAGTTTGAGTTGAGTTCGGGTTGAGGGCGAGGCGTGTGTAGTTGCATCGACAAAATATAACGGAGCTTATTAATGTGTTATAAAACTCAAAATTGTAAGCGCTGTATTTCAAGGAGTTTTTTTTTTGTGGCTGCTCCCCGCTTTTTGGCAGGACCTTTTTTGCTATTCTTATTTTATTCTTGTATTTTCTTTTTTTTTTCTCAGCTTTATAGCTTTTGTCATATTCTTTTTTATTGTTTCTATTCTTTTTTCTTTTCTCAATGTTATAATTCTCTTAGTTGCTAATACAGTTTCATTCTTAATTATAATACATTTTTACTTTGTTCTTATTATGCATTATGTTTACACTGCGTGTAATATGCTTAATTTATTATATAATTATTTACATCGGCCTTCTTTTGTTACAAGGAGTATCGCAAAATTTTGCAGGCCTGCATTGCAGAGCCTGAATTGCAGATCAATCACAGTTCCAAGTCTGTTACCTCTTTGTTCTTTGACTACTGTTCAGTCCGTTTTCATTTAGTATTCAGGCCCATTACTTTAATCCGTCGTCAGGTCGCGGTCCGCGCGCTATACGCATCACAATTCCCTTTTGTCTTGCTTAGGTGACGAACAAGTTTTATTTTATTTCGGTTAGACCTAATGCGGTTAAAATGTCAAAACCACAAGATGTTAATTATGGAAAGAGGATGATGTAGAAGTTGGTAACCTTATTTTAGTCGGAGCGCTTTTGCACTAAAAAGTTTTAGTTTACGTTTTATTATACGTAAAGAAATGAGTATTGTTGACTTTGTCTCTGAAGTTAATTATTTGACCCTAATTTAACTGTCGTATTTAATGATGGTTAGTACGCACTAAACAAGTAAACTCAACTAAATCTTTAGTAGATGTCAAAATGTATGCATATTTCGAGTTAATTTTCTCTAATCACAGGAAGTTAACGTAAACTGGTTTGAAGCAAAAAGGTTATTCATTTTGATCGACCTTATAATACAAATATTTTTTAGCGAGTACAACTCTCATATCTTCAGATCCGAAAGATAATCAAATTATAAAGACAAAAATAAAAAAATCGGGTTGCACTCCTCTCCGTGCCGGCAGAATTGAAAACTTGATTATTAACGTTATGCGTTTTTGATATTTTGAAATTAGTGGCAAAGGATTAAAATTATTTCTTTCCTATTACTATACAGTCAATTCAATCAGTTTGTAATTAGAGAAAAATTTTAAAGATTTCGCGCCAGGCAGTGGCCTTTTTAATTTCTACATGCACGCATTCTACGATTTAAACTTAAAGTCACAGAGTATAAATAAGTCTATGATTTCACCGAAGAGATCGCTGCTATTAGTTCCATTTTCAAAATTAGCGCGTTGCTGATGACACAAGTGTTTACGTCTTAAAATGACGCGCTGCTATTTCGAACGCGCCCCGTAGAAAGAGAGGGGGATACTTGCGCCACCAGCTGTCTGCTCTCCATCCGTCACATCCGTCTTACGCATTTTCGATCAGACACGTGATTCTTACTGACGCGAGTTTAGCATTTTTTTCCCATTACAAAAAAGCGTACAACGCCGCTAAAGAAGTTTCCCTTCAAAAATAAACTGTTATCGAAACTACCGACGAGGTTTTATTAAACTTAAACATCCGTTACTAATTTCTCAGGTGCACTCAAACTCGACGCATTGTTCCAGAGATTTCCTTTTAACACCCAGCACCCATTAACGTCTTTACTAAAGGGAAGCAAACAGCCCGTTGAAAAAAATAATTTCAATCTAAACGCGACGCGAGAGGAAGGGTTAAATGTTGGAGTTGGATGCAAATTGCTCTCAAGGGTTAGCGAGGCCCTTTAAAATAATACCCAGAAACGGGCTGGGTTTGCGATCGAATATCAGTTACACGTTGTTTGGAGTGCTCAATTTTTATTTTTTTATTTTTGGATGAGTTTTTATACGCTGGTGAATTTAAAGGGTGTTTGGTACTAGCCTTATGAAACGGAATATGAAAGAGAGGGCATAGAATACATAATAGTACGATAGGGTTCCATGAATACAACTCTGAAAAATTATTATAAACCCTGAATAGTGCCACATGGCTGAGACATTTTGATTTTTTTACACGACTGCCCAAAGCAAAAAGAGTGTATATGTGTTCAGGGTTCATGTATGTTTGTGAGTATGTGAGTTTCTTTATTCAACCATAACTTCTAAATGCCTTAACTGATTTAGATAAATGGGGTATCGTTAGAATCCTTACACCCTTCCATCCCGAGTGACACTAAATATATTTTTTTTTAGAAAAAATCAATATGGCGACTGTACGACGCCATTTTCAAATGTAAAAAAATATTTTTTTTCTTCTAATATTACAATATGGGCATCAAATGAAAGGCCTTTGAAATGAGCCCATTCCAAAACTATATAAAATGTTACTAAAATGTGTGAAATAAAAAAAAAAATCAATTAAAAAATATTAAAAACACGACTGCCCTGCCAAAAACGAACTAAAAAGTTAACAAGTGTGATTGCAGTCCGGGGACCTCCTTGATCAAAAATATTTTGTTCCATAATAAGGTCTCCCCTGACTGCAATGACACTTGTTAACTTTTTAGTTCGTTTTTGGCAGGGCAGTCGTGTTTTTAATATTTTTTAAATTAATTTGTATAAAAAAATGAAGAATGACAACCCAAGACGCAAATAGACTATTGTATTAGACAATCCATCCCATTAATGGGCAAAATCAAAACACAACTAGGGTTGCCACTATGTTTATCATATTTTTTTCAAAAATGTGGTGGTTTTAGTGTTTTGATAATTTTCCGGGGTTATATGCATGGTACTCTATCTACCATATTCGGCTTTATAAGGCTATTACCAAACACCCTGTAGGAAAATGGATGTTTGCCAAAGATTCATCCTTCTCATACAAAAAGTATTTTAATCAACTTTTTAAGTAAAAAAATAAATAAATTTAAAAAATATTAAAAACACGACTGCCCTGCGACACAGACCTAAATAGTCAAATAACAAGTGTCATTGCATGGGAACAATTTTTAATCAAAGAGGTCCCCCGACTGCAATTACACTTGTTATTTAACATTTTTAGTTCGTGTTTGGCAGGGCAGTCATGTTTTTAATATTTATTTATATTTATTTCACACATTTTAGTGATAAATTATATAGTTTCGAAATGTGCTCATTGAGGCCTTTCATTTGATGCCCATATTGTAATAATTGAAGAAAAAAATTTTTTTTTTCATATTTGAAGTCGAAAGTAAAGTATGAAGTCGTTCAAAAAAAATAGCCATTGTCACTCAGAATGATGTAAGGATTCTAACGATACCCTTATACATCCAAATCCGTTGAGCCATTTAAAAGTTATGGTGGAATAAAGAAACTCATGTGAGGTATGTACCCACAAACATACATGAACCCTGAACACATATACGTCGGTTTTTGGGCAGTCGTGTAATAAAAAAAACGTATCTGCTCTTACTTGTATATCAAGGTTTGAAACTTAACCCAGTCACATAATGGTCATATTATAGTTCTACCATGTAATGGAATTAAGTCATTGCTCTGTGCGATGATAAATTAGAGATAAAACGGTAAGTACAGCTGTTACAAAAGCAGATTTAATATAAAAAATACTTTTAATAAAAAAATCAAAGAAAAACTACTATAAACTTAAATATTAACGTTGTGCATTTTTGATATTTTGAAATTAGCGGCAAAAGGATTCAAATTATTTCTTTCCTATTACTATACAGTCACACAATTCAATCAGTTTGTAATTAGAGAAAAATTCTAAAGATTTCGCGCCAGTGGCCTTTTTAATTTCTACATGCATGCACGCATTCTACGATTTAAACTTATAATCACAGAGTATAAATAAGTCTATGATTTCACCGAATTTAGTTCCATTTTCAAAATTAGCGCGTTGCTGGTGACGCAAGTGTATTAAAATGACGCGCCGCCATTTTCAACGCGCCCCGTAGAGAGGGGGATACTCCCGTCGCCAGCTATCTACTATCCATCCGTCACATCCGTCTTACGAATTTTCGATCAGCTACGTGATTCTTACTGACGCGAGTTTAGCATTTTTTTCCCATTACAAAAAAGCGTACAACGCCGCTAAAGAAGTTTTCACTTCAAAAAACATTATCTCTACAATTATAGCGTTAAGTAATTTGATAACTTTGGTTTGAAACCTAATCCTTCTAAAAATTATACCTAATACGAAACATTATTTTCCACGAAACCTTACCTTGTAGTTGCAACACGGTTTTCCAATCTCCGTCAAACCAAAAACAGTTCACCTATTTTAAGCACAAAAAAGATACATATCCGTTGCTTTTTTCAATGAAACCTAACAATTGCGATTTCAACAATGTTGGCCAGTAATGCCGCTGCCGTTGCTCTGTATGTGTCCGATATTTGAGAGCTGTAATTGATCAGGTTCAGTTATTGAAAGCTGCTCCAATTTCCACGCTCTAACTGCTTTTAGTGATGCGGCGTAAGCGTATGTTACCGTCTGTCGCATTTAATTAGGGCTTTTGAAAATGACAAAAAACTGTAGGCTCGATAGATGGAGTTGATAAAAAGATAAGTATCAACTGTAGAAAACGTAGCAAAACTTTTTTGTAAGACCGTTTATTTTTCAAAGCATTTTGACACTTCATTTGACCATCAACGCCATCCAGTGAGGCAAATAGTTACTATATACTTTTTTAAATGTCACTTTGAAAAGCCCTCATTGGTAGTCGAAAAAGTACGCGGCCTTTTTCAAACATGAATTTTGCGTGTTATATTTCTGGCAATACTAAACTTAGGAGGGAATGTAATGTATTGTTGGACAGCTGACTTGCTGGTAATAGCGGTGAATTGAAACAATTTTTTCATATTTTAGTTTTTATAAAAGATACCTACGTTTTGCAAATTTTTTCGATTATAGTTAGACCCTTAATAAAAAAATGAATGCTGCTATTATAGTGCTCAAAGAAATTTTTATAATGTTAATGGAGAAAATGCTTTGTCGAATACTACTGCAAAAAATGGTTCAGCAGATTCAGGTCTTGTAATTTTGATGATAAGATGATTTGATGTTTATTTTTTATACAAAAAGGCCGCGAACTTTTCCGACTACCTACCTAAAATTACAAAAAATGAGTGCGTCCAGCGATGAAGATAGATCAAACTCCAAAAGAGAGAGAACAAGTTTCTAATGTTGAATTAGCTTTTTACCTAGACAGTCAAGGGAAAATAACTGTTCTTACCATAGATATAGAAAAATTTTCGCTGCGCTCAAGAAGACAAACAAAGCGTGGAAAAGAGAAGTTAACATTATACGGACACGGTCTGTGAAAAAAGAGACAAAGAATCAAACGTGACAATGTGCCAACATTTTTTACAGTAAGAGCCCCTAGCGTCCCGCCTTGCAAATGAGCAATCACAGTTTGTTTAAAATATTTGTTAATCCTTATTAAAATTTCAAATAAAGGTATCGTGGACCCATGGTATCTTGTGCTCTAAGTAATTGTGATGTGATAAAAAGAAATAATCCAAGTAATCACACTTTTCAAAGGTAAATAAGATTTTGCCACACATTTCTCTAAAACCAAATTTCGCTACATTTATTCATTTATCGACGAAGAAAACAGTATGGAACATAGTTTATTAATTTCCTTTGCCATAATATAGTCATATTTTATGTATGTAAGTCATTTTTTACGTATGTCATATAAAATGTATACATTCGTTTTTCGGATCACCTGTTTATTAACATTGTTGTTCTTTGGCATTCTATTTCTATGGTTCTTACCCATAACACTTTTCTTTCTGGTAGAGGTGAAATATGTTCAACACGAGACCAAATTTTCCAAATTGACTTTGGTCTCTTGTACGTAGTATACTTATATCTCTTCTGTGTTCTTCTTCAAACTATTATTTAGTTTCTTGTAGTAACAAAACGGCCAAGCCACATATTTTAACTAAGGTAAAGAGTTTTCGAAGTTAGTTCTTGTAGAGTTAGAAGCTTGGCTCTATATGAGGTCTGATAACTTTTTGACAGTGCAAGCCATATGACGTGGGATTTAGTGTTGTGCTCGTAAATATCAAGGGGGTTACATACGCTATCACTCTCAGCCAGAACTCGAGCAGCCATCGAAACTTTAATTAAAGCGAAACGAATAAGGTGTAATATTTCGCGCGATATCGCCGGGCACACTTGCAACGTCGGCTGTTCTGAAAATAAATTATTGAATTTCTTTAACGCTTCGTATGTGCAGGTGTCTTAATCACGGAGAGCGCAGTTGATTGTTTTAGAAAATTCTGATTTCCAATATAGTATTGAGAGTGGTAGTGAAAATGTTTGATGATTAATTAAAACTTTTTAATTATACCTCTACGACTCTAAATTTTGAGTGGCTTCTTTTTCATTGTATAGCAACCTAGAGCTAGGTTTTTTACTTTTATTTATTTTATTTATTATTAGGTTTACCAACAATTGTACTATGCTATTGCTATATTATGTACTGTTATTGCACAATAACAAACACTCAGCTAAATGATACAATTACTTATAGGTAAACACCACATTCAAACCACATTTTATAAATTGTATGTAATCAACTTTATCTAAACAAAAGCTAAATGATTATAAATTATGATGATTTATAATATTAGGACCATAGGAGAAAAAAATAGATTGTAAAGCTGGCGTCACAGTATCCCAGCCTATAACGACAGTAATGTGGAGATCGTCTATGTTTCCAATACCTATAATAAAACGTTATTAATAAAACCTGATTACCAATCTTAAACGTCCTTTAAATAATATCTTTACGCACTACGAGCTGGCCATCACCGCCGTTGCTAGCAGGAGATAATTCAACAATATAAGGGTGTGGGGGCGTAGATATTAATTAAAGGACGTTTCGAATATTAAGATATTATTAATAGTGTTTTACACTTTTTTCATATTAAAAATCAAGAGGCGATTGTCCATGCCGGCTTTATACAGGATCATTATTTTAAACTTACCATCCAAATTTCATGGATGTGTCCAGTCCATGAAACTAAACAATTTTCTCCAAGAAACATGTGTCGAATTTCGCCACAAAATTTTGGTCATCCCATACTAAATTGATAACGTTATCTCTTTGATTGGTATGGATAGTCGAATTTTATTTTACATTTTTGACCCTGTTTTTCTTATAAAAAGTTGTTCAGTTTTTAGACTGAATACATCCTCAAAATTTGGATGGTCAATACAAAATGACCCTGTATAGTGTATTATCTATGTGCCGGCTCACTGCGTATGCTTCTTTCGAATCGAATCATCTCCACATTACACACCATACTTAACTCTATAAAATCTATTTGAAGGAGCAGTTGCTTCAAGAAGAATTTGTGTAAAGTAAATTCGCGTAGCATCTGCTCGGTACCCGTCACGGACAATAAAACGCATGCGACACGGCGCCTGCTCAGTATCAGGTGACAGAAGTTATAAGGAGAAGTAAGGAAGTGACAACTTTCTATTTAACTTATGGTACTTATATTAAGCAAACAAAGATTAAGCGTAAAGGCATGTATTATGAAACAAAAACATCTTATTTACGTAATTATTGAAGTTTACGTGTAGTTGATTTTTGCATTCACATCTACTTAGATGTTTAATACTATTATGACATGTATGATGTGTAAATATAAAATAACTTGGGGATGATCCAACAATTTGTGGGGATCGTCCCCAAGTGATTTTTTAGTAATATATAATTTTAACATATTGTAGAATTTTAAAAAGAATGTCTCCACTGTTGAGTGAAGACATTAAAAACAGCCAAAGTTCCTGGCCTCAAATTTTGACCATCAGCCATTTTTAATGTCTCCACTGCTGGGGCACAAGCCTTCCTTATGGGTGGATAAGGAGGATGCGCTATAACCCACCACGCGGGCCCAATGCGGATTGTTGGGTGTTAACGACTGCAAATGCACCCGGTTCCAACGGCTTAACGTGCCTTCCGAAGCCCGTAGGAGCTCGAGATAATAAATTTTTGGTCACCCATCCCATGACCGACCCTTGCGAAAGTTGCTTTACCTCTGCAATCGCTGGGTCACGCGCTAAACTACTGTGCCATCGAGCTCCTTAAATTTTAGAGTGGTAAAATGTTTGAGTGATGCTCATAAGATTTATTCTTAAGACTTTTAAAGCTTACATTCCTACCTAAAAGTATTTGATTGAATATGGATCTAATACGAAAACACACGCACCCATTTAGAATCATTCAAACTTTTTCGTAATCCAGTCAAATTGTAGAATAACGATTTGCTTACAGCGAAAACAAAAAAGACGCTGCCGATTCTAAAATACGTGTTTATTTTCAGCGTTTTTTATGATAATTATATTTCGATGGGTACATTTTTCTCCGCTTTCACGGCGAGTGCTACATTTTCCCTCTACCTACATTTGAATTTCAAATTAAGTACAAATCCTGTTCCACGGTTATTCAAATTTATATTCGGTTGAGGGCCAATGACGAAAAAATATGAGTGTGATCTTTCATTTTGTTACGTCAATTTACTTGGAACGCTGCAGTTGCTTTTGCTTTATGATCCAAAATAACAGGGTTTTTTTTCATAAAAAAACGGTCACAGCCCAAAATCTATACATATGATAAAACTGTAGGAAAGTTGGGTCAGTACAAAGAAAATATTTTGGAAAAGAGGTTGGGGTCTTTTATAATAACCAGTACTGCAGCGTGCAGTTGCTTTTGCTTTATGATCCAAAATAACAGGTTTTATTTCATAAAAAAACGGTCACAGCCCAAAATCTATACATATTATGATAAAGCTGTAGGAAAGTTGGGTCTGAACAAAGGAATTTTTTTGAAAAAGTGGTTGCGGTCTTTTATAATAACCAGTAGAATCCATTTCTAATATTTTTGAATTTTTTGTCTGTTTGTCTGTTTATCTGTTTGTCTATTTATCTGTTAGTCTGTATGTTTGTGCGCTAATAACGTAAAAAGCGCTAACCCAATCGTAATGATGTTACTATGCGCGCCAAATAAGAATAGTACTGTCAAACGGCAATCTTGATCTTTTTTCCTTTTCTTGCACATGCTACACCCCTAAAGTGGAAGTGAAACGCAAACAAAATTGGCCGTTTTGACAGTCCTATTCTTATTTGGCTCGCATAGTACTGTGTATCTTGCAGAACAATTTAATTTTTATTTCATTGCAATCGGTTTGCTTAATCAAAAGATATACGAATTTTTAGTTTTTAAGAAGAGTTTACGATGAATTCGTTGTAATAATTATCTTCGGGGATTTATATTGTTAGAACGGTGGACCAGCTGCTGGTGTATCCACATCTGGCAAAGTATAATGGTAAATGGCTTAAATTAAACAAAAACGTGTCGAGCTTTGGGTCTTTTGTAATTTCCCAGAAACAAAATGCACGTGCAAGCATAAGCCCGCTGTCGATTATATTATTTTCTACTAGCTTCCGCCCGCGACTTTGTTCGCGTGGACATTCGAGAAAATCCCTTAGGGAACCTTTAACCAGGATAAAAAGTATTCTATGTTTTAACTTCCTGCCTCGCTAGGCAGCACGCTTGGTGTGAACGTGACTCGCGCGCGGTAGACCTTGGGTGAGCACGTACGTGACCGAGTGCAATGTCATGCCTGCCGCAAGTGGCTCTGCCTCACAAGAGAGGTACGTCCACACCACCCTATTCTTTTAGTCGACCTGCCTTTATCAAGGTGAATAAATTTTCAATTAGAGTCTATCATTTTTGACTGCCAAACTGGAGGTACAGAAGAGGACATCACTTCTCGAATTGCCAAAGCCCGAGCCATCTTCGCACAGTTGGGATCGGTGTGGCAGTCACGGAAACTGACCCGTCGAGTGAAATTCAAGATTTTCGGATCCAATATCAAGTCTGTACTGCTACACGGGTGCGATACGTGGAAGGTCACTAAAACTATCTCGCAGCGGCTTCAGGTTTTTTTTAATCGTTGCCTTCGTCGATTACTCTGTATTTACTGGCCCAAGAAGATCTCCAACGAACAACTTTTGGAACGCTGCCACGAAACACCGATGGACCAACAGATCAAGCACCGCAAGTGGAACTGGATTGGCCACACTCTACGCAGGGACTCCGATCATATTCCTAAACAGGCCCTAAATTGGAATCCCCAAGGAAAGCGTAAACGCGGCCGCCCCAAGCAAACATGGCGACGTACTGTAGCGGACGAGGCGAAAGGCATCGGGATGACTTGGAACGAAGTGAAACGCGAAGCTCAAGACCTAACGCGATGGAGGATCACTGTGGACGCCCTCTGCCCCATCTAGGGGTCACAGGATATTAAGTCAAGTAAGTCATTTCTGACTGCCATTTTCAGTTCACGTATCAGTTTTAAGTACTTACCTACCATCTTTAGTTCTACTATGTGGATATGAAATAAAGATTATTATTATTATTAAAACATCTTAAAGTGCAATTAAAAATACTGCGTTTATTAAAGAACAATAACTACTTCCCATACAAGTATTGACCTGACAAATATTTTCTTTTAATAGATTTATAATGTAGTAATTTGTAATGCAATGTTATGAGCCTTTTTACAATAGACATTTTTACAGATCAGAAATGGGCATCCTTCTTCAATTTATAATCTGAAAGTAGTTGGTTAAAACAACAAAACTCTGAGGTTCTCAGCTCAACTGAAAATCAACTCAGCTGAAAATCTTAATACCGTAGAAACACAAAAAAGAGAAACTATATAAGCATGTAAGTAGAAAAGTTTCCCAAAGACCACTGTCACACGCCCGCCCATATCTTTACTTATGCAACATTTAATTTTCATTTCATAAAACAAACTGAAGGAAAATGTAATTTGACGCTCGGCAAGGATGCTATCGAGACAAACTAAGAATATTTTCGCGAAACACTGCAACATTTTGTTTGTTCAAGTTAGTTGTAGTCCAACTATTTTGTATTGGCTGTTTTAAACCAGTTCTTATATATTTTTGACATCTGAGGAAGAACAGCATCGTGGCGTTCTAGAATGCTGCAACATTATGCTGAGTAAATGCCTTTTCGGTGCCATTTCTTTTTTATTTATTTTAATGTATCTATTTTTAAGCTAAGTATTAATTGTCTGAATGATTTATTTGGTGACACCAAATAAATCATTCATTCATTCATTTATCCGTTCATTCATTCTTATTCGCAATTATAGTAAAAATAAGGTATGTCGTTAGGTTAAAAATAATATTGAGACATTTCAAATTAGGTATTTTCATACTAGAACATAATAACCATCATTCAATAATTTACATACTCAAGATTTGCATAAAAAATTACAAAAAATTGCATTTTAAAATTTTGTTAAAACAGAGACAATAAAGCCCGCCCAAGCAAGTCATACAATATACTTTTAACAATAGAATTAGGTAATAAAGATTGAGACGATTGAATGGCATTATTAAATGATGTCATTTAAGTAATTTAAGTTATTTCACATGCAATTTTTTTTCTTGATGTTTAATCAATCATTAATAGTAATCAAGTAGTATAATCAATTTGTCCTCAACAATTCCCTGTCAAGACGTCCCCCTATATCGCTACCGTGCAGAAGAGCTGTAGGTACCTAAGTTTTTCCTACAGAAAGTGAAGTGAAAAATGTACTTTTCATATAGATGTCCAAACAACTGATCGAGGTTTGTGTGAAAAGTCGATTTTTTTCTGTCTGTTTTCGGAAAAGTCGTAGAACAAAATATTGTTTTTTACGATGCTAGTAATCTACTCCTGCAAAGTTATTGGTGTTTTACAAATCCCTGTTCACGTATTATTACCTACCTACACTTTGATAAAAGTGTGCCAATTCTCGACATCACGGCTATCGCCACCTACCGCGACGTATCGCAGATGTGTCGCGGACAGTGACGCGCCATAAACTGGCTAAATTGCGCGTATTCAGCCATTTTGCATAAACATAAACGGATCGTTGCGCGCGCGCGCAAAGCGATAATCGCTACATCGATAGCGCATAGTGGAAATAATGGAAGTTCTCGTCTGCTAGTGTTTGCTGTTTGCATTCTTTTGTCTATTCATGCTATTATCGTGGTTTACGCATCGCTTGTTTCTGTACCTGAGATATCAGTTTGAATGGAATTCACAACTGTGATGGAAATTACGAATAAAATTGAACGTTGAGAAAAGGTCAAGGAAAATTTGCTACAACCATTATTGAAAACTACGCCCCCAGATTTCAAAATATAATGTCTAATGTACATAATAATTATTATATTTATCTACACCCATGCTTTAAATCCTCTGTAAGGGGTTCTGAACCAGTTAGCTTGCTGCCATCATTACAATATCCCGAGCGAGAGCTGGTCCTGCAGCGCCGCGCGCCCACGCGCGAGCGTTGCATTATGAAATTCAGTACAACATTATAGCACTCTTGCAGAAGACATAATGACGAGGAGGGAGAGGAAAGTCAAAGTCAAAGACAAAGTCATAGTCAAAACCTTTATAGAGGATACAACATCATGGGTTTAGATAAATATCATGGGTGTTTTTAATCCATATGTATTAAAATATTGTTTGTTTCCCTAATAAAAATAAGAAAAAATAAAAATATGGGTGTAGATAAAGTCTTGTATGCAACTGTACATAATTAGGTATTAAAACACTCATGTGATACTATTATCACGATAAACCCACATTCGTGTTTTAATACCCTTCGTTATAGTACAGTTGCATAAATAACTATTATGAACATCGTACCGTACTCCGCTTTCCTTTTTGTAACAATAACATTAGGTAACAAAATATTTTTCACTCATTTCATAACCTATCATTCTGTTAAGCTTCCCTAGTGAAAATGAGAGCTTACTCGAAAGCTTCGATGTCATAAATTATAGTACGATAACGTAACGAGTGTCATATTGTTAAGCGAGATTGATAGTTCACTTCGCTAGTATGAGATGGCAATCATGAAATATGCTAGTTCATTTGGTAGGTTCCAAATCACAGTGGCATGTAAATGTGCTTGTGTGATAAGTATCTAGAAATAGTTTTGTAAAGTCCGTTCGCTTAGATAGTGTCGCTCTTTTATCGTGCCGCCTTTGCACGTGCCGCTTCTTGTCAAAAGATACCGCCGCATAAACAAAGCATTCCGCGTGCGGCGTACACCTGCAAGTGAATTTGGATTTTGGCAGTTTACATAGAAGTGCTCAGTGAAAGGTTGTGTTTGTTACCGGTATTCCTGTCTCTGAACACAAGTGTTTGCAGGTGTACCGACACTATCTAAGCAAACGAACTATACTATAGTTTTTCAGCTAAGTATTTCTATTTGGTGTAATGAATGATAGGTCCCTCAGTCTCAAGTCTTGGGTTCGATTCCTGATGAGCATAACCCTTTGCTACCGAGTCATGGATGTTTACAACTCTTATAATAAGTAACTTTACTTAGCTTGCGACTAAATGATTTTTTTTATTTCACCAATGTTCTTTGTTCTTTGTTTTGTAGGTTTTGATTTTATTATTTATGGTGGTACCAAATGACGTGATGATACTTCAACAGGTATGTTGCTTAAACCACAATACACAGAGAGTACAGTAGTTGAGCTTAGCACTTGCGCGCTCGAGCAACGCACACATAGACATCTCTCACCGACACTGTATAACTGCAATCTCATACCATTCTCAAAACAGTTCGAGTACGTGACGCAGCGGCGACAGCTGTCTTTGTGTGTGCACGATGCTCGAGCGCCCGTAGTACTAAGCTAAACTTCTGTTAGTCTATTTTGTGCTTAAACAAAACAACTTTCTTCCAGAAACATAGGTCGAAAAACTATTTTTTTTCGCCTTTCCATAGTAAGTCGGTCATCTGACCAATACGTGTAAATGTGTTTAGGAGTATGAATATTTTTTTTTCGTTTTTCGACCTATGTTTCTTGGAGAAAGTAGTTTAACAACATCACATCACATCATTTGGTACCACCTAATAGGCTAGATAAAGGTGATTATTTAGATACCTACCTGAAACATTTAATTACCTCCACCAAACGAACTAAGTATGATACGATAACTTTACAGGTTACTTAAAAGCATTATCTACGTCAAATTTTGAAGAAACAGTACCTAGCCACAATTTTACCAATTTGAATAACAGGTACTTCTTGGTAAAGCTCGTGTTGGATCGTGTGTGGCAGCAAAATGAAGTTTTGGTATGAAAAAAAAAAAACCGACCAAGTGCGAGCCGGACTCGCGCACGAAGGGTTCCGTACCAAAAAACGGCAAAAAAATTACGTTTGTTGTATGGGAGCCCCCCTTAAATATTAATTTTATTCTGTTTTTAGTATTTGCTGTTATAGCGGCAACAAAAATTCATCATCTGTGAAAATTTCAACTGTCTACCTGTTGTTGTTATTAATATCGAGCAAAAAACAGCAAAAAAATCACGTTTGCTGTATGGGAGCCCCCCTTACATATTAATTTTATTCTGTTTTTATTATTTATTGTTATAGTAGCAATAGAAATACATCATCTGTAAAAAATTCAATTTTCTAACTATCACGGTTCATATGAGATACAGCCTGGTGACAGACAGACGGACAGCGGAGTCTTAGTAATAGGGTCCCTTTTTTACCCTTTGGGTACGGAACCCTAAAAATAATGACACAAAATACTTCAATCGGAATAATTAATTAAAAGCATCAAAATTGCATCATGCCCTCCCTCATAGTTGTATTAATTAAGTTAAGGTACAAAGACACTAGCCGGAGCTGAAAGCTCACGGGCTAATTCATTTGAAGCCGTGCAGAAATCCTCTATCTATTACTTTAATTACCCGCTCTCTTTTATAATTCGTCCTAACGTCCTCTTTGCTCTTTGGTCCTGACCAAACAGTAAGTATATTGGTTAACGCTGCTTAGAAAGAGCGATCATTCTTTTGATCGTAGCACATGGGCATTAAACGAAGAGACGAACAGCATTTAATTAACCGTCTGCGTTTGGGGTTAAAAGGATTTACTCTTTTATAATTATGCATAAGTAGTTCCATCATCTTTTAGAATCTAGTTGGAAGTGCTAATAATGGCAGTTTTACGGCTTTAACCAGGCGAAGTTTTTATTATTATAGAATCTGAATAAAATAAAAATACCAAGATACAGTGTGTTCTTAATTTTAGTGATATTATAAGTTGTTTTACTTTTTATGTAAAATTCGAAACGTTGACTATTTTTATTGACCTTATTTTTAACTTAAAGTCGATATGAGGCCACAAAATTATATATTTTTCATTATTATTAATAGTTATCAAATATTTTGTTTGATAACTTAATTATCAAACAAACGCAACGCTACATCGTGTCACAAAATAACCACTAATGCCGAATAGGGTAGGGACCATCAAACTAAACAACATTTACTATGGGACCAAAAAATCATATATTTTGATTTTTTCGTTATTAGTTTTTGTATGAAACAGCAATTTTTTTTCGCGATTTCAGAGTTGGTCTTAAAGTAAAAGTTGTTCAGTTTGATGGTCCCTATCTACCATATTTGGCCTTAGGGGTTATTTTGTAACACGTTGTATAGTTCAACATTTGTTTTATTCCCAAAAAAACGTTTGCTTAAAACTTTGAATGATTTGCTGAATATTAACAAAATATATAAAGACAGACAATAATGTAGAAAAACATAGACTCTGCATTTATAATGTTTCTCTGATAACAATGTCACAAAATCTACTATGTTATTGAATGAAATCACAAAATAGATATAAGTACTAATGAAATACATTCTTCTTGTTCAACCCTTCACGTTAATTAATAAATTAAAAGCAGCCCTGTTTTAACGGGGCACAATTAGCGTCTTTAAAAACCGTTATATTTTCATTGCGCGATCATATTTTTTTTATTATAATGGAAGTTAATGGCTGAAAGTAGTCTAAAGAAAAATAACCATTTTAACGGTTACTACGATCGCTGTTATTGCGGAGTACCTAATTACTCTTTTTTAATAACTTTTTTATGTTTCGATAAAAAAGCTTCTGAGTTTGTTGAAAAGAAACACACTTGCAGCATAATAAAGTTTCAGTTAACTACAACGAGAAATTAATAAAACAAAGTGATACTGAAACTATTATTTTTTGTGTTATTTCAACAAAATCTTAAAATATAATGAAAGTAATAATAAAGTTACAAAGTCATTTGAGAGAGGTGTGTAAGATTTGTGACAGTTAAGATTTTCTGAACTAATGTTAACTTTTTTAAAAAAGGTGTGCTATATTGAGACATCGTTTTATTTTTCCTGTAATTTTTATATAAACTGCTATCACATAGAATTATTTCAGATTTTTCTCTTTGCAAACTTCGGAGATAAAGGGGGGGGGGGGGACGGTATTTTTTTTACATTTTTCATTATAAATCGAAAACTATGCAGCCTTAAACAAAAAAAAATTATTGCAAACGTGCAAACGGTGTTCTTTCATATGATACCCCATATGCCCTAGTAGCTCCACTTCAAATTTTTAAGACCTCTTTTCAGTCCCTGTTGTAAAAAAGATATTTTTTTTTATTTATTTCTTATTTGCAAAATAGTTAACATCTCAAACTATTCTAAATTTCAAGTTGATACCATTAGTAGTTCTCGAGATATCCAGCTGTGACAGACACACAAACAGACAGACTGCGTCACACCATAAGGGTTCCTTTTTTACCATTTTGGTACGGAAACCTAATAAAATAGGCTAACTTTTTGATGAGCATATTGTTGTATGATTAATGTGTTGATTAATACTTTCACACTTCACGTTTATACAAGGTTTTTTGTATTATACTAACAACCTCTTGTTGTCTAGGGTGAAAAATACGGCGTTTTGTGAACCAGAGATTTCCTTTGGTAGGATTGGTCCTTAGAACCCTAGGATGGATATAAGAAGTGGAGCCACCACGATTTTTGTAGTAAATTTTTTGAAGTTTTGGCCTTCACCCCAATCTCGATAGATGTATTGGTTAAGCTACTATGTCCAGTTTGATATCATATTCGTATGAATTTTGGGAGTCGAATTCAGTTTTTGATTCATATTTGTACGATTCAAATGTTAAACTATTTGAAAAAACAAATAAAAATACTTACTTGATTAAAAAATCCATTAAATACACAAATTGATTTGAAAAAGAAAAAATCCCTCGTAGGAGCTCTATTATCTTTATCTCTCTCTTATCTATAGATTTCGCGTCGAGACGCTGTACGTGAAGGTTGTGTGTAGTAGTCAACAGATAATAGTAAATAACTACCAAAAAATGTATGAAGTGCAAGAAGAATATCACTAAAAAAATGCCTGGATTAGAATGCAGCAGGTGTGAAGTAATAGTGCATGCCGACCCTGTATGTAGTAAGCTGTCTAACAAGCAGATTAACACACTGCGAAACTCGCCTGGGATTGAATGGTGCTGCGAGGAGTGTGCTAATAACACCTCGCGAAAAACCTCATTTGTGACACCTGAGGACGATGGTGATGACGACGAGTCAGATGCTGGTTCCCTGATGGCTGATGCCTCCAAAGAGAAACAACTAACTGTCGGACTACTGCTTCCTGATGCTCCTAAAGAGAAGGTCGAAAATCGCGTATACATTAGAGAAGCCTTAACGAAACATGTTAAAACTATACTGTTCAATGCTAAATTGCATCTGAGTAAAACCTTCCAGTATGTATGGTGTAAGGATGGTCAGGTATGCGCTAGGAAGAATAATAATAGCAAAATTTATTATATCCGTTCACTAAAAGACATTGATCAATTAACTAAAATTAATTAATTACTCTTTGGCATTATAACCTATTACTATTTACGTGTTTGTTTTTATTCCTCTTATCTTATACTAATCTGTATTAAAGTAATGGAAACCCAGCTAAAAGAAATATTCGAATGTAATTCTATAAACGATTTTTATCAACAACTACCCCCTAAAAGTAACATACCCATGTCTTGTTTTCATATTAACTTAAGAACAATGAAAAAGAATTATATTAGATATTATTGTCGTTACCGAGGCTAATATTTCAGACCTTATAACTCCATTGTATAACATTGCTGGCTATAACATGCACACACAATTGCGTAATTACAAACGCGGTGGTGGTATAATATTATACGTAAAAGACCACATTAAATTTACTGTAATTCACAATCCAACTAAAACCTTCGAAAGTTTAACTGGTATAGTAAAGTTAAGCTCAACACAATCTGCAGTTGTGAGTGCTATTTATAGACCACCAAACACTAATAAAAACTTTTTTGTAAGGGAGCTAGGTAATCACTTGTCGAAATTCGACTCCAAAAATAACTTTCTGTTGATTGGTGACACAAACATAGACCTAAAAGGCATATCATCTCACAAAGATTTTTATTTAGAAACACTCAGCGAGCACGGATTAATGTGTGGAATTACAGACTATACCCGAATAGAAACAAGAAAAAATGTCATCACTAAAACATGCATCGATCACATTTTTGCGCGCTTCCCCACAATGCATCCGTACTCGGCGGTATTAGATATTGTACTGGCCGATCACCGAGCCATTATATTTACGTGCGTTAATGATAAGCCGGCCAAACTTATACAGGGTGACACCAGACAAATAATTAATTATGATATTTTTTAGAATTAAAAAATGCAAACTGGAGTCAGACTGAACAAATGCAATGTCCTAATGAAATCTATAATCATATAAGTAACACATTTCGAAATTCTAAAAGAGTTGCTACTAGTCAAAAGTACATTCACAATTTTAAACAAAACAAAAGACTTAGTGTTCCTTGGATTGATGACAATGTTGACCGTCTTTGTAAAAAACGAGACGCATTGTTTAAATCCTGGAAAAATAGTAACTATGATCCAGCAGTAAGATTAAAATATAATAAAATTCGCAATAAAATACATAAAATCATAGAAAATAAGAGAAATAAATACTATTTAAGACAAATTAATAATAATTTCAAAAACATAAGACAAGTTTACCAAATTTTGAACCAAATGATGGGGCGTGTAACATTATCTATTGACACAGCAATTCACAGGGCATTTGATACTCAAGGATTAAGCACTAAAACTATTGCAAATAACTTTGCTCATGGTTTCAAAAAATCCGTGAAAGATATTATCCCTGATTGCAATTTTAAATTACTTGATCCGTCTAAGTATAAAAAGCAAATAGATTCCAGCATCCGTTACCAAAAACCTTCTAATGATAAAATTCTTAAAATAATTAATAAGTTAAAATCTAACAAGGCTCCTGGATCAGACGGTATTCGGGTGTCGGATGTCAAAATGATAGGTAAAGAAATATCCACTGCTTTATCCTGCCTTGTCGATCGTAGTGTCCGTACGGGCATGTACCCGGATGAATTAAAAATTAGATGCGTTAGACAAGTGTTCAAGAAAGGCGCTAGAGACAACTACACCAACTATCGGCCGATAACTCTGCTTTCCACCATAAATAAAATTGTTGAGAAATGCATAAGTGAACAAATACACACATTTTATAAGAAACATGAAATTATCTCCCAAAATCAATACGGGTTCCAATCTGGTAAAAGCACGACAGAACTCCTATCCAAGTTCACGAATGAGGTAAATGGGCATCTCAATAACAAACAGCACGTGCTAGCTCTATTTATAGATTTTTCGCGTGCATTTGACACCTTGGATCACAAGCAGTTACTTACTAAGCTTAAACTAATGTGGTGTGAAAACTACCTCCACAACAGAAAATTCTCTGTAAAAATCGATGACGTATGCAGTGACCACATACCAGCTTCTGAAGGAACGGCTCAAGGATCTATTTTGGGCCCCCTCCACTTTCTGTCATACGTCAACGATATGAGTAATTGTCTCGAACACAGTACTTGTTACCAGTTCGCGGATGACACCTGCCTAGTCGTGTCCAATAAAAATCCAACAACCGCCTGGACTCTTTTACAATCACACTTTAACAATTTGATAAAATGGTGCCATGATGTAGGTCTAGTCCTTAATTCTAATAAAACAAAATTAGTAGTAATAAAATCACCATACATGAAACCCTCACCTGTAATAAATAATATCACAGCACACGACCACAGCTGTATACACACGTCATTGGCAAAATGTAGCTGTCCAAATATAGAAATAGTTGATTCCCATACTTACCTTGGTTTAACCGTAGACAGCAAATTTAACTGGAGTAATCACATTGAACACGTATGTAATAAACTTCGGGCATTTCTAGCGAATATTACTATTATTAAAGATCGAGTCCCTTTTAAGGTCAAGTTAATGCTGTATCACTCTCTAGCTGAATCGCATGTCCAATACGGTCTTAGCAGTTATGGACGTACCTACAATTCTTATCTCAATGACATTTTCAATCTCCAAAGAAAAATAATTCGGAAACTTGTATCACCTAAAATTAAACAACAATTTTACAATGATGACAAAGGACTATTTACGCATTGTAATGTTTTGCCTGTACAAACGCAATTTAAATATGCAATATTAAAAGAAAACTTTTTTAATGACAGTTACAGACAACTGGTAAGCCACCCTGTATACACGCGGGCTATCGCTCGGAAACGGGTCTGTGTGAGTGCGACACGGGCAAACAATTGCTACGGCAAGCGAACATCTGATTACTAGGTTCATTAACGAACTACCTCCCGAATTACGCGAGAATATTATTGATCAAAACATAAAATCAAAACTAAAAGCATATTTTTTATCCTTATAATTTATAATTTTATATTATTATTTCTGTTGGCATTTCAATGAAATCTCGATGTGAAAACAAGTAACACTTATGATAAATCTTTGTGGTTTTTTAGTGTTATTTAAGTAATTCTGTTATATGTATTGTAATATGTTAAATGAATAAATAAAAAAAAAATCCTTTTATTTTTAAAATAATATTAAAAGAAAATATTATTGTTTGGCTAATTAAAAAAAAAATACTTTGTTACCGTTGTATGCAAGTTTTTTTTTCATTAAATATTAAAATTTTCAAAATCATACCGTGACTTGTTTGTGATAGGCTGAAATTGTAGCAAATTTAGTTAGCTTTACAAAATTATACAGTAGAGATACCTAAAAAACGCTTCCTTAAGGCAGTTTTTTCGAATATACTGAAACAAGTGCCAAGTTTTTCCAGCACTACAGGGTTTCCAAGAGTTAAAACCATAGAAATAGAATGTCAAAGAACAACAATGTCAATAAACAGGTGATCCGAAAATAAATGCATACATTTTATATGAGATACGTAAAATATGACTTAGATACATAAAATATGACTATATATAGCAAAGGAAATTAATAAATTATGTTCCATACTGTTTTCTTCGTCGATAAACGAATAAATGTAGCGAAATTTGGTTTTAGAGAAATGTGTGGTAATATCTTATTTACCTGTAAAAAGTGTGATTACTTGGATTGTTTCTTTTTGTCACATCACAATTATTTAGAACACAAGACACCATGGCTCCACGATACCTTTATTTTAAATTATAATTCAGATTAACAAATATTTTAAACAAACTGTGATTGCTCATTTGCTAAGCGGGACGCTAGGGGCTCTTACTGATCCTTTGTCTCTTTTTTACATAGACCGTGTCCGTATGATGTTAACTTCTCTTTTCCACGCTTTGTTGGTCTTCTTGAGTGCAGCGAAAATTTTTCTATGTCTATGGTTAAAACTTAGGTAAAACTACTCTCAAGGTATTTAACAACATCTGAAAAAATCGTAGCTACATGCGAAAATCGTAGGTAGATGGGACGTATTGTTTATGATGTTATTAACATCTCTTGCAAGATTGTTGGTGTTTTACAAATATAAAATTAACATCATTTAAAATTAAATTCAAAATTATTTACTTATATTATCTTTTGTGAAGTTGTTTTTAGTAAAATACTAAAATAAGATTAAGTAATAAGATTTAAAAGGTAAAAGGTTTAAAATGTTCACGAGTGGGCAGCGAACGATTTGCGTAAAAGTTTCACGTGTAGGTTACGAAAGCAATTAAATTAATATTGTTGGTTTGCAAGCGTCTATCTCAAAGTTACTCGCTCTAAAGCGGCAGGTTGTACGTAACACACTTATAAAGTTCGGATTTTAGGATTGCATTTAACTCTCTCATGAAACTCACGACTATTTATTTTTAGCTTATTGTTTATCAAAATCTGATGAGTAGTGAAAAATAAAAATCTGTGGCAGGGGGGCATTAAAAACAACTACAATAGATACGGTAGATTGTTTAAACCCTACACAAGGCCTGGAAAATGAGACACCAATAGATTTTCTATTGTTGTCCAGCCGCATGCGGCCGCGCGAGCATTGAGGAAATAATAGTAGATTGTATCATAAGGGAGAAAAATAATATTTATACGGCGAGGGCGCTTTTTTGCTAGAGCGAAGTTAATTCTAGAGTAGAATCCCGAGCGTAGCGAAGGATTCTTTAGTAAAGAATCCTGATGACGCATTCAAAGTACGCCTCCCGAGAGCCAAAAATATACTTTTCATCCCATCCCATACAATCTACTATTTCGTTACGACAATGAAATGAATTATTAGAATAAATTATAAAGTAGGCAGTATAACATTTGCGTTTTGTACTTTTTAGATACTACAGAATATAAGGATTGTATTAAGACAAAAGCGTAGTAGAGCTTTCATTCCATGCGTTGTATATCAAGCTGTTATTGACCATCAATTATTGCTTATCCTTCCGTAATCTGCTCCGTTTATGCCGATTCTGGCATGCGTCCGTGCGTCCCGAATTTGAAATTCAAATTCTTTTTTTTATTTTCGCCAAATCCGCAGCGCCATTATTCAAATTTATTTTTGTGTCGAAGCACAGAAGTAGCATTGTGCACAATCACGGGGATTGAGTTTTCCGATATTATGATGTGGAATGACCGGGATAATAAGTCAAATCTTTTGGAATAAAAAAAATATATATTCCTATTTTAATCACCGACGTAATGCCCGAAATTATATTATGCCGTTGGTCAATAAAAAAGTGAACCTTAGGTTTAAGAAAATGTAAATATACACATAAGGTGGTAGGTATACCAAATGATGCGATGATACTTAAACAGGTGATATTGTTTAAACTGATCAACTATCTCTAAGGAACAAGGGTTAAAAAACGAAAAAAATCGTACTCCCATACAAAATGTTTTGATTAGCTGACCGACTTACTATGGGAAGGCAAAAAAAGGCATTTTTCGATATTCCTTGAAGAAATTTGTTCAGTTTAAGCAACTCTATCACCTGTTTAAGTATCATAACGTTGTAACGGAGATTTTCAGGGGGCGTGTAATAGTATGAAATAAATAATATCTTATAAGTACGTATTTCAATTCCATGAATGACAAGAAAGTGGGCCGCATCAAACATTTAGACAACAGTTCGGACCGCGACCGCGTTATTTTTAGCTCCGCGGTTTTTAATCCTAAAATAGTGTTAAAAGTGGTTAATTACGCAAGTGCTATATACTAATAGAATCTATGTATTATAAGCTTCACAATAGTGCAAATATCTCAACTGGATTTTGGCGCGTTTGTGAGTAACAAACAAAAACAATTTTAAAATTGTCATAACGCCGTTGGTACCTGCAAGGCTCGCGATCGCTCGCTCCTCGACACGCGATAAGTGCGTTGACCTCGACCCCGAATACCTACTTTCGTTTGTGAATTTGATAAGTAATAATGGAGTGTTTAATGTGCAAAAAAGTACTCTCTAAACGGGGATCGCATTTCATATGTCAAGGCCCCTGTGCAGGAACTTTTAATCGAGGTTGTGTAAAAGGGCTAGCCGAGGATTTAAAGGCGGGAAGGAACCGAGTTCGTTGTAATAACTGTGAAGTGGACGACGCATCGGATGATGAAGAAATCGAGGATGATACTCAAAGTCTTAACAAGATCCTGAAAGACATACAGCGTAAGGTCAGCTCACTACCGGGGTTAAAAAAACAGCTGGAATCCATCAAAGAGAGTATGAGCGTCTTATCCGATAAGTACGACACCCTACTAATTGAACACGAACAAAATAAAGATAAAATAGTCAAGCTGGAGAAAACGGTTGTACACACTAATAACAAATGCATATATTTGGAAAAATGTAATTTGGCACTGGAACAAAAAATTCACGACTTTGAACAAGCATCCCGAAAAAATAACCTCGAAATAGTAGGCGTTGAGCAACTTCCAGGCGAAGACGTGAAGAGTATCGTGACCAAAATCGGAGAAATAATGGAGGTCAGCTGCGTTGATATAGAAACGGCAAAAAGAACGAAACCTTCGAAATCCGGCAACAAACCAGCACCGATCATCGTCAGTTTCAAATCCTCTGGAACAGAATCGCGGGACAAGTGGCTGACTCGAAGAATTAAGTTGGCCGAAGTTACGAGCACCGTGATCACAGGCGGGACACAGGTTAACAAAATTTTTGTAAATGAAGATCTAACCAAAACGATGAGAGCTTTACTTTGGAACACCAAGAAACAGCTGAACGGATCCTATAAGTACGTTTGGGTGTCTAATGGAAAAATCTTAGTTAAAAGAGCTGACGGTGAAAACGCGATATGGGTAAGAGGAGAAGGTGATATTACTGAACTGTTGAAGGTGAAGTGAATATTTTCTAAATTATAAGTCTATTTTGTTTAAAATTGTTGCAAAATTCACTCCACTAGACGATATTGATTCTATTAACTTGAGTTCTATAAACTATGTGTGTGTAGAAAATGTAAACAGTTGGTTGAACTCATGCCATAATAAAACAGATTTAAAACTAATTCATGTTAACATCCGTTCCTTAAAAAAACACTTTAACGAATTACTTGTAACAATAAATAACCATTTAGAACAAATTGACATAATTGTTATCACAGAATGTAATATTAACCATTCCTTATTATCATTTTATAAAATAGCAGGGTTTAACATGAGTTTGTACAGTCGCGCTGGACGCAGCGGAGGGGGGGTGCTGGTCTACACGCGGGTGGGGATCACGGCTCGCGCGAGCGACGCGGACTTATCTGCACGCTTGCCGGATATGCAAACCGCGGAATGCGTTTCCATTGCACTAAGCAGCAACGGAGAACCAGTTTATATAGTGGCAATATATAGACCGCCTAAAATTAATAAAAAAGATAAAACAGTTCAATTTTTACAAGAATTTAATAAGCTTGTCGATAGTTTACCACGAAATTCGAAAGTTATTATTTGCGGTGACATAAACATAAATTTATTAAATAGTCAGTGCAGTCACGTCATAACTTACGAAAATATACTAGCAGAATTTGGGTTCACAAAATGTATTAATGATGTGACACGTCGAGAAATAGTTAAAGATAAAATTGTAGAATCGTGTATAGATCATATCTACATTAGGGATCCCTCAGCTAACATATATTCAGCAGTAATAAAACACAAAATTTCGGATCACTACTACGTAGCCGCGGCGGTGCAATGGAAACGCGAGTCGCAATGTTACGAACAAAGCAGTGGCACGAGTCGCATGTGCGCTCGCCGGCGCCGCGCGCCCGAGCCCGCGCCCGCAACAAGACGTATTCTTGATAATCGTATGGTTAGGGAGAAACTATTATCAACCAACTTTGATGAATTATTGGAGTACGAATGTCCTAATAAATTATATAAGGCTTTCTGTCAAGTTTTTACTAACATTTATGATGAATGCTATAAAAACGTAGTCATTAATAATAGTAATAGAAATAATAAAAACTGGATAACAGATAACTTAAAGGCAATGATAAGAGAAAGAGACAGTTTATTTGATATATGGATTAAAGACCCTAAAAATATGATAAAAAGACTGAATTATACTAAGTACAGAAATAAATGTTTTAAAGCTATTACTAAGAGTTATAGTGTATATGAAAAGCAAAGTATTTTAGAGTGTAATAATAATATTAAGAAAATCTGGGACAAAATTAATATAATGTTAGGTAAAGATGCAAAGTCATTAGATTCGTTTATATTAAATAATATGATATGTCAAGGTAGTCAGAAAGATATATGTAATAAATTTGCTTCAACATTTTCTAGTGAAATTGATCTCATAAAACATAAGTGCAATGAAAAATTATTAGATAGAAATAAATATGTAAATAATTCAGAGGTGAGTATCAGATGGCAGCCGGTGAGTAGTAAAGAAATTCATCGTATTATCAACAAAATGAGTTCTAAAAAATCCCCTGGCTGTGATCGGATACGCATGTCTGACTTGAAAACAATAGCTGATAAGGTAAGCCCTATATTAGCAAAGCTTATTAATCTGTCCGTTAAGCATTCAAAGTTTCCTAATGATTTAAAAAACGCAATTATACGTCCAATTCACAAAAAGGGTGACAAAAGTGTATTTTCTAACTATAGACCAATAGGAATCCTATCAAGTGTAGATAAAATTATGGAAAAAAGTATTATTAAACAATTAGGAGCTTTTCTTCAAAACAACCATATATTAAATAAATGTCAGCATGGTTTTCAAAAAGGGAAAAGCACTAATACACTTTTGTCAGACTTTACAGACGAAATAAATGTTTATTTAGAAAGTAAGAAATATGTAGTGTCCATATTTTTTGATTTTAAAAAAGCTTTCGACACCTTAGAAATAGAAACGTTACTGAAAGCAATGGAGGAGTGCGGGGTGAGGGGGCCGCTGAAACAATGGTTCAGCGACTACCTCACCGCGCGCTCCTACCGCGTAAAAGTAGGCGAGGCACTCAGCGACGAGGTGGAGGTTCGGTGCGGAGTAACGCAGGGATCAGGTTGTGGACCTGTCTGCTACCTAATGCATTCTAACAGCATAAGTGGGGTACTCAAGCATTGTTCAGCGCATATGTTCGCGGACGACTTGTGCATATTGCTTGCCGGCACAGATCTTGCTGAAATGTATAGCTTAATACAAGAAGATGTAAACGCAGTCGTCAAATGGGCGCACGATAATGGTTTAGTACTCAATGCAGAGAAAACTAATCTCCTTACAATCTACTCGCCTTATCTCCATCCACCCGAGTTGCGGGCCTCTATATATACACATGATTTATATTGTACTCATAATAATAATTCTAACTGCCATTGTAATCCAATAAAAGAAGTAGATAACGTCACATACCTAGGTCTGAAACTCGATAAACATTTTTCATGGTCGACACACGTTAGTGATATCTGTAGTAAACTAAGAATACTCCTAGGAAAATTTTACCACCTTAGTTTCAGACTTCCTAAAAGTACACTAAAATGTCTGTACATTAGCTTAGTTGATTCGATTGTGAGTTACGCGCTTGACTGCTATGGTTTAACCTTTAAAACAAACTTAGAAAAAATTGATAAACTTCAAATAAGATTTCTGAAATTACTAGTTGACAAAAAAACTAAAAATAAATGTAAACAAAACTACATGGAATTATTTAAAATATGTAACGTTCTCCCAGCAAGCTTAAAACACAAATATTTATTAATCACAAATCAACATGGCAATCAAACGCACAACCTAGCACTTATCAAACACAACCACGAGACGAGGTCAATATCCGCGGGCAAGTTTGAGGTACCTAGGGTGAATAACTATTATGGTGATAGAACTATTAAAAAACGTCTGCCCTATTTACTGAATGGCCTGCCAGCGGATATTAGACACGAGCCAGTTAAAAATAAATTTAAAACATTGTTAAAAAAACACATGCTTCAAAACTTAAATTAAGTCCAGTCTATTATAGTATAAACCAAAAGAAACTGAAGATCCCACAGTCAAACCGACTAGTTGGTTTTGTGGGACTATTTTGTAACCCCATATTGTATACTTCTTTGTTTATAATAAATAAAATAAATAATAATAATAAACGTTAGTGTGTATTATTATTAAAATTATTAGTAGGTATGTGTGTGTGTGTGAATGCAACGACGTGATTTTAGTTCTATAAATAAGCTAGTTTTATGTATTATTGCTCTCTTTCAATAAATGGACGTCCCACTATTCGCTGTTTAATTCCGAGCTCTACCTATCGCTAGCGCCTATGATACCACCTTGCGAAAAAAAAAGTATCAAGAATTGAAGATTGAAAAATGAAATATCTTTTTATTGTGGGTATCACAGAATAGTCATGTGAATCATATCAAGAAAGAAGAAATACTAAAAGAATATAGGAAAAAACTATTCAAAGGAAGAGGTTGTGATAGCACAAAACGCCAACGGAGAGGCAAATGCTACAACGAGTCAACGAATTGGATCCACCAGCGCTTCCGAAGTAATTTTGATAGCTCTCATTGTGATTGTATCAGCGGGTGTTGTCTACTACATACTGAAGAGGTGCCGAAAACACGCTGTCCACACCTAGATATGATATGATATAATTATATATATGATAGATGCCTATAATACCAAACGTCATTTGGTACCACCTTATATTTATAGGTCGCGAATCCTAGAGTCTGCTGGCACCATGGATATTATCAAATATGTAGTAAATATTTATTAACTTGCAAACATACTCTTCTATAGCCATAAATTCACTTCATACATGCACCATTCAATTTGTAAAAGTCATCATGCTGCGCGCTTCCTCAACATCTCGGGCTGTTGCGTAACCTCGTGCAACATGTTCTGAAACATGTGTTGGGCGACAAATGTTGTCTGATAAATACGAGGCATGTATTCGAAAAAGTATAATCCTGTTAACTCCAATTTGGTCATTTTTGTTGGTTAATATAATGTTATTACATTTTTTTTATCTATTACTGATTAGTCCACCTTATATAGAAGTGATAGAACTGAGCTGGTAAACACATGGTAATTCAGGATTTGTTATTTCGCAGGTTTCTCCCAAACAACACAAAAATATTTTTCCAAAAACCCAAACCCAATTTACAAGTCAATCAATAAATTATTACACCCATAAAATAAAATCGTCAGTCAAAAACATATTTTACAGGCGTGTCGTTTCCACGATCAATTTCATAAAACTCACAGCGAATGGGCTTTATTTACGAATATACCACCACCAAATTAAGTCTGGACGCATAAAAAATATAAATGTTTATTAAAGTGTCGAAACACGGTGCCGTGACTGTAATTCGGGATTTAATACGCTCACCGAACCAATTCGTATATAAACGGTGGATACCGTTGCAACTGTTGGCAATCACCCTCTTTTTTACAAAAACACTAGATTCCGCCCGCGACTTTGTCCGCACAGGCATTCGGATAATCGCTTGGGAACCTATATACCTGGGATGAAAAGTAAGTCTTTACTTACAGGTTATAAAATATCTAAATGCAATATTTCATCCAAACCCGTTCAGACATTTTGCATAATTGAGTAACAAACATCCAAACTTTCACCACCTTTTGCCTTATAATATTAGTAATATTTTGATTTTAAAGGGAAAATAGGTTTTAAGAATTTTGTTCCTCACAAGAAAACTAACCTTTAAAATAAATGATATTAGAATTTTTAGGCCACAAACCACGTGGGTGACGAATGTCCAGAATGACATGAAGGTATTGGGCCTGTCTATTGACAAGACTTACTAACGAAGCAAATGACGCCTCAGTATTGGGAAAGCCGGCCCCGCGTAACGGGAGAAGGCGAGGACAAAGAAGAAGATTTTCCGTCAATACCTAAGTAAGCAATATAAAAATGCAGTGTCTTTTATAAAGGCCAAATAGTCACAAAAGTCGGAAATTTTAAACACCAACCACAGCCAAAACAGTCATTAACATGCTTTTAAAAGGTCTATTACAAAAAGGTATGTCGTGTCCGAAATACCATTACTTCGTTTCCTCTGGATTTTGCAAGGCTCATTTACTCGAAAAAACGAATCATCAAAATATTCGGTGAAAACGGCAATAACGCTGGGGCGTTTCCCCGAATTATCTTATACGAGTGTCACGTCCATTCGCGATTCAGGCCTGTCACAGGCTTGCGACAGGGACTCGAGTTTGAGCACAGATTATTATTAATGGTTTGCTTCAGACATTTACCAAGCCTTATTAGGGTTCCCCTCACACGGGCCACCGACCACAACCACAAAACGCTGCCACTGACCTGTAATTTCCATATACCGGCGCACACGGTAGACGCTGTTAGTCGCCACACGCTACAAATCGTCGCTGCTCGCTTCTTGTGGCTGTCAGTGGCCACTAAACGCTGACACACGCCACTCGCGCGATATTCCACCCCTATCTTTCCCTTTGCTTCAGTTAACCAACTTTTCTTTTATCAGCAGCAGCATAATTAAACCTTCTAAACCTTTTTCGTCAGATTCCATTATGATACTGCAAGCAAAGGGTGTTAAAAATTTAGCAGCCGCCCCGGCGCGGCCCGGCCAGTTGTGTCGGCCATTGACCACTTGTGGCTGTCGCGCGCTTAAGCTACTTTTGTAGCCGCTTCTAGCTTCTAGTGACGGCGTTTATGGCTGTGATGGACCGCACACGGGCAACACACCACAACCACAAAACGCTGCCACTGATCTCTTTCCTGTAGTTTTCATACATTTTATATGAAACGCCGGTAGTCACTACACGCCACACGCTTATATGGAAGGCGGCGCGGCGTTTGTGGCTGTGGTTAGTGGCCCGTGTGCGTGACTCTTAGTGGCGGCGCATTGCGTATGCGGACTGCAGAGCAGCTGGCTAATACCGATCTTCAAGTGCCAGTTGCAATCGATAAGTTGTACAATTATTGCTGTCAAAACAAAAATTTGTACATATGTTACTGTAAAACTCCTTGTTTTCCAGTATAAACTCAGATTTGCCAACTTTTACTGGTAAGTGTCCGAACTGTCCTGTGATCACCGTTCATTTTGAACTATTGCCACCGTTCAATCGGTAAATCTTAGGTTTTACATCAAAGACACGGTAAACGTTGAAAAAAGTTTATTTTGAAGGTGTTTTAAAATTATACATAATTATCTAACAAATAAATGCCATCTAATTTAAACTAGTTAGGGATTGACTGATGGGTATTTATAATGTAATAAATAATTAAGAAATACCTACTCATATTATTATAAACAAAAATAATGTTGATGAAGAATAATAATTATTAATATACTCAAATATTTTACTGATGTTGATTGAAATTTGCGTGAGTGATATCTTAAACTTTAATATCGGGACGTACATTAATTAGTACTCCATGCTACGGAAGGCATAAAAAAATATATATATTATATATAAATATACGTATGCTCCTTGTAAAAATTAAAATTGATAGGCCATTTTTTGGAATTGAGTTAATATGGAGTCGCGTTAACAATTCACATACTCATTACTTTATTTACAACACAAAATCCCTGAAATATTTATTGGATTTTTATATAATTTTGTAATTGGTTTCCATTTTAACAAGCTACTAATATACATATACGGGATGTTTGGTAATACTCCTATCACATGCCTCTATAAAGCCAAATAGGGTAGATAGAATACCAGGCATATAACGCCGGGAAAATTATTTTTCAACACACTTGCTCGTAAAGTGAGCCCTAATACATCGCTTTTAGGGCCATAAACCGAGCTATAACAAACGCGTGCAATAATATATAAAACACTAGGTTGTTATAGAATTATCCCTACAAAGTTAAATTAGTACCTTACTGCAAGTTCTATGCGAGTAAACAGAGCATTCCCAATTTTACCGGGTAATACAGTTATTAGTTTTAGTAACAACAAAGAGGTTTTATGCCGCTGAAAATTCATATACATTTTTGAAATAAATAAATATGTAAGTCCTTAATTAAGTCAAACAAATATTTATTATTATCAAATTATTCATAATTCACAATATTTTGTTATAAAATATTAAAATATTTGCATTTTATCACTTAAAATTATAATTTTGAAGTAGGCTGTATGCTCACTCACCCCTTTGTTCGCAAAATATTCTTGCATTGGGCGTGTGAAAAAAAAAACAAAAAAAACCTACGCGCCTTTTCCCGTAATTGTCATATTTTGTTAATGTCGTATTTGTTGCTGTGTGGTAAATTATTTTGTATTTTCCTCGCAAATGTGTTGAAAAACGTCGTATGAAACTCGTGAGCTTTTGCTTATTGCACACTCGGCTGAGTTACGCCCTCGCCTGCGGCTCGGGTTGCAACCCACAGCCTCGTGTGCAATAAGCAACCTAAGCTAACTTGTCTCATAATGTACTAATAATCCCAAAACCACTACTTCAATAAAAATATTGTTTATTTATTTTTGTGGTTAGATACAGAAAGACTATTGTTTTTAACACGACTGCCCAAAGCAAAAAGAGTGTATATGTGTTCAGGGTTCATGTATGTTTGTGGGTATGTGAGTTTCTTTATTCCACCATAACTTCCAAATGGCTCAACGGATTTGGATGTATGGGGTATTGTTAGAATCCTTACATCATTCCAAGTGACACTGGCTACGATTTTTTTTTGAAAAAAGTTAATATGGTGACTGTATGACGCCATTATTAAATCTGAAATAAAATTTTTTTTTCTTCAATTATTACAATATTACTAATACTATACTGGCTTGTTAAACAAAAGCTGCATCCAGAGCAACATGGCTTTTTGCCTAAGAAATCTACTGCCACAAACTTAATGGGTTTTATTGATAGTGTTTCTCGTACTATTGATGATGGTGATGAAGTGCATGTCATATATACTGACTTTAGAAAGGCATTTGACATAATAGATCATAACATGCTTCTTAAAAAAATTTCAGAAATGGGCGTACACGGATCTTTATACAGGTGGTGCAAATCATATCTCGAGAATCGTACACAACTTGTTATGACACATGGCTATTCATCTCAACCCAAGCTCATACCATCAGGAGTTCCTCAGGGATCCCACCTGGGCCCGTTATTTTTTGTCATGTTCATTAATGATATGGCTAATACTTTAACGTGTGATTTTAAAATGTACGCAGATGATTTAAAAGTATACAAACGGGTACAGGATGATCATGACATTGCTCTTTTGCAAAATGATTTAAATAGCATAGATAGGTGGTGTTCTCAAAACAAAATGTTATTAAATATAGACAAATGCTATCATATTAAACTGACCAAAAAGAAAAAGCCACTGTCAGCTACATATTACTTTAAAAATGTTCCGATAGTTGAAGTAGACAAAATAAGAGATTTAGGGGTCATAGTGGATCGTTCCCTGAGTTTCAAAGATCATATAAACACTATAATAAAGAAGTCAGCACAGTTATCTGGTTTTGTATCAAGACAAATAAAATGCTTCAAGGACTCAGGCGTTTTGATACCAGTATATAACTGCATTGTAAGGAGCATTTTAGAGTATAATAGTTGTGTGTGGTCTCCGTGCTATACGGTGCACTCCAATAGAATAGAAAGAATACAGAAGAGATTTTTGTATCAGTTATCCTATGTCAACAATAAGTGCAAATCTCTGCAGTCATATGAAAAAAGATTGAGCTTCTATGGAATGAGATCTCTAAATTTTCGGCGTGGGGTCTTTTAAAACCTTAAAGTTTTAAAAGATCAATTGCTTTGGGGTTCTAAAACATCAATTGCTTTAGTTCAGAAATGTTCTCAAAATATTTTTTATAGAAGTTCTTTTAATCTAAATTGTTTATTTTATTGTAAATTCTAAATGCATGCTGTGTTCACTTGTTAAGAAACTACATAATCATTTATCTTAAAGCTTGCTAATATGTACCTATGTATGATGTATGTTTCAAGTTGTGAACCAAATAAAAAAAAATAAAAAAAAAATAATAATATTGGAATCAAATGAAAGGCTTTGATGAGCACATTTCAAAAATATATAATTTGTCACTAAAATGCGTGAAAAAAAAAAAAAAAAATTAATAACACGACTGCCCTGCTAAAAACAAACTAAAAAGTTTAATAACAAGTGTCATTGCAGTCGGGGGACCTCTTCAATTAAAAATTGTTCCACAAAACGGCCCCCCGACTGCAATGACGCAAATTTTGATTTCAGATTTTTTTTTTCAAAGTAAGTAGATTTCCACATTTCTCATGTATTTAGTTACTTAACTTTGCAATGGTCAGCAAAACACTAATCTTTTTAAAACTCAATAGTCATACATATAAAGTCTATCTACTTTCAGTAATTCCATGGCTTTCCGTATTATTGCCCCAAACTCGATTTTACGAGTTGCCGTAAAAGAAATCGCGATTAGAATGAATATATCTAAGGGATATCTATTTTATCAGTCCTCATGCTTCATAATAACGGTTTATCTGTCACTTTCGCTCGGTTAAACGTTAATAAAAGAAAGGAGTTAGCTGTAGAGCGGCTGTAAATCATAAAGAAGTGGCAAAGACGTTTACACTTTACGATTCATGAACATAATGTGTTCGACACGCTTGGATTAAATATAAAAGTTCGAAATTTAAACTTACACTGAATTAGGAATTTCCCATGTTCACGTAAATTTTTGATAGATTATGTATTTAGCGGGCAATCAATTTAATTAAGATGAAACCGCAACTTTGAGCATTTACGGTCCTCAAGATTTAGCTGCCAAGCGTCCCCCAAACAATAGAATTTCTAATGTGTCTGGTGTCTGCGGCATTTAATGAAATACGAACCTACATGAACATGATACTCTAAATATTGATTTGGAAATAAAGAAAGTTACCAATTTACCAATAAAATTTATTTATTTACAACGCACATCTTCGCAATGCGACATCGTACACAAATTATGACAATGAACCAGACAAATGTTGAAGATATTTTGTAACCTTGGCTTCTTTGCCCTTTTACTATAAATAATGATGACATTCCCAACCAACTCGTCTTTACCATAATATTATCTTTTCAAACAGCTTTCATAAAACTTTTCGAGATAGTCGTATCGTATGTTGTAAAGTTCCTTTAAACTGTTCGCTGAGTTGACTCAGAAACGCGTGTGCTTTATGAGGGCTTGAGAAATATCGGTCCCTTTATTTGAATCGCAATGTTATCATCCCGTCCGATAGATGGCGGGGCTGAGCACCTAAAGAGATTTGGCCCTCGCAATTTTTCGAGCCCACATTCTTTCAGGGTTTTGTTTAGGGGTTATTAGAAGGGTTGCGATAAGTAAGCCTTTATGCTTTTAAGTGCGGGTGCTTGGTGTAGATTGGCTCTGTTTTCATATTCAACCTAGATTTTTACTTGAGATAGAATAGTGTTTGAATTATTGAAATTCATGACAATGTGAATTTCTTCGTTCTGTCACTCTCGATGAAGAAAGTCGTGATTTCACCTCATGCATAAAGTATCATAATGCATAACGCGTAAGTAATTTGTTTGTACAATCTCTGTATTTCGAAGGTTCTGATTAACACTATAACTTTTATGTTAGTGCAACTCATTAAACCTACCAACTGATCCCACGGAGTAAGATCTAAAGTAAAACCGATAGGTATAGGAGAATAAGACGAAGAGCGGCAGAAGTAGGTCTTACCAAGTGATAATGTAGGTAGGTAAGAATTCGTAAAAACATAGAGTACTATGCGAGCCAAATAAGAATAGTACTGTCAAACGGCAATCTTGATCTTTGTTCCTTTTTTTAACATCCTACACCCTGAAGTGGAAGCGAAACGCAAACAAATATGGCCGTTTTGACAGTACTATTCTTATTTGGCTCGCATTGTACCTACAAACATTTAATAGAATAACATTTAGTATGAGAGCAGTAATTTCAGCCACTACAGTTTATTAATGGGAAAGCAAATTTATTTGAGTGCCTCTAAAATTTGGTAGTTAATAAAAAGCCTCATACAAGCTTAACCGCTAATCGACGTTAAACGGTTTTCGTTGCGGTATTGCTGAAAGTTACATGCAGACTCATTCCATAACACTATACTTGTATTATTAATTAAAAGTAACATTTTGAAGTAGATAGATTGTATTTAACTAAAGTTAAATGCAGGTTATTTCATTTTAAACAGCAGTCGACCTATAATAAATTGTAAAAACAATTCTACTTAAAAAAAAAGGTTTTCATTGGGGTTTTTCTAAAACCTTTATGTTTCATCATTAAATTTTTAGATTTTAGGCATTCACAATTCTATTTTTATATTAAGATAATTAATATATTAGAAAAAATACTAGAAATTCATGTTTCATGTTCCATATTAATCAATATTTGCAGTAACAAGTTTAGTAGTTCATACTTATAAACAAAGTTAAATGTAGTTAAATCGATCTTTAAAAAATATAGAAACAATAAACTGTTGAAAATTCAACTAATACACTCGCGAGCAAAAGTATGGAATCATAGGCCTATTTTTATACAAACGAGGTAACTTTGAAGTCTTGGTTCACCGCTAAGGTTTGACCTAGCTGTGGTCTGATGGCTATTCAGGGAGTGAATGGAGGAAATTCAGATCGCTATACACACCCAATTGATGTGATCAGTATTCTGTGAGATATTTGCGTATGTTAAAAAAACCACGAAATTAGCATAAAAATGTATGAAAATCCTGAAACTGAGAACTCTGATCCATATATCTCTTAACTTCACCTAAATACTGTATTAAATTATAAATACAACAACGATCGAACATATTTTATTAGCTTCTTTCTCCAACTGTATATTTTTGTGTCACTAGCGACACTTGTCAGCCAGTTGCTAGCTCGCCAGCCAGTCCAACAAAAACATTAGTGAGGTTTTTAATAGCTTTAGTTGAAATTATAAGAAAATTACATGAATTGTTTTCTGCATGAAATGGAAGAAAATGACATTATTTATAAAGACTTTGATAACACACACATCACCATAACATATTTTGATATTATAAATAACTTTATACCTAAATAGTTTTTTTTTTCTTGCGCCCGTTCTTCTTGTCAGTTAAAAAAGTCTGGAACGGGTGGTAGGAAAATATAGGAGATTCAAAAGTACTCAATAATTAAGTTTATTTGAATAAAGCTATTTTTGACTTTGACTTTGATCGACTTTGATCTGAGCAAAGGCACTTTAAACCTAGGTAGGTATCTACTTCAAGTTTTCAAACCAAAATGATAGTCAAAACATAATCTCGTTTTTCCCTTTTCCCTTTTCTTTCATAACAACAATAAAAACTGTCTTCGTGACCCGCACAAAACGCCCATTAACACGTTGTTATAAAGTTCATAAAAAGCCCATTCTGGACTCTTCAAAGGGTCAGTTGTTACAGAAAGGGTTCTGTACGTTATGGGGCTATAATGGCCTTTATAGGGACTGTCAATTATAACGTGCTTCGAAACTTCTTTTGAATACGGTTAGAATGATGCTTAAGAACGTTATTAGAACATTATTTATTAACAAAAATCTTTGATGTTGAAACGCTTTCATGAATTTTAGAAAATTAAAATTATAAATAGAATATTATCTCGACATTAGGCATTTTTTTTAAATGTCTCTACTGTTATTCTAAACGACATAATCGTGTTTCAATTGTGTTTGAATTGTAATACTTTTTGACATAGTTCTTGTTTCCTACCGGCCCACTTGCTACTGGGTCCAAGTGGACCAGTAGCCACCAAACCCTTTTCCAACCCAAAACAGAAACACAATTGAAACACGATTATGACGTTAAATTAGCAGAATTGGGCCCCATGCCTTCCTTATGAGTGGATATATAAAGGACAACCCACCACGCGGGCCCTTTGCGGATTAGTGGGTGTTAACGACCGCAAATTCAGCCGAGATCAACGGCTTAACGTGCCTTTTGAAGCACGGGGGAACTTGAGGTAATAAAATTTTGGTCACCCATCCCAAGACCGACCCTTGCGAAAGTTGCTTTACCTCCGTAATCGCAGGGATAGGCGCTAAACCACTGCGCCCCCGAGCTCCTCAGAAGAAACAGAAGATCATAGTAATATTTTGTGAAGAGGAAGTAAGTGAGACACTTAGGCCCTCCGCTGCCTTGAGCGGGATCCCGGCGCGGGCGTCCGCTCCGGGTGCTGTTTCCTGTATATTCATAGAGCAGCGCTGCGGGCGGCGGGCGGCCGAAATTATCATATTTCTAAAAAAGTTAACATTAGTTCCACTATCGGTCAAGGGATGGCGCTGACCTTAAACTGTAATACTAATTTTATTATTCTATATGCAGTGTGGTTTGATGGTGCAATTATGATGGTACGGAACCCTCGGTGCGCAAGTCCGACTCGCTCTTGACCGGTTTTTTTTTGCTCTGATTAAGTTGGTCCCATAGACGAAGTTGATTAGCCGTCGAGGTGTAAGTCACACCACAAAATTTGTCGACTGTTCAATAAATCAACCTGAGGGCTGATTGTTTAATTTCAAAATCAAAGTCAAAGTCAAGTCAAAATTTTTTTGCGATAGATTTTGAAATTAGACAATTAGTGGGCTAGTAGACTAAATACTTGTTAGCTCGTTACACATTTTCTAATAGTAAAATCAAATATAAACCTATAGGCTTATTATACTATACTAGATAGCGACTGTAGTTGATATTTGTATGACAACTTTTAGTATCGTATAATTACTGCCAGACTCTCTGTACTAAAATGCATATAACGAAAATTAAAAATTTTAAGAACCCCCCGACACACTGTACCAAATTCCAAAGAGCTGATGATCTTCAAACGGCTGATCAGGTCATGGTTACTTTACCATATACTTCCAATATCATTGAATTAATACAATACCAAATTTCGAATCGATCAGACATAAGAAAGTTAGTTAGATCCCCTCATCAACTACAAAACAGCTGATGATCTTCAAACGGCTGAACAGATTTACACGGTACCAAATTTCGAATCGATCGGACGTAAGGAAGTTAGTCAGATCCCCTCATCAACTAGATAAGAGCTGATAATCTTCAAACGGCTGAACTGATTTTTATGAAACATGGCATAGCTTCACCTTGCATGTTGACAGATATTCAGGAGCGGATATCTCAAAAACTATGAAAAGATATCGAAAAACCTGTCTGAATAAAACTTGTAAAAAAAATAATCAGCTGTTATTTTGTTAAAAATTTTATGTCACTAAAATGCATAGTTTTTGAGATATATGTGAAAAACCGAAAAATGGGACCTTCAACCCCCCCGGCATCCGGCATAGGGGCTACTACGGACGGGGACTTGACTTTTTAGGGTTCCGTAGCCAAAATGGCAAAAAACGGAACCCTTATAGATTCGTCATGTCTGTCTGTCTGTCTGTCTGTCTGTCTGTCTGTCTGTCCGTATGTCACAGCCACTTTATTCCGAAAGTATTAAGACTACACTGTTGAAACTTGGTAGGTAGATGTATTCTGTTAACCGCTTAACGAATTTAATACAAAATTAAGAAAAATAAAAGATTAAGGGGGGCTCCCCATACATGGAACTGAAACTGAAAAAAATTTTTTTCTTCAAACCAACACGTGTTGGGTGTCTATAGATAGGTCTTTAAAAATGACATTGAGGTTTCTAAGACAAATTTTTCTCAAAGTAGACCGTTTGAAAGATATTCACCGCCAAAGTGGTAAAATGTGTGTCCCCCCCCCCTTTAACTTTTGAAATAAGAGAGTGAAAAATAAAAAAAAAATATATACTGTAGATCTTAATAAACACTTTCAACCAAAATTGGTTTGAACGAGATATAGTAATTAGTTTTCGAGATATAGCACATTTTCCAAAACCGCAAATATAACTTTGTCATTCATACCAACACTGTGAAAAACAAAGTTATTTTTGCAGACGAAAAATGATAGGTGGTATTAAATATGGTATGGTATAAGGTAACTACGGAACCCTATGGCGCGTGGCCCGACACGCACTTGGCCGGTTTTTAGGGTTCCGTAGCCTAAATGGCAAAAAACGGAACCCTTATAGATTCGTCATGTCTGTCTGTCTGTCTGTCTGTCTGTCCGTATGTCACAGCCACTTTATTCCGAAAGTATTAAGACTACACAGTTGAAACTTGGTAGGTAGATGTATTATGTTAACCGCTTAACGAATTTAATACAAAAATAAGAAAAATAAAAGATTAAGGGCGGGCTCCCCATACATGGAACTGAAACTGCAAAAATTTTTTTTCTTCAAACCAACACGTGTTGGGTGTCTATAGATAGGTCTTTAAAAATGACATTGAGGTTTCTAAGACAACTTTTTCTCAAAGTCGACCGTTTGAAAGATATTCACCGCCAAAGTGGTAAAATGTGTGTCCCCCCCCCCCCTTTAACTTTTGAAATAAGAGAGTGAAAAATCTAAAAAAAATATATGCTGTAGATCTAAATAAAAACTTTCAACCAAAATTGGTTTGAACGAGATATAGTAATTAGTTTTTGAGATATAGCACATTTTCCAAAACCGCAAATATAACTTTGTCATTCATACCAACACTGTGAAAAACAAAGTTATTTTTGCAGACAAAAAATGATAGGTGGTTTTAAATATGGTATGGTATAAGGTAACTACGGAACCCTACGGTGCGTGGCCCGACACGCACTTGGCCGGTTTTTTTCATATGTTCACCTCCTAACTAGTCCAAACAAAGTTACAAAGTCAAAAATTGTGTTCCAATCATTTCCCTCTACACATTTTCGTTTACTGGGCTAGAAGCCGTATTCTTAGCAATCCGAGCATTAAAAGGAAACCAGTAGACAAGTAGAAAGAATTCTGTTTATTGTAAAAAATATAAAAGTTTGAATGACATTCTACCTACTGTCAATTTTTAAGGATAAGAGATTATGGTACATCTAACAATCGTGCGATCAATGATATACTTATCATTTTAACATACTAACAAGAATCTAATCTTAATAAAGGTCCTAAACTGTCGTGAGATGATATACAGGGGAATTTGTCACCGCAACAACGCGCGAACTCAGTTCTATTATAATTTATACGCAATAGTAATTCTGAACTAGGAATTTAATATACAGCAATATTCTCGAGACCTTACAGCTTCAAATTATATTAGTCTAAGTTTCCAGAGCCTTGAGACGTTTGTCATTAGGTAAATCATATTCGCATTAAACATTGTGTTGTGTTGTGATACCTATTACCTATTTACGTAGTTAAAAATAAAATATGGACTTGATTACTTAATACTAGGATTATTTTACTTGTATAATTTCAAAAAGGAATCGCAATTTTTTATAAAAAAAAAATTAGTTTGGATATAGTCAATGGCATGCCTATCCTACTGTTAGAAATGCGAAAGTTTGGATGTAAGCTTAGAATTTTAGAAGCCGTGTCCGCGTATGTAAAGTGAGGCAATTTATACCAAGCCAGAATGGCTTAGTTTTGGAATTTATATCCTTCATACGTTAACTAATCGTAACTGAAACCCAATAATATAATAATTAGTCTTATAAATGTGGGAAAACTGAAACTGTTTTGTACTTAATCGGTATAATTAGGTAATAATGTAGAATAACAATCTGAAAACAGAGCCATTTTGACTGTTTTAGTTGCCTCGCACTTTTGACAGTGCGCTTTGTAGAGAACTATCGTTCTAGGTGTTATTATTCTAAGGATTTTTGTTACTCTATCATGCAAAATCGGCTGAAGGAATTTGGATGAAATTTGGCACACCTAATAGTTTATTGTCTAGATTTAAACATAGGATTCTTTTTATCCCGGTCAAAAGTCCGAAGTCGCGGAAGGAAGCAGTAGCTTCCACTACTACACTAATAACGCGTTAAATACCTGTGATTTTAATGTAATAAAAGTAAAAAAACATGACGAATATTTTTTTTATTTTATGTTACATAAATAACCTCTAGCCGTGTATGTGCCGGCTTAGAATAGCACTACCCCCTCTCATCCCGTGGGTGTCGTAAAAGGCGACTAAGGGAACACAGCCATCAGGAGATGGGCAGCAGCGTCTCCAAAATTCTTGGCCTACTGCGATCGCCAACCCGCCTGCCAAGCGTGGCGATTATGGCAAACCCCCCTAATGATGGACACACAAATAAATTGGCCCCCAGTCCCCGGCGGCCCCGCTATTCCTAGCTACGGTAGCGGCTATGGTAACGGCGGGGCAGGGGGTGCTAAGAATCCCCGGGTGCGGATCGGCTACCACCAATCACGAAAATTGCACCTGGCAACCTATAACACGCGTACACTGAGGACCGACACGAAGTTAATCGAGTTGGAAGAAGTTATAAGCAAGTTACACTGGGACATCATTGGGTTATCTGAAGTCCGACGAGAGGGAGAGGACTCGATAATCCTTAATTCCGGTAACTTGCTGTACTACCGGGAGGGCGACCAACAGTCCCAAGGTGGTGTCGGGTTCATCGTCCACAAGTCCCTTGTCAACAACGTGATTACCATCGGAAGTGTGTCGACCAGGGTGGCGTACCTTATACTCAGAATATCCAAACGGTATTCGTTGAATGTCATACAGGTTTACGCACCGACCTCGACGCACCAAGATGACGAAGTGGAGGCTATGTATGAGGAGATCTCTAAAGCCATGCATAGCTACAAAACCCACTACACCGTTGTGATGGGGGACTTCAATGCAAAGTTGGGGAAACGATGCGGTGATGAGCTGAGAGTGGGGCAATTTGGAGTTGGGCAACGGAATGACAGAGGCCAGATGCTAGCCGACTTTATGGAGAAGGAGAACCTCTTTATGATGAACTCATTCTTCAGAAAGCCGGAAAGCCGGAAGTGGACTTGGGTCAGTCCGGACGGTACAGTCAGAAATGAGATAGATTTTATCATGTCGACGAAAAAGCAAATATTCAATGATGTCACTGTGATCAACACCGTTAAGACGGGGAGCGATCACCGATTGGTACGTGGCACATTGAATATCAACATAAAGCTGGAAAGATCTCGACTGATAAAATCAACACTCCGACCACTGCCGGCCCATATTCAAAACCCCGAGAGCTTTCAACTCGAACTCCAAAACCGTTTCGAAGCCCTTGAGAACAGCATAGATGTGGACGATCTAAACAATATGGTGGTGGATACTGTCCGTACGGTAGGGTCCAAGTTCTTCAAGACCCGCCGTCCCAAGCTAAAGAAACTCTCCGACCACACACTCCTACTCATGGATCAGAGACGTGAAATGAGGCTCCAGAGTTCAGTAGATGCTAATCGTTATCGGCAGCTTAATAGACAGATATCTAAGTCTTTGACGAGCGACCTTCGCCAATTTAATACGAATCGTATTAAAGAGGCCATCGAGCGGAACAAAGGCTCCAAAGTGTTCGCGAGAGATCTGTCTATTGGGCAAAGCCAGATGACGAAGCTGAAAACTGACGACGGACGCATCATCTCAGCGAAGCCTGAAATCCTGAGGGAGATCGAGAGTTTCTATGGGCAGTTATATTCCACGCAGACACCTGTTGAAAGCAAGGCTAAAGACCCCAGAGCCAAGCTTACCCGACACTATACCCAAGATATCCCGGACGTCAGCATGTACGAGATTAGTATGGCTCTCAAACAGCTGAAAAACAACAAGGCGGCGGGTGACGACGGAATCACTACAGAACTTCTGAGAGCGGGCGGTAAGCCGATACTTAAAGTCCTCCAGAAGCTTTTCAATTCCGTCATCGTCGAGGGCAGAACGCCGAAGACATGGAACATAAGTGAGGTGATTTTGTTCTTTAAAAAGGGTGACAAGTCCCTCTTAAAGAACTATAGACCCATCTCGCTTCTGAGTCATGTCTATAAGCTGTTTTCGAGAGTCCTTACGAACCGTCTCGCTCGCAAGTTCGACGACTTCCAACCTCCCGAACAAGCCGGGTTCCGAAAAGGCTTTAGCACCATAGACCACATCCATACGCTGCGGCAGGTCATACAGAAGACCGAGGAGTATAATCTGCCACTTTGCTTGGCGTTCGTGGATTATGAGAAAGCCTTTGATTCGATTGAAACCTGGGCGGTGCTGCAGTCCCTCCAAAGGTGCCAAGTGGACTACAGGTATATCGAGGTGTTGAGGTATTTATACAAAAATGCCACCATGTCGGTCCGAGTACAGAACCAGAGAACAAATCCTATCCAACTGCAGCGAGGTGTGAGACAGGGAGATGTTATCTCTCCGAAACTGTTCACAGCTGCGTTGGAGGATATCTTTAAACTCTTAGACTGGAAAGGGCTCGGCATCAACATTAATGGCCAGTACCTAACACACCTTCGTTTTGCCGATGATATAGTTCTTATGGCTGAGACCTTGGAGGACCTGAACACAATGCTCGAAGACCTCCGTAGTGCTTCCCAAAGAGTGGGTCTTAAAATGAACATGGATAAGACGAAAATCATGTCGAATGCCCATGTTGTGCCCGCTCCAGTTCATGTTGGGAACACTACACTTGAAGTTGTTGACTATTATGTATACCTAGGACAGGCAGTCCAGTTAGGTAGGTCCAACTTTGAGAAGGAGATCTCTCGTCGAATCCAACTCGGATGGGCAGCATTCGGGAAGCTCCGAAAAATCTTCGTGTCCGATTTACCGCAGTGTCTCAAGACGAAAGTCTATGACCAGTGTGTGTTGCCAGTGATGACTTACGGCAGTGAAACGTGGTCGCTAACTATGGGTCTCATAAGGAGGCTCAAGGTCACCCAGCGTGCAATGGAGAGAGCCATGCTCGGCGTTTCCCTGCGTGATCGAATCAGAAATGAGGAGATCCGCAGGCGAACTAAAGTAACCGACATCGCTCGAAGGATTGCTCAGCTAAAGTGGCAGTGGGCTGGACACATAGCGAGAAGAACCGATGGCCGTTGGGGCGGAAAGGTTCTTGAATGGCGACCGCGCACCGGACGACGCTCCGTGGGTAGGCCCCCGACAAGGTGGACCGACGATCTGGTGAAGGTTGCCGGAAGCCACTGGATGTGGGAAGCGCAGGACCGATCGTCGTGGAAATCCTTGGGGGAGGCCTATACCCAGCAGTGGGTGTCGTGCGGCTGATATGATGATGATGATGAAATAACCTCTCAAGAAAAGAAACATTGGTAAAAAAAATTTCACTAGCATGAAAACTGCCCGAGATATCACAGTTTGAAATGCACACAAATTGGACTCACCCAAAAACTCGGCGGCTATATTAAATATTGTGGTTATCAAAATGGTTTCTTGACAAAGCTATTCATTTTACGGACTAATTATAGGTATAATTTATTTTAATTTTTATACTTTTTAAATGGTTATGTCCAACCAACTTTGAAGGGTCATAAAACTTATAATAATACGCAATATATAAAACCAAGAGGTATACAAACTACTCTAAAAGTTTAATATGTTTACGATTTTTATTAGTATTTCGTTATTTTATTCATAAGTCGTCATCCCTGTTCTGATAGCTTTTAACTCTTTTAAACATTAGTTAGTACTTATTTTCATTTTAATTTTTTACAAGTGCTTGATAGTTCTTAAATCTGTTATAAGGTCCAATTTGATGAGATTACATTATGCAAAAACTCTAAATAATAATAATAATAGGTAAGTTAAGATAATATCTTAGTTTTAAATTATTAACTTGAAATCAGATAAAACTTAAATAAAATGAAGATGGCAGGGACTTACGAGACTTAGCAGTTGTTTTATATTTGTAATTTCAAGTATTTCAACAAGCCCATTAAAACTTAATCCTTAGTAGTGTAACGATGTTTGAAAACAAGAGATATTTATACCGAAAGAAAACAGATGATGACACACGTGAACGAATAATGCACGTCATCTTTTTTTTTTTGTTTTTGCGTTTATATCGCTATTTTTAAATGTTTATTAAAGTAGAAATAAACTTCTTTCGCAATTTGGATGATGCCTTTGATCACTGAGTTACCGTTTTGTTAGCAGAATCGGTGGGACTGGCATCATCTAGATAGGTAACTATCTAAACAAAGATTTTCACATTTTCTTTTTTCTAAAAGTAAGTACTACGTGTACTTGCCTATTTTAGACACATTCTTCCTGGATACAGGAAGGGGCGAAGAGGCGGTGAAAGGGTGGTGCAACAAAATGTTATTTTTATTGCGCGATCGAAACTCTCAATGCGCAGCACTGTTTGATATGTATCATGAATGGGGTTCCACATGCAAAGAACAGGCTAGATGGCACTAGTGGCAACGCGACTGCTGTCAATGGTTTGATTGGTTAAAAATACGACAGACATGACATTGAACCAATTAGAGTGGCCTCATACAGACCCCATGACCACATTCCGTTACGGAACGCAGCAATTTTTCCTTACGGAATCTTCATACATTATCAAAATTTCGGAATTCCGAATATGGGATTCGTCTGTATGTGGCAGGGCTGTAAATGAAATAATAAAACGCAGACGTCTGCAATTCCTGGCCGTATGTTTTCAATAACAGTCGCTTGGATGTTCGAGAGGTGATTCTTTTAATTGCCCCACGTCTCTGGAGAGGGCGTCGAGACTAGAAATTGGACCCATTTAAAGTTTTTCGATTTGCCGCCCACAGACAAGTCTGGGATAAGCCGAGCTTGTACTCTTGTATGACCTGATATTTACTATACTAAATAATATAATCGATAAAATACGACTCGCACCAGATCAATTCTCGGACGGGAATCGAACCCGCGACCTTTGGATGTCCGGTCCGATGCTCTGACCGCTAAGCTATCGAGTCACTAGTAACATCGTCCAATTTCTTCTAGTATACCCTACTCACGCTGCAAGCCAGCGTTATTTTACTAATGTGAAGAATTACCTCGACATTTGTTTTCTAGTATTTATTTAGTATTGTATAAAAATAGCATTGTGAAATCAAAAATCTCTAAAAACGTTCGAACTGTGTTTGTTGAAATTCGACATTTCTATTGTTAACTCGAACAATAAATACCTACATGAACCCCAAACACAATACACTTATTTTTTTGGGCAATCGTGTAAAAACATTGAAAACAACCTGTCTACTTTATTGTCAAGAAGTGTATCTAGGCAGTTACTAGCACAATATTAAAGCTGAAGAAATCGGATACGAAAGCTAACGTGGGAAACACCAAGCTATGAACATAAGCAGAATAGGTCTTAATTACACCCAGTGGATTTTTGGTTGGTAATGCATATTAATACAATAAAATGTGATCAACCAACTGATTAACAGACATTGTCATGTATTTTTAATCTCTCCAATTCGAACATAATAATATGCTTCTACCAGGATTCCTTTCCAGAGTTCAGAATATTACCAATCCACTTGTTTAGTCTAAAACCAATAATTAATTAACTTTGAGTGCTTCTAGAAATCAACATACCTATTTGAATGTTAATCACCTAAGTTCACTGTTGCATTGGGATCGCTTCTTAGAAAGATTACGAGACTACGAAGCGAATAGAACATCAGTAGCAAAATGTAAATGACTTCTGGAAAGTGAAATGGCACTGGAACTAACGAGTTGCAACTCCTCGAGTTGCAGTGTTAGTTCTGCCAAAGACTTGACTTGGCTTCTAATAACACGAGTAGTTTAATTGTTTGATTGGCACGATAGAAGAACAGCTTCTAATGCTGGTGGTAATATTAACGCTGTCACTGTGTTCGATTCGAAATTAGCTTCCATGATTTAGTTACTTCAAATGTGGATAAAGATATTTTATCTACACCCATGCTTTAAATCCTTTGTAAGGAGTTCTGAAACAGTTAGCTTACTGCCATCATTACAATATCCCGAGCGAGAGCTGGTCCTGCAGCGTCGCGCGCCCACGCGCGAGCGTTGCATTATGAAATTCAGTACAACATTATAACACTCTTGCGGAAGACATAATAACGAGGAGGGAGAGGAAAGTCAAAGTCAAAGTCAAAACCTTTATAGAGGATACATATCATGGGTTAAGATAAATATCATGGGTGTTTTTAATCCATATGTATTAAAATATTGTTTGTTGCCCTAATAAAAATAAGAAAAAAATAAAAAATGGGTGTAGATAAAGTCTTGTATGCAACTGTACATAATTAGGTATTAAAACACTCATGTTTTCAATTCGTGTTTTAATACCCCTCGTTATAGTACAGTTGCATAAATAAATAATAAAGGGATACATCATATTTATCAACCATTTTTAAAAATACGCAGCACTGTAACTAGCAATTCCAATCCAAAGTCAATCTCAATCGGTTCAATGTTGATAAAAAATATTTCTTGAATTTGAGATCTGTCAAGGAAGAGAGAGTCTTTGTCGTCGCGTTGGACGATTTCCATTCCACAATTAGTTCATTAAATGACCGCACCTTATTGGCTTAGTAAGCCACTGCCGTCGATCTAGTACGAAACGTTACAATTTCAATGTCGATCGATCGGGATTATACCCAAATACCAATAAATCAAATCCAATCCCCAAGTTTCAGAAAGAATCCCCTCTAATTAATGTCTTTTTAATAAAACCCCGGACGTTCGGAAAGTAAATGCATCGTTGAATAGGGAATTGAAGGTCGGCCCTTAGCGGTAACTTGCCTCGAAGTTAATTAAGTGAGTAAGTTGGACTAAGTTTCCGGGACACGAATGAAGCGGTTACTGCGGGCTAATATCTTGTTAGCAAAAGCCTTCTTGACGTCGATCGTGTTAAATTAGTTGCGTTAAGTAATAGCAAAGGGCATTTTTTGGAATATAATTATTAATTTAGTTCAATTATTAAATATTTAAGCATAAAGTTTACGCCAATACCAACTTAATTTGTACGAGTATACCCTTTTCTATACCGACAGCACTATACCGTTTATCCACAACGGTATAGTGTTGTCACGTGCCCAGTAAATGAAACTCCAGTTGTGACATTTAAATCACAAAGGGCATTTTTTGGAATATAATTATTAATTTAGTTCAATTATTAAATATTTAAGCATAAAGTTTACGCCAATACCAACTTAATTTGTACGAGTATACCCTTTTCTATACCGACAGCACTATACCGTTTATCCACAACGGTATAGTGTTGTCACGTGCCCAGTAAATGAAACTCCAGTTGTGACATTTAAATCCTCAACAATTATCAAACAATATTTTATAAAAGATTACAGGATTTGAAATAATAAAAAAATATGTTTTAAAAAACAAAAAACCGACTTCAAAACCCCACTCTACCCCTAAAAAGCAATAAATAATATTGAAATCTCTAGATACGCATTATAATTATTGTAATAAAACACGTCTATTGAAGTCGGGTGGGGCTGTTAGAATAAAAAAAAAGTTGTCCTCCAGCCCCACCCGACTTCAATAGACGTGTTTTATTACAATAATGATAATGCGTATCTAGTGATTTAGATATTATTTATTGCTTTTTAGAGGTAGAGTGGGGTTTTGAAGTCGGTTTTTTGTTTTTTTTTAAACAATTTTTACTTTTTTTCTTTTTAGTGTAAACTGGTTTTTCTATCTACCTAGATAATATAGCTAATACAGAAGGCTGTATTAGCTATATTATCTAGGTAGATAGAAAAATCGGTTTGGCCAAACGTGAGATAATCGCGGACAACCATGCATACGGGTCAAACTGAGAAGAGAACCTCCTTTTTTGAAGTCGGTTAAAATACCAAAACCTTGTCCTAAGTTTAACAAATACTTTTCTGAAAACCGCATCAAAATTGGTTCAGCTAAACGCGAAATAATCGCGGACAAACATACACACATACGAGTCAAACTCAGAACCTACTTTTTTAAAGTCGGTTAAAACATTAAAATCTCCTAAGTATAACAAATACTTTTCTGAAAACCGTATCAAAATCGGTTTAGCCAAACTCGAGATAATCGCGGACAAACATACCTACATAATATTCTCTAAGAACTCTCTATAAAATTCGACCCTTACTGAAGGAGAAAACCCGCCTTGTATTATGTAATGCTCTTGTACTGTCTCATTTGAGCTATGCCGACATTATATATATTCCCTGCTTACATAAAAAAACATTAAAACGTGTACAGAGAGTTCAAAATGCATGTATGAGATTCTGTTATACGATACCCAGAAGAAGCAGAATCTCACCACATTTGTCACAGAAAAACTTACTCAATATGTCGTACACTTGTAAACTTAAATATGCATGTTTTCTTTAAAATTGTTACACGCTAAGTGCCCCCACTATCTGTATGATAAACTAAGTATAATAAAAAGAATTTCATCACTGAGAGACAGAGGTCCGTTGTTGCATTTGCCTATGTATAGATTGGCGAGCGCGCGAGGTTGTTTTAAGCATGCTTCCGCTAAAATATGGAATGATTTGCCTCCGCCCTTGCGAAAAATTACATTTAATCACACTCTGCCAACTTTTAGGAGATATTGCCGTAACTGGCTGCTTGAACAGCAGACTCGCGCGCTCGGATTGGTCTGAGGAACTGTCTGGAGCTTTCTTTATATTGATAATTTTGTTATTTTGGAAACATAATATTATATTGACGCTTATTACTATTAGACTTGATGTCCTAAAATATTATTATGAGTAGTGTCTTTCTGTTGGGGGACACAATATTGTTTAGGTTATGGCAGAATACCAGAGGCTGTGGGTTTCCCGCGGTCACTGAGCCATAAACCTTTTTGACAAATTGTAAAATATTTAACCATTGCATGTATACTTTTGATTTGAGACAAATAAATAATTTTATTATTATTATTATAATACGAGTCAAACTCAGAACCTCCTTTTTTTTGTTGTTTTTTGAAGTCGGCTAAAAAGGAAAATCAGGTCTCACAAAACGAACAGTCAATTTGAAGTCTCTCTTTTTTCGAACAAAAAAAATAATAATTTGACATAGTTTCGAATTCAAGATTGAGAAATAAGTTTTTACTCCGGGGAAGGAGATCGCACGGCCACGTTACAGTCTTTACCTCACCTGATGTAAAGTGACGTAAGTAACTATATAAAGGTTTTATGAAATAAATTACGAAGAAAAATAATTATCTAGCATTTTCTGTTACATTGATTTTAACATCTATATTAACCTTAAGTTAAGATCTATAAGTATTCCAAAACTCCAACTCTGCCATTTGATTTTTAACTCTTCACTTTTAATACGTTTTCATAATTCACTTCCGATTATAATTTCCCAAGTTCGTTCTCGAACGCAATTTCGCCATTACAAATTTAGTAACCTCTTTTAGAGTCGCCATTAATTTTGCTCCACCATTTAACTTATAAAGGACGGCCCCAATTATTGCTGAACAAAAGAGGTCGTGTAATCTCAGCAAGACCGGTGCAAAGTCACAGCGCGAAAACTTACAAGTTCAAAAGTGTAGGTGAGTTGTACAATAATTTTATTTAAACTTGCCTGTGAATGCCGTTGAAAAATTAATGTAAGAACGTCATATTTTTTATCGTCCAAACGCCTATTGATTTTATATTGTGACGATGAAGACCTTCAAGTTGTTAATAGACTGGGTGTGATTGCAAAAGGTACAGTTTTTCGGGTCTGGGTGTACAGTCAAATTCAGATCAAGATACCTTTTTTGTATACCGAAGAAAATGCATTAACGGACCTCCTGCTCTCCGGGGGGGTAGGGGAGGGGGGTGGGGGGGGTATACATTGGAGGTCCGTATGTGATGATCGTATCGATTGTATTCGAGACCGTTGTAGCAATCACCCTTGCAGATCAAGATATATTGTTTTTTTTTTATTCATTTGATTGCCATACACCCACTAGGCCTTCCCCAAGGATCTTTTCGACAGTCGAAGCTCCCTGCGATGATGCCCTGCGCTTATTTACTTAATTACATACTTATTCCATTTTTCGTCTGGTTGCTCTAAAAATAGACACAACAATAGAAAGACTAAAAGGTTTTCTTCATATTATACGATCTTCGAAATCTTTTTGCGATGACTTTATGTCAAAGTCAAAGTCAAAAATAGCTTTATTCAAATAAACTTAATTACTAAGTCCTTTTGAATCGTCTATATTTTCCTACCACCCGTTCAAGACTTTTTAACAGACAAGAAGAACGGGTGCAAGAAACTTATCAGCTTTAACAGCCTTATGTAACGATATTTACAAACTTAAATATATCGTTACCAGATAATTACAACAGGGTGACAGGATTATTGGCAACAAACATAGACTTATTATATTACTATCATTGGCAACAAAGTACTTATAGTAGTTATGTGTTACATCATTCCCACGCATTTTGATCTTAAAGATAATCGTCTACTTTATAATAACCTTTACCCATGAGCGTTTTTTTGACATGGCTTTTAAATTCATGCAAAGAAGATCAATTACTTGTCGTGGAACTTTATTAATAAAAGCTATGCCTTTCCCCATAAATGTTATAGCAGAGATACTGCATGTTGTCTGTACATCAGCTGAGACAGAGACTCGATGCCGTAACCTCGTTTAGCACTTAACGTGTTTGTTGCTGCACCGTACGCTAGATGGCGCCGTGTGTTATCGCTTTAAAATTGTTACAACTTTTGCTTTGTGGCCTGTTTGTCGGTGGAAAACACTCACATCGAAACCGTGACGTTCGGAAACTGATGCATTTTTTGTGTAATCACTGACATGAAAAAAAAATATGCAGGTTAGTGTGTGTAATGCACAAATTTCAACCACAGATCACTCGCTTACTTGAATTTTTGTTCTGATTTGAAACTCGAATAGAAAAGTGGTTTTCTGTCGTTAATTTTCTCCACATATAAAGCAAAGCTGCAATAAGTACATGAATTGTAGATTTACCATGGAGATAAGGTAAAAAGAAATGCGGAAATGTGCAAAAGGCAAATTCATATTGTCATAATTTTGGCGTAGATAATTTAAATTTTTTTTTTTTTGTAGACTTCAAAGAACAAAGAAGTCGAAAAATAGTAGATTGTTATACAAGACGCTAAAATGAACCATTGCATACGAGATAGAAACCGAGTTACAATGGGTTTTTAGCGTCGTGTGTTACACTCTACTTTTCACTACGATTGCGAGAAAATAAAATACAATAATAAATACCTAGTTTATACTTTCGTAAACGAATCCACTCGTTTTTCTATCCTCCACTTCATAAACTTTTCATACAATATGATTTGTGCTTGACGGCAAAAGATTAAAACTATTTCTTTCCTATTACAGTCACACAATTCAATCAGTTTGCAATTAATGAAAAATTCAAAAGATTTCGCGCCATGCTTTTTTAATGTCTACTGTAGCAGCTAAGAAACACAATGCACGCATTCTACGATTTAAACCTAAAGTCACAGAGTATAAATAAGTCTATGATTTCACCGAAGAGATTTAGTTCCATTTTCAAAAAGTCGAGCGAGATTTTATTCGTAATTATTCTATCTATGAATAAAAACTTTTTCTTTTTAGTTAGGCTCATTGGTAATAGACAAACATTAAAAAAGAAAAAACTTTATCCCCTAGGGGTAATTATGCTATTTTATCTCGACTTTTGTACGTTACAATGACGGACTTTTTGAGCAAGAGGAGTGAAAAATTCTTTTTTTAATTCTGTTCTGCTAAAATATTCCCACACATGCTGAATTGTTTAAAGTAAGAATATTTTAGGCGGCAGATTAAAGCTGTAGACTCGCATCACGTTCCATTTTTAAATTTTCAATACAAATGATCAAAACAACTCTGCGCGAGCCGTAATGAGGGCGAACTTTGAAAATTCTTTTTAAATTATTAAATAGACATAAGTATATACAAAACACGTAATACATTAGACAAATACTTCATTATTCCTACGAAAAAATAAAAATTACTTTAGATTCTGTAAATACCAGTAAAAAAAACATGTCAAAGTGTACCAATTTGAGCATTTTATAATATTTTATTTCTCTGTGATTAAAATATTTTTTTTAATTTTCTCTCTATAGGGAACTCCTTGACAATACAAACAATAAGTGAAAAATAAGAATGAGGCGTATTTTTATTTGTTACAGCTGAAACGTTTTTGAAAAATACCTCTGACAAGCAAATTTGAAATTCCACATGATCAGATTGTCTTCGTTTTAAATACCTGACAATTTATTATGTTTTTCTCTCTGTACGGCACTAATTTAAGAATTTTGCTTCCTAAAATTAAAGTTTACATCTATAATAATGCTTCCATTCTTTAGATAACTTCATTGAAAAAACACTAATTTCGTTGAAATGCAAATATACAGCCTTAAGCGAGAAATAAAAACAGTTTTTCGTTGTTCGTAAGTACAATAAATTATAATTAATTCATGAGCAAAAAACTCAAATTTTAAATTTATGGAAAACGGCAGTACTTTTTGCACGTTTTTAGTGATTTTCAGTTTTTTACATTTATCTGTAGGGTTTATCCTTAATTCGATTTATGTAGGGCCTTGTCCAACTCTTTATCTAGTTAGATGTTTTTTTTCGTGTTGAATACTTTACGTTTCCCCTTTAAACTATGACAATTCCATGAACACGTTTTTGCTGTAACTGACCCTTAAGAGCATCGTCACATTTTACAGCTGTCTCTGTAACACTTATGAACTTTTTCAAAGATAATTAAAAGGCTGCGTTTGTTTTGTGATAACGTTTTCAATACATAAAAACATTCAACAAAATAAAAATTAAGTCATTTTATTAGGGTTCCGTACCCAAAGGGTAAAAACGGGACCCTATTACTAAGACTCTGCTGTCCGTCTGGCTGTATATCATGAATCGTGATAACTAGAAAGTTGAAATTTTCACAGATGATGTATTTCTGTTGCCGCTATAACAACAAATACTAAAAACAGAATAAAATTAATATTTAAGGGGGGCTCCCATACAACAAACGTATTTTTTTTGCCGTTTTTTGGTACGGAACCCTTCGTGCGCGAGTCCGACTCGCATTTTTTCTTTTTAAAAGTTCAAAAGTGTGGGTAAAACAGCCTATTTGTGCTGTAAAATGTGAAGTGATGGATGTGATGATGGTATAATAATAATAACTTTATTTACATCACAAACCGGTAAAATCAAAATAACAAAGTGACGTTACAAAAGTCAGATCAGAATAAGTATGGCTTCTGGAAGGCTGGTGCCTAAAATCGGTACTAGGTCACCAGTAACTCTACCATGAGTTGATGCAAACTGTTTTCGCTACCGTAACCTTTTGTTTTCTCTCTTTCACTCGCATTGACTGTGAGCAATATTCCGCTACCGTAAACTATTGGATGATAGTTTACGGTAGCGGAAACAGTTTGCATCAACTCTTTTAAATCCTGTTAAATTCTGCATATAAACACTTAAACCCCTAATATTTAGTGAGGAGTTTATTGTATTATATAATGTAAGATAAGGGACTTTTAGGTTTAGTAGTTTTTACTTAAAATAGATCTTATGAGAAAAAATCTCACAAGACCCATTGTGCATCTGGCTGATGGATCTTCTGAGAATGAAGGTTCTAATTATATGAATTCACTGTGTCGTATACTTTAGATTCTACTAATTAACATTAAAAACATACGTATCGCGTTATGTTAAACATGTAATATAAGCAAAAGTTATTAAAAAAAGGCCAAGTGCAAGTCGGACTCGCGCATGAAGGGTTCCGTACCAAAAACGGCAAAAATCACGTTTATTCTATGGGAGCCCCTTAAATATTTATTTTATTGTGTTTTTTGTCATAGCGGCAACAGAAATACATCATCTGTGAAAATTTCAACTGTCTAGCTATCACGGTTCATGAGATAAAACCTGGTGACAGACAGACAAACAACGGAGTCTTAGCAATTTGGTCCCGTATTTACCCTTTGGGTACGGAACCCTAAAAATGATATTCATAAACACTAACGGATAAAATGACGGGTAAAATATTTAGTTAAAAGCATGAATGAATCTTAACTCGACGTTCATTTAAATATTCCACCGAAACTAAAGGCTTTAAAGTCCGAACTGTTACATTTGAAATTCGTCTCAAACGTCTCTAGTAATTGTTGGATCGTGTAAATGCCATAGACAGCACAAACATTAGACATGGCGTTTCACACAGATAATGTACTGATGTAACTGTTTTCACAGCATTTTAATAAATATACTTACGAGCAATAATTTATTTAAATTAAACCCAACTACACTGCAGACTAAGTAGCCAAAGATCTATCTATCTATATCTATCACATGGACAAGGTAGCAATTGAAAAGATTTAAGTCATAACAATTTATCAGGATATATAATTATACAACGTGTAACAGAATTAATGGCTAAACCAGAATATGGTAGATAAGGACCATCAAACTGAACAACTTTTGCTATGGGACCAACTCTGAATATTTTCATATTTTTATTATTATTTTTTGTATGAAATCAGCTATTTCATACAAAAATTAATAACGACAGAGTTGGTCTCATAGTAAAAGTTGTTCAGTTTGATCGTCCCTATCTATCTTCCATTATTCTGGTTTAGCCATTAATTCCGTTATACGTCGTATAAGCATAACTTTACCTTTAAAATCGCTATCCCACTGGCGTTTTCCAAGCGTTAGTGGAAGTTCTCGAACGTCTGATCAGCAAAAATTTACGGTAGCGGAAACAGTTTGCATCAACTCTTTTAAATTCTGTTAAATTCTGTATACAAAACGGCAATTTCACACTTAAACCCCTAATATTTAGTGAGGAGTTTATTGTATTAGGTTAGTAGGTTAGTAGTTAAGTTTAGTAGTTTTTACTTAAAATAGATCTTAGGAGAAAAAATCTCACTAGACCCATTGTGCATCTGGCTGATGGATCTTCTGAGAATGAAGGTTCTAATTATACGAATTCGCTGTGTCGTAATCTAGCATACTTTAGATTCTACTAATTAACATTAAAAACATACGTATCGCGTTATGTTAAACATGTAATATAAGCAAAAGTTATTAAAAAAAAGGCCAAGTGCAAGTCGGACTCGCGCATGAAGGGTTCCGTACCAAAAACGGCAAAAATCACGTTTATTCTATGGGAGCCCCTTAAATATTTATTTTATTGTGTTTTTTGTCATAGCGGCAACAGAAATACATCATCTGTGAAAATTTCAACTGTCTAGCTATCACGGTTCATGAGATAAAACCTGGTGACAGACAGACAAACAACGGAGTCTTAGCAATTTGGTCCCGTATTTACCCTTTGGGTACGGAACCCTAAAAATGATATTCATAAACACTAACGGATAAAATGACGGGTAAAATATTTAGTTAAAAGCATGAATGAATCTTAACTCGACGTTCATTTAAATATTCCACCGAAACTAAAGGCTCTAAAGTCCGAACTGTTACATTTGAAATTCGTCTCAAACGTCTCTAGTAATTGTTGGATCGTGTAAATGCCATAGACAGCACAAACATTAGACATGGCGTTTCACACAGATAATGTACTGATGTAACTGTTTTCACAGCATTTTAATAAATATACTTACGAGCAATAATTTATTTAAATTAAACCCAACTACACTGCAGACTAAGTAGCCAAAGATCTATCTATCTATATCTATCACATGGACAAGGTAGCAATTGAAAAGATTTAAGTCATAACAATTTATCAGGATATATAATTATACAACGTGTAACAGAATTAATGGCTAAACCAGAATATGGTAGATAAGGACCATCAAACTGAACAACTTTTGCTATGGGACCAACTCTGAATATTTTCATATTTTTATTATTATTTTTTGTATGAAATCAGCTATTTCATACAAAAATTAATAACGACAGAGTTGGTCTCATAGTAAAAGTTGTTCAGTTTGATCGTCCCTATCTATCTTCCATTATTCTGGTTTAGCCATTAATTCCGTTATACGTCGTATAAGCATAACTTTACCTTTAAAATCGCTATCCCACTGGCGTTTTCCAAGCGTTAGTGGAAGTTCTCGAACGTCTGATCAGCAAAAACTCCAGTGAAATAGTGGCCTAAGCATAATTTCTATAGTTAATGATGTTTATATATGTATTCTTGTTTATATATTTAATATTACAAGCTTTGCTCCGTCTAAAACTCAATGACTGGTGTGAGTATCTGAATCTATTTTTTATTTATTACTAGCGGCCGCCCGCGACTTCGTCTGCGTGGAAAGGTTTTTTACGATCCCTCGGGAACAATCTTTTTTTCGGGATGAAAGGTACCCTATGCCCTTTTCTGTACCCCTGACAACGTGTATGCAAAATTTCATGATGATCGCTTCAGTAGTTAAGACGTGAAGGCGTAACAAACAAACAAACGGACTAATATAATATTACTAGCGACCGCACGTGACTTCGTCTGCGTAAACAGTTTTTTCGATATCCCTCGGGAACTGTTATTTTTTCTGGATGAAAGGTACTCTATGTCCTTTTCTGTACCCCTGACAACGTGTATGCAAAATTTCATGATGATCGGTTAAGTATTTTTTACGTGAACGGCGTAACAAATAAACAAATAAATAAACAAACAAACGGACTTTCGCATTTATAATAATATAAGTAAGGATAGTAAGGATAAGAACTAGCTTTCCGCCCACAGCTTCGCCCGCGTGGACTATAGATTATATAGTGCGGGCGCTGACCCGTGCCCAGCAGTGGGATAAAAAGTATCTTATTTCCTACCCCAAGGTCCCATCTATCTTCGTACCAAATTTCATTTAAATCAGTTCAGTAGTTAAGGCGTGAAAGCGTGTCAGACAGAGTAAATTTCGCAATATAAAAAAAAAAATATTAAACGGGGATTATTGTGTTATTAGGTCTATGGTACTTGCAAAAGGAAGTGCTGCCATCTGCCACTATTTACGGGAACTAACTCAATTCTTCGCAGCGACGGCGGCGGGCGCCTTGGACGGCAGACTTCCAATGGCAAATTATTTTCAGCAACAGTACTGCAGTAAAATTAAATTTTTGGCTGTTATTAAATTTTGAGTAATTAACACCCGTTTGCATTAAACTTAAGAATCGCCCAAGTCTTTTTCTTACTATAACTCGACCACATTATGTCATGGCATGCAACTGTATTTCGTCTAATTATCATCGTCAAGTTGTAGTTATACTTGGGCGAAACGGGCTTGTCTGAAACTGGCGACCTCAGAGGGTTTTATTTATTAAGTTGTAAATAAAAAATAAAAAAAAACTTTACCTGGAATTTTTGAGACTCGTAGTCTAGTATTTTTTTTTAGAAGGTGTCATTACATTTCTTCATAGTTATTCATAGAAGTAGATAGCAAATGTGTCAAAAACGGCCACATTTTAGTAGTTTTGCTATCGACTTTCAGTAATACGAGGGAATTTAATGATGCCTTTTAAAAATACTAGACTGGTCTTACAAATTCCACGTAATGTTTTATAAAAAATATGCATTATAATTACAATAATATAAAATAAAATTCATCGCAGCGTCAATTTTGGTTTGGGTACATTTTCAGATTAATTATAATAAATAATGAATTACAAAATAAAATAAAAATAATATACAATAATTAATATCGAAAATATCAAAATGTATGAAACAGTAGATTTTTATTTTCGGGATTTCAAAGTTGGTCCCATTGTAAAAGTTATTCAGTTTGATGGTCCCTATCAAGCATATTCATAAAAAAATTAAATTAAACTAAAAAATTAAACTTATTCCTCAACAGGCCATGTTCTCAAAGCTTTATGAATAATTAATGTTGTTGTTTTATTACACTATATACGAACACAAGTTAAATATGTAGTATTTTAGTATAACAAATAACTAATCTTGAAAAGATTAATGAAATACACATATATTTTATGAATTCTGGAATGTCCAACGAAGAAGTGATATAAAATAGGATGCAATAAAAAACTCCAATGATATTAACATTTAGCTCTACACACTGTATACTGCTTAGTTGGTCTTTGGTCATTTCCCTAATACTTTGTATAATTTCCATATTTTTTTTCAATTCAACCATACTGTTAACCTTTGCCTTTTTTAACCTTTTGTTAAGGGTCCACTTGTATGTCACAAGCCTAAGTAACTACTTGGCTCTACTTGTAACTACAAGTAGAGCCTTCTCAGATGTTTCCAGCTGTTTGGCACGTACACAGTAATGACACCGCTACAGTAATTATAGTCGCGAGTAAAAAATACTAGAAAAAATACTGTTTTTACGTCATGCATGCTCACCAAGCAGAAGAGTGGAAATTTGTGTGAAATGAAGTGTGAGATGAAACATTTTCTACACGACTACTGCCCAAAAAGGAGTGTATGTATTTAGGATTCATGTATGTTTGTGGGTATGTGAGTTTCCTTATTCCACCATAACTTCTGAATGACTGAGCTGATTTGAATGTATGGGGTATCGTTAGAATCCGTACAGCATCTCGAGTGACACGCGACTTCGTCTGCGTGGTAAGTTTTTTTGCTATCCCTCGGGAACAATTCATTTTTTCGGGATGAAAGGTACCCTATGTCCTTCTCTGTACCCCTAAGAACGTGTATGCAAAATTTCATGAATAATGATCAGTTCAGTAGTTAGACGCGAAGGCGTAACAAACAAACAAACAAACAAACGGACTTTCGCATTTATAATATTAGTAAGGATGGGCATCAAATTAAAGGCCTCAATGAGCACATTCCAAAACTATATAATGTGTCACTAAAGTGTGTGATATAAAAATAAATAAACTAAAAAAATATTTAAAAACACGACTGCCTTGGCAAAAAAGTATACTAAAAATTTAAATAACACAATAATAATTGTGTCATTGCAGTCAGGGGACCTCTTTGATCAAAAAATGTTCCATAAAACGGTTTGCTGATTCATAAATCGTTCACCAGTCGGCGCACTACCACTAACATGGCGCTAGTGTAGATGTAGACCTGTCATTTCGTTGTTTCATCAATCATTTTTAAATATAATTTAAAATTATATAGATTAGATTGGGAAAATCGGGGATAATTTGCCAGTACAAAGGTCTCCAGTAGCAGTAACGCCACCAAGCGGGATAAATTTTGTGACATCCCGCCATTTTATTTAATTTTTAGGGTTCCGTACCAAAATGGTAAAAAAGGAACCCTTATGGTGTGACTCGAGCAAAACGACACAGAATTTAGCTGTATATCGGTGATATAAACAGTCGTATATGTGTTACAGAAACGTTTCTATCATTGGAAAAAGGCCCCACTTTTATCACTATAAAGTGATACAGTATATCTATTGTAGCTCCACTTAAGACTAATCCGATACATATCAGTGACCTCGAATCAGTTGCAACACAATATAGTGACATATTAGTAATTGTGATTCTATAATAACACTGTTTGAATAACGTGAATAATTGAACGCGTTACTGGTTATTTTTATCAGAAAGAAATATATTCATAGGTATATTTCGTTAAGTAATATATTTATGTCACCATCGTGTGCTCCATTTTTATTATCCAATTTATGAGTGTAAAAAAGATTAGCATAAGTGCAATTCACGTGCGCTTGCAATTCTATTGTTAAATCAGTAGCATAATGTTATTGTTTTTTTAGTGCCCCCCTCGAATTCGTAGTATTTAATTAATAAAATTGATTTAATTTATCAAATTATTTGTGAAGATACCAATATGTGATTAATTAGTGTTAGTGTTGTTGTTACTCAGACGATATACAACATCGGGCGGCCATTACTATAAATTATATTTTGGTGTTATATGAGCGCGCACAAAGCTTCATTACAACTTATTAATGCTATTAGGATCCCCTTATCATTTATTTAGCACAAGTGTTGTAATAGCATCATAAATCCTACTATACAACATAGTTGCTCCATATTCAAGTTAAGGAGTACCAATTTGTAGCTGTGTTATATATATTGTATAAAGCAGCTGAGTAAACGTTTATGTGACAGGTTAATACGACAATTTAGCTATATTATACTATATATAGCTCGATTACCACTCACTGACTCACTCATTGACATGATTGTTCTCCCAGAAGGAGGTGGAAAAGGGTATAACGATGTTCGGGGAAAATGTTCGATACCCCAATCGAACTGGGGAAAAATTATGACATTTGGGAAAAACAAGATGGCGGCTGTGGCGAAGTTTGTAACTTTTTTGTTTTCCAACCGATTTTGTTCAAACTTACAAGAGTGGTAGATTTTAACATTTAAAATTGAGAAAAATGAGAAAAAAAATAAAAAACAAAATGGCGGCCACGCTGGGCAGTTTTGAAAAATTCGATTTTTGGACCCCAAACTGAAGTGTTGTTTGATTTAAGAAAAAAAACTTTACTGTTTCACCACAATTACCCTTAATTTTGACACATTGGGGAAATTTTTAAAAAATTCAAGATGGCGCCTGTTGTAGAGGCCATTTTGTTTGGGGTACGAAAACGCGCCATTTTTAAAGTCGATTTTCTTCCAGATGGCAACACTGGAACGTTTTGAGGTTTATAGAACGGCTGTAGGTCTAGATACAATGTATTGATAAATAGAATATATTTACCCCATTTCGGGGTAACTTTTGAGATTTACCCAAAAATGCAAAAAAGTGAAATAACCACTTTTTTTAAATTTTGAGTATGAGGTCTTGTGTATGGTCTGTATATAAATGACTTTTTGGTATTTTGGTTGACAACGTCTGGCAACCCTGAAACCTGTTTAAGAAAAAGGCATTTTCGAGATACCCTTTTTTCAAATCCTATTGCGGCGGCTGGGTGCAAGTGAGAAAGCAAATCAAAACGTCATTGCACGCAGTATATGCTGCAAAATATAGGAAAAATATGAACTAAAGAAAAATCAACATGGCGGACGCGGTGGCGGCCATTTTGTAAATTTTATACCTTTTTTAAATATTGTAAGGCTATTTTGAGGCAGTTTGCGATGCTTGAGAAAGTTGACATGTATTGACGAATTATGCAACGTATCAAGGAGTAATGCTCTGTAAAAAAAAATTACCCAATTTCAGGGTACTTTTCGAGATTTACCCCAAAAATGTGAAAAATAGAAATAGTGGCATTTTTAAATATTTTTTATCAAAAACCATTACATTTTGCCAATATTAATGACATTTGACTATATTTATATCGAAAAGATGGCAACACTGAAATTGAAAGTAGGTTTATTTTCCAAGAATCTTACATTTTTATTACAAAAAAGGAGCATTTGTAGAGGGGTACAATGTATGGAAAAAGTATTCAGAATTTAGAAAACCATCAGAAAAAAAATTAAAAGTGGAAGTCCAGGTCAAGATCCTCATGACGGGGTACTGCCCGCCAAAATGGTACTACATAGGTAGATGGTGCTCAAACTAAAGTTGTACAAGACTCTAAGCAAATCCTAAAGCGAGGAAAAAAAATTCAAAATGGCGGTAAATCAAAATGGCCGCCATACAAAATTACAGAAAACCCAGAATTAAATATTTTATTACAAAAAAGGAGCGTTTGTAGAGGGGTACAATGAAAAGAAAATGTATTTAAAATTTAGAAAAATAACAGAAAAAAATTAAAAGTGGAAGTCTAGGTCAAGATCCTCATGACGGAGTACTGCCTGCCAAAATGGTACAACATAGGTAGATGGTGCTCAAACTAAAGTTGTAAAGGACTCTAAGCAAATCCTGAAGCAAGGAAAATAATTCAAAATGGCGGTAAAGCAAAATGGCCGCCATACAAAATTACAGAAATCCCAGAATTATGTAGTTTGATTACCATTCACATACTGATTGACTCACTCACTGATTGAATTAATTGTTCTCCCAGAAGGTGGTGAAAAAGTTTATAATGACATTTGGGGAAAATGTGCAATACCCCAATCTAACTGGGGAAAAATTAAATACCACTTACTCACTGACTGATAGACATAATTGTTCTCTCAGAAGTAGCTGGAAAAAGGCAGAATGAAATTTGGGGAAAATGTGCAAAACCCCAATCGAACTGGGGAAAAATTATGATATTTAGGAAAAACAAAATGGCGGTTGTTGCGAGGACTGTAACTATTTGTTTTCCAACAGATTTTGTTCAAACTTAAAAGAGTGTTAGATTTTGATATATAAGATTTAGAAAAATGGGAAAAAATCAAGACCAAAATGGTGGCCGCGCCGAAAAAAATTGAAAAAGATCTATTTTTAGACAGCAAAACGCGGGGCCACAGCTCTAAAGTATTGCTTGGTTTGAGAATTATATTTTTACCGTTTCGATACAATAACTATTAACACACTCACCCTCGCAGCACAACTTTTGTTTAAATTTAATCATTTGGTTTTACTTCCCTTTCTTCCATTATTTCTAATCTTCCATTTTTTCGTTTTTTCACACGCCAGCCAGCAACCCGTTCGCAAGTCGTCCTACCCTCGCATTCGCCGCCTCGGTATTTCCATGCTTGCTTGTGTTGCCATACGTTAAAGTCAATAATTCGAATAAATAATTGCCACATAAAAATAATCCTGGAATAAAAATAATCACTTGTAACAATAAATTAAGCGGGTTACGCTAACAGACGGCCGTCCTGGTTTTGGAATGTCCCTATTCCAACCCGGCCATTCGAGTAGGGAGCCACAATAATATTGTGAGTCTATATACGACCTATCCTTACAACTATGTTCACAACTAAAACCACCTAATCTAACTCGCTAATCATACAGAAATTACAGCTATAGTAATACTAATTATATTCATTGTTTATTATTATTATCATTCGTTTCATTGATTATTATGTAATATTAAAATGGAATATTAACTTTTAAAACATAAAATTAAGTAAATAGATAATACTGAAAACTACAATATTTTTCATTTTGAGTATGTGACATATTACTTGGCAGGATCATTCCTAGATTTATCATTATTGCTTATACAAAAACTTTTAAACACTACAATGATGGATACCACTATATTCAGCATTCAAAGTGAAAATTTCAATTAATATCACATCCTATCACTTCTCACTCGAACTACTACACTTCTAAATAAACTCATTGAAATATACTTTAGTTAGAGATTCCGGACCAAGAAACTAACTTAAGACACATTGAGGAAGTAAATAGGTAGGTGATTCCCGGAGACATATGAATGACAATCCACATGGAATCATAACTATGGTTAAGCAAGTTGTATCCTGTTGTCAGATCTGAAACAGTTGCAATGGTTTAAAACATTAATTAGGTGCAAATGACATTGTAATATTACTAGGGGCAAACGACAGGAACCTTATTGTTCTTCCAACTAGGTATTGCGTTATGAAAATTAGATAATTTTAAGGTATATATTAAATATTTAAGCAAAGAATTATTCGATTACAACATAAAATTATTGTACAACAATATCACAATTTTATATTTTATATTATAATCAAACAATGACAGTTATGTAAACAATATAAATTTATATTTAAGTGACTTTTTTTAATTATAAATACTTATAGAACTTGATTATTTACAATATACGTCTAATTCTCTTGCACCACATAAAGTAAAGGAGATGCTTAGCAGAAAGGGTAGCTGCCAGAATAAATTGTGTAAAGCTAAAATGAAGGTAGTCGTAAAAGGCTTAGTTAATACAGAAAACAATATGCCTATCTTTCTTTTCACCAAATCAGGCTCTAAAATCACAAATGCTAATAACTTTTTTCTTACATAAGAAAAACATTAGATTGTGTTCTGTCAGAACAATAAGAGAAACATTAGATTGTGTTCTGTCAGAACATAGCATAGCAAGTGAAGAAGACTTATTTACAGTTACTATAAATTAGTTTACTAAAGAGGTAGACGAAATACATGTCATTTGCCTCACCGGAACATTTATTTGTGATAATTAGTTAAAGAAAAGTATGTATAACTTCATTAAATTGTAATGTTGGCAAACCTTTTCAATATTTATTGACTATATTTATTATCGAAATAAAAATTAATTCGGAACAAAACCTGCTTGTTCCCCAACCAACCTGTTGTAGAAATTAACAAAGTGGGGGTCGTCCATGTATATACTATTAAGAAATAATATTATAGACTATAAGACGTTTGAAATTCCGGTGGCCATTTTGTATACTTTTGAATACTGTGTAGTAAAAATTCCAGAGTATAAAAGCAATACTATGCTTAATTGAAATTGAGTAATCAAGTTTTTGTTTCAATAATGCTTATAAACTATAAACTTTACATTTATAGAACTACTACAAAAATTCATGATTTCTTAACATGATTACTAATACTGATGTCTAGAAAACGAGATAAAAATATCATAGGCGCCTTTGCGGTGGTTGGAACTTGGATAATTGTTGCTTGATAATACACAAACTAAAACATAACTAGTCTTTTGTTCAAAAGTAATATAATAAGCTAAGTACCTATATAAAAAAAGCATCACGAAAAATGTCTGACTAGATTTAATCACAAAAAAATAAGATTTGAGACATTAAGTTACTGATCGAAAAGTATGCGGGATATGAGTAAGGAAATCATAGAAAAATTTAGAGAATTTATGAGTTCTCTCTCATATGTTGTGTAGACGAATTGCGGATATGGCCATAAGTCACTTCTGCGAGACTAAATTCTCCTATTTTCTATGAGTCAGAATGAAAATTAATAAATTAGTTAAAAATAAATGGCTAACTAAAGATATCTGAAGGTGCTACATGAATAAAAGACCTATAAGTATCTAATATGTAGACTCACGTCGTCGTCAAATTAACTTAAAACACATTACTTAAAACTCATCTACACTTAGAAAATATTTCTCAGTCACAGCACAATAATATGTGTTATATTACAAAGTGTCACAATGTATGTAAAGCAGCATCGTAGAATATTATTGGAAATATAATTTACTCATTGAATAATTGAAATTCTGATAAATACAAAATTTAATTAATAAAATAATAAATTTTCAAGTAATCCAAATGACATTTGCAATGAATTTAATATATTTAATAAATATTTAGGAATAAAATATTTTTCATAATTATTGATAGATTTGGCAATGTTATAAACTGATATACATTTTCACCGAAAAATCCTATATTTTTCAGGCCGACAAATAAAAAAAAGGGAGTTTACAACATAATGATGGGCCTACGAGATATAAAGCGCTGTAAGGTGTATAGTTATCCCATTAGTATGAGTTATAAAACGTATCTGTTGTCCAAGGTTATTTCCCATCTCAAATAGAATATTCGGTCACTGAGCTACTGCATAAAAGTGGACCGAAGGAAGAGTTAGTAATCATAGATGATTAACCTTATATCAGTACTTTCAGAGGTATTTTGAAATAGTATTTGCAGGCAGGTTATATATTTACGCTCTGCAATCCGTAAAAAGCGTCCCATTTCCAATGAACTGCACGCGCGGAAGTCCTAGAAATGTATAAGGTTATATATTGTTTTTCATTCTAACACCTTTCTAAAATTAGGGAGAATAGTTCCACAAAATTGGCCTGCTTCCAACTTATTAAGAGAATCACGAAAAGTCCTTATATGAGGATAAATACCTTAAGGAAAATTTATCTAAGGGACAATCGACAATGTTTAAAGATCTGAAATATCTAAAATATCTAGGGAAATAAACTCTTTGTCGGCGTACAATATAAATAACCTAGGAGTACCACAAGGAAATGTATTAGGCCCTCCTACTCTTTCTTATTTATATAAATGACTTTTCCTGACATAACAGAGCAACGACGTATTATTTTTGCCGATGGCATGGGTCGTGAAAATCTCAACTGAATGAAATCGCAATCACTGTCCTTGGCAGATTATAAAATGGTTGAATAATAACAACCTTAAAATAAATATAGATAAAACAAAATATATGACATTTAATTTTAACACATAATTAAAATTAATAACTTAGACATGAATTATAATGACAAGAAATTTAAGAAATAACTATGACAAAGTTCTTAGGTATCATAATCGATGATCAGTGTGGCTGGAAAGCTCAAATAGATTCAAGGGTATGCCAAGTTGGCAGATTTGTTGTTGTGTTAAGGAGGATAAAAGAAACAACATCCAAGACTGCAGCATTATTGGCCTACCATGACCACGTAGCATTGGTGCTCTGATAAGGAATTATTTTATAAAGTTACTCTGTTGATGTCGATAGGGCCTTTAAATTACAAAAGACATTCATTAGATACGCATGTGGAGGCGGTTACTTGGATTATAACAAATCCTTATCCTGGGATCTTAGTTTTCTTTTCCTACTATGTCAGTGCCTATGTGTATTGAGGAATTGACAACTTCTGCAAAATAAAATATAGATAAAGTTTATTTAATGCTAAAATAACATTGCCAATTTTATACGAGACGAAAAGAAAAATGTTGTGTGTACCACGGACCACCACAAAAGTTGACATTGTATTAAAAAATATTATTTTTTTTGAATGGCAATACGTATTTATAATAAGATGCCAGAAACCCTTACAAACTTGTCATAACAGAAAGGGGAAAATACGTTGTTTCTGGTTATTATTGAAAAACACAAACAATATACCTCAGGAACTTATAGTTTCTGAGAAGTAAGTATGTGTTCGTTAAGTAATTATTATGGTAGTAGGTCTAGGCACTTTATGGGAGAACTTAATTATAGCTTCTGAACGGCTACCACCATAGACAATAACTTTTGATAATAGCGCTATGCTCCACTCCACGTTCTTGCATTAATACTACCTGCACTTAGCTCCTGACGAAAACATGATCATTGTACTTGAAAAAAAACCATTAATTGGATTTAACTTAGGCGTCATCTTTAAAACATTCACAAACTTTTACAAATATTGAATTCGACAAAGTAAAAATCAATAAAAACGCGTTCCAAAGACTTATAAATTGATCTACGTGTGAAGGGGCGTCAATGCTAAAATTAGCTGAGAGAATATGTCATTCACTGATTTTTTTTATCAGTCACAGATTATAAGTTCATTGCATGCAGTCTATCCGCAGACTACCAAATGATGATAAGTTTGCGTTTTATTAAATATTTTTTCTTTTGTGCTGTTTTTTGAACTCCTTGCCTTTTTATTTTACAGGCCCCAATATCACATTCTTTTAGCTCTTAAGGTCACTTTAAATTTAAAACTAAGATTTAAAATGATAAATTAAAATGTTATTGAAGTTGTAAAAAAAAACAACATCTTTCATTTGTAAAGTTATAAACGAAATACTTTACCACGATAATATTCGAAACAATATTAAAAGGCGCCCACGCGACACGTTTGACCACCAAATCCAGCTTGTACGGCCGTTCGGCCATCCTTCAGATCCAGTTGGGTTCTAGTAAATAAAAGTGTACTAACTACTATACGGTTAATGACTTCTCAAATTACATTTTGTTATTCATACCAAAATTACCAAATTTATATTGATTTTGTTTTTACCTAATCTTATTATTATGACATTTTATTGCAGTATGAGTTGACTAAGTATATTTTGATTTATCTACCTATATAATGTGTAACATGTTAGTTACAATTTTATGAAATTTAATGAAATAACCAAGTAGGCAATACCACTTCGCATTGATTAAATTTCTACACTGAAATAACAGTAGAATATGAGGACTTTAGTATTATAAAATACCAATAGCTATATTGACCATATTCTGATAAATAAAGAATTTATGATAATATGATGATTATAGGGGTATTCTAGTATTTTAACTATTTCCTTATAAATCTCTTATTATTTATCTTATTTGTACAATATATTCGGAAATTATATCTATGTGTCGTGTACTACCAGTGACCAAGTAACTTGAGACCAATATTGCTCAGCTGAAGCGGCGGTGGACTGGACACATAGCGAGTAGAACCGATAGCCGTTGGGGAGGAAAGGTTCTGGAATAGCGACCGCGCACCGGACAACGCTCCGTCGGCAAGCCCCCGACAAGATGGACCGACGCTCTAGTGAAAGTCGCGGGAAGCCGCTGGATGCTGGCAGCCGTAGGACCGATTCGTGGAGATCCTCGGGGGAGGCCTATACCCAACAATGGGTGTCGTGCGGCTGATACGATGATACCAATGACTTCTGTGTTGTATACCTATGGATTTGATCTAAACATTCACTTTTATATTAGGTAAAAGGGTTTAGATAATAATTTAATAAATGAGTGTGTCCTGATTTCGCTTAAATAGGACATTTGGCTATCAAGAGGGAACAAGGGTGCTAATTGAAAATCAGCACAAGATCCCTTTAAATCTTTTTCTCACGTTTTGTGGGATGTCTTACTTGAAATCCCCTTTCTTTACTAAAACTGTGTACGTGACAAATGCATATTCTGTTCAATATAATTCAAATGTAAACATATAGTAAGCTGCTAGACTTATCACTACATATGATATTATATATTTCACAATACATGCGAAGCAATACACAATAAGGAGCAATTTTTGTAATAAAGAGAATGAGCACTATGAGTATTATAGTAGTAGATTTTTTTTTTTGCATGTAATTAGTGGATCACAACAATACACAGAATATTTTCTGTTAAAACAGCGCGATCACTACATTATTTTATTTATTTTACTTTATTAAGAAAACCAACAGCGTATTAACAAAATTACTTAACATTAGGTACATGTTAGTTAGTATAGCCAATAATAGGTTTCCCTCAAATTAACAGTAATACTTTAAAAAATAAAAATAATAAAATGTTTATTTATTTTCCCGTCACAATTAATAGAAATTAAGTTCAATGACAACTAGGCTCCAACATGGAGGGTTTCTATATTTGTGGGGGACTGGTGCCCGAAATAGGTTTCAGAATAGAAACCTGTGCTACAGGTCGCCAGGCCCACCCACAGACAATAGTTCTGCCTGTACATCACGTAAGCTTGATACACTTAGTCCAAGATGGTAAACTTGAGCATAGCATTGCAGGTTTTAAACTAAAACATGTAAACTAAACTGCAGCAGACAACCCAAAGCAATGATATGCATATATGAATAAGGAAGTGTGTATGTGTGTGTGTGTGGGAGTGAAAGACAGGTACCGGCATAAGAACCAATGTTTAAAATACTTAACTTAAAATAGTATAAAAACGTTAAAAAAACATTTACTATTGCATTAAATTAATACTCACAAACTTGTGGATGGCGTGATCACTACATTAAGCAGCATATCTCACTAGTGGATCACTACATTCAGTAGCATATTTCCTGTATAAATTAGTGATCACTGCATTAAGCAGCATATCTCACTAGTGGATCACTACATTCAGTAGCATATTTCCTGTATAAATTAGTGATCACTGCATTAAACAGCATATCTCACTAGTGAATCACTACATTCTGTAGCATATTTCCTGTATAAATTAGTGATCACTGCATTAAGCAGCATATCTCACTAGTGGATCACTACATTCAGTAGCATATTTCCTGTATAAATTAGTGATCACTGCATTAAGCAGCATATCTCACTAGTGGATCACTACATTCAGTAGCATATTTCCTGTATAAATTAGTGATCACTGCATTAAGCAGCATATCTCACTAGTGGATCACTACATTCAGTAGCATATTTCCTGTATAAATTAGTGATCACTACATTAAGTAGCATATTTCACTATGCGGATCACTACATTCAGTAGCATATTTCCTGTATAAATTAGTGATCACTACATTCAGTAGCATATTTCCTGTGTAAACAGAGTTACAACTCGATACAATAAACATATTTCAATTCTTACTATGTATTAAATTAGTACCATGACTATCATTTCAGTCTCGTCGCACAGTACAATAATAGTACTAATACTTATATCGGTATTTTCCCAAAGGGTGATTGGTAAAGAATACTATTAACATTAAGCCCGCCTTTTGTACCATTGTATTGTACAATAAAGACAATCAAATCAATGAAAGTAAGAATTATAGGCAATAAAAGAAAGTAGTACCTATTCGTTGCATGTCAAAAGACAGAGTATGGCTGATCGAATTTATTACCTATGTTATCTCTTACTACCTGTATTCACAATAAAACACCGTTCATCGATGGTCGGTTCAGCTAACACCCTTTACCGATCGCCGAAATACTTAGTAAATTTATTCATTCATAGTTAGAATTATACTTCCTGATACCCAATGTGGGTACTATCATTAAGGATGAAATTAGTCTGTTACTTTGTGCTTACTTTCTTAAGAGGTCAATTTCATTAATGTTACTTTCATTAAAAATATTTTTTTCTTTGTAATGAAAAATATAACTTGTATCTTACTTTCATTACTTCTGAGAGGATATTTTCAAATTACATTACACAGCAGATACTAGTAATAACTTGTAGTATTAGATACTATTAGCAGTCAGTAGCATTGCAAAAATCATGATAAAAATAAATAAAGCAATATCGCCTAGTCACGGTCGGTCGCCTAGTCAGTACAAAGTTATGCAGTTAATATCTATGTAGATTCTAATGTACTCGTATGTACACCAGAAACACTGTCATAATTAACGACAAGAAAACTTATTATCGGAGTCAACCAGTCTGTGGTTATTCCATTATAACACGCTAAGTTTTTGTACTAAGCAATTGATAACCTACTATCTTAGAGGCATCTTAAATAAGTATGTTGGTTTTCACAGCATTGTAAAAGTTACAATTTCATGCCCAATACTTAGGCCGCAGACTAATAAGCGCTTACTCACTAACAAGTAAGTATTTATTTTAAGAAGTTTTAAGGTTATACTTAAAAGTCTTTCTTTATTATGTCGAAGGTAAGTACTGGATTTTACCCGTATAAATTGTAAGTTCTACAAATAACTCATCATTCATTTTCTAAATTCAATGGGTTGTGTCAGCTTCAAATATTTTATTTATGTGACTATTTATATTGAGCGGTTCAATTTGAGCCAGCCTAAAGAAACTAACTTAGTTGTATTGTATTTAAGAAACATACCTGTGGGTCGAGTCCGCTTCTGAAATTATTAACACACTCACCCTCGCAGCACAACTTTTGTTTAAATTTAATCATTTGGTTTTACTTCCCTTTCTTCCATTATTTCTAATCTTCCATTTTTTCGTTTTTTCAAACGCCAGCCAGCAACCCGTTCGCAAGTCGTCCTACCCTCGCATTCGCCGCCTCGGTATTTCCATGCTTGCTTGTGTTGCCATACGTTAAAGTCAATAATTCGAATAAATAATTGCCACATAAAAATAATCCTGGAATAAAAATAATCACTTGTAACAATAAATTAAGCGGGTTACGCTAACATAACTCTAAATTTTTACCAAACTGGGAATTTAAAAAAATCAAGATGGCGCCTGTTGTAGAGGGGTACATTGTATGGAAAAAGTATTCAAAATTTAGAAAACTATCAGAAAAAAAAAATTAAAAGTGGAAGTCCAGGTCAAGATCCTCATGACGGGGTACTGCCTGCCAAAATGGTACTACATAAGTAGATGGTGCTCAAACTAAAGTTGTACAAGACTCTTATCAGAGCCTGAAGCGAGGAAAAAAAATTCAAAATGGCGGAAAAGCAAAATGGCCGCCATACAAAATCACAGAAAACCCAGAATTATATAGTTCGATTACCACTCACATAGTATACTGACTGACTCACTCACTAATTGAATTAATTGTTCTCCCAGAAGGTGGTGAAAAAGGGTATAATGATATTTGCGGAAAATGTGCAAAACCCAAATCGAACTGGGGAAAAATTAAATATCACTTACTCATTGACTGATAGACATAATTGTTCTCCCAGAAGGAGGTGGAATAAGGTAGAATGATGTAGATGAATGATTTAGAATGATGGGGAAAATGTGAAAAACCCCAATCGAACTGGGGAAAAATAGTGGGCGCATTCTGCCAGACAAATCTTTGAGTCATCAACCGTCATAGAGTAGTTTTTAACCATGGAAAGTAATTTGTATAGAATGTTCACTATTTTACTTTCCATGTTTAAAATGTACTCTATGGCGATCGATGACTTAAGATTTGTCCGCCAAAAATGCGCCCTATGACATTTAGGAAAAACAAAATGGCGGTTGTAGCGAGGACTGTAACTATTTGTTTTCCAACTGATTTTTTTCAAACTTACAAGAGTGGTAGATTTTGACATTTAAAATTAAAATGGGAATGGGGTTTCTTACAAGAACAAAATGGCGGCTGCGCCGAAAATCTAAAAAAAAAATCGATTTTTGGACCGCAAACCACAGGGGCACAGCTGTAAAGAGTTGCTTGGTTTGTTTCCGTTTCGATACAATAACTCTCAATTTTTACCAAACTGGGAATTAAAAAAAAATCAAGATGGTGCTTGCTGTTGTAGTGGCCATTTTGTTTGAGGTACGAAAATATGCCATTTTTAAAGTTGATATTCTTCCAGATGGCAACACTGGAGCGTATTGAAGTTCATAGACCAGTACCCTTAGCACGAACAGCTATCGAGAAAAATAACGCGCGTAAAATTACTCGAATCTCATAATTTTGTATGGAAATTGGTACAGCGCCACTACGTCCGTAAACGGAACTAAAATTTCGAAGCACGAAACATTTTGACATAAGCTATCGAGCAGCCTTCGAATCGAATTCGAATAGTAAAGTTACAACTTGTATGGAAATCGGTAGCACGAACCCACTTTTGACATACGGTATCGAGAAACTCGCAAGCTGGCTATCGACAACTTACTCACTGACATTTTTTCAGTGAGAGTCATTTCGAGTGACTTTATATTATTTATTATTAAAATTTAAAAGCATTTAGGTAGTAACAAAAATTAAATTTGAGAACTATGACATGTCCGCTAAATTATCCACAGGCAATATTACTTAAATTGTTCTCATTATACAAAGAAATTTGTAAAATAAAAATCTCGTAATTTTATGCTATCCACGGTATCCCCCATAACCACCATACCTACATTTTAGCAATATTTTAGAACTTACCTACAAAATTCAAATAAAACCAAAGGATACGGTGTTATACGTATAATATTTGTTTTCAGCCACAACATTACACAGTTTGCACACAGTTAATTATGTTTCATTTTAGGTATTTAAAAAATAAGACCTTAAAACTATGACGAAACTTATTCTAAGGACGAAACACTAAATATAACAATGCAAACTTAATGAAGTTTTTAATTTGTCGAATCTTCAAACACTATAGGCACTAATTCCGATGAAATTCACATATATTTTCATAGCACGTTTAAAGTTTTATTGTTTGTGTTTATGTGTAAACAATTTCTTATTAGTTGACGATAATCCATTGTTATTCTTCAAGTTCATAAAATATCTTCAATTAGAACAATTTGATGAAATTATGACACATTGTATTTTACTCCTAGGTCATAATATTATTTCCTTGCGATTGTATTATTTGTTAGCCGACACAGATAAATCAATTTAGACAAAAACAAAATAAAGAAATGGCTTTATGTACGGCTTTCTATTTTATTTTTAGGTTATGTTTTTCATTAAATTACAGGATGAGAAAGAAAGAGAGAAAGAATAGACACACTCTTCTTTTTCAAACCAATCACGAGCAAGGTGCAATGACCGTTCAAAACCATGGGCAAAAATATGCACAAGAAAAAAATTATAATAATAATTTGCAAATTAATTAAAGTTATTAAATGAAATAAATATTGCAAACAATTTTTTTATTAATAATAAGAATAATAAACGTAAAATTATGATGATAAACAACTTGATTGAATTTTAATTTACACATTTATGATTTTCATAGATATTAAACATGGTTTTTGAACGCACCTTGCTTCAATTGGATTGATAATTGGATTGTGTCACGTTAGCTTTATTTATCACTACTATCGAGTTGACGTTAGCCAGCTCTGTAAAATTGGTGCTGCCGATTTTGCTAGCTTTCGAATCGAGTACGTTTTCGAGTAGTATTTTCTTACGCGCGTAAGATTTCTCGATAGCTGTTCGTGCTAAGGGTACTGACCCCGAATTACGTAAGGCTGTTGCTAACAATTCTCGATTGAAATCGATTGAAATCGATTGAAATCGCAGTTGCATTGCTGCTTTAAGTAAGATAGTTGTCTCATTGGTTCTTACTAAATCAGCAATGTCACAGCGATTTCTGTCAAAGTTGATTGCAACAAAGTTAGACAATCAGCCTACAGTTGTAGGTATTGATATAATATCTATGATTGGCAGAATATTTTTACCCCAATTCAAAAATGCAGAAAAGTGAAATAACGTCTTTTTTTAGAATTTCGTGTATATGAGGGTTAATGTATTGTCTATATACAAATGACTTTTTGGTATTTTGGTTGACAACGTCTGGCAACCCTGGAAACTGCTAAGGAAAAAGACATTTTCGAGATACCCTTTTTTTTTCAAGTCCTATTGCGGCGGCTGGGTGCAAGTGAGAAAGAAAATCAAAACGTAATCGCACGCAGCAGTATAATGCTGCTTAAATCTTTATGGCGGACGCGGTGGCTGCCATTTTGTAAATTTTATACATTTTTTTAAATATTCTAAGGCTATATCAAGGAGTTGTGCTCTGTAAATAAATACTCATTTTCAGGGTTATTTTTTTAAATATACCCCAAAAAGTATTTAAAATTTAGAAAACTATTTAAATAAATTAAAAGTGGGTGCAAGGGGATGGGTGCAAGGGGCTCCAAATAACATCATTCAGAGCCCAAGCCAACTTCTCCTGCTCGCGGTGCACCCTGCTGGCTTACGAACGAGGCTCTGGCGACCGACCGGTGGCAGGATAACCATCACAAACATTGCGAGCTACTGAAATACACAGACCAGTGTCAGGCAGCAGTGACACCGGTGCTATTAGCTATGCACTGTGATTGCCAACCCGCATGCCCAGCGTGACAATTATGGGCAAACCCTCCTAATGACGTCACAAAACAGACCACGGCCCCCAGTTCCCGGCCACCCTGCTATTCCTGATCATGGCGGTGGTCACAGTGATGGCAGGACGGGGGGTGCGAAGAACCCCCGGGTTACGGAAGGCCGCAATAAAACATCGACGAGCACCTGGCGCAACTCGAGGAGGAATTCGGAAGGATAAAGTGGCACATTCTTGGGCTCAGCGAAGTCCGAAGAGAGGGGGAGGATACTATGACCCTTGAATCGGGCCATCTTCTGTATTTCCGAGAGGGAGACCAGCTATCCCAGGGTAGCGTAGGGTTCCTGGTACATAAAGCTTCTGCGACAACAATGTAGAAGTGTCGAGTGTGTCCAATAGAGTTGCGTACCTCGTGTTCAAGCTAACCGAGAGGTAGCCTCAAGGTTGTGCAGGTTTACGCACTCGGACATACTCGGACGATGAAGTGGAAGATATGTTTGGAGACATTATCAAAGGCACACTTCAACGTTGTTATGGGAGACTTCAACGCTAAAGTGGGAGTCCAGAATCACGATGAATCTGTAGTAGAATCCCATGGTTTTGGGTGCAGAAACCACAGGGGGCAAATGCTTGTCAACTTTCTTGAGAAAAAGGGGCTTTTCGTGATGAGTTCTTTCTTCAAGAAACAGCTCCAAAGAAAGTGGACGAGGCGTATCCCCGATGGTAGGTCAAAAAATGAGATCGACTTCATCATGGCGGATAAAAAACATATTATATTCAGAGATGTCCCAGTGATCAATAAGTTTAATACTGGCTGCGATCACCGACTCGTCCGAGGCTCTCTGAATATCGAGGTTAAGCTTGAACGCGCTCGCTTGATGAAGTCCAGGCTCCGTCCTAACCTGCTCCAAACCATCATAGGGTCTGAAACGTTCCAGTCGAACCTGGAAAACCGATTCGTTGCCGTGGAAACCACAAATGCTGTTGACGTCAACCGGGCCCTCGAAAATGTGGTCGGAATACTCAGGGAAGAGGGCACAAAATTTTGCGAAAATCAGCGCAAAGGCTGAAGAAGAAGTTTTCGGAAGAAACTCTTAGGCTCATAAAGAAGCGACGTGAAGTCCCACCTGTCACTTCGCCCGAACAACAGGCTCCCAACAAGAAGATTGGTAAGCTGGTGCGCTACGATCTCCGATGCTCCAATACACGCTGGGGATCGAAAGTATTTGTCCAGTCTCTTGGGAGAAGTCACTTGACAAAGTTGACTACGGCCAGTGGAGTCGTCGTAGCTTTGAAGCCGGAGGTTCTTTTGGAAATTGAAAACTTCTATAGCCAGTTGTACGCTTCGCATGCATCTCGACCTGATCCCGAAAATGAGGACCCCCGAGCCACATTGACCCGCCACTTTACCGAAGACTTGCCGAACTCAGCCTGTGTGAAATTGACTCGTAGACTCGTAGACAGCTTAATAACGGAAAAGCCCCAGTTACATCTGAACTCCTGAAAGCAGGCGGAAAACCTGTATTAAAGGAGCTCCAAAATATCTTTAACGCCGTTCTCTTTGATGGAAGAACTCCGGAGCCGTGGAGTAGGAGTGTCGTTGTCCTGTTCTTCAAAAAAGCAGATAAGAGCTTACTGAAGAACTACCGACCCATTTCGCTCCAGAGCCACGTCTACAAGCTGTTTTCAAGAGTCATCACAAATCGCCTTGCGCAAAGACTCGACGAATTTCAACCCCCGGAGCAGGCCGGGTTTAGAGCAGGATACGGCACCATAGACCACATCTTCAGAGTGCGGCAGCTTATACAGAAGTCCGAAAAGTATAACCAGCCTTTGAGCTTAGCATTTGTGGACTATGAGAAGGCATTTGATTCTGTCGAAACCTGGGCTGTTTTAAAATCCCTGCAACGATGCCAAGTCAATTGGCGATATATCCAAGTGTTGAGATGTCTCTACAATGCCCCAACCATGGCGGTCCAACTGCAGAACCAGCAGACTGAGCATATCCCCTTGCACCGAGGTGTGAGACAAGGGGATGTTATCATATCCCCTCAATCTCCCCCAAATTGTTCACAAATGCATTGAAGGATATGTTAAGAACGCTGGACTGGAAAGGACGCGGTATTAACATTAACGGAAAATACATATCACACTTGCGATTTGCGGACGACATCGTCATTGTGGCCGAAACGTTGCAGGATCTACAATACATGCTGATTCCTCTCTACGCATCGGTCTTCGGATGAACTTGGACAAAACCAAGGTTATGTTTAACGAACATGTAATTGCGGACCGATTGCAGTACGAGGTAGTCCTCTCGAGGTTGTTACGAAATATGTCTACCTCGGGCAAACATTGCAATTGGGTAGAAACAACTTCGAGACAGAGGCCAACAGAAGGATATAGCTGGGCTGGGCAGCATATAAGAAATTTCGTCGTGTCTTTGAGTCGCCTATTCCACAGAGTCTAAAGACGAAAGTCTTTAACCAGTGCGTCCTGCCTGTCATGACATACGGAGCCGAAACGTGGACACTCTTTGTAGGGATGGTTCACAAACTTAAAGTCGCGCAGCGAACTATGGAATGGGCTATTGTTTGGAGTTTCTCTAAGAGATCGGGTCCGAAACGAGGTGATCCGACAGAGAACTAAAGTTATCGACATAGCCCACTGGATTAGCAAGCTTAAGTGGCAGTGGGCCGGCCATATTAGCCATAGAACCGAAGGCTGCTGGGGCAGACGAGTTCTTGAGTGGAGACCGCGTAGTGGCAAACGTAGTGTGGGACGCCCTCAGACAAGGTGGAGCGACGATCTTCGCAAGGTGGCTGGCAAAAACTGGATGAGTATGGCCGCGGATCGTGCTCAGTGGCGTGCACACAGAGAGTCCTATGTTCAACAGTGGACGATGATTGGCTGATGATGATGATGATGAAAAGTGGAAGTCCATGTCAAGATTCTCATGACGAGGTACTGCCCGCCAAAATAGTACTACATAGGTAAATGGTGCCCAGACTAAAGTTGTAGAGGACTAAGCAGATACTGAAGCAAGGCAAAAAAAACAAAATGGCGCAAAAACAAAATGGCTGCCATACAAAATTACAGAAAACCCAGCGTACATAGCTCGATTACCACTTACTGACTGACTCACTCACTGATTATAATAATATTGTGCTCCTAGAAGGAGGTGAAATAATGATATTTGGGGAAAATATGCAAAACACTAATCGAACTGGGGAGAAATTAAATACCACTTATGTCTATCAGTGAGTATGAGACTCACTGATAGACATAACTGTTCTCCCAGAAGGAGGTGGAAAAGGGTCCAACGATGTTTAGAGGAAATATGCAAAACTCCAGTCGAACTGGGGAAAAAATATGACATTTGGGAAAAACAAAACGGCAAAGTTTGAACCTTTTTTGTTTTCTTGTTTCCAACTGATTTTGTTTATACTTACCTTTTGTCATTGAAAATAAAAAAAAAAATTGCAAAAACAAAATGGCGGCCGCGCTGGAGAGTTTTATAAAAAATAGTTTTTTGGATCCCAAATCGCGGGGCCACAGCTCTGAAGTATTGCTTAGTTTGAGAAAAAGATTGTTACCGTTTCACCACAAGAACACTTTGTTTTTACCAAACTAGGAAAAATTTTAAAAATTTAAGATTGCGCATGTTGTAGGGGCCATTTTGTTTGAGGTACGAAAACATGCCATTTTAAAGTCGATTTTTGTTAAGGTGGCAACACTGGTTCGTTTTAAGGTTTTTAGAACAGTTGTAGGTAGGATACAATGCATAGAATGGAAGAATTATTTTACCAGATTTTGGGGTAATTTTCAAAATTTACTCCAAAATGCAACAAAGTGAATCAACTACTTTTTTTGGAATTTTTAGTGAGAGTTTCGAGTGTCTGTATACAAATGACATTTTGGTATTTTGGTTGACAATGTCTGGCAACCCTGCAAACTGCTAAGGAAAAAGTCATTTCTGTGATACCCTTTTTCAAGTCCTATTGGCTCCGTGCACGCTTTTAGCGCCACCTAGCGTGTTGCAACTTTGTTGGCTCTGACCTGACCGTTTTGACGTTTTGATATGTAATGGTGGCATTGTGACAAAATGTTAAAAATACTATACATATTGTGTTATTAATGTAAATTTCAAAATTACTGTGATTTGGGTGGACAAAGTGTTGTGAAATCATTTTCGGTCATTTAAATTAAATATGGCAAGTAAGATCTATTCGAAAAGAGTGTTTTATTTTGGTTATATCAGGGTTTGTTTACTTCTTTTTTAGTTGTAGATTTTGTAAAACAAGGAGATAAAGCTGCTTTAATAATTTTACTAAGTGATAATAAACATACCATAATTATTCCTGTATCGCTAATAATAAATTAAATATCGTTTTCAAACAGATTACAGAGCCTTCATTATTTCTACTTTTTGCCACCATGAGCGCTGCGATCGATTATTATACCTTCGCACCCTCCCAATAGCGGCGGGTGGTTGGGTGCAAGTTAGAAATAAAATCGAACGTAGAATGCTGCAATACACCAGTAGGAAAATTATTTCAAATAGAAAAATCAATAGGGCTGACGCGGTTGCGGCAATTTTTAAAATTTTATATTTTTTTTTAATATTTTAAGGCTATTTTGAGGCAGTTTGCGACACTTGAGAAAGTTGGCATGTATCGACGATTTATGCAACATAGCAATGAGTTTTACTTTGTAAATAAACCCATTAATACCCATCTTCATGGTACTTTTCGAGATTTACCCCAAAAACGAGAATAATAGAAATAGCTTCATTTTTAAATATTTTTATCAAAAACCATTAGATTTTGCCAAATAAAATCAAATCAAATTGTTTATTTGCATAAACATGTGGTAAAACAATGGTCTTTAAATTAAATTGTACTATTACATGTCTACCATATGCAAATGGCGTGCAAATATTTGAAAAAAGACAGTAAGTAGCATTACAAAAGCTATGTCAGAATTAAAATAACAGTATCATTACAAAAGCTATGTCAAATTCTAATTAATACTTAATGTCAAAAAAAATTAAATAAGGTTAAAAAAAATACTAATTGCAACTCTGGAATTGAAAGTGAGGTTTATTTTTCAGGTACCGCCACATTCTTATTACCAAAAAGGAGCAGTTGTAGAGGCGTATAGTATAATGTATGAAAAAGTATTTGGATCTAGAAAACTCTTAGAAAAAATATTAAAAGTGGAAGTCCAGATTCAAATCCGTGAAAAGCGTGGAGATTCCCTATCCTAAGTGAGTGCCCAGCCCACCCTTACGCCGCTTGCTAGAAATAAAACAAATGCAAAATCGTTACATCTCGCCTGTAATGACAAATCAATGCACTTTGCTTGCGGGATCGGAAAGGCGGCATTGAACCACAACCACCGAAAGACGTGATTATGATTCATAAGGCAGGAGGTTTTGACTTAGAAAGTGGGGCCTCTAATAGACCGAACGATTGGAACCCAGCCACAGATATTTTAGGTTTTGATCTTAGCTTTAAGGAGGTGGACAAAGAGATCACCGAAGGTTTTGCGACCACCAACGAATCGCGAGATGCTAAAAATTTTAATTTCGGTTTTTGACCCACTGGTATATCCTTTCCTAATTAAAGGAAAGATATTGCTCCAAGACGTTTGGCGATCTTGTGCCACTTGTTGATGTTGTTGACGCCACTGGTTTCCGTTCCATCAAGTAAGTAGTTCTTCTCGCTACGTGTCCAGCCCACTGCCACTTCAGCTGAGCAATACTTCGAGTGATGTCTGTAACTTTAGTTCTCCTACGGATCTCCTCATTTCTGATTCGATCACGCAGGGAAACGCCAAATATGGCTCTCTCCATTGCACGCTAGGTGACCTTGAGCCTCCTTATAAGACCCATAGTTGGCGACCACGTTTCATTGCCGTAAGTCATCACTGGCCACACACACTGGTCATAGACTTTCGTCTTGAGACACTGAGGTAAATTGGATGCGAAGATTTTTCGAAGCTGCCCATCCGAATTGGGTTCGACGAGAGATCTCTTTCTCCAAGTTGGACTTACTGAACCGGACTGCCAGTCTAAGGTTTACGTAATGGTCAACAAATTCAAGTGTAGCGATCCCAACATGAACTAGAGCAGGCACTACATGGGCATTCGACATTTCGATTCTCGTCTTATCCATGTTCATCCTGAGATCCACTCTTTGGGAAACAATACGGAGATCTTCGAGCATTGCGTTCAGAGCCTGTAGCCAATGTCACATTTACAAATTTTCGCTATCGCTTCGCTCCGAAAAATGCATGGGTTTGACGTTTTAAAATTCGATAGTTAACGAACCCTTATGTCAATCCCATACATGTTTCGAAAGCGAAGCGATAACGAAGATTTGCAAATGTTACTTTGGCTAGGGGGTCAGGTCTTCCAAGGTCTCAGCCATAAGAATTTTATCATCGGCATAATGAAGGTGTATTTGGACTGGCCATTTATGTTGATGCCAAGTCCTTTCCAGTCTTAAGAGTTTAAAGATGTCCTCCAACGCAGCTGTAAACAAATTCGGAATTATAACAACTCCCTGCCTCAGACTTGTTCTCTGGTTCTGTACCCTTAGCACGAACAGCTATCGAGAAATCTTACGCGCGTAAGAAAATACTACTCGAAAACGTACTCGATTCGAAAGCTAGCAAAATCGGCAGCACCAATTTTACAGAGCTGGCTAACGTCAACTCGATAGTAGCGATAAATAAAGCTAACGTGACACAATCCAATTATCAATTCAATTGAAGCAAGGTGCGTTTAAAAACCATGTTTAATATCTATGTAAATCATAAATATGTAAATTAAAATTCAATCAAGTTGTTTATCATCATAATTTTACATTTATTATTCTTATTAATAATAATAAATTTGTTTGCAATATTTATTTCATTTAATAACTTTAATTAATTTTCAAATTACTATTATAATTTTCAATTTGTGCATGATTTTGCCCATGGTTTTGAACGGTCATTGCACCTTGCCCGTGATTGGTTTGAAAAAGAAAAGTGTGTCTATTCTTTCTCTCTTTCTTTCTCATCTTGTGATTTAATGAAAAATATAACCTAAAATAGAAAACCGTAGCCATTTCTTTATTTTGTTTTTATCTAAATTGATTTATCTGTGTCGGCTAACAAATTATATAATCGCGAGAAAATAATATTATGACCTAGGTAAACTACAATGTGTCATAATTTCATCAAATTGTTCTACTTAATTGAAGATTTTTTATGAACTTGAAGAATAACATTGGATTATCGTCAATGAATAAGAAATTGTTTACACATATACAATAAAACATTTGAATGTGCTATGAAAATATGTGAATTTCATCGGAATTAGTGCTTAGGTATATTGTTTGAAGATTCGACAAATTAAAGACTTTATTATGTTTGCATTGATATATTTAGTGTTTTCGTCATAGTTTTAAGGTCTTATTTTTTTAATACCTACCTAAATGAAACATAATTTACTGTGTGCAAACTGTACGATGTTGTTGCTGAAAACAAATATAAAACGTATTACACCGTATTCTCTGGTTTTATTTGAGTTTTGTAGGTAAGTTCTAAAATATTGCTAAAATATAGGTATGGTGGATGTGGGGGATACCGTGGATAGCATAAAATTACGAGATTTTTATTTTACAAATTTCTTTGTATAATGAGGACAATTTAAGTAATATTGCCTGTGGATAATTCAGCGGACATGTCATAGTTCTCAAACTTAATATTTGTTACTACATATATACTTTTAAATTTTAATAATAAATAATACAAAGTCGCTCGAAATGACTCTCACTGAAAAAATGTCAGTGAGTAAGTTGTCGATAGCCAGCTTGCGAGTTTCTCGATACCGTATGTCAAAAGTGGGTTCGTGCTACCGATTTCCATACAAGATGTAACTTTACTATTCGAATTCGATTCGAAGGCTGCTCGATAGCTTATGTCAAAATGTTTCGTGCTTCTAAATTTTAGTTCCGTTTACGGACGTAGTGGCGCTGTACCAATTTCCATACAAAATTATGAGATTCGAGTAATTTTACGTGCGTTATTTTTCTCGATAGCTGTTCGTGCTAAGGGTACTGTACTCGGATCCACATGGTGGCATTTTCGTTTAAGTACCTCAACACCTCGATTTACGTGTAGTGGTCCAATTGGAAACTTTAAAGAGATCACAGCACCGCCCAGGTTTCTATTGAATCAAATGCTTTCTCATAGACCACGAACGCCAAGCAAAGTTGCAGGTTATACTCCTCGGTCCTCTGTATAACCATCCGCAGCGTATGGATGAGGAGGTTGGGTGTGGTCGAACCTGCAAGCGAGACGATTCGTAAGGACTCTCGAAAACAACTTATAGACATGGCTCAGTGAGATGGGTCTATAGTTCTTTAAAGAACAAAATCACCTCACTTTTCCAAGCGTTTAGCGTTCTAACCTCGACGATGTCCTTGCTTTCAACAGGTGTCTGTGTGGAATATAAATGCACATAGAAACTCTTGATCTCCCTCAGCTTCGATGAAATGATGCGACCGTTGTCAGCTTACAGATCTCTCGCGAACACTTTGGAGCCTTTATTCAGCTCGATAGCCTCTTTAATAAACCAATGATGCCCCAGTGTAACTTGATAATAACTTCTTCCAACTCGGTAAACTTCGTATCGGTTCTCAGTGTGCGCGTTTTGTAGGTTGCCAGGTGCAGTTTTCGTGGTTGATGGTGGCCGAGCCGCAGCCAGGGATTCTTAACACCCCCTGATTTGATTTGATTTTTCACATAGTAACTACACCGTTAATTTTAAAGTATATCTTAAATGAAATAGAGATATCAGACCACGTGTCTGAATATAAACGTGCAGTTAAAAGTTAAAAATTAAAAAAAAAACGAAAATATCGGAAAAAATCTTGATAATAGCAAGACGCGTGCGCACATTCATTCTTTTCATGATTACACGCGTGTAATTCTATGAATGACCATATACAAACCTCAATATATTATTGACCAACTATTAAATATTGAAACTTTTAACTGTACATACTCGATTAGAATAGGAATCTCATAAAATTTTTAGATATACTTAAAAATAAACCGTGTATATTAGTTTCTCTATGATTTTAATATCAGCCAGCAGTTTTTAGAAAAAAAATATAGAGCATTCATTTTCACTACGCATCACCACAGCGCCCTGCAGCTTGCAGACAAAATGCAATGTGATTTGATCGGATGGCAATATGGCTTTTCCACAATTTGCAGTCCAACTGCCTAAAATCCACCACTTACAGCCCAAAAGGGCGATGCCCGCGGGCTGCTTCAGCAGCCCGCGCACCAGGGCGAAATACTAGTTATTATTATTATATTATACTATATATAGCTCGATTACCACTCACTGACTCACTCATTGACATGATTGTTCTCCCAGAAGGAGATGGAAAAGGGTATAACAATGTTCGGGGAAAATGTTCGATACCCCAATCGAACTGGGGAAAAATTATGACATTTGGGAAAAACAAGATGGCGGCTGTGGCGAAGTTTGTAACTTTTTTGTTTTCCAACCGATTTTGTTCAAACTTACAAGAGTGGTAGATTTTAACATTTAAAATTGAGAAGAATGAGAAAAAAAATAAAAAACAAAATGGCGGCCACGCTGGGCAGTTTTGAAAAATTTGATTTTTGGAATCCAAACCGCGGGGCCACAACACTGAAGTGTTGTTTGATTTAAGAAAAAAAACTTTACTGTTTCACCACAATTACCCTTAAATTTTACTAATCGGGGAAACTTTTTAAAAATTCAAGATAGAATATTTTTACCCCATTTCGGGGTAACTTTTGAGATTTACCCAAAAATGCAAAAAAGTGAAATAACCACTTTTTTTAAATTTTGAGTATGAGGTCTTATGTATGGTCTGTATATAAATGACTTTTTGGTATTTTGGTTGACAACGTCTGGCAACCCTGAAACCTGTTAAAGAAAACGGCATTTTCGAGATACCCTTTTTTCAAATCCTATTGCGACGGCTGGGTGCAAGTGAGAAAGCAAATCAAAACGTCATTGCACGCAATATATGCTGCAAAATATAGGAAAAATATGAACTAAAGAAAAATCAACATGGCGGACGCAGTGGCGGCCATTTTGTAAATTTTATACCTTTTTTAAATATTGTAAGGCTATTTTGAGGCAGTTTGTGATGCTTGAGAAAGTTGACATGTATTGACGAATTATGCAACGTATTAAGGAGTAATGCCCTGTAAAAAAAAAATTACCCAATTTCAGGGTACTTTTCGAGATTTACCCCAAAAATGTGAAAAATAGAAATAGTGGCATTTTTTAATATTTTTTATCAAAAACCATTACATTTTGCCAATATTAATGACATTTGACTATTTTTATATCGAAAAGATGGCAACACTGAAATTGAAAGTAGGTTTATTTTCCAAGAAACTTACATTTTTATTACCAAAAAGGAGCATTTGTAGAGGGGTACAATGTATGGAAAAAGTATTCAAAATATAGAAAACTATTAGAAGAAAAAATTTAAAGTGGAAGTCCAGGTCAAGATCCTCATGACGGGGTACTGCCTGCTAAAATGGTACTACATAGGTCATAGGTAGATGGTGCTCAAACTAAAGTTGTAGCGGATTTTAAGCAGATCCTGAAACGAGAAAAAAAATTCAAAATGGTGAAAAACAAAATGGCCGCCATACAAATTTACAGAAAACCCAGAATTATACATACATTGTACCCCTCTACAAATGCTCCTTCATTTGTAGAGGAGTACAATGTATTGAAAAAGTATTTAGAATCTAGAAAACTATCAGAAAAATATTAAAAGTGGATGTCCAGGTCAAGATCCTCATGACGGGGTACTGCCCGCCAAAATGGTACTACATAGGTTAATGGTGCTCAAACTAAAGTAGTACAGGACTTAAAGCAGATCCTGAAGCGAGGAAAAAAAATTCAAAATGGCGGAAAAGCAAAATGGCCGCCATACAAAATTAAAGAAAACCCAGAATCATATAGTTCGATTACCACTCACATCTGACTGACTCACTCACTGATTTGATTAAATGTTCTCCCAGAAGGTGGTGGAAAAGAGATATTCTGGGAAAAAAATAAATACCACTTACTCACTGACTGATAGACAAAATTGTTCTCCCAGAAGGAGATGGAAAAAACCCCAATTGAACTGGGGAAAAATTATGACATTTGGGAAAAACAAAATGGCGGCTGTGGCGAGGACTGTACCTATTTGTTTTCCAACTGATTTTGTTCCAACTTACAAGAGTGGTAGATTTTGACATTTAAAATTAACAAAATATAGAATAAAGGACAAAAACAAAATGGCGACCGCGCTGGAGCTAATCTCGGCGCATCTTTTGTCTCATCTTTCTCTTGCCAATTTATATGCCGGCATCTATAACTGTCGCGACCAGCACGTTGCGTATGCATTAAACTTCCCGTCAGGAATTCAGGATCACGTTCCATCCCTGCCCCGTGCCCGTCCCTTCCGGGGTTTTTCCCGTTTACATATACACCGACCTTTAGGATAAAAATAATGATTTGAAAAATAGAAATAGCGGTATTTTTAAATATTTTTTCAAATCAAAAACCATCACATTTTAACAATACTAATGACATTTGACTATTTTTGTATCGAAAAGATGGCAACACTTAAATTGAAAGTACATTTTCACATTTTATTTACACATTTGTACATTTTTATCACCAAAAAGGAGCATTTGTAGAGGGGTACAATGTATGGTAAAAGTATTCAGAATTTAGAAAACTATCAGAAAAAAAGTGGAAGTCCAATACTATATATAGCTCAATTACCACTCACTCACTGATAATAATTGTTCTCTCAGAAGGAGGTGGAAAAAGGTATAACAATGTTTGGGAAAAATGTTCAAAACCCCAATCGCACGGGGGAAAATTATGACATTTGGGAAAAACAAGATGGCAGCTGGCGCCTGTTGTAGAGGCGCATTTTGTTTGGGGTACGAAAACACGCCATTTTTAAAGTAGATTTTCTTCCAGATGGCAACACCCGAGCATTTTGAGGTTCATAGAACGGCTGTATGTATAGATACAATGTATTGATTAATATAATATTTTTACTCCATTTCGGGGTAACTTATGATTTTTTCCCCAACAAGAAAAAAGTGAAATAACCACTTTTTGTAAACTTTGAGTATTTTGTAAACTTGTGTATAGTCTGTATTTAAATGATTTTTTGGTATTTTAATTGACAATGTCTGGCAACCCTGAAACCTGTTGAGGAAAAAGGTATTTTTGAGATACCCCTTTTTCAAGTCCTATTGTGGCGGCTGGGTGCAAGTTAGAAAGAAAATCAAATCGTCATTGCACGCACGCAGTATATGCTGCAGAATATAGGAAAAATATGAACTATAGAAAAATCAATATGGCGGATGCGGTGGCAGCCATTTTGTAAATTTTTAACATTTTTTAAATATTGTGAGGCCATTTTGTGGCAGTTTACGACACTTGAGAAAGTTGGCATGTATTGATGAATTACTGGGAATTTAAAGAAAAATCAAGATGGCGCCTGTTGTAGTGGCCATTTTGTTTGAGGTACAAAAATATGCCATTTTTAAAGTCAATATTATTCCAGATGGCAACACTGGAGCGTTTTGAAGTTCATAGAACAGTTGTCAAAAAATGTCAAAGAACAACAATGTCAATAAACAGGTGATCCGAAAAACAAATGCATACATTTTATAAGAGATACGTAAAATATGACTAAGATACATAAAATATGACTATATATGGCAAAGGGAATTAATAAACTATGTTCCATACTATTTTCTTCGTCGATAAACGAATAAATGTAGCTAAATTTGGTTTTAGAGAAATGTGTGGCAATATCTTATTTACCTGTGAAAAGTGTGATTACTTGGATTGTTTCTTTTTGTATAAATTATGCAACATATCAAGGAGTGCTCTCGGAAAAAATACACATTTTCAACACATTTTCAGGGTTATTTTTTAAAAAGTAGTTAAAAATTAGAAAAATATTATTAAAAAAAATTAAAAGTGGTTGCAAGGGGATGGGTGCAAGGGGCTCCAAATAACATCATTCGGAGCCCAAGCCAACTTCTCCTGCTCGCTGTACACCCTGCTGGCTTACGAACGAGGCTCTGGCGTGGCGGCCGACCTTTGGCGGGATAACCATCACAAACATTGCGAGCTTATGAAATACACAGACCGGTGTCAGGCAGCAGTGACACCGATGCGATTAGCTACGCACTGCGATTGCCAACCCGCATGCCCAGCTTGGCAATTATGGGCAAACCCTCGTAATGACGACACAATATATATAGCTCGATTACCACTCACTGACTCATTGACATTATTGTTCTCCCAGAAGGAGGTGGAAAAGGGTATAACAATATTTGGGGAAAATGTTCAATACCCCAATCGAACTGGGGAAAAATTATAACATTTGAAAAAAACAAGATGGCGGCTGTGGCGAAGTTTGTAACTTTTTTGTTTTCCAACCGATTTTGTTCAAACTTACAAGAGTGGTAGATTTTAACATTTAAAATTGAGAAAAATGAGAAAAAAAATAAAAAACAAAATGGCGGCCACGCTGGGCAGATTTGAAAAATTTGATTTTTAGACCCCAAACCGCGGGGCCATAACACTGAAGTGTTGTTTGATTTAAGAAAAAAAACTTTACTGTTTCACCACAATTACCCTTAAATTTTACTAATCGGGGAATTTTTTTAAAAATTCAAGATGGCGCCTGTTGTGGAGGCCATTTTGTTTGGGGTACGAAAACACGCCATTTTTAAAGTCGATTTTCTTCCAGATGGCAACACCGGAACGTTTTGAGGTTTATAGAACGGCTGTAGGTATAGATACAATGTATTGATTAATAGAATATATTTACCCCATTTCGGGGTAACTTTTGAGATTTACCCAAAAATGCAAAAAAGTGAAATAACTACTTTTTTTAAATTTTAAGTATAAGGACTTGTGTATAGTCTGTATATAAATGTCTTTTTGGTATTTTGGTTGACAACGTCTGGCAACCCTGAAACCTGTTGAAGAAAAAGGCATTTTCGAGATAGCCTTTTTTCAAGTCCTATTGCGGCGGCTGGGTGCAAGTGAGAAAGCAAATCAAAACGTCATTGCACGCAAAATATAGGTAAAATATAAACTAACGAAAAATCAATATGGCGGACGCGGTGGCGGCCATTTTGTAAATTTTATACCTTTTTTAAATATTGTAAGGCTATTTTGAGGCAGTTTGCGATGCTTGAGAAAGTTGACATGTATTGACGAATTATGCAACGTATTAAGGAGTAATGCTCTGTAAAAAAAAATTTGTAGAGGAGTACAATGTATGGAAAAAGTATTCAAAATTTAGAAAACCATCAGAAAAAAAATTAAAAGTGGAAGTCCAGGTCAAGAGGAAAAAAAAATCAAAATGGCGGAAAAGCAAAATGGCCGCCATACAAAATTACAGAAAACCCAGAATTATATAGTTCGATTACCACTCACATACTGACTGACTCACTAATTGTAGTAATTGCACTCCCAGAAGGTGGTGAAAAAGAGTATAATGATATTTGGGGAAAATGTATAAAACCCCAATCGAACTGGGGAAAAATTAAATACCACTTACTCATTGACTGATTTACATAATTGTTCTCTCAGAAGGAGGTGGAAAAAGTTAGAATGAAGTTTGGGGAAAATGTGCAAAACCCCAATCGAACTGGGGAAAAATTATGACATTTAGGAAAAACAAGATGGCGGATGTGGTGAGGTTTGTAACTTTTTTGTTTTCCAACCGATTTAAATGACGAAAAATGAAAAAAAAAAACAAGAACAAAATGGCAGCCACGCCGAAAAATTTTGAATAACATCTATTTTTGGACAGCAAACCGCGGTGGCGCAGCTCTAAAGTGTTGCTTAGTTTGTGATAATTTTTACCGTTTCGATACAACAACTTTTAGTTTTTACCAAACTGGGAATTTAAAGAAAAATCAAGATGGCGCCTGTTGTAGTGGCCATTTTGTTTGAGGTACGAAAATATGCCATTTTTAAGTCAATATTCTTCCAGATGGCAACACTGGAGTGTATTGAAGTTCATAGACCAGTTGTAGGTATTTTGATATAATATGATTATGAATTGACTATGATTGGTAGAATATTTTTACCCCAATTCAAAAATGCAAAAAAGTGAAATAACGTCTTTTTTGGGTTTCGGGTATGAGGGTTCATGTATTGTCTATATAAAAATGACTTTTTGGTATTTTGGTTGACAACGTCTGGCAACTCTGGAAACTGCTAAGGAAAAAAATTTTTCGAGATACCCTTTTTTCAAGTCCTATTGCGGCGGCTGAGTGCAAGTGAGAAAGAAAATCAAAACGTAATCACACGCAGCAGTATAATTCTGTTTAATGTAGAAAAAATATAAACAACAGAAAAATCTTTATGGCGGACGCGGTGGCGGCCATTTTGTAAATTTCATACATTTTTTAAATATTCTAAGGCTATTTTGAGGCATAAACGACACTTGAAAAAAATGTCATGTATTGGCGAATTAGGCAACATATCAAGGAGTTGTGCTCTGTAAAAAAAAATACCCATTTACAGGGTTTTTTTTAAATATACCCCATTAAATATTTAGAAAACTATTTAAAAAAATCAAAAGCGGATGCAAGGGGATGGGTGCAAGGGGCTCCAAATAACATCATTCAGAGCCCAAGCAAACTTCTCCTGCTCGCGGTGCACCCTGCTGGCTTACGAACGAGGCTCTGGTGGCCGACCGGTGGTAGGATAAACCATCACAAACATTGCGAGCTAATGAAATACACAGACCGGTGTCAGGCAGCAGTGACACCGGTGCGATTAGCTACGCACTGTGATTGCCAACCCGCATGCCCAGCGTGGAAATTATGGGCAAACCCTCCTAATGGCGACACGAAACGGACCACGGCCCCCAGTTCCCGGCCGCCCTGCTATTCCTGATCACGGCGGTGGTCACGGTAACGGCAGGACAGGGGGTGTGAAGAATCCACGGGTTACGGAAGGCCGCCATAAACAACTGACCCTGGCGACGCACAACGCACGCTAAGGCTCTACGAGCACCTGGCGCTACTCGAGGAGGAACTCGGAAGGATAAAGTGGCACATTCTTGGGCTCAGCGAAGTCTGAAGAGAGGGGGAGGATACTGTGACTCTTGAATCGGGCCACCTTCTCTATTTCCGAGAGGGAGACCAGCTATCCCAGGGTGGCGACCTCAGCACACTCAGACGATGAAATGGAAGATATGTTTGGAGACATATCCAAGGCCTTACACTTCACTACCAGGCAAACTTCAACGTTGTTATGGGGGACTTCAACGCTAAAGTGGGAGTACAGAATCACGACGAATCTGTAGTAGAATCCCATGGTTTTGGGTGCAGAAACCACAGGGGGCAAATGATTGTCAACTTTCTTGCGAAAGAGGGGCTTTTCGTGAAGAATTCTTTCTTCAAGAAACAGCTCCAAAGAAAGTGGGTATGGCGAAGCCACGATGCTAGGTCTAAAAATGAGATCGACTTCATTATGGCGGATAAAAAGCATACATTCAGAGATGTCCCAGTGATCAACAGGTTTAATACTGACAGCGATCACCGACTTGTCCGAGGCTCTCTGAATATCGAGGTTAAGCTTAAACACGCTCGCTTGATGAAGTCCAGGCTCCGTCCTTACCTGTTCCAAACGATCATAGGGTCTGAAACGTTCCAGTCGAACCTAGAAAACCGATTCGTTGCCGTAGAAACCAGAAATGCTGTTGACGTCAACAGGGCCCTCGAAAATGTGATCGGAATACTCAGGGAAGAGGGCACGAAATTTTGCGAAACTCAGTGCAAAGGCTGAAGAAGAAGTTTTCTGAAGAAATTCCCCGGCTCATGAAGAAGCGACGTGAAGACCCACCTGTCACTACGTCCGAACAACAGGCTCTCAACAAGAAGATTCAACTGGAGCGCTACGATCTCCGATGCTCCAATACACGCTCGATTGAACGAGCTATTGAGCGAAATCGGGGATTAAAAGTATTTGTCCTGTCTCTTGGGAGAAGTCACTTGACTACGGCCAGTGGAGTCGTTGGCGTCGTAGCTTCAAAGCCGGAGGTTCTTTTAGAAATTGAAAACTTCTATAGCCAGCAGTACGCTTTGCATGCATCTCGACCTGAGGCCGTATTACGAGCTCTTAAATCCTGCCAGGTTTATAAATTGCTGTAGTGACATCTCTTTCTCGCTGTATAGCAAATAAAAGAGATAGATTGATGGCCAGTCAGAAAACTGACTGGAAATAAGAGGTCATAATACAGCCCCTAATCCCGAAAATGAGGACCCCCGAGCCACATTTATCCGCCATTTTACCGAAGGCTTGCCGAAATCAGCCTGTGTGAAATTGAGATGGCTCGTAGACAGCTTAAAAACGGAAAAGCCCCTGGTGAGGACGGCATTACATCTGAACTCCTCAAGGCAGGCGGAAAACCTGTATTAAAGGAGCTCCAAAACATCTTTAACGCCCTGCAACGATGCCAAGTCAATTGGCGATATATCAAAGTGTTGAGATGTCTCTACAATGCCGCAACCATGGCGGTCCAACTGCAGAACCAGCAGACTAAGCATTTCCCCTTGCATCGAGGTGTGAGACAAGGGGATGTTATCATATCCCCTCTATCTCCCCCAAATTGTTCACAAATGCTTTGGAGGATATGTTTAAAACGCTGGACTGGAAAGGACGCGGTATTAACATTAAAGGCAAATACATATCACACTTGCGATTTGCGGACGACATCGTCATTGTGGCCGAAACGTTGCAGGATCTACAATACATGCTGAACAGCCTAGCTGATTCCTCTCTACGCATCGGTTTTCGAATGAACTTGGACAAAACCAAGGTAATGTTCAACGAACATGTAATTCCAGGACCGATTGCAGTACAAGGTAGTCCTCTCGAGGTTGTTACGAAATATGTCTACCTCGGGCAAACATTGCAATTGGGTAGAAACAACTTCGAGACAGAGGCCAACAGAAGGATACAGCTGGGCTGGGCAGCATACGGGAAACTTCGTCGTGTCTTTGAGTCACCTATTCCACAGAGTCTAAAGACGAAAGTCTTCAACCAGTGCGTCCTGCCTGTCATGACATACGGAACCGAAACATGTCCACTCACTGAAGCGCTGGTTCACAAATTTAAAGTCGCGCAGCGAGCTATGGAAAGGGCTATTGCTCGGAGTTTCTCTAAGAGATCGGGTCCGAAACGAGGTGATCTGACAGAGAACTAAAGTTATCCACATAGCCCACCGGATTAGCAAGCTGAAGTGGCAGTGGGCCGGCCATATTAGCCGTAGACCCGATGGCAGCTGGGGCAGACGAGTTCTTGAGTGGAGACTGCGTATCGGCAAACGTAGTGTGGGACGTCCTCAGACAAGGTGGAGCGGGTGATCTTCGCAAGGTGGCTGGCAAAAACTGAATGAGTGTAAGTAGCCGCGGATCGTGCTCAGTGGCGTGCACTCAGAGAAGCCTATGTTCAGCAGTGGACGATGATTGGCTGATGATAATAATGATGATGAAAAGTGGAAGTTCAGGTCAAAATTCTCATGACGAGGTACTGCCCGCCAAAATGGTACTACATAAGTAAATGGTGCTCAGGCTAAAGTTGTAGAGGACTCTAAGCAGATACTGAAGAGAGGAAATAACCAAAATGGCTGCCACTGCCATACAAAATTACATAAAACCCAGCAAACATAGCTCGATTACCACTTACTGACTGACTCACTCACTGATTAAAATAATATTGTTCTCCTAGAAGTAGGTGAAATAATGATATTTGGGGAAAATATTCAAAACCCCAATCAAACTGGGAAGAAATTAAATACCACTTACTCACTGATAGACATAATTGTTCTCCCAGAAGGAGGTGGAAAAGGGTACAATGATGTTTAGAGGAAATATGCAAAACCCCAGTCGAACTGGGGAAAAAATATAAAATATACACAATATTCATTTGGGAAAAACAAAATGGCGGCTGTGGCAAGGTCTGAATATTTTTTTGTTTTCCTGTTTCCAACTGAATTTGTTTAAACTTACATTTTGTCATTGAAAATAAAAGAAATGACAAAAACAAAATGGCGGCCGCGCTGGAGAGTTTAAAAAAATAGTTTTTTGGATCTGAAATCGCGGGGCCACAGCTTTGAAGTGTTGCTTGGTTTGAGAAAAAGATTGTTACTGTTTCACCACTCGAACACTTAGTTTTTACCAAACTAGGAAAATAAAAAAAAAGAAAAAGATTGCGCATGTTGTAGGGGCCCTTTCGTTTGAGGTACGAAAACATGCCATTTTTAAAGTCGATTTTTGTTTAGGTGGCAACACTGGATCGTTGCGAGGTTTTTAGAACAGTTGTAGGTAGGATACAATGCATAGAGTGAAAGAATTATTTTACCAGATTCTGCCATACATCATACATCGAGTGATGTCGGTAACTTTAGTTCTTCTACGGATCTCCTCATTTCTGATTCGATCACGCAGGGAAACGCCAAGCATGGCTCTTTCCATTGCACGCTAGGTGACCTTGGGCCTACTTATAAGACATATAGTTAGCGACCACGTTTCACTGCCGTAAGTCATCACTGGCCACACACACTGGTCATAGACTTTCGTCTTGAGACACTGAGGTAAATTGGATGCGAAGATTTTTCGAAGCTTCCCGAATGCTGCCCTTCCGAATTGGGTTCGACGAGAGATCTCTTTCTCGAAGTTGGACTTACTGAACTGGACTGCCTGTCTTAGGTATACGTAATGGTCAACAAATTCAAGTGTAGTGATCCCAACATGAACTGAAGCAGGCACTACATGGGCATTCGACATGATTTTCGTCTTATCCATGTTCATCCTGAGATCCACTCTTTGGGAAGCAATACGGAGATCTTCGAGCATTGCGTTCAGGTCTTCCAAGGTCTTAGCCATAAGAATTTTATCATTTGCAAAACGAGGGTGTATTTGGATTGGCCATTATTGTTGATGCCAAGTCCTTTCCAGTCTAAGAGTTTAAAGATGTCCACCAACGCAACTGTGAACAGTTTTGGAATTATAACAACTCCCTGTCTCAGACCTCGCTGCAATTGGATAGGATTTGTGCTCTGGTTCTGTATTCGGATCCACATGGTGGCATTTTCGTATAAGTACCTCAACACCTCGATATACCTGTAGTAGTCCAATTGGAAACTTTAGAGAGATTGCAGCACCGCCCAGGTTTCTATCGAATCAAATGCTTTCTCATAGTCCACGAACGCCAAGCAAAGTTGCAGGTTATACTCCTCGGTCCTCTGTATAACCATCCGCAGCGTATGAATGAGAAGGTTGGGTGTGGTCGAACCTGCGAGCGAGACGATTCGTAAGGACTCTCGAAAACAACTCATAGACAAGGCTCAGTGAGATGGGTCTGTAGTTCTTTAAGAGGAGGGAAGTCTTTTTAAAGAACAAAATCACCTCACTTTTCCAATTCTTTAGCGCTCTGCCCTCGACGAGGTCCTTAGCCTTGCTTTCACAGGTGTCTGTGTGGAATATAACTGCCCACAGAAACTCTCGATCTCCCATCAGCTTTGATGAAATGATGCGACCGTTGTCAGATTTCAGATCTCTCGCGAACACTTTGGAGCCTTTATTCCGCTCGATAGTCTCTTTAATAAACCAATGATGTCCCAGTGTAACTTGCTAATAACTTCTTCCAACTCGCTTAACTTCGTATCGGTTCTCAGTGTGCGCGTTTTGTAGGTTGCCAGGTGCAGTTTTCGTGGTTGATGGTAGCCGACTCATAGCACCCCTGATTTGATTAGATTTTTCACATAGTAACAACACCGTTAATTTTTAAATATATCTAAAATAAAACTTAACGTTAAACGTTTAAGTTAACTTGATTAATCGGCAAACTCACAAAATTAGCAAGACACGTAACCACATTAATTCTTTTCATGATTTACGTAGGTAAACAAGATAGTCTCATTTGATTACGCGCGTGTAATTCTATGAATGAGCTCTAAATCCATGAAATCAGTGAAATTTTGAGACTTAAACAAACCTCAATTGACCAATTATTAAATATTGAAACTTTTAAATGTACATACTCGATTAGAATAGGGATGAGATACACTCATTAAATTTTTAAATATACCTAAAAATAAACCATGTACTTATATTAGTTTCTCTATGACTTTAATATAAGCCAGCAGTTTTTAGAACAAAATAAATAGCATTCATTTTCAATACGCATCACCACACCGCCCTGCAACTTGCAGACAAAATGCAATGTGATTCAATCGTATGGCAATATAGCTATTCCACAATTTGTTGTCCAACTCCCCAAAATCCGCCACTTACAGCCCAACAGGGTGATGCCCGCGGGCTGCTTCAGCAGCCCGCGCACCAGGGCGAAATACTAGTTATACTATATATAGCTCGATTACCACTCACTGACTGACTCACTCATTGACATGATTGTTCTCCCAGAAGGAGGTGGAAAAGGGTATAACAATGTTCGGGGAAAATGTTCAATACCCCAATCGAACTGGGGAAAAATTATGACATTTGGGAAAAACAAGATGGCGGCTGTGGCGAAGTTTGTGACTTTTTTGTTTTCCAACCGATTTTGTTCAAACTTACAAGAGTGGTAGATTTTGACATTTAAAATTGAGAAAAATGAGAAAAAAACTAAAAAACAAAATGGCGGCCACGCTGGGCAGTTTTGAAAAATTTGATTTTTGGACCCCAAACCGCGGGGCCACAGCTCTGAACTGTTGCTTGGTTTAAGAAAACAATCTTTACTATTTCACCACAATTACCCTTAAATTTTACTAATCGGGGAAACTTTTTAAAAATTCAAGATGGCGCCTGTTGTTGAGGCCATTTTGTTTGGGGTACGAAAACACGCCATTTTTAAAGTCGATTTTTTTCCAGATGGCAACACTGGAACGTTTTGAGGTTTATAGAACGGCTGTAGGTCTAGATACAATGTATTGATTATTATCATATTTTTACCCCATTTCGGGGTAACTTTTGAGATTTACCCCAAAATGCAAAAAAGTGAAATAACCACTTTTTGAAAATTTTGAGTATGAGGACTTGTGTATAGTCTGTATATAAATGACTTTTTGGTATTTTGGTTGACAACGTCTGGCAACCCTGAAACCTGTTGAGGAAAAAGGCATTTTCGAGATACCCTTTTTTCAAGTCCTATTGCGGCGGCTGGGTGCAAGTGAGAAAGAAAATCAAAACGTCATTGCACGCAGTATATGTTGCAAAATATAGGAAAAATATGAACAATCGAAAAATCAATATGGCGGACACGGTGGCGGCCATTTTGTAAATTTTATACCTTTTTTAAATATTGTTAGGCTATTTTGAGGCAGTTTGCGATGCTTGAGAAAGTTGACATGTATTGACGAATTATGCAACGTATTAAGGAGTAATGCACTGTAACAAAAAATTACCCAATTTCAGGGTACTTTTCGAGATTTACCCCAAAAATGTGAAAAATAGCAATAGTGGCATTTTTAAATATTTTTTATCAAAAACCATTACATTTTGCTAATATTAATGACATTTGACTATTTTTATATCGAAAAGATGGCAACACTGAAATTGAAAGTAGGTTTATTTTCCAAGAAAATTACATTTTTATTTCAAAAAAGGAGCATTTGTAGATGTAAACAATGTACGGAAAAAGTATTCAAAATATAGAAAACTATTAGAAAAAAAAATTAAAAGTGGAAGTCCAGGTCAAGATCCTCATGACGGGGTACTGCCTGCTAAAATGGTACTACATAGGTAGATGGTGCTCAAACTAAAGTTGTAGCGGATTTTAAGCAGATCTTGAAGCGAGAAAAAAAAATTCAAAATGGTGAAAAACAAAATGGCCGCCATACAAAATTACAGACAACTCAGAATTAAATATTTTATTACAAAAAAGGAGCGTTTGTAGAGGGGTATAATGAAAAGAAAAAGTATTTAAAATTTAGAAAAATAACAGAAAAAAAAAAGTGGAAGTCTAGGTCAAGATCCTCATGACGGGGTACTGCCTGCCAAAATGGTACAACATAGGTAGATGGTGCTCAAACTAAAGTTGTAAAGGACTCTAAGCAAATCCTGAAGCAAGGAAAATAATTCAAAATGGCGGTAAAGCAAAATGGCTGCCATACAAAATTACAGATATCCCAGAATTATGTAGTTTGATTACCATTCACATACTGATTGACTCACTCACTGATTGAATTAATTGTTCTCCCAGAAGGTGGTGAAAAAGTTTATAATGACATTTGGGGAAAATGTGCAATACCCCAATCGAACTGGGGAAAAATTAAATACCACTTACTCACTGACTGATAGACATAATTGTTCTACCAGAAAGAGCTGGAAAAAGGCAGAATGAAATTTGGGGAAAATGTGCAAAACCCCAATCGAACTGGGGAAAAATTATGACATTTAGGAAAAACAAAATGGCGGTTGTGGCGAGGACTGTAACTATTTGTTTTCCAACAGATTTTGTTCAAACTTAAAAGAGTGTTAGATTTTGATATATAAGATTTAGAAAAATGGGAAAAAATCAAGACCAAAATGGTGGCCGCGCCGAAAAAAATTGAAGAAGATCTATTTTTAGACAGCAAAACGCGGGGCCACAGCTCTAAAGTATTGCTTGGTTTGAGAATTATATTTTTACCGTTTCGATACAATAACTCTCAATTTTTACCAAACTGGGAATTTAAAAAAATCAAGATGGCGCCTGTTGTAGAGGGGTACAATGTATGGAAAAAGTATTCAAAATTTAGAAAACTATCAGAAAAAAAAAATTAAAAGTGGAAGTCCAGGTCAAGATCCTCATGACGGGGTACTGCCTGCCAAAATGGTACTACATAAGTAGATGGTGCTCAAACTAAAGTTGTACAAGACTCTTGTCAGAGCCTGAAGCGAGGAAAAAAAATTCAAAATGGCGGAAAAGCAAAATGGCCGCCATACAAAATCACAGAAAACCCAGAATTATATAGTTCGATTACCATTACCACTCACATAGTATACTGACTGACTCACTCACTAATTGAATTAATTGTTCTCCCAGAAGGTGGTGAAAAAGGGTATAATGATATTTGGGGAAAATGTGCAAAACCCAAATCGAACTGGGGAAAAATTAAATATCACTTACTTATTGACTGATAGACATAATTGTTCTCCCAGAAGGAGGTGGAATAAGGTAGAACGATGTAGATGAATGATTTAGAATGATGGGGAAAATGTGAAAAACCCCAATCGAACTGGGGAAAATTAGTGGGCGCATTCTGCCAGACAAATCTTTGAGTCATTGACCGCCATAGAGTAGTTTTTAACCATGGAAAGTAATTTGTATAGAATGTTCACTATTTTACTTTCCATGTTTAAAATGTACTCTATGGCGATCAATGACTTAATGATTTGTCTGCCAAAAATGCGCCCTATGACATTTAGGAAAAACAAAATGGCGGTTGTAGCGAGGACTGTAACTATTTGTTTTCCAACTGATTTTTTTCAAACTTACAAGAGTGGTAGATTTTGACAATTAAGATTAAAATGGGAATGGGGTTTCTTACAAGAACAAAATAGCGGCTGCGCCGAAAATCTAAAAAAAAATATCGATTTTTGGACCGCAAACCACAGGGGCACAGCTGTAAAGAGTTGCTTGGTTTGTGATAATTTTTACCGTTTCGATACAATAACTCTCAATTTTTACCAAACTGGGAATTAAAAAAAAAATCAAGATGGTGCTCGCTGTTGTAGTGGCCATTTTGTTTGAGGTACGAAAATATGCCATTTTTAAAGTCGATATTCTTCCAGATGGCAACACTGGAGCGTATTGAAGTTCATTTTTGGTATTTTAGTTGACAACGTCTGGCAACCCTGAAACCTGTTGAGGAAAAAGGCATTTTCGAGATACCCTTTTTGCAAGTCCTATTGCGGCGGCTGGGTGCAAGTGAGAAAGCGAATAAAAACGTCATTGCACGCAGTATATGCTGCAAAATATAGGAAAAATATGAACTAAAGAAAAATCAATATGGCGGACGCGGTGGCGGCCATTTTGTAAATTTTATACCTTTTTTAAATATTGTAAGGCTATTTTGAGGCAGTTTGCGATGCTTGAGAAAGTTGACATGTATTGACGAATTATGCAACGTATTAAGGAATAATGCCCTGTAAAAAAAAATTACCCAATTTCAGGGTACTTTCCGAGATTTACCCCAAAAATGTGAAAAATAGAAATAGTGGCATTTTTAAATATTATTTATCAAAAACCATTACATTTTGCCAATATTAATGACATTTGACTATTTTTATATCGAAAAAATGGCAATACTGAAATTGAAAGAAGGTTGATTTTCCAAGTACCGGCACATTTTTATTACCAAAAAGGAGCATTTGTAGAAGGGTACAATGTATGGAAAAAGTATTTAGAATTTAGAAAACTATCAGAAAAATAAAATAAAAGTGGAAGTCCAGGTCAAGATCCTCATGACGGGGTACTGCCTGCCAAAACGGTACTACATAAGTAGATGGTGCTCAAACTAATGTTGTACAGGACTTAAAGCAGATCTTGAAGCAAGGAAAAAAAATTCAAAATGTCGGAAAAGCAAAATGGCTGCCATACAACATTAAAGAAAACCCAGAATTATATAGTTCGACTACCACTCACATACTGACTGACTCACTCACTGATTGAATTAAATGATCTCCCAGAAGGTGGTGGAAAAGGGTGTAATGATATTTGGGGAAAATGTGCAAAACCCCAATCAAACTGGGGAAAAATTAAAAACCACTTACTCACTGACTGATAGACAAAATTGTTCTCCTAGAAGGAGGTGGAAAAAGTAAGAATGAAATTTGGGGAAAATGTGCAAAACCCCAATCGAACTGGGGAAAAATTATGACATTTGGGAAAAACAATAGACAAAATTGTTCTCCCAGAAGGAGGTGGAAAAAGTAAGAATGAATTTTGGGGAAAATGTCCAAAACCCCAATCGAACTGGGAAAAATTATGACATTTGGGAAAAACAAAATGGCGGCTGTGGCGAGGACTGTAACTATTTGTTTTCCAATTGGTTTTGTTCAAACTTACTGGAGTGGGAGATTTTGACATTTAAAATGAACAAAATATAGAAAAAATGACAAAAACCAAATATTGGCCGCGCTGGAGCTAATCTCGGCGCATCTTTTGTCTCATCTTTCTCTTGCCAATTTATATGCCGGCATCTATAACTGTCGCGACCAGCACGTTGCGTATGCATTAAACTACCCGTCAAGATCACGTTCTATCCCCGCCCCTTGCCCGTCCCGTCCGGGGTTTTTCCCGTAACGTATACAGCGACCTTTAGGATAAAAATAATGATTTGAATAATAGAAATAGCGGCGTTTTTAAATATTTTTTTTATCAAAAACCATCTGATTTTGCCAATACTAATGACATTTGACTATTTTTATATCGAATAGTTGGCAACACTGAAATTGAAAATAGGTTTATTTTCCAAGTACCGCTACATTTTTATTACCAAAAAGGAGCATTTGTAGAAGGGTACAATGTATGGAAAAAGTATTCAGAATTTAGAAAACTATCAGAAAAATAAAATAAAAGTGGAAGTCCAGGTCAAGATCCTAATGACGGGGTACTGCTCGCCAAAATAGTACTTCATAGGTAGATGGTGCTCCAACCAAAGTTGTACAGGACTTAAAGCAGATCTTGAAGCAAGGAAAAAAAATTCAAAATGTCGGAAAAGCAAAATGGCCGCCATACAACATTAAAGAAAACCCAGAATTATACATACATTGTACCCCTCTACAAATGCTCCTTCATTTGTAGAGGAGTACAATGTTTTGAAAAAGTATTTAGAATCTAGAAAACTATCAGAAAAAATATTAAAAGTAGAAAACCAGGTCAAGATCCCCGTGACCCAAGTACAGGGTACTGCCCGCCAAAATGGTATTACATAGGTAAATGGTGCTTAAACTAAAGTTGTACAGGACTTTAAGCAGATCCTGAAGCGAGGAAAAATTGTTCTCCCAGAAGGAGATGGAAAAAGTAAGAATGAAGTTTGGGGAAAATGTGCAAAACCCCAATCTAACTGGGAAAAATTATGACATTTGGGAAAAACAAAATGCCGGCTGTGGCGAGGACTGTAACTATTTGTTTTCCAACTGATTTTGTTCAAACTTACAAGAGTGGTAGATTTTGACATTTTAAAATTAACAAAATATAGAAAAAACGACAAAAACAAAATGGCGGCCGCGCTGGAGCTAATCTCGGCGCATCTTTTGTCTCATCTTTCTCTTGCCAATTTATATGCTGGCATCTATAACTGTCGCGACCAGCACGTTGCGTATGCATTAAACTCCCCGTCAGGAATTCAGGATCACGTTCCATCCCTGCCCCGTGCCCGTCCCTTCCGGTGTTTTTCCCGTTTACATATACACCGACCTTTAGGATAAAAATAATGATTTGAAAAATAGAAAAAGCGATCCACTCTATGGTGATCGATGACTCAGCGATTAACTGCTGGAATGCACCCAATGGGGCAGTACGGCGCGGCCGTCTGCTTTCACCTTAGAACGACCTACGGAAATCAGATTTCATTGCTCGAAATAGAAAATATGAATTGTTTTTTTTTTAATACGTCTTCTAACGCAAAATATTTATTGTATCCTCCTTTTAAGGTAAATATTTAACTGATAAGTTGCAACTTTTAGTTTATTAGTTTTTTTTGTGAGGTTAAATTATGGCTGTGTTGCTACGAAATAATTAATATTTGCTATGAAAAAGCATTGTTAATGTTGATTTAAGATTTTGTGCGTACTCAGCTTTCGTTAATTTTATTTATTTCCCCTATAAAATCATATGCAATCTGATTTCGCTGGCCACAAACCTGATTTTGGTGGACCCTCAAATTTAAAAATCAAATATCTCGTAAACCAAAAACCGAATGAAAAAGTGCCACCGAAATGAGCTTTTTTGTCAAGGTCTGGAGAAGTGCTCTTAAGGTTTCAAAATATGTATCTCAGCAAGGGCTACAAAGGAGTGAAAAAAATATTCGAAAAATTCCAAAACTTTTTTCGTAAATTGCAAAAATGTAAAAAAATTACGCATGTTTTCTCACTAAATCATCTTTAACTCGAGAAAAGAAAAAGCGATATCGAAAAAATGAAAAAAGCCCATGGAGTATTGAGTTGGGCTACATTTTGAAAAAAAAAACCGGACCTCTTTATCTCTTAAGGTCTAGACTGTGGCTTTACCTTTATTTAGCAAAATTTATGATAAGTATGCACCTCAGAGGAAAAAATCTTATGGAGCTGCCACAAACTGCAATACCGACAAAATACAAAGCATTCGTGATCGTGACGTCAGGCGCGTGCCGTGTCCGCCACATTGTGTTGCGTTTACATGTTACAATTTCGACTCTATGCTGTTACAGTTATTTTAATTATTTACTGCAATAATTACCATTGTTGTTATTGGGGTAGAATTATGTTTCTTATATTAATTATAAAACATAATTCTACCCCCAATAAACGATTACTTTAGTAAACTATTGTACTTTTTCATTATTTTATGAAAAAGACCCCTGTTTAATAGGTACTGATGTTGAATCACAGTAGGTATTTACCACGCATGTGCCGTCACCTAAGAGTCCCGTAAACGTTCAAAAAATATTTGTATATGTTCTCTGACCTTAGAATGTTTCCCCCTAAATGTTTACCTGACTGCGAAGGTACCTAAACAAAACAAAATTGACGGACAGTATTCAAGAAAATGATGCGATTTGAGATAAATCGTCTATTTTAATCTGGCCACACTGATATCATTGTCATTTTGACATTATTTTGTATTTATATTATTTTGTGTCTAAGTTTTTAAAAGTTCATGGTTTCTCCTCAAAAAACATTTTTATTTAATTAAGTATATTTTTTAAATTATCTGTATTCCAAATCCTCTTTGGAATGCTGCCCATACATCACAGATACAATCTTTCGACGGAGTGAGCGAGGAGTCTGCTGGAATGCACGGTTTAAAAAAAAGTTTTCCCGCCTCTTCGAAAACATTCATTTGTTTTCTGTGTCTGTTCCAGGTAAATGTTTTGTGAAATTCTTCTTAATTTTTAAATGCTGTTAGTGATTTAAGCTTAATAAAGTTTTGTGATACTATAACAGGATTGAAAAAGAAAAATTAATTACAACAACAACGAAGCGTCGACAACAACGGCCGCTATTTCTTGCGTTGCTGCAGGTAAATTGTTAATTTTGTTTTGTAAATTATTTTTTTAGGGTTCACTCAGGAGCCCTATCTTGGAAAGGCGACGTGACCGCTCGTCACATACGCAGCTATGATATGTGAATAATATTATAGGATCTGTTAACCTCTGGCTGGTCGTTTAAATAGGTATCTATTTATACCTACGCAGATAGAGGCTTGTACTATTAGTTATTCTGAGGCCAAGCAGATTGGCCGCTCACCAACCGTTCACTATATTTACCTACCTACCCTTACCCCTACATTCATATAAATTTGTAAGCAACTAGAACTCACCAGAACCTATAATAATTAATTACTTAGGTACCTACCTAAACATTTTGATAAGTGATCATGATGTGTTCTACTTACAAGCCGGTCAAACTAACTCGACACCTGGCTCAAATGATTTTTCCCACACAAGATGACTTTTTGGTCTGAAACTTATATGGCTAAGTTATTAACCCGGCGTCATTGATGCAGGGTCAACATGACCCTGCATGTTTTGCATATGAAAAAATGCTTAGAAATATTTGCCACACACAACTGTCTGTCTCAGTAGCTGCAGCTAAGGATCACCCCTCCCCGCCACGTACTTCACTTCATTCGTCCATCACCCGCGCAAGGAGCAAAACGTGTGTAAACCTGCGACAGGGTAATTATGACCCAGCTCAACGGTGACGTTGCTGTTTTGGTGCCATATACTTTTTTATATATTTTATATAAAGATTATGTTAGTGTTCGTAATCTTCTAATGATAGAGAGGTTAGGTAGTATAAATTTGATTTAAGTATCATTTTTGTTAGAAACGATATTGTTTTTTGTTGATAAAAGAAAATTAAGAAAAGAGTTACAGTTTTGTTGTATAATTAACAGTCTATAGGAAAAATTAAAAATAAAAATTATTTCACTCATTACCAATGTGTTTTATTGCTGCTACTGATTATAAATACAGTATTTATAATAAATATAAAATGTTTAAAATAAAAAATTATTTTATACTATGCCAAATTTTAACAATTGTAACCAGGGTCATAATGACCCCCCTCAACGTTAGTGTAACTTTTTTCCGCCACAATGACGCCGGGTTAATGGTTTAGTTAGATTAAATAAAAATTATAATATTTCAATGATATTACTTGGTAACAGCACTTGATTACTTAAAAGAAAATGTCGTTTTCGACCCAAATGCCGAGTTAACTTGACCGGATTGTACGATGAAATTTTAAGTATTTGATTGAATCAGGCGTCACTTGGCGGAAGTCCCAAACCATTTTGAAAAAAGAAATATATGTAGCTTACTTCCGCAAACAATATATGCAAGGTGCAAGGTGTCTTGCTAAATGCAGGTTTGTGCACTGATATTTTGTGTGTGCATGTGCATAATTTTGCGGGCGGGCGGGCGGTGCACCTTGCATATATTGTTTGCGGAAGTAAGCTACATATATTTCTTTTTTCAAAACGATGAAATTTTATTATAGATTGATTTACCTATACCTACTTAGGTAGTTAGTATTTATTAGGTGCTAGGTGACTGTATCTACCAACTTTCTTGATCTACTGAATAGATATTAGGTGAATAAATATTAACATTACCTACCAACTGATCCCAAAATATGTAGCTAAAATAAAGCACCTTGATTCTGCTTAGGTACCTATTCAGAATTCTAATTTTTAGGGTTCCGTACCAAAAGGTAAAAATGGGACTAACTAAAACTCCGCTGTTTGTCTCAAAAATTTAATGATCTACATCTTAGAGCATAATGCTCTAAGATCTACATAATGGATCGGCGGTGGGGTGGGATTTCATAAAAGTAAGCCGATGGGAATTGGCTTATTGGCTTGTATTGACTCTTTGCCACTGCCCGATACTTAGGTACCTAATTGTTTAAAACCACCAAGTATGAAGTCAATTAAGTATTATTTACTTAATTTTTGTCTTTTTTTAAAAAGTACCTACCTAAGTACTAGCTTATTATATTCTGCAATGCCATTACTTAAAGATAGGTATTTTAACTGTAAATAATAATAACAATAACTGTAATAAGGAGTAGGTACCCATATACCTAATAGGTAGGTACCATAACGCTTAAAACCACTAAGTATCAAGTCAAAATAAAGTAATGTCATAAGAATAAATAAGACTGTTCTTATGGTAGGTACCTAATATTTACTAATTTGCTAACTCGTTGTAAAACAAGACTTTGTCCACATTTGTCTTTTGTATGAAAAAGACAAATTCTTACAAATAATATAGGTCCCCTTACCTATGAAATTAGCGTTTTGTATGGAAAAAAATAACAATTTACATTTTCCATAAGTAAGGTACGTTGGGGTAAGAACGGATCGGGTAAAGATCGTATAATTCAAATAAGTCCCAAACGTGGCAATTTTTAGGGTTCCGTAGCCAAAATGGCAAAAAACGGAACCCTTATAGATTCGTCATGTCTGTCTGTCTGTCTGTCTGTCCGTCCGTATGTCACAGCCACTTTATTCCAAAAGTATTAGGACTAAATAGTTGAAACTTGGTAGGTAGGTGTATTCTATGAACCGCTTTACGATTTTTACACAAAAATAAAAAAAATAAAAGATTAAAGGGGCCCCCCCTATTTCCCATACATGGAACTGAAACTGAAAATATTTTTTTTCATCAAACCAATACTTGTGGGGTGTCTATAGATAGGTCTTTAAAAATGACATTGAGGTTTCTAAGACAATTTTTTCACAAAGTCAACCGTTTGAAAGATATATGCCGCCAAAGTGGTAAAATGTGTGTCCCCCCTCCTTTAACTTTTAAAGTAAGAGGGTGAAAAATCTAAACAAAGTATAAGCTATAGATCTTAACAAACACTTTCAACAAAAATTGGTTTGAACGAGATATAGTAATTAGTTTTCAAGATATAGTACATTTTCCAAAACCGCAAATATAACTTTGTCATTCATACAAACACTGTGAAAAACAAAGTTATTTTTTCAGACGAAAAATGATAGCGGTATTAAAATATGATATGGTATAATGTACCTACGGAACCCTACTGCGCGTGGCCCGACACGCACTTGGCCGGTTTTTTTTTGCTGACAACATAATATGAAACGCCATTTCTTTCTGCCCCTCCCCTCATTCTTGATTGTCACTGTGATGACATATAGCTGTTTAATGGAGCTAAAAACTAAAACGACTCAATTTCATGTCTCAATTTCAGGCAACTTTTTTTTAATTTTATGATGTGTTTATCCGTTTTCTGCTGATAAGAAAAAAAATGGTAATAATTTTTTTTTGTTAGAATTTCCAGTTTCCAGTGAATTCATATGATTCAATGTAATAAATAAGGCTTACTTAAGCAGCTACTTATGTGTAACAAAAGTTTTTGGTGTTGAAAAAGCATTGCATTCTTTACCACTGTAAAGCGACCGATGTAACGCGTACAACAGACCACGCCTGCAAGTTTATGCTACACAGTTGCATGCGGCCGAGTTGAAAAGCATCGTTTATGTGCGTGCTCATGAGATACATCGAGTGACGACGTTTTGAGCCATTGTTTGTTCCGAAATACTTAAAATTTTGATAATGTTTCATTGGAAAAAAGAAGGAAATAACGAATAAACTATAAAATTATTTCATAAAAATTTTGAAAATAAAATTTTGACTTTGACCTTCAATAACTTCGTAGCTATTGGTTTCCCAGGTATAGTCGAAAAGGCAAAAATGATCCTGATGATGGGCGGAATACGTGGACTTCGGCTTCATTGAAGGTCTTGTTACACCCAGTGACAACCTTTCGTTTTAAGCCATACAGACGCCTTTAAATAGTAGTCCGAACTTGCCCCACTATGGTCCGGTCTTTATCTCGTATTTTGATTAGCAATCCTAATCTTCACAAAGGTATAACTTGGCAACCGTTTACGTAAAAGAAACTTAAAAAATGTTGATAGATAGTACATTTAATCCTTAACAACAAAAGCTCAATTTGATTTTAAATCTTTTTTTTAGGAAATGAGGGGAAAAATATTTGCTGCAACCTCTTCAACTACCCGTAAAACCGTCCGACCCCAACAAACCTTACTAACATTTTCATAACATTTCGATGTTCATAAGTAATTTAACGGTTATTTAACAACCGTAAACACTATTGTTACAAAACTTTTATGTAGTCTGAACTGTATCTTAGGCAACATAACGTGACAATGTAAGCGAAAAAGTTAAGGCTAAGTTTCAACGGGTATGTGGTCATTTTCGCTAACAAAAAGAATGGTCACTTTCAAGGTATTTTTTTAATACTAAAAATAAATAGACTTCGCCGATATGCAAGGTACACGGATGGGCTATAACTATGTGTCAAATTTCATCCAAATCTGATCAGCCGTTTTTGCGTGATTGAGAAACAAAATATCCAAACCCACAAACTTTCACATTTATAATATTAGTATAGTACATATTAAGTATTATGCTGGGTCTCCACCAAAAAAAAAATTGTCAACTTTTGTGTTGTCAACACGTGTTGGTGACAAAAGTTTTTGTAATTACCTTGTGTTAGCAACAAAAATTGTAAACAAATGTCGGAAACCGTGTTTCCATTTTTGGCGGTAACATCAAAAGAAAAACGCTTGTTGCAGATATTTTTTTCGCTCCGTGGAGACGCCTTGTTTGGAACATTAGTTGTAAACAAACATGTCTGTAGCGTGGACGAACGAATTAACAGATACGTTGATTGTTTTATTTCGCATACAAAGAGTAGGTACTATGGGACTCAACTAATAATAAAAACTATAAAAACATTAATAGTCCATCCCTCCGTGTACTTTTCTTTTTTTTTGAGGCTTGGTACAAAATAATAAATACAGCAGCTGCTTATATCATCGTATATAAAATATATCACCGTCGTTTGAAGACATTTTAGTTGACAACAAGCTATCTCCAACATCCTTACCATAATCCTGGTGGTGACAGCTTGTTGTCAACTAAAATGTTTCTCAAATTGTTGGCGACTTGGTGTTGACACAATGGAAACAAATGTTGGTGATTTTCTGGAGAGTTGCAAACAGTTGGAAACACAAAAGTTGCCAACAATTTCGGTGGAAACGTACCTTCATATCAATAACTTCTTATCATATTTACCTTTATAACCATCCATTCTCTATTACGTCGTCTGTGTAACGATCTCAACATTTCATACCTACCTTTTCCTTAGAGCAACGCGACTTTTTCCATTGACATTGGATTTTTTTACCATGGAAATTCATAGGTATAATCGTGTTATGTGGTATAATATATAAATCTATACTGTGGTATTTTTTATTTTATTTTTTATTTTATTTTGTTGGGAAAACTTACAGCTGTGAAATACAATATGAATATGAGTGATTTCAAAATATGTAAATATGAGCCATTTACAAGTTTTCACTTATGGGTAATACAATTATGGACTAAATAACAGATAGGTACCTATGTGGGTTAAATACAGATAAAATGTGTAATCTAGGTTATACAATTACTTAATGTTATTTTATTTGACAATATCTTTATCAAAGAATGAGGCGCCGATCATGCGACGTATCGCAGCCGGCCTTATACCAAAAACATCAATAGACGGATTCTCCATAGAAAATTTATTAAATTGTGCAACAGCTCTGCAGAAAAACGAGTTTTTTCTATAATTCGTGTTACATGTTGGTATGCATAGGGGACGATATTTACGGAACTGCCGACGGGGCGTGTTTATATATATTTCGCTCAACAGTTCAGCAGAGTCAATGGCGTTATTTAGTATTTTATTAAGGTAAACAAGATCAGCAATATTTCTTCGCATTGTAAGAGGTAAAAAATGATACTTTTTGCATCTAGCTTCATAGTTTGGAAGAAATTGCTTGCATTTAAATTGTAAGAATCGAAGAAACTTTTTCTGAATGGACTCGATTCTGTCGATATATACATTATACAAAGGGTTCCATATTTCAGAGGCATATTCAAGGATACTACGTACGAAAGAGCAATACAGAACTTTAATGGGTTTAATGTTGCTAAAATCAGAACATGACCTAATGATGAACCCAAGTGATTTTGAGGCTCGCTTAACTATATTATCTATATGGTCGGCAAATATTAATTTCGAGTCTACTATGACCCCAAGATCTTTTACTTTCTTAGTTGATGCTAAAACTTGACCTCTCAACTTGTAATTATAGTTGATTACATTAACTTTACGTGTGACACTCATTGAATAGCATTTAGAGACGTTTAGATTTAGTTTATTACGGTAGCAATACTCTTGGAATGTATCTAGATCTTTTTGTAATAATAAACTATGTTCAACATGATTGACCTGCCTGAAAATTTTGGTGTCATCAGCATAAAGTAGAAATTTAGAATTTTGAAAACAAGACGCAATATCATTTAGAAAAATAGCAAATAAAAGAGGTCCAGTTATCGATCCCTGGGGCACGCCTGAAGGTACGCGTACCCAATCAGAGGTGAAACCATTGATCGCTACGGCTTGGGAGCGATTATCTATATAAGACGAAAACCATCTAAATAAGTTTCCATGGATTCCGGCACAGTACAGCTTGTGGAGGAGGATAGAATGGTCAATTCGGTCGAAAGCTTTGCTAAAATCTGTAAATATAATGTCAACCTGCGAACCCGAGTCCATACAAGAAGTTATATAATTGTTGGAAATCAAGAGATTGGACACGGTTGAACGACCCTTTATGAAGCCATGCTGCTCCGGAATTAGCCATGAAGCCAATGCCGCATACGTCTGCTTGTGAACTATACCTTCAAATATTTTGGCAAATATACAAAGTTTTGAGATTGGCCTATAGTTTTTAACATCACTCTTATCCCCACTCTTATGAACTGGTGTTATGAAAGCGGATTTCCAAACAGAGGGTACCACTCCTTCACTTAGTGAACGACGAAAGAGTATACTGAGAGGGCTAACTAGACTTTCAGCGCACTTTACTATAATTATGGGCGAGACGTTATCAGGACCGGCACCTTTGTTTAGCTTAACTGCTTTGAGAAATTTAAGAACTTCGGCTGGGTCAATTTCTATGTCACCAATATGGTTTGCATTTAAACTAGTAGTATTTAGGTTAAGAGGAGGGCAGTTTGTATCAGGTGTTAGAAAATTAGTTTTAAAATATTCAGCGAACATATTACAGACTTTATCACCCTTGGATTCTGTCCGACCCTCAAAAGTCATTACTGAAGGAATTTTATTAGATGGGTTGCTACGTTTAGTGAAGGACCAAAATGATTTTGGATCGTCAACAACAGCATCCTCAACCTTTTGAACATAAACAGCATAGCAGGTGTCTTCCAGAGATTTAGCTCGTTCTCTCAGGCGAGAGAAGGTACGATAGTCTTCACAATTACCATATACTTTATATTTATGATGAAACTTCATCTTTTCTTTCAGAACTTTTTTAAGGGCGGAATTATACCACGGTGGAAAAGAGTTAGGGGTTACTTCCTTATGGGGAATGTGAGCGTCCTGAAGTTGGTAGATGGTATCATAGAAAAATTTTATAGCTTCCTCCAATGAACCCTCACACAACACTGTTTGCCAGTTTACATTGTCAAGACTCGAGCACATAGTCACGTAGTCACCTGAGTTATAAAAGTATTTGATCCTTTTATTTTCCTCTAGAGGTTTTATTGATACGGTTGGAACGTCAATAATGAAAGACTTATGATGAGGTCTATCCTCAGGTACAAGTGGGTAATCACAAGTAGCTACAGTTAAGTTATTATTAGAAAAAACTAAATCTAGAAATTTTTGATTATCATTAGGTATTTGACAAAATTGAGAGAGATTACATTGGGCAAGCGTATCAAAAAAGTCTACTTGAGATGGGGTAAGTGTGCCGCTATGTGAGAGGCGGTCACCCTCAATCTGCCAGGAGATTTGGGAGAAATTAAAATCACCAGTAATAATAAATCTATCATTCGGACAAGAACTAAAAATGTCAAATAGTTTAGCGGAGTAGTTGTCTAATTGCATACTCATGGAGTTGCCATCGTTCTCTTTACATAGGTATACCGTACAAAAGTGTATCTTCAACAGGTCCCTACAGTTCGGAGGTTTCAATGTTACCGTAACCCACAAGTCTTCGGCAGAGGATCGCCAATCCGGGCGGTCTACAGCCATGAAATCTCGCCGCACCGCTAATAATACGCCCCCGCCCAATGATTGACCGGTTGAATAATAATTACGGTCACTTCTCCAAACGCAGTACCTATCGTCAAACAACTCCTCATTACGTATGCTGTCGAGTAACCAAGTCTCCACAATTGAGACCACGTCATAGGAATTAAGGCAAACATTTCTTTTAAAATCAGATGTTTTCGTACGTAGTCCCCTTGCATTTTGATAAAAAATACTAAGTTTATCAAACATTATGGAAAAAAGAAACAATAAAAGCAACATAAAAATAATAACATGAAAAATTGTATAAAAGAACCCATGCGAATTATATTCAATTTATTAAAAATAAAAATTAAGATTGTAATAATTGTAATCATACTGGTGTAAATAATTAATCCATTCAGAGTATTTGTAAACGCTAGAATAAGTTGATTAATAATTAAAATAATAAGTTCCAATACGCCAAAACGACAGATAATTAACCGGTAAAAATGTATAGAGTAACAAAAGTAAGTAGTAGTTAAAACCAAAGTTAAAATTTTACGGGTAGTTACCAATATCTCCCTGTAGTGTACTCCCTGTAACAGGCGGCACACTGGCTCGTTCTTACGCCAGCGGTGCAGGTAGGATCACACAAACACAATCTGCTCTTGCCCATGGCTCGCACGTGACTGGCCACCCTACCGCCCGCGCAACCGAGACAGTGTGTGACATCTGTCAATGACATTGACAGTACGCTGTGCATACACTACATCCCTTCCTTATTAAAAACTTCAATAATCGTTTCAAGGTACAAATCACGATTACCTATATTATTAAAATGCCCATCATCGCACTTCTCGAATCTCAACACAATACATCCTGATGAATGGAGTATACAATCACCCAATTTATTACAATGCCTTGGTGATCATCCGACCTTGTCGACATCTACATCATCACCATTATTTTTCTTCCTTTTCCTTCTTGTTTGAGTTACTCCTACTTCCCCTTCTCTTTTGACACAATTTTTTGCGTTTGCCACCGCTTATATATCCGCTTGAAATTTTTAAGCAGCTCAAGTTTAAAAAGTAATTTCGCTATCTTTTCGTGCATCTTTACATTTTATTATTATTATAGAATGATTTTCTTTTCCAATTAAAGGTGAAACCTTGTACCAAATTTTCAATTTAATAGATGCTTTATAGCTTTATATCAGAATTACCAAATTTTCTCTATTTAATAAAGGTAATTGGCAAACAAACATTTCCAACTTAATGAAACTTTGTACCAAAACTAACAAATTTTCCCAATTTTATGGAAGTAATTGGCAACCAAACATTCCAATTTAATAGATGGTACTTACCTTTGTACCAAAACTACAAATTTTTCCAATTTTATCATTTATTTACTCAAGAGATAGTCGAATAGTAGGAGCACAATATTCTCTTCCTTATATTTTGTTTATTTAGTTAAGAAATAGTACAACTATGACATACTATGATACATCTAAAATATAACCTCAACACAACTTTGGTATAATGCCAACCTTTTTGCCAAAGTTTAGTTAGCTATTTAGCCAGTAGTTCGAATGCCTTTTACTTATGTTACAAAATATTATTATTATAGTTTAATAAGATTTACAGAAGTATACATCAGGGATCAATAAATCTTTCGACAAAATCACAATATTAAAACGTTAAGGCAAAACCTCTGGGGTCGACATAAATAAAATAATTTGGACATCATTGTGTTAGTTACATCATACTTAAGAGTTTTTAACCCTATCTAGTAATCTACTTGTTATGTAGTTCATGCACTAGAAACTTTCAGCAGTTATTCTGTTTGTACAGACATTGAACTTTACGAAATAGCCGTATTTACTATTCACGAATGTTTATTAATAATGGATATAAGCTTAAAATATTTGTGCGATCTAAAACCAAAACACTAGTTTCACTCAGCGCCATCCAGCCCCAAACCAAGCAAAGCCCGTAATATTGGTGCTAGATAACTGATATACTACATAGTAACACCCAGACCCGGCACAGAAATTAAAATTCATCATTTCAATTTCTGCCCGGCCGGGAATCGAACCCGGAACCTCTTGCATAGTAGGTGGCATATGTTGACCACTGCCCCACTCAGGTCGTCAACTATGTAGGTACGATTTACAATTCAAAGAAGACTCATACTGCCTTTTGTCACAATGACGCATGGTTCACAAATTCATGTAGGCCTATACTGCCAGACACAGACACACACATTAACTGACGTATGGTTCACAATTTCATGTAGGCCCATACGGCCTGACACACATTTACGTATGGTTTACAATTTCATGAAGGCCCATACGGCCTGAAACACTCATTTACGTATGGTTTACAATTTCATGAAGGCCCATACGGCCTGACACACATTTACGTATGGTTTACAATTTCATGAAGGCCCATACGGCCTGAAACACTCATTTACGTATGGTTTACAATTTCATGAAGGCCCATACGGCCTGACACACATTTACGTATGGTTTACAATTTCATGAAGGCCCATACGGCCTGACACACACTTACGTATGGTTTACAATTTCATGAAGGCCCATACTGCCTGTCACACACTTACGTATGGTTTACAATTTCATGAAGGCCCATACTGCCTGTCACACTCATTTACGTATGGTTTACAATTTCATGAAGGCCCATACGGCCTGACACACACTTACGTATGGTTTACAATTTCATGAAGGCCCATACTGCCTGTCAACCTTACACGCACGGTTTACAATTTCATGAAGGCCCGTACTGCCTGTCAACCTTACACGCACGGTTTACAATTTCATGAAGGCCCGTACTGCCTGAATTAGACGACATAACTAAATGTTTCCTATTTATTTTATCATAAGGATTATATGATTATATCATTTTAATATTGTTAGTTTTCATTTATGTACTTCAAGCAATAAATATTTAGTTATTATTTAGCATATTTTTTCGTTCAGTTGTCAATAAACTCTGTGGTGATAAACAAATATATTATATATTAATTACTTACCAATAAATACTGCTCAGATAAAGTTTCTAGTTTTATTACTTTTAACTAAGATAGGAGGAGATCATTTATTGACCAGCAAAATGATAAACTTCACAACTGTTTTCATCACATTTACCTAATCATAAGGTAATTATGAATAATTGCCAATTATTACTGATTATGATTTTTTTCAAAATTATTAATAGAGGTCAATGCCTCATCCCAAACAAAGAAATGGCCCGTCGTAACGTAAGGCGATTAGCGGGGCTACTCAAAATGTCTCTCCTGCAAAGCGCCAGATGGCGCCGCCACCGCCGCAGCACGCTCAGCAATTATAGTACAACTTTACCAAACTTTCAAACGTCAAAATCTTTGAAACGCAAAAGCAAAACAATCTTACTAGTTCAAATTATTGGCGATAGGTGCTACTCAATTTTTTATTGAAATTTGTTAAAAACCCTTAATCTACTATTTCACTCCAATTTTGCATTTGGTAACTTTATTAAAGAAACAATTTAAAAGTTTCCCGCCTTTTTTTCTGTACCTATTTGAATATTACAAAACATCAAAACAAACCAAGCAGACACCACCATCCAGTGAGGCAAATCCAAATAATGTTGGAAAGCCACATCTAATGTTCCTAGTGGACCCCATGATTTTATGAATCTTTATCTCTTATTTAATTATAACTATGACGCAGAACTACCTTGGTCCTTGATTAAGTTGGTATTTCCATAGGTGTCCTTCAAACACCTTCCTCTGCTTTGTAGCAAAAGCAAATTGCAATAATTGTATTACAATTTATTTAATAATATTTTTTTACCAGAGATCCATAAAACACTCCCAATTATGTAAATCCCCTTTAAGTAAAATCACAATTGCCCTTCCCCAAGCATTAAGTAAGACATAATGTCTTTATGGCAAAATATTTAATTAATCAATTTATTGATCTTGATCTGTAATATGTAATATCATTTTAGGTCGATCAATTTAATGATCAGAACATTACCTGCTTAAATCTGTCAACTCCATGATCTTTTGGTGTTCTTAATGTGAACATAATGTTCTAATATAAATAAAATCTGACTTTGTTACTAACTTTACTATTGTGACTCAATAACTTCTATAAAGATCTGATCAGACAGATTGTTCTGAGCTACTTAAACCAGTTATTTAATGATTAAAGCTTTGTTTGCTTAATGAATTCATTTAACAAACATAAACATTGTTTGCACAAACAAAACATTTAATAACCAGAACTCTGCATATCAATCAATTTAATGATTAGATCCATGTCTGTAGCATTTTATTTTGCACCGACTGTTGTACCTATGTTACAAAACTACCTAACCTAATAGTTAGATGTAAATGAACCAAGATCACAAACAAGTGAAAAGAGCAAAGTAAACTTCCTTAATTAAATAATGTATTCTTGTACCACCCAATGAATATTATTATTATCTTGTTTGTATTGTTCAAAACTGTATAATTTGTTTGAAATTTTACATTAGAACTCATATTATTTCACCATATAATATGATCAAACTTTGTTGCAAATTATAGTACTTATTCACAATGTGTGGATATAGATTATTGTGTATAATGTCGACACAGAGACGACACAAAGTTACAGAAATTTAGTTTTTCGTAATCCTGTTACTGAACTGTTTTATAACCTTTAATTTAAACTCCACTGAGTCGCAATGTATCGTATCGGTTATGTTACGAAACGGCTACGACTTTTTACAAATGGGCGGTTACTTAGGAATAACGTTTTCTTCTCAACTCAACACGATACTATTCACTTTTTTTTTAGAATAATTTATTCCTGACCTTTTATCTCGTCGCCATTGTAGTGTACTCCCTGTAACAGGCGGCACACTGGCTCGTTCTTACGCCAGCGGTGCAGGTAGGATCACACAAACACAATCTGCTCTTGCCCATGGCTCGCACGTGACTGGCCACCCTACCGCCCGCGCAACCGAGACAGTGTGTGACATCTGTCAATGACATTGACAGTACGCTGTGCATACACTACACTCCCACTGCATCCAAAATGAAACACCAATCAACATTTTATAACAATTTACCACTAAGTCACGAAAAACACTACTGCGAGATAATCGTAAAAATCTGTTAAAAAGTTGAGGAGCGCAATTTATAACACTATTAGAAGTTAAGATGCAAAAACACACAAAAAAGTTCGTAATTTCACTAAAAAGTCTAAAATGTAAATAAAAAACACTAAGAAAAGCAAGACGATCACAAATAACTAAGCATAACACAAATGGTTTAGTTACCAAATACAATAATACAATGAAGCGCAGCGATAAGGAATTATAAAAACTAAGAGCTACGAGCCATTGAAAAATAAGCTTTAGTGTCAACGCAATTGCGCGTAAATCGCGTAATACAACACAGAAGCGCTTTAAAGTGATAGCAGCGGGTAAGATACGAACAGTGCAGAGCGACGATGTTCGCACAGCGCAAAAAGCTAATACAGGGGGAACAAAACTAAGGGGTCGCAACCAAACTATAATAGTGCACAAGCTAAAATAATAAGATAATAAAATAATATTAAAATTTACATGATTTTCTTTAGATCCACTTCCGTCTTTATGTTGATAATTTTTGATGTCGAGTTTTTCCTGGCCATAATTTTGCAGTGCTTCACCCATACAAATTGAAAATTTCGTTCCTTAGCTAGTGACTTAGCTTGGGTAAGGAGTTTTTTGTTGTACACTGTGAGGTGATCGTTCACGAAAAAGCGGCCACCCTCAGTAAAGCTGGGATTGAGATCTTTTAGTGATAATTCCTTACGTGCACGCGCCTTTGCCACAATGTCTTCTTTTAAGTACCTGTTGTTAAATGACACAATAATGGGCTTAATAGATCCGGGTTGTTGAGATGGAACTCTGGCTATATAATTAATGTCTTCCTTTTTGACTGGGTTTCCGACATGATCACTAATTTTTAGTAGAATATCGAAGAGGTTTTCATTGTGCTTTAATGGAATGCCCTTTATTTCCACGTTATTGGCACGATCCCATTGATCCTTTTCACGAAGGTGTTGTTGAATACTAGCCAGTTCCGATTGCAGAATGGGTATTTGGGCTGTCTGTTCCTCCGCAACTATCAATCTTGTATCTAAGGCTTTTAGGTGCTCGGTAAAGTCCTTAATTGAGTCATGTGCATACTCCACAGATTTCTGCAAACTCACCAGATCTTCTTTGATAGATTTGACATCTTCAGATAAGGCCTGCAGGGGTCCCAATTTCTCCATAATTTGATTAAGTTTTGCTTGCAAACCATCCCATTGCAGAGGTGACGTTGGTTCCTGCGATCCTTTCGGAGCCAGTGCTTGTACGCCACTCTTACATTCGGGACACCTCCATGTATTTTTACGTTCTCCCAACTTGCGAAATCCTGATTCCGTTATTCCCGCGCAAGCAAAATCAAAACGACGTTTGCAAATGCAACAAGCAGCAACGTCAGTCGTTTCATTATTACACCTAGCGCAGGTAAACATTTTGCGGTCCACTAAGTTGCGAAGCCCTGGAATTATGACTGGCGATCACACGTCCTTCTTAGCGCGCGTCAAAGACGGGACTGACGTATGGTATTATGTTTGAATTTATTGGTTAAAAATTATTCTATGGTGATCGATGCGATTAGTCTGCTGAACTGAAATGCATCCATTGTCAACGCCAGTCATAAACGATGACAGCCAAGAACTTTATATTCATATATATTCTATCTATGACTTAGAGCATCGCGACTAACGCATCTTACTCTGAGATCTATGATATGAAAAATTTACTGCGATAAAGATCAACCCTGCTGGTTTTAGTGAATGAAATGAGTGTTATGTATTATTAATGACATATGGTTGCATTTCTACTCTGAAGCATTTGAACTGTACCAAAGGTTTTTGTAGCTGGCACTTTTCGAGTTTTTAGGGTTCCGTAGCCTAAATGGCAAAAAACGGAACCCTTATAGATTCGTCATGTCTGTCTGTCCGTATATCACAGCCACTTTATTCCGAAAGTATTAAGACTACACAGTTGAAACTTGGTAGGTAGATATATTCTGTTAACCACTTAACGAATTTAATACAAAAATAAGAAAAATAAAAGATTAAGGGGGGGCTCCCCATACATGAATCTGAAACTGAAAAAAAATTTTTTCTTCAAACCAACACGTGTTGGGTGTTTATAGATAGGTCTTTAAAAATGACATTGAGGTTTCAAAGACAACTTTTTCTCAAAGTCAACCGTTTGAAAGATATACACCGCCAAAGTGGTAAAATGTGTGTACCCCCCCCCCCCCCCTTTAACTTTTGAAATAAGAGAGTGAAAAATCTAAAAAAAATATATGCTGTAGATCTTAATAAACACTTTTAACCAAAATTGGTTTGAACGATATATAGTAATTAATTTTTAAGATATAGCACATTTTCCGAAACCGCAAATATAACTTTGTCAATCATACCAACACTGTGAAAAACAAAGTTATTTTTGCAGACGAAAAATGATAGGTGGTATTAAATATAGTATGGTATACCATACATACCATACCTTATAAGGTAACTACGGAACCCTACGGCGCGTGGCCCGACACGCACTTGGCCGGTTTTTTTTTTATTATCATAATCTGTGATATACAATGTATACGAAGATTCGTCAAAATCACTGACGTCCATTATACAAAGTACGCTGGACAGGCTAATGTCATGAAATGACAGCATTTTTTGAGCCGATTTGATAATCGCCATATTGGCGCTGAGAGCAGTAGATTCTACTATGACAGTAGTGAGTGTACTTGGAACTAATTAGTTCCAAGTACATTCACTACTGCCATACTATAGAATCTACTGCTGTCAGCGCCAATATGGCGATTTTCAAATCGGAACAAATGTCAGGTGACGTTCGCCTGTCCAGCGTACTTGTATAATGGACGTCAGTGGTCAAAATCCATTCAGTGATTTTTTACGTGAAGTGCGTTTACAACAAAGATGCCAATTTCGAAATGACGTAAGAACCATTTTTTACTATAAGTACACTGACATGAAATTTTTTTTTTTAACTGGACTGGCTGTCTTTATGATTTGACAGCTAAGTTTTTGTGCCTATTTGAAACGCCAGTAGCGTGCGTCTAAAGAACTAATTTTGAAGTACAATATGAAAATGGTTGCCGTGATGGTCTCTCCAAACTTCAAACTTTAGTACCATGTCCCTCACGCTATGCTCACGCTACATCCTACAGCGCCAAAATGGCGGAAATCAAATAGGCACAAAAACAGTTTGACATAAGCCTGTCCAGTTTAAATATATGCAGGTCAGTGTATAAGTATGATAGATTATCGATATTATTACTCTTTGGACCACTGCATATTGAAACCTACTTTTATTTATAGGAACTCTGCACCAGGGATTAATTGGAAAGGTACATTTGCAATGTGTAGCTAATTCAACATGCGCGTCTATTTATTCAACATTGACCAACCGCAAAATTTTTAGTACTGCCGAAGTAGACTCCTTATTATATGACGGTGATCGTTTATACACGCGCACCATTGAACATTTAAAAACAGTAATTTGTTATTACCTCAAGAATTGCTATCTGAAATTCGCGTTGGAAACTATTTGGTCAAAATACAGAGCGACTGGGTTAAAAACGACTTATTCTCAGATTCTAGCAATGAAACGGCTGTCAAAACTGCTTCCGAAAAACTCAAAGATACGTTAGAAGTTTTGTTTAACGAAAATCACAATGACGAGGATAACTTTTTGTTTACCGGGCAAAACAGTACTGTATCTTTTTGGAGGTCTGCAAATAAATTTTATCTATTTAATAGTCATGCAGTTGACGAAACTAATCGACACAATACTAACGATTTTTTAAACGCAGCTCGCTTATTTTGCTGCGAAAACATATCTGATTTAGTTACATGTCTTTTAGAACGTTATTATAGTCCTATTGGAGGTCAATACTCCATTGATAAATTAACTATTTGCTCTTCGAACGAATTAGAGACGCGTGAAAATATTCAAACTAATGAATCAAATCTGACCACAAAGCAACCAATCGTAATTCTCGAAAGAATAGATATAAAAAAAATAATTAAACCTGACCAACCTAAAAAAGGCAGACCCCAAAAGCGGAAAATATTATGTAAAGATAATACTGTTGCTAAAAAACAACCGCGTAAATATTTAAAAAAAGCAGCCGAAAATGACAAGTTAGACCCTAAATTAACTGATATGAAGCCCATCGTTGTTCTGACTAAAATTAATAGTATCATTCATAATAAACAAGTAGGTCGGCCTAAAAAACAAACAAGGGGACAAAAACAACAAAAAGACAATGCGCATTTAGATGCTTCAAAAAAATATAATAAAAATAATCCAGCAGTGAATAGGAAAGCGGTTAAGAAGTACACAAATAAAAATCCTGAAATTAACCAAAAAGCTGTCAATAAATATAATCAAAACAACCCTGAAGTTCACCAAAAAGCTGTCAATAAATATAATCAAAACAACCCTGAAGTTCACCAAAAAGCTGTCAATAAATATAATCAAAACAACCCTGAAGTAAACCAAAGGGCCGTGCAACGATATTCTCAAAACCACCCGGAAATAAACACAGCTTCCGTTCAACAATACAACGCGCTGAATAGAAACGTCGAACCTGAATTGCGGGGATTTAGTCTTATTGCTCAAAAGAGGAACGACGACCTTGATCCAGTCAAGTTATTCTCTTTAAAAAAACCATCCTTAATAGGTGCAGATACACACGTGTGTCCTCATTGTCACGCTCGAATATTTTCTGAGGAAAAAACACGAATAAAATGGTGCTGTGGAGTAGGTGCCTATAACGTTCAAAACTTAGAACTGCTCACCGAGGAGTTTTATTACGATTCGTCATTTTTAATCCGGCCACGCGCGTACAATAATTTGTTTGCTTTTTCCGCATTAGGCGTAACACACGGATACCAACAACCCAAAGACAGAATAACATTTTTAAAAATTCAGGGCCGCGTTTACCACAGAGTATTTAACTTGGGATACACTGATAGTAATGGTATTAATCCAATCGGGATGTACGTGCATGATGATAACGAAACTCGTGAACGACAAGCCCAAAATTTAAACTTAAACTTGCAAGTTGTTCGGTCGATCACAAACTTTTTACATAATGTAAATCCATACATAGAATGTTTCAAACGATTAAATCGCGAAACTTCTGAAAACGCACATATTGTGTTTGAACAAACGTCACGGCGCTCGCATGGAAATATTTTAGGAGATTTACCTCAAGGTAGAGAAGTAGCCGCAATTATTAGAACAGAAGTAGAAGAATTCACTCCTCATAGCATTGCTATCTGGAAAATAGGTGACTCTAAACCCCAAACAGTTGACATTTTACATCTTTTGTTTGAAAGTTTTCAGTATCCTTTGTTATATCCGCAGGGCAATCCCGGCTGGTTCCCAAATAAATTAGATAATAATAGTAGAAAACTCTCACAAGTTAAGTATGTTCGTTGCTTGCTGCTATCGGAATTAAGATTTTCAGAATTTAACCGTTTATCAGAGGAGTGGATAATTGATATGTTTAATAGGATTTCAGAAGAACGTCTGCGATATATAAGAAATATGCAGGAAAGAAACTCTGCTTCGTCTCTTAGATCAGCTCCTCTTAACGAAATTGAGGCTTCTCGTGCAATTAATGACGACGAGACTATACAAGGCGAAGGTGGTATTGTGCCTGGTAAAGTTTATCTCCCTTACAGTTTTACTGGAAGCCCCAGATATATGAAGTTAAAATATCTGGATTCAATTGCTTTGGTCAACAGATTAGGACAACCTTCCTTTTTTGTAACTATTACTTGCAATCCAAAATGGAATGAGATCAAAGATTCTGTCCCTTCAGGACAAAAGGCGAATCCATTAATTTGTGCCCGAGTTTTTAATTTAAAATTAACTCAACTGATCAGGGATATCCGTTCCGGAAAATGGTTTGGGAAATGCGTATATCTTATGTACGTAATTGAGTTTCAAAAAAGAGGACTACCTCATGCTCATATTTGTTTTCGAGTGGAAGGTGGGGGCCCAGTACAAAATACCGATATTGATTCATTTGTCAGAGCAGATATTCCTGATTCGTCCGAAGCACAGGGCAGGTTGCGAAAGGCTGTTTTAAATCACATGATTCATGGTCCTTGTGGCACATCAAACAGAACGAATCTTCCTTGTTGGAATAGTGAAAAGCAGAAATGCACAAAATTTTTTCCAAAACGCGAAAAAGACACCACCATTTGCGACGGTAGAGGATTCGTAAATTTAAAACGCAACAGTCTAAATGAAGGGGAAATTTCATACGGGAAAAAAACAATTAAAGTCAATGATCAATGGGTGGTCCCGTACAATGCCGCCTTACTCCTCAAGTATGACTGTCATATTAATGTCGAAGTGTCAACAGCCACTGCCGTAGTTAAATATTTGTTTAAATATATCACAAAAGGCGCTGATCATTCCCGCGTAACAGTTGTTTTAGAGGAAGACGTTAATGATGAAATTAATAATTACGTTACAAAACGCTACCTAGGTTCCTGCGAAGCGACGTGGAGAATCTTAGAATTTGATATTGTAAATCGCGAACCGAACGTAAAACAACTTGCAATTCATTTGGACGGACAACAATACGTTTATTTCAAACCGGGTACTGAAACGGAAGCTGCAAACCGAAAGTCCTCTGATTTAATAACTTATTTTAATCGACCTGCTGGATCAAATTTTGACAACCTAACCTATTTAGATTTTTATGAAAAATATATCGTTCATGCAACACGTCCCTCAACTAAAAACGTGGAAATTTTAGAAACCTCAAATAATCGGTTCGTTACGCAGCGACAACGGGGCGAGCTCGTAACGCGTTTATTTTTCGTAGCTCCAAACAGAGGTGAACAATTTTATTTGCGTCTTCTATTAGCGTCACATCCTTGTCGTAGTTACAAAGACCTTTTAAATTTGGGTGGTCCAGATTGCACGACGTTCCAAGAAGCTGCCAAAACAGTCGGACTCGCGAACGACGAAGCTGAGTACGATAGAGCTATGACTGAAGCTTGTGCTTTTTTCACTGGACCGCGTCTGCGTAGCTTTTTCGTTCTTTTAGCCGTGAACGGTATTCCAGTTGCATCACTTTGGACAAAATTTCGCGATCAAATCAGCGAAGACTTTATCTATCGTCAACCTGATGATATTGAACGTGCATACAATTCATGTCTCATTTCAATCGATCGCCTCTTACGAAAACACGGTACTTCTTTGATCGAGCAGGGCTTACCAGACGTCGCCGATGATACAACTGAACTAGGACGCGAACGAACAGAGTACAATGCTAACAGTTTAAAAGATTTTGTAAATGATTGGTTTCCTCAATTATCACCGGAACAAAAGGAAATATTCGAATACGTAAATGAACTGGTGACCAATCAAAGTTTTCGTGATATGCAAAATAATGCAATTTTCATTGACGGACCCGGCGGCACCGGTAAAACTTTACTTTTAAACGTGATTACAGCACATGTTAGAGCTAATTTAAACGGCGTCGTTCTGTGCACCGCATCATCGGGAATCGCCGCACAAAACCATGAGAATGGTACAACCGCACATAGCATGTTCCGGTTTCCACTTAACCTTGTAGACGATCTCGGGTATTGGAATATCACAAATGGTTCACAAAGGGCAAATTTAATTTATAACGCAAACGTCATAATTTACGATGAAGCTCCGATGGCTCACAAATGGCTTATTCACTTGTTAGACAGGTCTTTACGTGATTTAATGAAGAGTGACAAAATTTTTGGCGGAAAAATTATTATTTTTGCAGGCGATTATCGCCAGATCCCACCTGTAGTAGTTGATGCAAGAACTAATTCCGATGTTTTGAACGCTTCTGTAAAATCATCACTGATTTGGCGAAAATTAAAAACATTTTCTTTGGTGACATCGCAAAGATGCAAAGACGACCCCGAATTTTCAGAATTTTTATTAAACCTAGGATCTAATCGTTTGGCTCATTACTCTTCAGATTTAACTGAAAATGTTCAAAATTTAGTTAACTTATCAATGATCTCATTTGTTACCGAATTAGAGGATTTAATAGATTTTGTCTTTCCGTATGTCGTATTAGACGAACCTGATGTTTGTGTACATAGAGCTATATTGTCAACAATTAATGCTAGCGTACGCGAAATAAACACAAAAATATTAGAACTGTTGCCTGAGGAACCTTTGCATTTTTATTCGATAGATGAAGTAGTTTGTGACAAAGCGGATCAAATATTTTTAGGTGTTGACGCTTTAAACCGAATGCAACCCAAAGGACTTCCGGAACATGATTTAACACTGAAAGTAGGATGCGTGTGCATGATAATGCGAAATTTAAATTTTTCTGACAAATTAGTAAACAGGACCAAAGTGATCGTGGTAAATACGTCGCCGCGTTTAATAACTGTTCGTAAACCGGGATTATCCGATAATTACCTGATACCACGAATTATTTTCAAAGCTCCCGTCGAGCCTGGTAGTCCGATCGAAATGAGCCGCCGGCAATTTCCATTACAAATTTGTTACGCGATGACTATTCACAAATCTCAGGGCCAAACAATAGGTCGTGTAGGTGTAGATTTACGTTCCGATGTTTTTAGTCACGGCCAACTGTATGTTGCTCTTAGCCGCGTACAAGAGCGACAGAGTATTAAAATTCTTATTAATAAAAACCGTGTAATAAATGGTGACCCGCTCGCAAATAATGTAGTATATCCGCCGCTTTTATAAGTAATGCAGCTTCCTGAAAATTGTTCACTTCATCAGATGGCAAATCTATATCGTATTTTTTAAATCTATAAAATTAAAATCATGTTGAGATGGCTACTATTTGTGAATTTTTATTTTATTAGTTTTAATTATTATTACTAGATATGCTAACATACCATTACAATGAAATAATAGAGTTTTGAGCTTGCGTACATTGAATGGTAATTTGCTGTATCTTGTGTATTTGTGGTTTATGTGGGAATGGTGAAAAATATGGTGTATACATTTACTGGGATTTATCATTGCACATGTTGAATATGGAATAGCAATATTCGTTAATCATTAGGCGTCAACCATTATTATTAATCGTTGCATAGCAACTGAAACTGTGAAGTCGTTTGGGTAGAACAGGTAAGAATAGGACAGTTGTAGAGACGGACTGGGAGTCGATGGAAGGTTATGTAGACGAATGAAAGTCTGGTAAGAAAGTGTAATCGACACTTCGCATGACGTCGGGGCAGACAGTTTGAGGAAGATGGAGTTGAGAAGGCGAGGACCTCATCGTCGATGAATTCAGGACTAACACAACGTAGATGTGTATCTTGTATTCACGAACATGTACCCACGGTTTTCATCTACTCTGCAAGCAGTTAGAACGATCGCCTTTGTTCCCATCTGCACCCTTTGAGCTTGCCACCGGGATAGTAGTTGGCACTAATAGGTGGCGTTTACCACCCCGATGGTCAATGGTACCTATTTATTCCCATCTACCCCCTTCGAGTTTGCCACCAAGGTGGTAGTTGGCACTAATAGGTGGCGTTTATTACCCCGGTCCATCAATGGTACCTATTTAGTTTCATTTGCCCCCTTCGTAGTTATAGTACAGGAGTATGCGTGTTTCGTATTTGTCATTATCAATGGAAATTACAATAAAACATCACTTGATATCATAAACAATAAAAAATACGTTCAATAATAGCTAATAATTTAAGGACTCTATAATTAGTAAACAAGTATAAAAACAAATTACATAAATAGATAAATTATTAAAAGTAAGTATATTTTAAATTATCTATTTTTTTATTGAGTATAACAGTACCTACTCTCACAACAATCTAAGATAGGTGTAAATGTCTCTGGATGTTATGTCATAAAAATTCAATGTATCATTATTAAATGTTGTCATTTTTATGTTATGGGTATTGTTTATTTATTTATTTTTAGGATTCCATACCCAAAAGGTAAAAATGAAACCCGATAAATAAAACTCCACTGTCCGTCCGTCTGTCACCAGGCTGTATCTCATGAACCATGATAGTGAAACAGTTGAAATTTTCACAGATGATGTAACTCTGTTTCCGCTATAACAACAAATACTAAATACATTTTTTTTTATCTTTATTGACCTACTTTTGAAAATTGTTTTCTTCATTACTATTTAAAAAAATATTTAAAATTATTTGAAATGACAAAAAACGAATAAACAAACAATATTATTATAATAACGTAATAATGACATAGTAAAGTAACATTAAATAATGATAAATGTAATTTTTATGCATACACTAAAAAGGCCGAAACATGCACTAAGAACTGTTAACACAACCAAAATACGCACAATGTAAAATCAGAAACCTTTTTTATTTATTTTTATATATTTTAATGAAAGACAGTACCTACAAAAACAACGTAATATTCTTAAAATTATGCATTTAAGTATTTTCCAAATTTCCGAGCGCGTGACTTTGTCACCCAGTATCAATTTGCACGCCGAAAACGACCTCTCCACATCCACTGAAGTTATTGGACAAATTAAAAAATTTGGCGCCATAGCTGCAAATACCTGTTTAGCCATTAATATTTTTCATATCTTCAATGTTTGGGATTTAACGCAAAATAACGTCTATTTTTTTTACGAATCTTTTCTGGATTTTTTTCGAAAGTAAAGATGGACGTTGACGAGTTTGATCATTGTTTCCTGTATTTCAATTAATTTTAATAGAGACTAACCTAACTCACTGACCTGCATATATTTATACAAAAATTTTTTTCATGTCAGTGCTCCCGCTACTTATCGAAGTATGCACGATTGGGAAAAAAGGTTTAAATATGAATTAACGCTGTAATTAGAGTTTTGTATATACAAATGCATAAAATCAGATGTCTACTCTTAACGTACAGAGACATTATCTTAGATTTTTGTTTTTTTTTAATGTTGTTGGCTTTTTGGCATTCGCATGGCATATGTTTAACAGTACTCTTACAACAATCTAAGATGGGTATCTTAGATTGTTGTAAGAGTACTGTTAAACACAATAAAAAAATAAAGACAAAATTAAAATATTCTTGAAATCATTTCTATATCCATGTAAATTGTTTTTATAATCATTTGCTAATTATAAAAGAGTTCCAAAATTTTTTGCCATTACTAAACTTAATTTTTATTGCTCTTGATATCAAGTGATGTTTAACTTTAATTTCCATTGATAAATGTCCAATACAAAATGCGAATAAATCCCTGTACTATAACTACTAAAGGGGCAGATGAAATTAAGTAGGCCCCATTGACCACCGAGGTAGTAAATGCCACCTATTAGTGACAACAATCGTCCCGGTGGCAAATTCGAAGGGAACAGATGGGAATAAAGGAACGATCGCACCAGTTATCTTCTAATTGTTAGAGACCCAATAAAACGGATGTTCTGTTAGTCAGATTATCAAAAAGGTTCTGATTTCAATTATGTGTAGGATTTTCTGCAACGTTTTATTTGACTGAACAACACACGCCTTCAAAAGTACCTCAAATTTCTTAGTAAGGCTTGTCTGACTGCTCTAGGCATAGACTTCGTCCGTTTTTGATCTTGTGCGATTGACATTCATCGATTCCAAAAAAGCATTACATTTTTTGCGCATCGTTTTCTAAGCCATCTTTATCACGTTGACTGCTAACTTCCATAGGTATCCATTTTGGTGTAATTATGGCACAACTCATCTATTTAATAGGATATACCCTGTAGGTTCAGATATGATTCTTTCAAACTTATTTACAGTTTATGCCTGACAATTTTGAAAACTGTTTTTGATATATCAAACGCATATTTAGCACGTTGTCAACAATCCCATTTTCAATTACCTTATATTGTGATAGGTATATCAAGAAAAGATTCACATATTATTTAATAGCGTTAATAATCATTATTTTTCCAAGATATAACCAACGATTTTATAATACATAAATAAAAAAGGAATAAAATTTATTTTAAATACCATAAATTTTCCAGTTATTTGTTATTCAAATTATTGACTTTTTGTATCAAAACTTATCATTGATTTATACCAAATTGTTCAAGACATAGTATACACATCAACTTTGTCTAGGGATACAGGTGTTATTTTCATACAAACGAGGTAACTTTGAAGCCTTGGTTTTCTGCCAGTGTGTGTTTAATAATTTGTCTCTGCAACCAAGAAACTCAGAGTTTTGAGACATCGCATTGCAAGCCTTGCCTTTTCCTTCCACCTCTTTCTTTGCCTCCATCATCAAACATACTGCCAAAACATAAAAAAAATTAAAGAAACGTACCTTAAATAGTTATGCTTTTAAATAAAAAGTTATAACTACAACAATATCATATACAATCATACTCGTTCCGAAAGAGCACAGAAAATATTCCTCAAAAACTTGGGCAAATCGAAAATTTCAAGACTAATAATAATGAACTAGCAACTTGTAACGACATGATCATTATATGCTACATAACAAAATCGACAAATGACGAAGAAATGCAGGAGCAGCAAAAAGTACAAACTGAAGTGATGGTGGCATCTACCACGCACCGCACATCAAAAGATTTACATCGAGTTGACTAGATGGCGCCCGATTTCCAAGAAATGAAGATTAGTATGGGGAGCGACAAAATTGTATGAAAACCTACATTTCGCTTACGGAATTCTCTCGGCGACAGGACCGCGGTCCCCGAACACAAACACCTAGGTCAATGGAAGTACTTTCCTTTGCTCTGTATATTAGTGAACAGTCCCTGCCTCCTCCTGCCTCAACATTAGTGACCACCGACACTGGACAGCAGCAACTTTCTGCAGCATCTTCAAGGTACATTACCCCTCATACAATCAAGATTAGAGCAGCCATCAAGGACCATGATCAGTAGAAAAATGTAACCTGGTCCTGCTGCGAAGGCTTGGTGGCTAGCAAACGACAGCAACACGGCAGCCCACGGCCGGACGGAGATAACAAGGTTATACAAGTACATAAGTATATACTGGCGCGACAGTACCGCACATGAAGCTATACCGCCCTTGGAGCAGCCAGCAGCACACGCTCGTCATGATGTAGATTGGAGATATTATAAATACTCTGTAGACAGAAGCTTACTAGCGTATACATGCCTCCAAGAAAGAAGGGGGGCGATGTTGTGGCGCAATCATACGCTACATAACAAAATCAACAAAATGACGAAGAACACAACGAAAAATACAAACTCAAGTGATTACAATATCTACCATGCGCCACGCGGCACATATTACAAAACACGCCGAGATTACATTGAGTTTACTAGATGATGCCCGATATTAAAGAAATGAAAATTAGTATGGGGAGCGACGAAATAGAATGGAAAACCTACATCTCACGGATGCATCTATTGGACTACACAATTTCAAACATGCCATTTCAAGATGAGTCTGGAGTACAAACACCTAGCTCGGTAGAAGTACTTCTCTTTTCGTTGAATATCAGTGAACAGTATCTCTGCAAAGTAATCCCCCATCTGTTATCATCGCAAATAAACATGACATAAGAAAAATGTACTTAGGTATAATAAAAATAAAAATATTGTAATGTTCTAAAAATTAAAAATAATGTAAGAAACATTGTATGGAATAATAAGAAAAAAATATGCAAAAAGAAAATAGCCAATATAAAATAGCAAAAAACCCAAATAAGAAAGAAAAAAAAACAATGAATAGAAAAAAACTTAACGAAAAAAAGCAAAAGTATAAAAAAGCCAACAACATTAAAAAAAACAAAAATCAGTGAAAAAAAATACTCACTTTATTTGAAATAATAAGTGAAAAAGAATACTCACAAAAAAGAAACCATACATGTTTTACTAAAATGTGTATAACTTTTGTTTTGTTAATTCCATATGATTAATCTGCACAGTACCTAAATATAATTTTAATAAACTTATTGTTGTAATTTATTTATAATAATGTACCGAATTATAAATGTTTTTAAAAACAAAATTAATGACTAATATATTATATATTTGATGAAATGATGTTATTCCATGCAGTTTAGCTAATATATTATTAGCTAAAAATATTATTACTACCTACTGAAAATATAGTTTTCTTTATAATGTTAATTATAATTAGATTTTTTCTTTCTAAAACAGTATACCTGTTCCGTAAGAAAAAAATCTAATAAAATGTATTATCTAACAAAAACGTAAATACGTGATTTGTTTACACTTAAAATAAATGTCATCTTTTCTGTACTTTTTTTGGGATCATAAGAGTTCTAGATTTAAAAGTATTCTAACTATTCTATAGTCTTAACATTTTTTTACATTTTCTTTATTTGTTCAGGTAGCTATTAGTTACATTTACAAAAGATTGCTCTTTACTATTTTGGTAGCAAAAAAGTTATAGATTTGAAAAATGTATAACAAAATGTAACAAGTTGTATAATTTCTCTAATGTAGAGCACTCCTACTGATCAGGGAAACAACTTTTCCCAAAGAGTCGAAATATAAAACTTGAATTCTTTAATTAGGGAAGTCCATTTCTTCCATATTTTTCAACCTACCTTCCTATGTTCTTGGAAGAAAATTGTTCATTTTGATCAGTATTGTAAGTATTGTAACCCTACAAAACAATGCTCATTATTTTTCATTATGTAGCTTATGCAAGTAATCATACTATATTTTGAAAACGTAAATGTCCTGTTAACTATCTATTTTAATTTCTTTTATTATCCCCCTTGTGATTATTTTATTAAAAAATATAAAATGTAACGGTTAGTAATAAGACATACCTACCTATACTAAGATGCCTACTATTTTAATTGCTCATGTTAGATTTTGGTATTGCATATTATTGCCTACTTTCAAATATTGAAGTACCTAAATCATCACCATCCTTAAATACAGCCTACATCAATGCTGATGGATGTTTCCTTTTCTCTTTATCGTAATAGTATTATTCTTATTAAATCAGCAATGTCAAATATATTTTATTAACTGCCGGTATTTAATCTTACACTTTCCTAACGGTATCTTTTAATGATATACGTCTATAAGATTAAATACCGAACACTTATTATATATTATGTATGTTGCACATCTTTTTTTATTTCTGTATTAACTTACCAATATTAATTCTAACTGTAAATGCGCTTTCATTCTTCTTTATTTTTTACAAGAAATCGAAAAAGTTTAGATTTAATTTTTGATAACTTCAATATATGAACCTTTCCATACCACCTTCTTGTATTTATTATCTTTATTTGTATCCATATATTTTTATTAGCTGCCGGTTTTTAATCTTACACTTCCCTAACGGTTTCTTTTAAAGATATACGTCTATAAGATTAAATACCGAACACCTCCTATAATAATATATGTTGCACATCTTTTTTATTTCTGTATATTGACTTACCAATATCAATCCTAACTCATAATGACATTCGTTCATACTTCTTTATGATCAAGAAGTTTAGGTTTAATATTGATAACTCCAGATATACAGTTCAGTATGAAACTTACCACCTTCATGTTTTTATTATCTTTATTTATATTTTTAATATTTGTTACAACTGCCTATTTAAATTATGTACGTATTTTTAAACTTTCTTAAAAATTGACAGTGTATCACCTACGTAATGTTGCAAGATATTAATAATAAGTACCCTATACTTGCTCTCATATTGAGAAGATCAATTTTACTATGATAATTCTATTCAATCTTATTATACTAAGAAAATATTTTTTAAATAAGTACGTATTCTTAAACAAATGTTCAATTTGCATTGTTTTTTAGTATTTTTTTGTGTTCTTTACAATACGAATATGATTATATTATAATATATATAATTATACTCGTACCGAAAGAACACCGAATATATTATATATGAATTGTTGTTGTTTTTATAAAACAGAATTATTAAATGTTCGTTCTTTTAGATTCATTTTCTTGACGTTTTGGCAGTATAGTCGGTGATGATGGCAAGGATGTGGAAGGAAAAGCGATGATAATGCGATGTCTTAAAACTCTTGAGTTTCTTGGTTGCAAGAATAAATTATTATATTATGTCTTGAACGATTTGATAATTTGGTATAACTCAATGAAAAGTTTGATACAAAAAGTCGATAATTTGAATAATAGATAACTGAAAAATTTATGGAATTTATGGTATTATTTATTTATTTATGTATTACAAAATCATTTCATTAGTAATATTTTGGAAACATTATGATTATTAATGCTATTAAATAACATGTAAATATTTTCTTGATATACCTATCACAATATAAGGCTATTGAAAATGGAATCGTTAACAACACGCTGAAACTACGTATGATACATCAAAGACAGTTTTAAGAATTGTTAGGTATAAACTGTAAATGAAATTGAAAGAATCATGTCTGAACCTACAGAGTATATCCTATTAAATAGAGGAGTTGTTCCAAAATTACAACAAAATGGATACCTCTGGAAGTTAGTAGTCAACGTGGTGAAGATGGCTTAGAAAACGACGGCGCAAAGAACGTAATGCTTTTGGGAATCGATGAATGTCAATCGTACAAGATCTAAAACGACCGAAACAAAATGAAAAAGTCTATGCCTAGAGCAGTGAGACCAGCCTTGCTAGGAACTGTTTATCACACTAACTGGACTTTGACTCGCTAATCGTTGAAATTTGAAGTAGGTACTTGAAGGCGTGTGTTGTTCAGTCAAAACAAACGTTGCAGAAAATCCTACACATAATTGAAATCAGAACCTTTGTGATAATATGACTAACAGAACATCCGTTTTATTGAGTCTAATAGAGTATAAAATAACTGCTTGCAGAGTTGATTAGAATCATAGTAGATACATGTTTTTATAGTGGTTTACTAATTATAAAGAGTTCTTAAAATTATTAGCTATTATTAAACGTATTTTTTATTGCTTTTGATATCAAGTGATGTTTTATTGTAATTTCCATTGATAATGACAAATACGAAATATGAATAAACTCCTGTACTATAACTACAAAGAGGGCAGATGAAATTAATAGGTACCATTGATGGACCGGAGTAATAAACGCTACCTATTAGTGCCAACCACCACCCTGGTGGCAAGCTCGAAAGAGGTAGATGGGAATAAATAGGTACCATTGACCATTGGAGTGGTAAACGCCACCTATTAGTGCCAACTACTATCCCGGTGGCAAGCTCAAAGGGTGCAGATGGGAACAAAGGCGATCGTTCTAACTGCTTGCAGAGTAGATGAAAACCATACTAGGCACATGTTCGTGAATACAAAATACACATCTACGTGTTAGTCCTGAATTCATCGACGATGAGGTCCTCGTCTTCTCAACTCCATCTTTCTCAAACTGTCTGCCCCGACGTCACGCGAAGTGCCGATTACACCTTCTTACCAGACTTTCATTCGTCTACATAACCTTCCATCGACTCCCAGTCCGTCTCTACAACAGACCTATCCTTGCCTACTACTCAAATGAGGACGGTTTCTGTTGTTATACAATTATTGATATCAATGGTTTCTCACCTTTTGATTAAATTAATATTGAGGTTCTCTTATTCAATGCTTGTAATGATCCATCCTTGTCAATGATGGCATTATATTTTTCAATTGTTTTCACTTATTCCACTTAATGCATAAGATATCGCATTTTATCATCAATCGCTTGCCCAAATCAATATTATTTCATTTTCATACTCCACATACACATTATTCAAGGCACTATTTATCTACTTAGTCATTAGTTTAACCATAGATGTACTTACATAATAAAAAAGTATAATGTAAAATTTGTTGATATGTATAAAAACTTTTGCTAAGACAATTTAACTAACAGACAGATCATTGACATACTTGTAAAATTAATTTTAGTTTTAGATAGGACATTTTCACAGGTTACTTTGACGTTCTTGTAATATAAGGTAAGTTGTATTTTTGTATTGAATTTTTACTTACAGACATACTTTTTTTGACGTTCTTGTAAAAAAATATTTAGTTGTATGTTTTTCGATTGCATTTTAACTAACGGACAGACTTGACTTGATTAATTTAATTAGTTGTACTAAGTAGTATACTTTTTTCCTCTTTTATTTACTAATTTTATTTATTATCTCAACGACACTGTACATAATACACTTTAGTTAGATATTTATTTATTTATTTTATCGTCGAATTGTATGTGCATGCTTAGTTGTAGTTAGATGGGGAGTAAAAGAACCAACCTCACCTGCTCGTGGTGCTCCCTGCTTCAACAGACGAGGCTCTGGCATATACATAAACAAGTCACAAACCACAGCTTCTCACAAGACTAAACAACTTTTCCCTGCAGCAATAATAAGTTAAAAACCGGACAAGTACGAGTCAGACTCGCCCACCAAGGGTTCCGTATAAATTTGTAGGTACCTGAATAAGACTATATTTTTTTTATTTTTAATAATTTAATAACAAATATACAAAGTTATGTTTAGTTAATATAAAACCTCTTCGTGGGGTTGATCAGACCATCAAAATGAACAATTTTCATTATGGGACCAACCTTGAAATAGTGAAAAAAATATCAGCTGTTTCATACATTTCGATGGAGTAGAATAAAATTGTACTTTTATATGGAACAGCAGATTTTTTTTTTCATCTTTGAGGTTGGTCCCATAATAAAAGTTGTTCAGTTTGATAATCTGATCAACCCCACGAGAGAGGTTTTGTATTAACTAAAAATAACCTTGTATACTTTCGTGTCGTGCAACTGATGATATAGTTTTCATACTTTTCCCTTTACTTGTAGTATAAGACGATATTAATTTCCAAATATGCGATTTTTGCGGCATAAACGGCCGTATGTTTTTATACGTTTACTTAGAAGTTAGATTTTTTCACAGCTTCAAGGGACTGTGGACCTATATACGATACTAGCGGCCCGCCCCGGCTTCGCACGGGTGCAGTGCAATGTAGTTACTAATGTAAAACTGTGCTAATGTGGTGTCAGTGTGAAGTTATTTGATTATAATAAGGATATCTACATATATACGACGTACGCAAGGGGTGTTAAAATATAATTGAAGTGTGTGTGTGTGTCTGTCTGAGGACTCTGAGGCAACCTAGCTCCCAAACTTAAAGATCGATTTTATTGCGATATTTCTGTATAGTTTAAGAGAAGCGTACAGACGGCGGGAAGCGACTTTGTTTTATACTATGTTTAGCTTTTGCCCGTGGCTCCGCCCGCGTAGGAGTCGGTAATCGTTGTAAGTCTTCCCTTGGAAACCAATGATCGGCATGAAAAGAAGCCTGTGTTAAGTATTCCAGACTAAAATCTATCCCTGTGCCAAATTTCGTCTAAATCCGTTCACCCGTTCAGGCGTGATTGAGTAACAAAATGAACAACATCCAAACATCAAAACTTTCACATTCTTACAATTTTGTGATATATAGGTAATAGCTGCACCCCGCGGTTTTACCTGCGCAATCTGTTGATTCTGTAACCAAACGCGCATCTCACTACACTTCACTTCACTTCGCGTGAATAAGTTATTAGAAATTAGCTAACTTAATGAGCAATTTTACCGATTACAAAAATTTTAGGTAGCTATCTAAAATATTTTAAATCTTATCATTATCTTATTTATGATTTAAAGTTCCCGTCCCGTGCAGTGAAGTAAGATTCGAAGTGGGGTTCGAGTTTGGTTACAGACGCCCTACTATTCACGATTTTGTATTAGGTAGGTAGGTAGGTACTTAATAAAATTTCTTAGCAGTAATATAACAAAATAAGTATAATAATATTATGTAACATTTAATACTCATACTTAATAGTTTGGTAGGTATCTTCTTTTTAAATAAAAATCTATGTATGTTTATTATTTTGTTTCCTATGCACTCCTAAACCATTCACATCCGATTATGATGAAACTTTGGTACCCTTATAATCTTCTTATAATAAATATTTGTTGAATTTCTGCTTATGACTGAAAAGATTCCTGGCTAAAATAACGTGTCATTGCAAATTAATGTCGGGTGCAACTAATGTTGTGCATTATTATCCGGCTCTCAATTTCAACACTTTACACCACATTCCTTGTAACGTTAGATATCTGATATTTGCCAGATTTTTCCACATTTTATAAGTAGACTAATATTTTGTAAAATAGTGCAAATCAGAATAAAATCTTATACAACATGAAATGTCAGCTCGTGCGGTGACATAATTACAGTCTCAGGGGAGGTGACAACCTGACAACTGACATTTATTTTTCTTAATCATTCAAATGCACTAAGAAGTTTTGATTCCGATATCGAAATCAATCACCCTAAAAATAGCTTTCTACCCCTTTTCAACCCTGTTAGGGGTACATTTCAAAAAAATGCGAAACACGTGTTCAATTAATTTTGTGATAAAATGTCTATGCCAAATTTCAAGTCAATCGGGCCAAGGAATCGCATTCTCCCATACAAACTTTGCCACCCTGTTTCACCCCTTAGGGATTGAATTTCGCAAAATCCCGTCTTAGTGAGCACCTACACCCTAAAAGGAAACCTTATGCAAAATTTGAGACTCCTAGCACTTGTAGTTTCTGAGATTTCGTGATGAGTCAGTGAGTGATTTACCCTTTTATATATATAGATATACGATATATGGTAAAAATTTTAACTCGATACCTCCATATGTTTCCGATATAAATGGCTTTGACAGACAGACAGACAGACAACAATGTAATCCTATAAGGATTCAGTTTTTTTTGAAGTGCATAACTTAGCTTTATTCCCATCTGCCCCCTTCGAGCTTTGCCACCGCGGTGATGGTTGGCACTAATAGTGGTAGATGAGAATAAAGGCAAATAGGGTTTGAAAGACGAATAAAATAATAATGTTACATCTGAAGTACACTGTTTCAGATAAATAACAAAAATGTTTTTTTTTTCAGATAAAAAAATGAAACTGTGACATTAGAACTCAGGAATATCATCATAGAGAAAAGTAGGTGACAGACAATGCACGAAACGTAACTGAAAAAATAAACTTTATAAACGATCTAATCGACTCCACGAAACATAATAATTAAAAGTAAGTTTAATTATAAGTAGGTCCTTTGTAGGTTAAATGATTTCCTTACATATTTTTAAATAAGGGTACATTTTAGTTAGTATGCGAACATTTTAGTTCGCTGGTGCTCCCATACAACAGTAAGGTATTTATACTTAGGTATAATGTTATATAACATTGTGTAACACGGTAACATTCTATAACAATGTTTTGATACAAAACACATTCAAACTCTATTTCAGGCAGGCTAAGTGTTATATAATTACCATCATAAAGCGTACCTACCTTATAATATGTTTTTTACAGGTTTCAGAATCGTGCCGATATTTGTAATAAGTACTAATTTCAAAAGTATATATTTCAAGATCTAATTCATATTCAAGACGTTTGACTATAACTACAATAACAAAACTTCTTACAAAGGTAAGTGCATATTGACGCGCAGTCGCACAAACAATAAAAAAAACTCTGTATGAAGACACTGCAACTTGCAGACAAATTGCAATTAGATTTGAGAAGATGACAATATTATTATGGCTATTCCACAATTCGCAGTCCGACTCTCCAAAAGCCGCCGCCATCTACACCCCAACAAAGCGATGCCCGCGGGCTGCTTCAGCAGCCCGCGCACCAGGGCGAAATACTAGTTATAATATATATAGCTCGATTACCACTCACTGACTCATTGACATGATTGTTCTCCCAGAAGGAGATGGAAAAGGGTATAACAATGTTCGGGGAAAATGTTCAGTACCCCAATCGAACTGGGGAAAAATTATGACATTTGGGAAAAACAAGATGGCGGCTGTGGCGAAGTTTGTAACTTTTTTTGTTTTCCAACCGATTTTGTTCTAACTTACAAGAGTGGTAGATTTTAACATTTAAAATTGAGAAAAATGAGAAAAAAAATAAAAAACAAAATGGCGGCCACGCTGAGCAGTTTTGAAAAATTTGATTTTTGGACCCCAAACCGCGGGGCCACAACACTGAAGTGTTGTTTGATTTAAGAAAAAAAATTTTACTGTTTCACCACAATTACCCTTAAATTTTACTAATCGGGGAAACTTTTTAAAAATTCAAGATGGCGCCTGTTGTGGAGGCCATTTTGTTTGGGGTACGAAAACACGCCATTTTTAAAGTCGATTTTCTTCCAGATGGCAACACCGGAACGTTTTGAGGTTTATAGAACGGCTGTAGGTATAGATACAATGTATTGATTAATAGAATATTTTTACCCCATTTCGGGGTAACTTTTGAGATTTACCCAAAAATGCAAAAAAGTGAAATAACCACTTTTTTTAAATTTTGAGTATGAGGTCTTATGTATGGTCTGTATATAAATGACTTTTTGGTATTTTGGTTGACAACGTCTGGCAACCCTGAAACCTGTTGAAGAAAAAGGCATTTTCGAGATACCCTTTTTTCAAATCCTATTGCGGCGGCTGGGTGCAAGTGAGAAAGCAAATCAAAACGTCATTGCACGCAGTATATGCTGCAAAATATAGGAAAAATATGAACTAACGAAATATCAACATGGCGGACGCGGTGGCGGCCATTTTGTAAATTTTATACCTTTTTTAAATATTGTAAGGCTATTTTGAGGCAGTTTGCGATGCTTGAGAAAGTTGACATGTATTGACGAATTATGCAACGTATTAAGGAGTAATGCCCTGTAAAAAAAAATTACCCAATTTCAGGGTACTTTTCGAGATTTACCCCAAAAATGTGAAAAATAGAAATAGTGGCATTTTTAAATATTTTTTATCAAAAACCATTACATTTTGCCAATATTAATGACATTTGACTATTTTTGTATCAAAAAGATGGCAACACTGAAATTGAAAGTAGGTTTATTTTCCAAGAAACTTACATTTTTATTACAAAAAAGGAGCATTTGTAGAGGGGTACAATGTATGAAAAAAGTATTTAGAATTTAGAATACCATCAGAAAAAAAAATTAAAGTGGAAGTCCAGGTCAAGATCCTCATGACGGGGTACTGCCCGTGAAAATAGTACTACATAGGTAGATGGTGCTCAAACTAAAGTTGTACAGAACTCTAAGCAAATCCTAAAGCGAGGAAAAAAAATTCAAAATGGCGGAAAAGCAAAATGGCCGCCATACAAAATTACAGAAAACCCAGAACTAAATATTTTATTACAAAAAAGGAGCGTTTGTAGAGGGGTACAATGAAAAGAAAAAGTATTTAAAATTTAGAAAAATAACAGAAAAAAAATTAAAAGTGGAAGTCTAGGTCAAGATCCTCATGACGGGGTACTGCCTGCCAAAATGGTACAACATAGGTAGATGGTGCTCAAACTAAAGTTGTAAAGGACTCTAAGCAAATCCTGAAGCAAGGATAATAATTCAAAATGGCGGAAAAGCAAAATGGCCGCCATACAAAATTACAGAAATCCCAGAATTATGTAGTTTGATTACCATTCACATACTGATTGACTCACTCACTGATTGAATTAATTGTTTTCCCAGAAGGTGGTGAAAAACTTTATAATGACATTTGGGGAAAATGTGCAATACCCCAATCTAACTGGGGAAAAATTAAATACCACTTACTCACTGACTGACAGACATAATTGTTCTCTCAGAAGGAGCTGGAAAAAGGCAGAATGAAATTTGGGGAAAATGTGCAAAACCCCAATCGAACTGGGGAAAAATTATGACATTTAGGAAAAACAAAATGGCGGTTGTGGCGAGGACTGTAACTATTTGTTTTCCAACAGATTTTGTTCAAACTTAAAAGAGTGGTAGATTTAGATATATAAGATTTAGATTAGAAAAATGGGAAAAAAATCAAGAACAAAATGGTGGCCGCGCCGAAAAAATTTGAAAAAGATCTATTTTTGGACAGCAAAACGCGGGGCCACAGCTTTAAAGTATTGCTTGGTTTGAATTCTCAAACTATCTACTATTTTTACCGTTTCGATACAATAACTCTCAATTTTTACCAAACTGGGAATTAAGAAAAATCAAGATGGTGCTTGTTGTAGAGGGGTACAATGTATGGAAAAAGTATTCAGAATTTAGAAAACTATCAGAAAAAAACTAAAAGTGGAAGTCCAGGTCAAGATCCTCATGACGGGGTACTGCCTGCCAAAATGGTACTACATAAGTAGATGGTGCTCAAACTAAAGTTGTACAAGACTTTTAGCAGAGCCTGAAGCGAGGAAAAAAATTCAAAATGGCGGAAAAGCAAAATGGCCTCTATACAAAATCACAGAAAACCCAGAATTATATAGTTCAATTACCACTCACATAGTATACTGACTGACTCACTCACTAATTGAATTAATTGTTCTCCCAGAAGGTGGTGAAAAAGGGTATAATGATATTTGGGGAAAATATGCAAAACCCAAATCGAACTGGGGAAAAATCAAATATCACTTACTCATTGACTGATAGACATAATTGTTCTCCCAGAAGGAGGTGGAATAAGGTAGAATGATGTTTGGGGAAAATGTGAAAAACCCCAATCGAACTGGGGAAAAATAGTGGGCGCATTCTGCCAGACAAATCTTTGAGTCATCGACCGCCATAGAGTAGTTTTTAACCATGGAAAGTAATTTGTATAGAATGTTCACTATTTTACTTTCCATGGTTAAAATGTACTCTATGGCGATCGATGACTTAAAGATTTGTCTGCCAGAATGCGCCCTATGACATTTAGGAAAAACAAAATGGCGGTTGTGGCGAGGACTGTAACTATTTGTTTTCCAACTGATTTTTTTCAAACTTACAAGAGTGGCTGCTGTTGTAGTGGCCATTTTGTTTGAGGTACGAAAATATGGCATTTTTAAAGTCGATATTCTTCCAGATGGCAACACTGGAGCGTATTGAAGTTCATAGACCAGACCCCGAATTACGTAAGGCTGTTGCTAACAATTCTCGATTGAAATCGATTGAAATCGCAGTTGCATTGCTGCTTTAAGTAAGATAGTTTTCTCATTGGTTCTTACTAAATCAGCAATGTCACTGCGATTTCTGTCAACGTTGATTGCAACAAAGTTAGACAATCAGCCTACAGTTGTAGGTATTGATATAATATCTATGACTGGCAGAATATTTTTACCCCAATTCAAAAATGCAGAAAAGTGAAATAACGTCTTTTTTGGAATTTCGGGTATGAGGGTTAATGTATTGTCTATATACAAATGACTTTTTGGTATTTTGGTTGACAACGTCTGGCAACCCTGGAAACTGCTAAGGAAAAAGACATTTTCGAGACACCCTTTTTTCTCAAGTCCTATTGCGGCGGCTGGGTGCAAGTGAGAAAGAAAATCAAAACGTAATCGCACGCAGCAGTATAATGCTGCTTAATATAGAAAAATATAAACAATAGAAAAATCTTTATGGCGGACGCGGTGGCTGCCATTTTGTAAATTTTATACATTTTTTTAAATATTCAAGAAGTTGTGCTCTGTAAATAAATACTCATTTTCAGGGTTATTTTTTAAATATACCCCAAAAAGTATTTAAAATTTAGAAAACTAAAAAAAAAAATTAAAAGTGGGTGCAAGGGGCTCCAAATAACATCATTCAGAGCCCAAGCCAACTTCTCCTGCTCGCGGTGCACCCTGCTGGCTTACGAACGAGGCTCTGGCGACCGACCGGTGGCAGGCAGCAGTGACACCGGTGCGATTAGCTATGCACTGTGATTGCCAACCCGCATTCCCAGCGTGGCAATTATGGGCAAACCCTCCTAATGGCGACACAAAACAGACCACGGCCCCCAGTTCCCGGCCACCCTGCTATTCCTGATCATGGCGGTGGTCACAGTAATGGCAGGACAGGGGCTGCGAAGAATCCCCGGGTTACGGAAGGCCGCAATAAAACATCGACGAGCACCTGGCGCAACTCGAGAAGGAATTCGGAAGGATAAACTGGCACATTCTTGGGCTCAGCGAAGTCCGAAGAGAGGGGGAGGATACTGTGACCCTTGAATCGGGCCACCTTCTGTATTTCCGAGAGGGAGACCAGCTATCACAGGGTGGCGTAGGGTTCCTGGTACATAAAGCCCTCTGCGACAACAATGTAGAAGTGTCGAGTGTGTCCAATAGAGTTGCGTACCTCATGTTCAAGCTAACCGAGAGGTAGCCTCAAGGTTGTGCAGGTTTACGCACTCGGACTTACTCGGACGATGAAGTGGAAGATATGTTTGGAGACATATCCAAGGCCTTACACTTCACTACCAACTCTACCAAGGCATACTTCAACGTTGTTATGGGGGACTTCAACGCTAAAGTGGGAGTACAGAATCACGACGAATCTGTAGTAGAATCCCATGGTTTTGGGTGCAGAAACCACAGGGGGCAAATGCTTGTCAACTTTCTTGAGAAAAAGGGGCTTTTCGTGATGAGTTCTTTCTTCAAGAAACAGCTCCAAAGAAAGTGGACGTGGCGTATCCCCAATGTTAGGTCAAAAAATGAGATCGACTTCATCATGGCGGATAAAAAACATAATATATTCAGAGATGTCCCAGTGATCAATAAGTTTAATACAGGCAGCGATCACCGACTTGTCCGAGGCTCTCTGAATATCGAGGTTAAGCTTGAACGCGCTCGCTTGATGAAGTCCAGGCTCCGTCCTAACCTGCTCCAAACCATCATAGGGTCTGAAACGTTCCAGTCGAACCTGGAAAACCGATTCGTTGCCGTGGAAACCACAAATGCTGTTGACGTCAACCGGGCCCTCGAAAATGTGGTTGGAATACTCAGGGAAGAGGGCACAAAATTTTGCGAAAATCAGCGCAAAGGCTGAAGAAGAAGTTTTCGGAAGAAACTCTTAGGCTCATAAAGAAGCGACGTGAAGTCCCTGTCAGTTCGTCCGAACAACAGGCTCCCAACAAAGAGATTGGTAAACTGGTGCGCTACGATCTCCGATGCTCCAATACACGCTGGGGATCGGAAGTATTTGTCCAGTCTCTTGGGAGAAGTCACTTGACAAAGTTCACTACGGCCAGTGGAGTCGTCGTAGCTTCGAAGCCGGAGGTTCTTTTGGAAATTGAAAACTTCTATAGCCAGTTGTACGCTTCGCATGCATCTCGACTTGATCGCGAAAATGAGGACCCCGAGCCACATTGACCCGCCACTTTACCGAAGACTTGCCGAAATCAGCCTGTGTGAAATTAAGATGGCTCGTAGACAGCTTAAAAACGGAAAAGCCCCAGTTACATCTGAACTCCTGAAAGCAGGCGGAAAACCTGTATTAAAGGAGCTCCAAAATATCTTTAACGCCGTTCTCTTTGATGGGAGAACTCCGGAGCCGTGGAGTAGGAGTGTCGTTGTCCTGTTCTTCGAAAAAGGAGATAAGAGCTTACTGAAGAACTACCGACCCATTTCGCTCCTGAGCCACGTCTACAAGCTGTTTTCAAGAGTTATCACAAATCGCCTTGCGCAAAGACTCGACGAATTTCAACCCCCGGAGCAGGCCGGGTTTCGAGCAGGATACGGCACCATAGACCACATCTTCAGAGTGCGGCAGCTTATACAGAAGTCCGAAGAGTATAACCAGCCTTTGAGCTTAGCATTTGTGGACTATGAGAAGGCATTTGATTCTGTCGAAACTTGGGCTGTTTTAAAATCCCTGCAACGATGCCAAGTCAATTGGCGATATATCCAAGTGTTGAGATGTCTCTACAATGCCCCAACCATGGCGGTCCAACTGCAGAACCAGCAGACTGAGCATATCCCCTTGCATCGAGGTGTGAGACAAGGGGATGTTATCATATCCCCTCAATCTCCCTCAAATTGTTCACAAATGCATTGGAGGATATGTTTAGAACGCTGGACTGGAAAGGACGCGGTATTAACATTAACGGCAAATACATATCACACTTGCGATTTGCGGACGACATCGTCATTGTGGCCGAAACGTTGCAAGATCTACAATACATGCTGATTCCTCTCTACGCATCGGTCTTCGGATGAACTTGGACAAAACCAAGGTTATGTTTAACGAACATGTAATTGCAGGACCGATTGCAGTACAAGGTAGTCCTCTTGAGGTTGTTACGAAATATGTCTACTTTGGGCAAACATTGCAATTGGGTAGAAACAACTTCGAGACAGAGGCAAACAGAAGGATATAGCTGGGCTGGGCGGCTTATAAGAAATTTCGTCGTGTCTTTGAGTCGCCTATTCCACAGAGTCTAAAGACGAAAGTCTGCAACCAGTGCGTCCTGCCTGTCATGACATACGTAGCCGAAACGTGGACACTCTTTGTAGGGCTGGTTCACAAACTTAAAGTCGCGCAGCGAACTATGGAATGGGCTATTGTTTGGAGTTTCTCTAAGAGATCGGGTCCGAAACGAGGTGATCCGACAGAGAAATAAAGTTATCGACACAGCCCACTGGATTAGCAAGCTTAAGTGGCAGTGGGCCGGCCATATTAGCCATAGAACCGAAGGCTGCTGGGGCAGACGAGTTCTTGAGTGGAGACCGCGTAGTGGCAAACGTAGTGTGGGACGCCCTCAGACAAGACAAGACATTCATTTTTAATTACCACTTATGTCTATCAGTGAGTATGAGACTCACTGATAGACATAACTGTTCTCCCAGAAGGAGGTGGAAAAGGGTCCAATGATGTTTAGAAGAAATATGCAAAACCCCAGTCGAACTGGGGAAAAAATATGACATTTGGGAAAAACAAAATGGCGGCTGCGGCAAAGTTTGAACCATTTTTGTTTTCTTGTTTCCAACTGATTTTGTTAATACTTACATTTTGTCTTTTAAAATAAAAAAATGACAAAAACAAAATGGCGGCCGCGCTGGAGAGTTTTATAAAAAATAGTTTTTTGGATCCCAAATCGCGGGGCCACAGCTCTGAAGTATTGCTTGGTTTGAGAAAAAGATTGTTACCGTTTCACCACAAGAACACTTTGTTTTTACCAAACTAGGAAAAATTTTAAAAATTTAAGATTGCGCATGTTGTAGGGGCCATTTTGTTTGAGGTACGAAAACATGCCATTTTAAAGTCGACTTTTGTTAAGGTGGCAACACTGGTTCGTTTTGAGGTTTTTAGAACAGTTGTAGGTAGGATACAATGCATAGAGTGGAAGAATTATTTTACCAGATTTTAGGGTAATTTTCAAAATTTACTCCAAAATGCAAAAAAGTGAATCAACTACTTTTTTGGAATTTTTAGTGAGAGTTTCGAGTGTCTGTATACAAATGACATTTTGGTATTTTGGTTGACAATGTCTGGAAACCCTGCAAACTGCTAAGGAAAAAGTCATTTCTGTGATACCGTTTTTCAAGTCCTATAGCGGCGGGCGGTTGGGTGCAAGTTAGAAATAAAATCGAACGTAGAATGCTGCAATACACCTATAGGAAAATTATTTCCAATAGAAAAATCAATAGGGCGGACGCGGTTGCGGCAATTTTTAAAATTTTATATTTTTTTTAAATATTTTAAGGCTATTTTGAGGCAGTTTGCGACACTTGAGAAAGTTGGCATGTATCGACGATTTATGCAACATAGCAATGAGTTTTACTTTGTAAATAAACCCATTAATACCCATCTTCATGGTACTTTTCGAGATTTACCCCAAAAACGAGAATAATAGAAATAGCGTCATTTTTAAATATTTTTATCAAAAACCATTAGATTTTGCCAAATAAAATCAAATCAAATTGTTTATTTGCATAAACATGTGGTAAAATAATGGTCTTAAAATTAAATTGTACCGTTACATGTCTACCATATGAAAAAAGATATATTTGAAAAAAGACAGTAAGTAGCATTACAGAAGCTATGTCAGAATTAAAATAACAGTATCATTACAAAAGCTATGTAAAATTCTAATTAATACTTAATGTCAAAAAAATTTTTAAATAAGGTTATAAAAATAATACTAATAGCAACTCTGGAATTGAAAATGAGGTTTATTTTTCAGGTACCGCCACATTCTTATTACCGAAAAGGAGCAGTTGTAGAGGCGTATAGTATAATGTATGAAAAAGTATTTGGATCTAGAAAACTCTTAGAAAAAATATTAAAAGTGGAAGTCCAGATTCAAATCCGTGAAAAGCGTGGAGGTTCCCTATCAAATCGTTACATCTCGCCTGTAATGACAAATCAATGCACTTTGCTTGCGGGATCGGAAAGGCGGCATTGAACCACAACCACCGAAAGACGTGATTATGATTCATAAGGCAGGAGGTTTTGACTTAGGAAGTGGGACCTCTAAATAGACCGAACGATTGGAACCCAGCCACAGATATTTTAGGTTTTGATCTTAGCTTTAAGGAGGTGGACAAAGAGATCACCGAAGGTTTTGCGACCACCAACGAATCGCGAGATGCTAAAAATTTTAATTTCGGTTTTTGATCCACTGGTATATTATCCTTTTGTAATTAAAGGAAAGATATTGCTCCAAGACGTTTGGTGATCTTGTGCCACTTGTTGTTGTTGACGCCACTGGTTTCCGTTCCATCAAGTAAGTAGTTCTTCTCGCTACGTGTCCAGCCCACTGCCACTTCAGCTGAGCAATACTTCGAGTGATGTCTGTAACTTTAGTTCTCCTACGGATCTCCTCATTTCTGATTCGATCACGCAGGGAAACGCCAAACATGGCTCTCTCCGTTGCACGCTAGGTGACCTTGAGCCTCCTTATAAGACCCATAGTTAGCGACCACGTTTCACTACCGTAAGTCATCACTGGCCACACACACTGGTCATAGACTTTCGTCTTGAGACACTGAGGTAAATTGGATGCGAAGATTTTTCGAAGCTGCCCATCCGAATTGGGTTCGACGAGAAATCTCTTTCTCGAAGTTGGACTTACTGAGCCGGACTGCCTGTCTAAGGTTTACGTAATGGTCAACAAATTCAAGTGTAGCGATCCCAACTTGAACTAGAGCAGGCACTACATGGGCATTCGACATGATTTTCGTCTTATCCATGTTAATCCTGAGATCCACTCTTTGGGAAGCAATACGGAGATCTTCGAGCATTGCGTTCGTCTTCCAATGTCTCAGCCATAAGAATTTTATCATCGGCATAATGAAGGTGTATTTGGACTGGCCATTAATGTTGATGCTAAGTCCTTTCCAGTCTTAAGATTTTAAAGATGTCCTCCAACGCAGCTGTAAACAGATTCGGAATTATAACAACTCCCTGTCTCAGACGTCTCTGCAATTGAATAAGATTTGTTCTCTGGTTCTGTACTCGGATCCACATGGTGACATTTTCGTTTAAGTACCTCAACACCTCGATTTACCTGTAGTGGTGCAATTGGAAACTTTAAAGAGATCGCAGCACCGCCCAGGTTTCTATTGAATCAAATGCTTTCTCATAGACCACGACCGCCAAGCAAAGTTGCAGGTTATACTCCTCGGTCCTCTGTATAACCATCCGCAGCGTATGGATGAGGAGGTTGGGTGTGGTCGAACCTGCAAGCGAGACAATTCGTAAGGACTCTCGAAAACAACTTATAAACATGGCTCAGTGAGAGGGGTCTGTAGTTCTTTAAGAGGAGGGAAGTCTTTTTAAAGAACAAAATCATCTCACTTTTCCGAGCGTTTAGCGTTCTGCCCTCGACAATGTCCTTAACCTTGCTTTCAACAGGTGTCTGTGTGGAATATAACTGCCCATAGAAACTCTCGATCTCCCTCAGCTTCGATGAAATGATGCGACCGTTGTCAGTTTTCAGATCTCTCGCGAACACTTAGGAGCCTTTATTCCGCTCGACAGCCTCTTTAATAAACCAATGATGTCCCAGTGTAACTTGCTAATAACTTCTTCCAACTCGGTTAACTTCGTATCGGTTCTCAGTGTGCGCGTTTTGTAGATTGCCAGGTGCAGTTTTCGTGGTTGATGGTAGCCGAGCCGCACCCAGGGATTCTTAGCACTCCCTGATTTGATTTGATTTTTCACATAGTAACTACACCGTTAATTTTCAAGTAGGTATATCTTCAATGAAATAGAGATATCAGACCACGTATCTGAATATAAACGTGCAGTTAAAAGTTAAAAATTAAAAAAATAATATTTCGAAAATATCGGAAAAAATCTTGATTAATCGGCAAACTCACAAAAATAGTAAGATGCGTGCACACATTCATTCTTTTCATGATTTACGTAGGTAAACAAGATAGTCTCATTTGAATACGCGGGTTCGTGGATTACGCCCCCGGTGTCTTTTGCCCCCGTAGTGGCGTAGTATATGCCCCCGAATTTGCACTAAGAAATAAATTATTACTTCTATGTAACTCGGGGGCAAACACCATGGGGGCAAAAGATACCGGGGGCGTTGAATGAGCTCTAAATCCATAAATCAGTAAAATTTTGAGACATAAACAAACCTCTATATATTGACCAATTATTAAATACTAGCTTTTGCCCGCGACTTCGTCCGCGTGGACATTCGGAAAATCGCCATGAAACCTTTGACTGAGATAAAAAGTATCCATGTTTTACCACAGGCTATATAGCTATCTGTGTGCTATTCCTAATCCGTTCAGTCGGTTTTACGTGATTGAGTAACAAACATCCAAACATTAAACTTTCATATTTAAAATATTATTAATTCCTGTTCACGTTCTCATTCCTGTTCCCGAACCCGTATTATTTTTCCATAAAAAATTTGAACCCCCGTTTCAGTCTGCCATTTTCTGTTAGGTTTTTAATAATGTAACACTAAAATAAATGCCATTTTCGCAATCAACATCCCATAAAACCTCAATAACGACATCCATATCGAAGTTGGGCTTTTTACCCCTTTAAGGGGTTGATTTTCAGAAATTTACGAAATACATGTTTGATCATTTGTTTATCTATAGAAGTTATCCTACGAAATTTCAAGTCGTAATGTCTATTTTATATTGTTTCCAAAAAGTTTGAACCCCATTAACCCCTTTAGGGTTTGAATAATGTTTAATATTTACCACTTAAAATAATTTGGTGTGGTTTGGGCTGGGCAATAGTCTGTCAGTCACCCCTTAACTTTTATATAAGAGATTGAAACTTTTAACTGTACATACTCGATTAGAATAGGGATGAGATACACTCATTAAATTTTTAAATATACCTACTTAAAAATAAACCGTGTATATTAGTTTCTCTATGATTTGAATATTAGCCAGCAGTTTTAAGAAAAAAATATGGAGCATTCATTTTCACTACGCATCACCACACTGCCCACACAATTTGCAGTCCAACTCCCCAAAATCCGCCACTTACAGCCCAAAAGGGCGATGCCCGCGGGCTGCTTCAGCAGCCCGCGCACCAGGGCGAAATACTAGTTATACTATATATAGCTCGATTACCACTCACTGACTGACTCACTCATTGACATGATTGTTCTCCCAGAAGGAGGTGGAAAAGGGTATAACAATGTTTGGGGAAAATGTTCAATACCCCAATCGAACTGGGGAAAAATTATGACATTTGGGAAAAACAAGATGGCGGCTGTGGCGAAGTTTGTAACTTTTTTGTTTTCCAACCGATTTTGTTCAAACTTACAAGAGTGGTAGATTTTGACATTTCAAATTGAGAGAAATTAGAAAAAAACTAAAAAACAATATGGCGGCCACGCTGGGCAGTTTTGAAAAATTTGATTTTTGGACCCCAAACCGCGGGGCCACAACACTGAAGTGTTGTTTGATTTAAGAAAAAAAACTTTACTGTTTCACCACAATTACCCTTAAATTTTACTAATCGGGAAAAAAATTTCAAAATTCAAGATGGCGCCTGTTGTAGAGGCCGTTTTGTTTGGGGTACGAAAACACGCCATTTTTAAAGTCGATTTTCTTCCAGATGGCAACACCGGAACGTTTTGAGGTTTATAGAACGGCTGTAGGTATAGATGCAATGTATTGATAAATAGAATATTTTTACCCCATTTCGGGGTAACTTTTGAGATTTACCCAAAAATGGAGAAAAGTGAAATAACCACTTTTTTTAAATTTTGAGTATGAGGACTTGTGTATAGTCTGTATGTAAATGACTTTTTGGTATTTTGGTTGACAACGTCTGGCAACCCTGAAACCTGTTGAAGAAAAAGGCATTTTCGAGATACCCTCGCACGAATGTTGGAATTATGTGAAAAAGATAAAAGGAAAAACAGTGAGCATGTAATATGGTTGCTATAATCAATCAGTCAAACAATGACATAGTAACTTACTTTAAAAACAGAACTACAACCCTTTTTAATTACATTATAGAACACAATAAAGAGTAAGAAGTACAAATAGGTTCTACAACATCCGTTATTCCCATCTGCCCCCTTCGAGCTTTGCCACCGCAGTGATGGTTGGCACTAATAGTGGCAGATGAGAATAAAGGCAAATAGGGTTTGAAAGACGAATAAAATAATAATGTTACATCTGAAGTACACTGTTTCAGATAAATAACAAAAATGTTTTTTTTTTCAGATAAAAAAAATGAAACTGTGACATTAGAACTCAGGAATATCATCATAGAGAAAAGTAGGTGACAGACAATGCACGAAACGTAACTGAAAAAATAAACTTTATAAACGATCTAATCGACTCCACGAAACATAATAATTAAAAGTAAGTTTAATTATAAGTAGGTCCTTTGTAGGTTAAATGATTTCCTTACATATTTTTAAATAAGGGTACATTTTAGTTAGTAAGCGAACATTTTAGTTCGCTGGTGCTCCCACACAACAGTAAGGTATTTATACTTAGGTATAATGTTATATAACATTGTGTAACATGGTAACATTCTATAACAATGTTTTGATACAAAACACATTCAAACTCTATTTCAGGCAGGCTAAGTGTTATATAATTACCATCATAAAGCGTACCTACCTTATAATATGTTTTTTACAGGTTTCAGAATCGTGCCGATATTTGTAATAAGTACTAATTTCAAAAGTATATATTTCAAGATCTAATTCATATTCAAGACGTTTGACTATAACTACAATAACAAAACTTCTTACAAAGGTAAGTGCATATTGACGCGCAGTCGCACAAACAATAAAAAAAACTCTGTATGAAATGACACTGCAACTTGCAGACAAATTGCAATTAGATTTGAGAAGATGACAATATTATTATGGCTATTCCACAATTCGCAGTCCGACTCTCCAAAAGCCGCCGCCATCTACACCCCAACAAAGCGATGCCCGCGGGCTGCTTCAGCAGCCCGCGCACCAGGGCGAAATTCTAGTATCCTTATATAGCTAATAAGTGTTTCAAACACAAATATACAACAAGCAGTGATAAGCGTTACTTATATACGATATTTATATCACTACTTAGTGATAAAAGATGGCCTATTATCACATTTTTGCTAGCTGGGAGTCTGTCTGTCTGTCACGATCTCGATATCTCGAGAACTACTAATGGTATCAACTTGAAATTTGGAGTAGTTTAAGATGACATTTGCCCACCTATTTTGCAAATAAGAAATAAATAAAAAACAATATCTTTTTTACAACAGGGACTGAAAAGGGGTCTGAAAAATTTGAAATGGAGCTACTAGAGCATGTGGGGCATCATATAAAAGAGCGCCGTTTGCACGTTTTCAATCATTTTATCTTTTTGTTTTAGGCAGCATAGTTTTGGACTCTGAAATAATTCTGTGTGTTAGCAGTTTATATAAAGATTACAGGAAAAATAAAAATATGTCTCAATATAGCACACTTTTTAGAAATTATCAAATTTCTAAAAAAGTTAACATTAGTTCCACTATCGGTCAAGAGATGGCACTTACCTAAAACTGCAATACTAATTTTATTATTCTTCTCTGCAGTGTGGTTTGATGGTGCAATTATGATGCTACGGAACTCTCGGTGCGCGAGTCCGATTCGCTCTTGACCGTTTTTTTAGGACGTTTTTGGCAGTCGTGTTTTTAATATTTTTTAATTTTTTACATTATGTTGCGGTCAAATTATCATCACGTTAGCCGCACGTTGCGCGTGCATAGAACTTCCCATAGGATCTCCACCACGATTATTCCAACGCTGCTTGCTTTCAACGGCTTAACCAGACCTTCCCATAGGATCTCCACCACGATTATTCCAACGCTGCTTGCTTTCAACGGCTTAACCAGACCTTCCCATGATCATTCGTCCGCCTTTTAGTGGCCTACCTACGAAGTATTGTCCGGCGCACGGTCGCCATTTCAGAATATTTTTACCCTTATGTCCATTGGTTCTTACCTTAGAGTGTATCCGTCCACACTAACTTCACATAGCCTCCGCAATCGCAGCTCAAAACTTTCAAGTCCAATGTGGTATTTACATGGGTAACTAAAGCCGCACGATTTTTGCCGCACGGTGAAAATTTACTGTGTAAATGGCACATCGGGCTAGGCCGTAAGTGACTGAACAAATTTATCTGATCCGGTGGCCAAAACTGGAACTAAGTGTTATTATCGTTACCTAGCTTACGCCATCGACTACATGGATGGATACTGATGTAATCAGTGATTTAATTTTACAAGCGACTTGAATAGGTGACTCCAATGTAATTGTTGTCTAAAATCAACCCATGTAAATTGCCCATCAGATGTGACTAAAATCGACCCTTGTAAATAGCCCATAAATGAAAATGCAATTTATCCATAAAGCAGTAAAACATTTTTATGTGATCTGACGCAACATGTTTTTCTGCTGCGGCAATTTTATCCTTCATGTAATTCTATGGCATCTTTGCAACACGTTTCTGTTAATTTTCCTCTCGTCAACTGAAGAAACTATCCAGCAAGTAGCTTTATCTTGGAACGGAGTTAAAATGACGGATTCTTTTTGTCTATGTGTTTTCGGAGATTTTGGTGCTCGAACCATTATTTAGTAGTCAGTTTAAGCCATGGGCAAATATCAAATGTAGTCAAATTGTGTTCTGGACAGTCCAAGACCGATCCCTTTTATGAGATGCCCAGTCTGGATCGTGCTTTTTCCCTAAAAACGGAACCCTTTCCGTAGCCTAAATGGCAAAAAACGGAACCCTTATAGATTCGTCATGTCTGTCTGTCTGTCTGTCCGTATGTCAAAGCCACTTTATTCCGAAAGTATTAAGACTACACAGTTGAAACTTGGTAGGTAGATGTATTCTGTTAACCGCTAAACAAATTTAAAATAAGAAAAATAAAAGATTAAGGGGGGGCTTTCCATACGTGGAACTGAAACTTAAAAATTTTTTTTCTTCAAACCAACACGTGTTGGATGTCTATAGATAGGTCTTTAAAAATGACATTAAGGTTTCTAAGACAACTTTTTCTCAAAGTCAACCGTTTGAAAGATATACACCGCCAAAGTGGTAAAATGTATCACCCCCCCCCCCCCCCCCCTTTAGCTTTTGAAATAAGAGAGTGAAAAATCTAAAAAAAAATATGCTGTAGATCTTAATAAACACTTTCAACGAAAATTAGTTTGAACGAGGTATAGTAATAAGTTTTTGAGATATAGCACATTTTCCAAAACCGCTAATATAACTTTGTCATTCATACCAACACTGTGAAAAAGAAAGTTATTTTTGCAGACGAAAAATGATAGGTGGTATTAAATATGGTATGGTATAAGGTAACTACGGAACCCTACAGCGCGTGGCCCGACACGAACTTGGCCGCTTTTTATTATTATTATTTTTGAGCTTTTAAATGTAAGCCTATTACAAACTTTGGACTATACTGACAGAATATTGAATATGACTAAAGAAGTTAATTTTCCCGTTATGGGATTGCATTCAAATAAATAAATTTTAAATTTTCCTTCATCATCATATCAGCCGCACGACACCCACTGCTGGGTATATAAATTTTCCTTAGTGAATCATAATTATTTATTAAGAAAACAAGGTTTTACAACGATGCACTCGATATTTTCGAGTTATGCTGTTGTTTCAAAACATATGCGCCGATTTGTCGCTTCGCCAAACCACATCTGATGTACGAGTATATTGTAATATTGTAGAGGAATACTATAATATTGCACGAGATATTATATGATATTAATGATAATGATTTTCTGTAATCAACCATGTGCTCTAAACTAGTTTAAAACGTTCAATATGGTAATATCGTTATTATAGCTATAAAGGAATTTCTATTTCGCTGCAGATTATTATATCGATTAATAATGTGTAGTCAAAACTAATTGTAAGTAAATATCTTAAAATTTAGAAGAATCTTTTAAAATGCAAATTTTATTAAGCCATATTAATTTAAGGACGTTTCTTAAATATTTTTTAGTTACATGAACAGAAAACACCATAAAAGCTTGGTAATGTAAAAAATACCTTCTCACTTTTTAAGGCACTAGGCATACTAGACATTGAAATAAATCAGTTTTTACTGATACTATTGCGCGGTTTTATTTAATTTACTTCGGTGATAGTTGGTATTTAGTTTGATTTTTTATTTTCCCAACGTTTCGGCATCTTTGCACTGCCGTGGTCACAGGGGACTGAAACCACTCGTGAAACCTTACCCTCCAGCTAGGATTTTGTAAAAAGGTCCAGAAATGTTATTTAAAGAAATGGTTTCAATAGAACTGCGCTAGTATCTGTAAATTTGTTTCCAGTGGGTAAAAACCAAATATCACGAAAATAGCGTCCGCAAACCAAAACAAGCATAAATTGAGTACAAAGTTCATTAATATTTCTTGCACACAGCGAATGAAATTAATCTGCATTTAAGTGGTAAAAACAAACAATTACACAGAAACCTTCATACATTACTCGGCGAGTACGCACTTGATTTACGCTACAATTTGTCGCCGCGCCAAACCGCGACTGATTTACACCATCGTGTTTTGTTATATGCCTTACTAACATTTTGTAGTTTTATGGGAAACAATCCGTTTGGAGTAGAATTCGTAGATTAAATTGTTATTTGTAAAATTTCAGACCATAACCGTCCTCATATTTAGTCAAGAAAGATTTTTTCAACATTGTTACCGCCGCCGTTGAAATAAATTAAGGTTAAACATCTAAGGGATATATATACTTTGAATTTTCACTTCTTCTTCAAGAAGTGTGATTACCATATGTTATCATTACTCTATGGTTATTTAAAATCTTTTTAGTCTGCCTTGACAGTCATTGTGAGAGGACAGACACTTTTGGTGTAAGAGCGTGCCTGCCGCCACGCCGCTGCTGTAGTGGCGCCAGAATATCGCTAACAAATACGGTTTTTCTTGCTTTGGACATTAAATATCGAGTAATTATGATACTTTTCTTGAAAAAAGGTGATTTAATAATTTTATCATTATAAATAAGTGAGAGTTCATTTCATATTCGTTCCCGTGCTTCGACTTATCGTATGAGGATTAGTGGCCACCTCTGGTGTTAGAGTTTATCAAGCCACCTGTAAGGCCTCTAACTTGGCTTAACGACTGTTATCAGATGACAACAGCCAGGACCGACGGTTTAACGTGCCCTCCGAAGCACGGGAGCACTCAGTTGTAATTCCACTTTAACGGTCACCCATCCGACACCTGACCGGATCGAGCGTTGCTTAACAAACGTGATCGAGTACGATCAGTCGGTCAAGTTTCGCCATGAGCGCTTCGAATATGAAATGAACTTTCATTTATTCATAATGATAAAATTATAAAATCACCTTTTTTTTCAAGAAAAGTATCATAATTACTTGATATTTAATGTCTAAAGCAAGAAAAACCGTATTTGTTAGCGATACTCTGGCGCCACTACAGCAGCGGTGTGGCGGCAGGCACGCTCTTACACCAAAAGTGTCTGTCCTCTCACAATGACTGTCAAGGCAGACTAAAAAGACTTTAATAACCATAGAGTAATGATAACCTATGGTAATCACAGTTATTTTTAAAGAAAACTCTCTTAATTACTTGATATTAAAATGACTAACAGTCAGTTGCAAGAACGATCTTTAAAGTTAATGCTTTATTAAATGTATCGCCATCTTTTTCTTCTTTTAAAAGAAGTAAAGGACGGTGATACCTTTAATGACGCATTAACTTTAAAGATCGTTCTTGCAACTGACTGTTTACCAAGAAAATCCGTATTTTCTAGCGATAGTCCGGCTGAGTAATGTCGCTACAGCGGTGTGGCGGCAGGCACGTGCAAGTATTTTATGACGCTCTTACACCAAAAGTGTCTGACCGGCCAGTAATGGCATTCTATTCGTTCCGAAGAGATTTCCATTTATTATCGAGTCGTTACATTTATATGGCAATGGTTGGCAGCTGTCTTATTTAAAGTGCGGAGTAAACTTGCAGTTTTATAACTAACAGTTTTATTACTATAGGACATTAAAAACCTTATTTCAGTTGAACAAAGTTGGTATCGTAAAAAAAAGAAATACCTAAATGAGTTATTACTATACTACAAACAATTATATTATCAATGAATACTAAATATTTTAAGGCTCCTATATACCCCAGAGTGACGCCCTCGTCTTAATTAAATTTATTATTTGCAATAACCTCAGTAAAATATAGATCGTCGTAGTAGTAGTTAGCAAAAGAACAAAAAGTGGCCACTTTGTGCTCTTTTGCTAACTACTACTACAAAGAACTATATTTCAATGAGGTTATTGTTTGTAAATAAACTATAGAACCTTGGCTTCAATCTGCACAAGTGAATTTTCGATACAACTGTATTTTACGAGCAATAAATTTAATTAATATGAGGGCGCTACTTGAGGTCATAGTCGCCTTAACACCTACTACCTATCACCATAATAGAAAAGATGAGTAAGAGTAAGTAATAAAAATATTTAGTCAATAAAATTCTTGAAACTTTAAAATAGAAAATAAATAAACTGTATTGTAAGATTACTTATACCTTTGTTTGTATTATAATATAAATATAAATAATTAATAAAATCATTATTATTGATAATCGTATCATTAAATGCAACAAGTAGATATTTATTCGGCATAAAAACGTCCCATTTTGCAATGTTTTTATATTAGACGGTTCTATTTAGACGGTTATATACGCCGTCATTTTGTAGTCGTTTTAATTAACTTGAAGGTGTGTTGTACCAATGAAACTAAACATTTTTGCCCAAGAAACATGTGTCAAAAAACGACAAAAAATTTTGGACCTCCCATACTAACTAGACAGCTAAAACATTGTATTAGTATGGGAAAGTCAAAAATTTTTGTCGTTTTTTGACCCATATTTGTTTGGCAAAAATGTTTAGTTTGATTAGTAGAACACTACAAAATGACGGTGTATACGTTGTATACCAAATGTCTGAAATAAATTTATCAAGATAAAATACAAATACATTGCTGGAAAAGATTTAAGGCTGTATATTTGCATTTTAACGAAATTAGTGTTTTTCCAATGAAGTTATCTAAAGAATGAAAGCATTATTATTGATGTAAACTTTAGTTTTAGGAAGCAAAATTCTTGAATTAGTGCCGTATAAAGAGAAAAACCTAATAAATTGTCAAGTATTTTAAAACGAAGACAATCTGTTCAAGTGGAATTTCAAATTTGCTTGTCAGAGGTATTTTTCAAAAACGTTTCAGCTGTAACAAATAAGAATACGACTCATATTTGTTTTTTCACTTATTGTTTGTATTGTCAAGGAGTTCCCTATAGAGCGAAAATTAAAAAAAAAATGCTTTTAATCACAGAGAAATAAAATATTATAAAATGCTCAAATTGGTACACTTTGACATGTTTTTTTACTGGTATTTACAGAATCTAAAGTAATTTTTAATTTTTTTTAGGAATAATAAGGTATTAGTCTAATGTTTTGCGTGTTTTGTATATACTTATATCTATTTAATAATTTAATAGGAATTTTCAAAGTTCGCCCTCATTACGGCTCGCGCAGAGTTATTTTGATCATTTGTATTGAAAATTTAAAAATGGAACGTGATGCGAGTCTACAGCCTTAAATGTTGATGTGTTGTTATTACTTAGAAAACGTAGGTAATCATTGAAAGTATATAAAGAGTAGGTAATAATTTGGCAAAAAATCATTTAGTAGGTATGGATAATAAATTGCTACGTACCTTGATTTGTAACTATATGTTTATTTGTTTTCTAAGTGTAAAATGTAATATCCTATGACTTGTATGTTGCTGGCACACTGCTTCTTTTAATAAACCAGTAAAGTTATCCTACAAAGGTTTGACTGGAAGAGATCGCTCCCAGCGATAAGTAAGACCACCTTTGCCCAGTGTAGTTTTTATGTTTGATTTGTATTTTTTTCTTATAAAGTGTGAGCAATGAAGAGTTTTATCTATCTATCTATAAATATTTAACGTCACGGTAACATTTTGTGTTTATTTTTTGAACATAGGTTCATTGATAAAATAAAATAGAATAAAAAGTAAAAAGAAAAGAAGGTATTGATAAAATATTTTCAAATCGACCAACTGAAACCTCAAAAGCTGTAAAACTCAATGATTACTTAGGTATGCATTGAAATATGAGCGACTGACAGATTATTTAGAACTAGTTATTTTAAGGCTTCAACGCTTCCACGCCACGTTATTCAGCCTTAATTAAAAGTCGAATGGATTTTGGATCAGATATCAAAAAAGTATTTTTAAATAGCTTTTCACTCTATTTTATGTAACGTTTTTCTATTATATCGCTCAGGTTTACCTATCGTTTTATATAACTGAGGTATTTATGTCATTCAAACTGGAGTAGATATGGGTTTGCCATGGATACTACAGTTTAAATGAATAGAGACAAAAAAAAATACGATTACTAACATTTGAATGAATTTAAACCGATTTTTCAATAAAAAATTGTGGTGCCATCTTTTATGTTAAAATATTAAGTTAGACCTCTTATGATATTTTATCCAATACCTATTTACTTACACAATCCAACATTTTAATAAACTGTCAAAACATTTCTAACATAAAAAGTGATTCCCTTCTCAAGGTTACGCGCTCACTAGACATGAAATAAAACACTTTTTAATGGATACTAGCGCGCTTTTATTGAAAGTAGGTACTTTTTAATAAAATAGTTGGTATTTGGTTTGATTTTTTATTTTCCCGACGTTTCGGCACCTTTGCAGCGCTTTTCAGTCCCCCGTGACTACAGCAGCTGCAAAGGTGCCGAAACGGGAAAATCAAAAATCAAACCAAATACCAACTAATTACCAAAGTACTTTATATGAAACTGCGCTATTATCCATTAAAAAGTGTTTTATATTATAAAAAGTTATTTTATTCTATCAACACGTTATTTTCATGAAGGTTTAGCGTCAGTTTTACTTTTTGCTTCTGATTGCGTGTCCCGCAGATAGCGTCACGTTTTTTACCAGACACCACTATTTGGCAAGCGCGACACCAATCATTGGTTCGCACTTTCATTTCGCGGTTTTAGAGTGAAATAGGCGACAAACAGTCAGTTGCGGGCACAGAGGGAGGATTTAAAAAAAAAACAAAATGGCAGCACGGGATTCCTGTTCAAAATTCAAATGTTTGGCGTATTTGTGCTGGTCAGCTTTTGGTAAAAATGGAATAGAGAAAAAGAATTTCGTTTTGTGTCACTTTATTTCTGAAAATGCGTATGACGTAAGTATTAGTGCCGAAAAAAAAACAAATGTCTCGTAACTAATCTACAGCCTTTATAGTGATAAAATAAAGTCATCGTTTTTAGGGTTCCGTAGCCTAAATGGCAAAAAACGGAACCCTTATAGATTCGTCATGTCTGCCTGTCTGTCTGTCTGTCTGTCTGTCTGTCTGTCTGTCCGTATGTCACAGCCACTTTATTCCGAAAGTATTAAGACTACACAGTTGAAACTTGGTAGGTAGATGTATTCTGTTAACCGCTTAACGAATTTAATACAAAAATAAGAAAAATAAAAGATTTAGGGGGGGCTCTCCATACATGGAACTGAAACTGAAAAAAAAATTTTTCTTCAAACCAACACGTGTTGGATGTTTATAGATAGGTCTTTAAAAATGACATTAAGGTTCCTAAGACAACTTTTTCTCAAAGTCAACCGTTTGAAAGATATTCACCGCCAAAGTGGTAAAATGTGTGTCCCCCCCCTTTAACTTTTGAAATAAGAAAGTGAAAAATCTAAAAAAAATATATGCTGTAGATCTTAATAAACACTTTCAACCAAAATTGATTTGAACGAGATGTAGTAATTAGTTTTCGAGATATAGCATATTTTCCAAAACCGCAAATATAACTTTGTCATTCATACCAACACTGTGAAAAACAAAGTTATTTTTGCAGACGAAAAATGATAGGTGGTATTAAATATGGTATGGTATAAGGTAACTACGGAACCCTATGGCGCGTGACCCGACACGCACTTGGCCGGTTTTTTTATTTCATTATTGTACCTGTTATCGTGTTCGGAATGAATTCAAGAAATTAAAGTTTCTAATCCACATATTGTTAAAAATATACAATTAACTGTAGGTAAAAAAATATAAACATAGGTATGTTTCCCTTTATTTTATTTTTCAAACACAAGTATCAATTGCAAATTTTTAGATCCATTCAGACGTCAAAGAAAGAAATAAAAAAAGGTTATGATATGTCACACCATGCCGTCGTTGAATTAAATAAATCAATTTTACTCACTAAATTTGACTTCAAAACCCAATGCTTAAAATTATCGCACAGTCCAATGGTTGTAAAATCACTGACAGGGCTAAAATCCAAAACGCACACTGACCCAATTCTTTATGAAACCTATTGCATTGTTTCCTGTTATGAAGCTAAACCATTTATAAATCGAAAACTTCAAAATGGACACTCAAAAATATTTTAGTGCCTAACGCAATTAGAGGAATAAAGCGAAACTCTCGAAACGAACATGTCACTATGAGAGCCAGTTATTTGACTGCTAACTTTTATTTGCACGTAGATATTGCATATAGGACCTTATAGTTCGTATTTTAAGGGTGTAAGCGGATTTTTGCATGTGATGTCCGATTTTGCAATGTAGTGCAAGCCAGAGACAAATGACAGTGATATTGGCAGTTAAACCGACCGGCGTTTTTTGTCCAGCGCTTTTAAGTTCGTCCCACTGTGCGGGAGATGCACGAGGTAAGTGCAACATTGATTTGGTTTTCAAAATTCGAACGCAACATTTTCTATACTGGCGGTGGAGATACGAATACATTTTGAATTCAAACTTTATTTGCTTCAATAAAAGAAGATTAAAATTAACATTATACCGAATCGGAAACCTCCGAATGATCCAAAATTCACGAATAATTGTGCTATAAACATTGTGCTATAACGACTCCCGCTCACTAGCGACTTTTTGTAGCTGCGATAATCGCGGCGTTAATGGCGGCGATAATCGCCCGCGAAATGACACGACAAAGGTTTTACTTAGCCAGTGACAAAAAAAACGCCGCGCTTATCGCAGCTACAAAAATTAGCTCGTGTGCGTTTACGTGTTGAACTCCGTATGTTCTATTCTCGGCGACAACAAATCGCTCAGCGATTAATCACTTGTGGGGAGAAGTCTTACATAGTATTTTTTTGTTACAAAACAGTAAAACTATTCGATAGTCTTCTTGGCGTTTGTCTATTTTTTAATAGTCTAAAAATTTTACGTTAAATTCAAAATCAGCCCCAAAGCACTGCAAAAATATCTCGTAAAATAACTCTGTAATTATGACTTAAATTTTCCTTTTTCTATCACTGTCCGTATTTGGATTTGCCCCAGTGACAAATACTCCCAATTAAAGAAGTTCCGAGAGACCAAAGTTAATTCTAATTAGAAAAGTTTTCCGTTTACTTATTTGGACATTTCAAATGGCCAAATACGACAGGACTGCTTATTTTTTACGACGCATTTGGAGGGGATCGTTATGTTTCTAGAATTTTATTTTGTTAAATATAAAATACTTTTTTAAACTTTCGCGTTGCATTTTATTACATTAGTAAACACAGGTTTTAAACGCGTTTTTAACTAACCTTTTCCCGACGTTTCAACCGAGTTGCATCGGCCGTGGTCACGGGCTGACTGGAGCTGCGGTGTTACGCCTCCTCCTCTGCGGTGGAGGAGGCGTAACACCGCAGCTCCAGTCAGCCCGTGACCACGGCCGATGCAACTCGGTTGAAACGTCGGGAAAAGGTTAGTTAAAAACGCGTTTAAAACCTGTGTTTACTAATGTAATAAAATACTTTGTAACTACATTTAATTATGTATGAAAATTTTATTAACTTTAAAGAGAATTAGTACTTGTATTGTTATGTTTCGTTTCCTGAACTATAATAATATAGAAATTGTTGATCTTAATACATAAAATCGTAAACTGAATGACTGACTGACTGAATGACTGACTGATCTATCAACGCACAGCTCAAACCGCTGGACCTAGAGACTTGAAATTTTGCACACAGATACCTCATACAGTGTAGGCATCCACTAAGGAAGGATTTTTGAAGATTCCATCCCTAAGGGGGTGAAATAAGGGATGAAAGTTTGTATGAAAGTCCCTCAGTTTTGAAGCTAGGATTTTCAAATTTTGTGTTTAGGCTGAAGATTGAAAATTAATAAGTACGGGTCTCAGCGTTTTTCAAAATTCTACCCCCGAAAGGGTAAAAAGGGGTATGAAGTTGTGTATAGAAAAAATCCTTCATTTTCGAAGTAAAAATCACTTTATTTATAATTAAGGTTTATGGAATAAAATCTAACGCAACGTATATTGATATTGTTAGTACTTCAACCCCTATGGCGATGAAATAGGGGTGAAATGTGTAAATAAACCTAAAAATAGAGATGGATGTCGTTATTGGGGTTTTCTGGTATGACGATTGCGAAAATGATATTTATTTTGAAGTCCAACACGGTGGACATGATTTAACCCCCTAAAGGGGTGAAAACGGGTTTCAAATTTTGTATGGAAAAAGAATATAAAATAGACATCACAACTTTAAACTTCGTAGGAGCACGTCTAAAAATAAATTGGCAAACATATATTTGGTAATTTTGAAAATCAACCCCTTAGAGGGTAAATGGGGTATGTAAACATAAAAATCGATATGGATATCGTTCTTGAGGTTTTATGGGATGGTGATTGCGAAAACGACATTTATTTTAAATTCCAACACGATGTACATGATTTAACCCCTAAAAGGGTGAAAATGGGGTTCAAATTTTGTCTGGAAAAAGAATATAAAATAGACATTACAACTTTAAACTTCGTAGGAGCACTTCTAAAAATAAATTGGCAAACATATATTTGGTAATTTTGAAAATCAACCCCTTAGAGGGTAAATGGGGTATGTAAACATAAAAATCGATATGGATATCGTTCTTGAGGTTTTATGGGATGGTGATTGCGAAAATGTCATTTATTTTAAAGTCCAACACGATGTACATGATTTAACCCCTAAAAGGGTGAAAATGGGGTTCAAATTTTGTATGAAAAAGATAAAATAGTCATTACAACTTTAAACTTCGTAGGAGTACATCTAAAAATAAATAGTCAAACATATATTTTGTGGTTTTGAAAATCAACCCCTTAGGGGTTAAATGGGGTAAGTAAACATAAAAATCGATATGGATGTCCATCTTGAGGTTTTATGGGATGGTGATTGCGAAAATGACATTCATTTTGAAGTCCAACTCGGTGGACATGCATGATTCAGCCCCAGGGGACGGGGAGAAAGGGAACGGGAACGGGAACTGGACGAAGCGGAAGAGAACGGGAACGGGAACTGGACGAAGCGGAAGAGAACGGGAATGGGACGGGGCGGGAACGGGAACGGGAGCGGGACGGGAACGGGAACCGGACGGAACCGGAACGGGACGGGACGGGGATGGGAACGGGACGGGACGGCAACCGAGAACGAGAGCGGGAACGGGAACGGGAACGGGATGGGATGGGACGGGAATGGAATGAGAGCGGGGACGAGAACGAAACGGAATGGGACATGACGGGAACGGAACGGAACGGAACGGAACGGGACGGGACGGGGACGGGGATGGGAACAGGAATGGGAACGGGACGGGTCGGGACGGGAACGGGACGGGACGGCAACGGGACGGGAGGGCAACGGAACGGGACGGTAACGGGAACGAGAACGGAAGCGGGACGAAACAGCAACGGGAATGGGAACGACCAGTCGTTTTTACGCGATTAGGCGGATCCCCACCGAGTGAGCGAGCCTCGTGCGACAAACGCCTTGCGTCTTGGCAAACGTCTTGCCTCGCGAGGCAGCGCGCTTGGTGGTGACCCTAATCGCGTAAAAACGGCTGGTCGGATCCTGGTTGAAGGTTCCCCTAAAGATTTTCTCTAATATCCACGCGGACGAAGTCGCGGGCGGAAGCTAGTATTATTATAATTTTGTTACTATTTATATTTTTTGTAGACTAAATGGATACATTGAATTTTTACACTCCCACATATTATTTGCTATTCGCTATTGACATGTTAACATGTTTTTATTAGGTCACTTTCTAGTTTGTTTCTTTGTTTGTCCACAAATTTTGCGAACTATTTTTATCTAGCTTCCCGATGAGCTAGAGACTTGTAACTGAACATAGGTCAGAAGTAGAAGACAATGCAATATTATGGTGTTATTAATCTGATCTGATGATGGAGCCGGAATAAGGCCACAGAAACTCTGTAATAAAACCATACAACTCTATCGAGTTTGCACTTGATTGGTTTGTATTAACGAGAACTTTGTTGGGAAATAGTGTCCAGGGTCTGATGATGGAGCTGGAAGAAGGCCACAAGAACTCTGTAATAAAACCATGCAACCCCGCCAAGTTTGGGCTCGTTTGATTCTTCTTGACAAGCACTTTGATGGGAGACGGTGTTCAGGACTTCAGGGTCCGATGATGAAGCCGGTAAAAATCCAAATGGTCAAAAATAACACAGAGAAGAAATAGCAGAAAATAGTTTTTTACTGAAAAAAATCTTTTAAAAATACGTTTAAAAACGTACTGAAAATTATAAAAATCGGACAAAAAACAAATTGAAACCGGACAAAAAAAGTATTAAATAATTTCTTCCGTAAAGATTTATAACCCTATACAGCCCACAGAAACACGATAAACATCGCGCGATATAGCGTTTTATCGTCACTCAACTGTCAAAATCCATTGTTTTTTTTATAGGTAAACGTGATAAATCGCTATATCATATCGCGTTTTGGTGGTCAAGCAAAGGGTGGAGTTTTAAAGACCCCATATACGTTAAGATTGATCTGTACGATCCGTTGTTTTAGACCGATCGAAACGACGAATCGACAGTGTGATCAAGTGACAGAATCAAGATCGTGAACGATTTACTTAATCGAAGACGATATCGGAGATCGCAGCAAAAACCCATGCGATCATGAATATCGTAACGATGAATCGACGGTGTATTGACTCGTTACGATCAACGATTCGATTTTTGTCTCAGTCTGGCGTCTCTTGGATGGAAACTTAATTCATTTAAAATGTTTACATGCAAATACTGATTTCGCTTTATTAACCATTTGTTAACCCACACTTTTCTAGGAGTTTTCTTCTTTTCTTTCAAGGAAAAGAAATTCGTTTTATTTTATTACTAGCGGCCGCCTTCGTCTGCGTGGAAAGTTTTTTTGCTATCCCTCGGAAACCATACCTTTTCTCGGGATGGAAGGTACCCTATGTCCTTCTCTGTACCCCTGACAACGTGTATGCAAAATTTCATGATGATCGGTTCAGTAGTTAAGACGTGAAGGCGTAACAAACAAACAAACAAACAAACAAACAAACGGACTTTCGCATTTATGATATTGGTAAGGATATTAAATTAGTTGAGTACGTCTTTATCGTTCCGTTTCAAATAACTAAATGATCGATCGTAACGACCAATCGCTTCATGTATGAGCGGCATTTTTAAAGCGATCGATCGTTACGATATTCGTCAGATTGTCGTAACGATGAATCGCACCGTATATGGGGACCCTTAGGCCTTAAAACATTAAGCTCACCACGTTTTTAGGTCTAAAACTTCGGCTTAGGGTTATAAATCTTCCGGATGAAATTAGTTTTTAATCCGTTTTTTATTTGTTTTAGCCCAATATGTCTTTTTAGTTCGTTTTAAAAACATACTTATAAGAAACGTTTTTGTAACTACGACGCTGTACGTGACTACGACTAAAACGCTACGAGCTACGGGAAAACTGTTCGTAGCAAACAGTACGTTTTAATAATAGAGTTGTATTAGTTTATAGAGGAGCTCGGTGGCGCAGTGGTTTAGCGCCTGGCCCAGCGATTGCGTAAGTTAAGCAACGTTCGCAAGGGTCGGTCATGGGATGGGTGACCAAAAATTTACTATCGCGAACTCCTCCGTGCTTCGGAAGGCACGTTAAGCCGTTGGTCCCGGCTGCATTGCAGTCGTTAATACCCACCAATCCGCATTTGGGCCCGCGTGGTGGGTTATGGCCCGTCCTCCTTATCCACCCATAAGGAAGGCCTGTGCCCCAGCAGTGGGGACATCAAAAATGGCTGATGGACAAGTTATGGACATTAGTTTATACCTCTGTACTAGCCAAAAATACTAGTTCGCTCTCGTTTATAATTACGCAGCGTCTAGAACAATAGAGATCGCTTGCCGCGCGACATAACTCATTTTAATGAGCCTATTACAAGACAGCGGTACACGGCGCGTGCCGTGTTCCCAATCTAATATTTTAGGTGCTGAGCCAACGCTTAGTACGACAAATTAGGGCCGCAAACTATTTAGCTAAATTAATTTTTCATTGCGATCAAATTATTAACAAAAAACAAATTGGAGTTATAGGTACTTAAGGATTTTACTAGTACTACTAAAATACTTAAGTATTTTCACACCATTTTTAGGGTTCCGTACCTAAAGGGTAAAAATGGGGCCCTATTACTAAGACTCCGCTGTCCATCTGTCTGTCTGTCAACAGGCTGTATCTCATGAATCGTGATAGCAGGACAGTTGAAATTTTCACAGATGATGTATTTCTGTTGCCGCTATAATAAAAAATACTAAAAATAGAATAAAATAAATATTTAAGGGGGGCTCGCATACAACAAACGTATTTTGTTGCCGTTTATTTGGTAAGGAACCCTTCGTGCACGAGTCGAACTCGCACTTGGCCGGTTTTTTTATGAAAGACCCAATCTATGATTACCTAATCACAGGTCTACAATTGGCACTGCAAAACATTAAATCCTTAAGTAGGTATATTTTTTTATAAAACTACAATGAATGTGACTATGTAACATCTACTAAAAGCTTCTTCTGGGGCTCTTAGAATAAAAAAAAGTCGTCTTCTAGCCCCACCCAACTTTAATAGATGTGTTTTATTACAATGATATACGTATCTAGTGATTTGAAAATTATTTATTGCTTTTTAGAGGTATTTAATTTTGAAGCTGTTTTTGTTTTTACTTTCAGGTTTTTTGAAGTCGGTTTTTTTTTGTTTTTAAACAAATTTAGAATTGTAAGGAACTTCTAACATCGTTTTAGAAATTTTCAACTCGCTAGAAGATGGCATGGCACAACTAATATGATCCACAATAATTTAAAATCTGGGCTCTCAGTTCAGATGCATGGCATATCCTTGCCGGCTCAGCGTAAAATAAAATAATTTCAACGTCAATAAATAAGGAAAAACCAGTTATGAGATTAATCTGCTTAATTATAAACTCTTACACCCATTTTCATTAAACTTAACTTCTTGATGGAGAAGGCGCATGACAGCTAAGTTCATAACACTATTTGAATAATACCTACATAGTTTGATTGATTTGTAGTTAGGAACAGACTTAAGTCATTCTTAAGTTTAGTGCAAACGGGTGTAATTCTCTGATAGTATTAAAAAGTAACAGGCAGTATGTCTTCCGCTCCAACCTCCAAAATATATCAACGAGAAAGCTGTCTTAATATGCAATTAAGTAACTTTCTTCCCTTAAATTAATTACCTCCTCATGGTTACTTGCACGCTAAATGAATGAGCGTTGGTGAAGATTTTAAATTGTTAAAAATAGCTGTTAAACTCTAGTTCGTTGAAATAAAACACTACAGCTAGAAATTCGATTCTAATATGTACAGGTTTTTTTTTGTAGCATTTTTTTATTATTTTTAGTTTCCTGGCGTGACTTGTAACGGCAGCCGTTAACTTGCCGAAGCATCGGAAAACTCAAAAAATTAAAAAAAATAAAATTCAATAAAATCACAATATACCCAGAAATTGGTCTTTCTTTTTATTCCTTTTCATAGTAAAAATGAAATATAGCTATCCCTTTATACTTTATACGATACTGAAGTCAAGCTTATAAGTAACATAAACAAATATTAACAACATTAATGTTAATTAATCTCAGAGAAATGAGGCATAACTCTCCAAGGGAAGGCAGCGACATGTAAATAAATAGCACTAGAACATTTTTCCTACTAATATTCCCAGCGTAAACTATGCATGTGTGTGCTGAAAAATGAAGGTCCCACTGAATTTATGAGTGTCGCTTTTACACTATGCGATTGGTTATATAAATATATGTTTTTTACATTTTTTTGCCCTCCCTTTTAATTATACATACTAAAATATTAAAAATAATAGGAGTCTACTTATAGAAGTAATTATAGAAGTAAATATAGATAACAATTAAAATTATAATAAAAATCTTTAATTTTTGACAGTTAAATGTGATAAAAATCGCTATATCATCGATAGTCATGCTAGGGGGGCAGGTGTAAGTTCCGCACGTTTTTTTTGTTTGTTGATTAAGTAGGTAGAAGGTTTAATCTGCAACTGAAACATAGCTGAATGAATAAGTTGACAGAGCTAATGAGAACAGTAAAATAAATTATATATAAAATTCAAGGTAGCTTACTATTTACTACATCTTGCGATCCAGGATTGCTTCTGCCTAATAATTTGAACAAGTGAAGTTTGGTAAAACCCTACGATCTTCATCTGTGGTAAGTTAACCGTGACCAGAAAACACCAGTGCGTGTTTCGCTTAATGTAGCGTAGGACTATAATCGTACGTCGATCGTATCGTATCTTGTAATGGTATTTTTGTTTATGATGCAGTGCGAGTAGTGCACATGGCGTGGACCGCGGTCGCATGATTAATCGTCGAATTAGCCGGCACCTCGGGGGCTTGCTCATACGTACTAGAGAAAAAGGGACGGAACTATGATAATGGTTGTGTTAACGTACGACGTTATTGTAATAGTAGTGAGAGATGGCTGAGATGTCGACGAGTTTTAATAGGTATATAGACATAGTGCTGAAAAGAGATTTGATTACAATTTTTTCCATAAAATAATAATGTAGAGCGGGAAGGACGGAATATAAAAATGATTTCATAAAAAAGAATAAGAATAGCCTTTTGTTTTTCGAAATCAAAATATATTGAATTTTGAATTACTTACCTAAAACACAAATTACCATTTATCACCTTTTTATATTAAACCCATACATGACGACATAAAGACGACAATTATTCAGATGGTAGAGGGCCGGTTTAATGACCGGTTACGCTTGTAGCATAAGACTCCCCAGAAAAAGAAAAAAGACTAGATACATATTATAGACTAACAATATCAACGGATACAAGTTATCACAAAGAGATCATTATTTTTAGGTTGGTTTTTAATAAATTGAACTCTTAAATGAACGTATAACATTTTTATTGCTTTATTTACCAAACAAGATAGAATTTCAAGACAAAGATTTAATTGTAAGGTAAAGACTCCGTTGTATTTTATAAAAATGGTCGACCTAAATTTAGCTTTACTTAAAGAAGCTCGCACTTACATTAAGTGCGCAACCAGTAATAGTTGTTAGATATATAGCGGGTGTTGTTGTAATTAATCACCGAGCTAATCCTACGGGAAACAGTTTGTTTTATGGAAAATGCGAATCGCCCTGTATATCTCCTGCTCACATACATCTGTTCGGGTTTAGTTTTGTGGTTTTGTTATGTTTGGAATGTTATTAAATTTTAACACAAACATTTTCCTTTTACACGGTATAATGATAGAATTTGGTTCTGGAAAATGTAAAAGTATTTTCGGACTAAGAAAAATACTGCATTCATAAAAAAACATTGTATGTATTCTTTTGCCAATTTATTTGAAATAAAAAAAAATACAAACACTTATCGTACCTTAAAAGTATTAATTTGTTACTCAATTGTATTAAAAATACCTACTATTGTTCATTGCAGCGGTGCGATTATACCGATACATAAGCAATCGACGAATAACGAAGAAATGCAGGATCAGCAAAAAGTACAATAATTATGTAAACATTACGCAGACGTGACGTCGCACTACGTCAAGCTAATATCGAGCCAAGAAATGTATGGAAACCTGACTCACGATATCGAAGTTTTCTAAGCACTTTGCATAAATACAAATTCCAACATCAAGCAGTCGGCAGCGGACCCCGAGCACAGACACCTAGCTCTGTGGAAGTACTTCCCTTTTTGCTGAATATATGGCGAATAGATCCAGCCTCAACATTCATTAAAGAATGGTTAAAAAATCAAAAGTGCCTTGAAAATCCTTATTTCTTACATCTCGAAAATTTGCTTTATATTCCGTAGTGTACAATTTATTATAAGTCCAAAGATTCAGAGGACAAAATAAACGATGACATTAAATTTGCCACCACTATAACAACTGCCGCAGCATATTTCACCCGGCCGCTACAAGGTGGGGCAGGGGCAGAGCGCAGCATACCCGGGGCATGCAGGTGCAACCGCGCCTAAACTGATTTATGCACCGATTTGTCATCGCGCCAAACCGCGCGATATCGCGTGAAGCGAGGATGCGGCTATACCGGTCACGCGTGTAACTATGACTGTGGCGCAAATTTTGTCGACAATTACAGGCTTAAATGCTTTCACTGTACTTGTGAAAGTGCGTTTATCGCCAGAAAGACGATCAATAGCGTACTGGCTTAGTATTTTTGTCTGCTATTGCGGCGGTTAAGCAACTTTGGTCAAGATCGAAGGTTTCATTGGTGACCAAAAATTTATTAAGTCGAGTTACTCCGTTTTTCGGTAAACTATTTGAGCCATTGGGCCCACATAGTGGTTTATGGCCTATGTTCTTTAAAAATCCATAATTATGGACGGCCTGTGTCCCAGCAGTGGGGGCAGACAATAGTCGCCAGAAAACACCGTTACACCGTTTTGATTCACTCAAAAAGGTCGTGTAATAAACTAGGTACCTAAGTGAAAAATCTGTTAGAATGATGGGGAGTTTATTAAATATGTGTATAATGTAAAGACAGTAGTTGGAGGAAAAGTACCATAAATATTGATGATGGCAAATTTTACTGAAAGGAAACATTCCTTTATTTTCAAATATAAGCAAAACTCCACCCTGTATAGTACTCATTGCTTTTTTCATCGAAACTTAACCTTAAAATTTAACAGTTTCAATTACATTTTCTAAACTTTTAATTTTAGATAACAGTTTCCTTTACATTTCTCTTGAAGAAAACCGTTTAATTCGTGTTTGCGCTACTGCATTCAGCAATCTAGGGAATCTATGAAGGTGGGCCAGTTTTGCTTCGTATGAGAGTAAACTTAGTTCTGATGCTATCAGATTCTTTTTCTTTGTTCTCTTAATGAAGTTTCTGCAGTCTGGATTTCTTTGTTCATTAAACATTGGACTTAGTTAGGAATTTTTAATACTTTAGTTTTAATAAATCTTATGCGATTTCCTTTAGAAAAACGATATTGAGGTTTAGAATTTTTCTTGATTTGAGCTTTTATGGTAGGTACCTATGTTATTTGTATGGTATTAATAACCAATTTTATTGTATACAAAATTTGTACCAAAACAAAAAAGCTGTAGTTTTTTTTTGTTTATAAAATGATTACAAAGAAGTTTGGATACTGTACTAACCTAAAATTTAAGTACAACATAACTCTCAAAGGGTTTGCTAAAAAACCGATAACCTGCCTATCTATTGTCTAATTTCAAAATCTATTGCAATCGCTTACAGGATGTAACACATTGATGCTTCATTTTGGCACAAATAAAAACTTACTAAAGAAATGCAGCAATGTATATTATACATCTGACAAATGAAAGCGATTGCAATAGATTTAGAAATTAGACAATTAGCCCCCAGGTAGAGCAAATCATTTCAAACAATGCTATTTATGTACCTCAAAAATATTATATTAGCTAAAATATCAAAACTTTGCTTTATAATTTGGAAAAGCATTACCGTAGCTGCATTTTATTGTAGCAGCATTTCTAAATTAATAATACCGACTTAAACCGTACGTAAACGTTGCAACCGTAAAGGCTCTGCGTACTGAACACTGCAAAGCTAGGTGTTAGATTGTCGCGCGACGGTTGCTATTCATTTGTTAGTGGTCTGGGACACAGGAGAAATTAGTGGGACAGAGATAAACTTATATTTATGCGTGATATTTTCACTACGGTTGGCGAGACCGGGCCGCGAGACAGGCTTATAGTTCGTTTGCTTAGTTTGCAAGCACTTGTGTTCAGAGACAGGAATACCGCATACCGGTAACAAACACGATCTTTTACTAGGCACTTCTATGTAAACTGCCAAAGTTCAAATTGACCTGCGGATGTACGCTGCGGCGTACACCCGCAAGTCAAGTCCCGCGGTATCCTTTGTTTATGCGGTGGCATCCTTTGACAAGAATCGGCACGTGCAAAGGCGGCGCGATAAAAGGGCGATACTATCTAAGCAAACGGACTTTACTAAGATGAGTGTTGTTAATCATTGCTTAATTTATGTGCTCTTTATTAGTAGGTAGTCTCTGCGACTGACGCTAGCGAACAGCGAGACCGGGCCGTGCGACAGTCTGATTCACATGAGTTGGCTGTGATTGACTTCTGATTCACTTAGTGACTTGTTGCCAGTAGGTTATGCGTCCATTTCATATTTAGTTTGAGAGAGGATGAGTATTATAATGACAAAACTATTGTCTCTATCTAAGTTCATTTCTCTGCGGTTTGACCGACCAGTGGCAGATGTATTTGCAGCTGCTGACGTCAGCGGTCAGCGAGACCGAGCCACGTTACAGCTGGACTCAGAAGAGTCGGTTGCTAATCATTGCTGACTTAGTAACTTGTTGCCGGTAATACGTCCATTTCAAATTCCGTTTATGGGAGATTGAGTACTAAAATAAAAAAAAATCTAAATCCAAGTTTAATTCTCTGCGGTCTGACCGTCCGATGATCTCTGCAGCCGACGTCAGCAGTCAGCGAGACCAAGCCGCGTGACAGCCGGACTCAGATGAGTTGATTTTTAATCACTGCTGACTTAATAATTTGTTGCATGCGTCCATTTCAAATTTAATTTGTGAGAGGTTGAGTATTATAATAAAAAAATATTGTCTCTATCCAAGTTCAATTCTCTGCGGTCTGACTGACCGGTGGTCTCTGCAGCCGACGTCAGCGGTCAGCGAGACCGGGCCGCGCGACAGTCTGACTCAGATGAGTCGGTTGTTAATCATTGCTCACTTTGTGTGCCCGATGTCGGGTGTGCACTTCGAATTCTGTTTGTGATATTACATTGGAGAGAGGAGGTGCTATAGTGTTAATACAGATTGAACCTTTACAAATGTAAATTAAAACAACTAAAATTTAAAAGACAAGTGGGCATTTTTAGAAATCGTCTGACACGATCTTTTACCTTTTGAGAGTAAATAATAAGTTCGCTTATGACAAATCCTATTCCTAAGTTTAGATCAATGAACCAAGTGAGTTTTCTTTTATACCTCTATGTTAATGGTAACAGTATGGGATATACCGAAAGTAGCGCCACAGAATAAATAATAGTAGCACCCTCAGACGTTTTTATTAAATAAATTGTTAATAATAAAAGTTTTTAATAAAACTAAACATGGAATTTTTAAGACCTGTCGTCTTTTATTTTTAATGGTTTAATTACCTAGTAGCCTGAAATAAATGGTTAAATTGAAATAATTACATTCCCTGGCAGTCATTCGTACAAGAAGATAGCAATTGTATCAAAAATGTGTAAAGTTTTACTAAAATCCTTTTCTATTAAAAACTTTTTAATTAAAAACCTCTTAGGGCGCCACTTTCTGTATAAGATAATTTTCCGTTAATCCCCAAAAGCCCATTTGTTTCAGTCCAGTCACAGCGTGTCGACGCGTCACAGCGCAGGTGCGTCGCTGGCCGCGGCTTGACCACACAGAGATTAATGAGCATAATCCTTTGGTAGCCGGATTGAACTAGTTAAAACCACCTTTCCAGAACAAACAATAACTTTGCTTAATCATACAATCCTAAGTTGGGTGGTTTAATTAAAGATTTTATTTTGAACAACATTAAGGAAATATACACTTATTTCAAATTGATGAATAGGTATGTGTCACTTCGTATAGATAATGCGGACTAGACTGTACCCTTATGGTCTAAGAGCTGGCTTAACTAATAGGTATGCAATTTACAGAGCAACAAAATCCCTCTAGTTAGTGTGCCATACTATCATTATCAATAGATCAGAGCGCCTGGCAGCTTTTCAGTGGTAGGGGCAAGAGTGGTTGGGCAACGAAGGAGCTGAAAACCGATTGAAGGTATACAATTTAAAGAGCTCTGGATTTGATGTCGTCGCCACGTGTATCTAATTTTATTGGTGGAAAAGTAGTGACTTTTTCGCGCACCTTTGATGCTGTCTGGCACTACTTTTTCACTAACCAAAATGCTTGGCAATGTTATATTCAAATTAGATACATGATTCAGCAAATCCAGAGGTCTCTGTAAACTTTAATTGGTTTTTCAGCCCCTTTGTTGCCCAACCACTCCCAACCTCCACTTAGTGAGTAGTGTAGTAGTGAGAGTAGTAGGGCTATACCAAGTGATGATCGTCTTAAGGCTGACATGATAACTTGATAAGACTTGCTTGTTTTTAAGTTAAAAAGAGGAAAAATACTTTGTTTAGCTTAGATTTTGCCAACGGAAAAAATGCTTGAAACAAAAAAAAAGACTATTTTTTCGAAATTAAAGCGAATTTTATTAAAAAAAAATGGTAGATGCTTGGCTTAAACTGAAAATGGTTTTTTGTTTGGAAACTGAGTTACTTGACATCTGCGTAGGGAACGCAGTGCAGTCTCAGGAACCTTAGTGAAATATTTTATTTGGCCACTTCACTTTAGTAACAAAATGATTCTAAGTCCCAGGTGGTACGTTGCGTATCTGGCACTATGCGTATAAATTAAATACTGGTCGTTTGCGGAAAAAATATGGTCATTTGCATATGTGGTAGTTTGCTGCTAAAACATGGTCGTTAGCGTGTACGGTAATTTGCGTTTCTGGCACTATCCATCGAAAGGAGCCGAATGGAGTTTGATGATTGTATTAATTATTCTGTCCATATACGTTAATGAAATTAAGTGAGATACTGCAGTTAATAAACGGGTAGTATTTAATCGGGTTAACAATAAATTCCCATTTTGGGTATCAAAAATACTGAATACAGCGTACTGAAATACTAAGTGGGCGACGGAGCGAGGGCGACTACAGATATTGCAAATTGGTGACTTTAAAATACAAATTGAGTAACTAGTTATTAAGAACGGGCGACCAAATTACTATTTGGGCGACAACCTTAGGGCACACAAAACATTTAAAATTTGGTATATATTTTATTTATAAAACAGGTGACTATTATTATCCTAATCAAGATGACAAAAACAAAAAACAAACAACAAGAAAGTAACCTATTAAAATAAACTTAAAAATATTAAAAACACGACTGCCATGCCAAAAACGAACTAAAAAGTTAAATAACAAGTATCATTGCAGTCGGTGGACCTCTGATTATTTTTTTTACAAAACGGTCCCCCGACTTCAATGACACTTGTTATTTAACTTTTTAGTTTGCTTTTGGCAGGGCAGTCGTGTTTTTAATATTTTTAAATTTATTTATTTTTATTTTACTCATTTTTGTGTATAAAGTTTTGAAATCTGCTCATTAAGGCCTTTCATTTGATGTCCATATTGTAATAATTGAAGATTTTTTTTAACATTTGAAAATGGAGTTGTACAGTCGTTATATTGACTTTTTATAAAAAAATATAGCCAGTGTCACTCGGAATGATGTAAGGATTCTAACGATACCTCATACATTCAAATCCGTTGAGCCATTTAGAAGTTATGGTGGAATAAAAAAACTCGCATACCCACAAACATACATGAACCCTGAACACATATACACTCCTTTTTGGGCAGACGTGTAAAAAACGTGTTAAAATACTATGTTTGGTAGCTTAAATCAGTTCTATAGTTACCTACTTGGTATAATAGTTGCCCACTCAGTATTTTAGTCACCCATTTAGATTATTTGTCACTCACATGTAGTCGCCTGTTTTAAGTATTTTTGTAATCCTCTGTTTGTCGCCCGTTTAGTTATTTTGTCGCCCAAAAAATAAATTGCTGCCCAGTTTAGTATTTAAATATCCCATTAACAGTCGCCTTTAATTATTACCAGTCACCCAATTAACTAATTTCCTCAATAAACTGATTTTAAATCTATAGATAAAAATCCGAAAAATTCAGTCTACTTAAAAAAACTATGCATATTATTTTTAGGCATAGCTGGTACTTACATGGTTCTTACAACATAAAGATATCAAAATCCATAATATCTTCGCTAAGTAAAGATAAATTCAATTAGCACATAATAATAATAATGGGAATTAATATGTTATTATGGCTCTTTAGTTTTTCTCAGTAAAAGAGCATGAATTATTCAGATAGATTAGAGATATTAGCCGTTAGCAAGGATGCATTAATAAAATGTATTTATGGAGGAATGTTTTTGATGTAATAATTACCTACATAAATATATTTTGAAAGTGTCGTAGACGTTGCTATTTAATACTATATTAAGCCAACAATTTTTGACATGAAGTAATCCCATCATCACTCAATGAACTGCATCATTTATTAACATAAAATATACATAAAGGTCAGTTACCAACAAACTTTTTATAAATTTGAGATTTTTGTATTTACAATGCTATTTTTAAACAATACTAAATAATATACTAGAAAAAATACGACTCGCACCAGATCAATACTCAGACGGGAAGTATTGTTTAAAAATAGCATTGTAAATGCAAAAATCTCAAATTTAAAAATTATATAGCTATTTCATCTTAATCAATTGTTAAAATATCTGGAAAGATATTTCAATTGAATGTCGAGGTAATTCCTCACATTGGTGAAATAACGCTGGCTTACAGCGTAAGAGTTTAGGATATACTAGGAAAAATTCGACGATGTCACTAGTGACTCGGTAGCTCAGCGGTCAGAGCATTGGACCGGATATCCAAAGGTCGCGGGTTCCCGTCTGAGTATTGATCTGGTGCGAGTCGTATTTTTTCTAGTATATTATTTAGTAAACTTTTTATACTTTAAAGGCCTGCTGTTTCACGGGTTATGGATAGCCGTAACTGCTGTTCTTATTTAATTATTGTTGTATAAAAATAAACAGTAAATCTGTAAAGTTTGTAGAGAAATAAGTTAAATTGGAATTTCATAGATATTCGGATTTTACTCTACAGACGTTTGTCTACAGTTGCGAATGAAGAAGGCCAATGGGTCTGTAAATAACTTGAAACTTTATGACCATGTAGCTAACTATCTAGCAATACACCTATTCTAGTTTTATTAAAATCAAGCGAGTAGTTTTAAAGTTATAAGGGTTTGAAGGGTTTCCTTCAAACCCTTGGCGTTTGCCAAGCGCACTGAAAATATGTGCATTTTAATTATGAAGTAAAAGGTTCACCACCCGCGTTATGACGTTATGACGCGAGTCAAAATAAAAGTTTTCAAGACCATAATAACTTTGCTGAAATAAGATATCGTGTAATTTTTTTTATTAAGTATTTACATGGCGACTACCGCACAACTTTCGCCGCACGGCGAAAATCGACCGTGTAAATGCCAATTCGGCCTAGGTCGCAGGTGACTGAACAAAGTTATCTGATCCGGTGGCCAAAACTGGAACTATGTTATTACATATATACCTAGGTTACGCCATCAACTACATAATATGTAGATGACAGCGACGCCATCATCTGCGATTCAAATTTTAGAAGCGACTTGATAGGTGACTAAAGTCGACCGTCACAGGTGACTAAAATCGACCCATGTTAATAGCCCATTACAGTTGTTCATGTGATACTATAGTCACTAAACAAAAATCGATGACCATACTACGAACTCTGCTTGCTACATCGTAGCTCGCTCGCGTAGCAATCGCTAATAACTATTTAATTGGCTTTGATAACTTTTTGAACATGACTGGAAATCTCAAAACCATTTCGAGGAATAAGCTTTCGGTACAGTGTCTACTAATTAAATTTAAAAATAAGTCTATATTTTTAAAGATATTTATAATATTCAATAAAAAGCTTTAACCTTCAAATGACCTTCATATGACGTCATCACATACAGATCTCCCAGCCATAATAAAAAAAAGAAAAAAGTGCAAAGACAATTTTGACAATGAACTTGGCATTAGGGATGGTGGAAGGTGGAAGTGAAAAAATATCGATATAGGTAATATTTCTCAGAAAAAAATGGGATGAAATGGGACGATGACTAAGTAATGGATTCTAATTTTAAGGTATTGTAAAACATAAAAAATAGCAAAATAAACCCCTACGCGAAATTTTGGCTCGATTTGACGAATTTTACGATGATTTTTAAGACTCAAAGTTGGAAAAAATCAAAATGCTCCAGTGACAAAATAGTGTCGACTATTAGAATCCATACGTAATTACCAAAAAAATGTTTTGGAAAAATTATTGTAAAAACATCTATCGATATATCAGAGTATTTAAACTTTTAGTATTTGAAAAATATCGATGAACTTATCTCGTAATTTTTTCCACATCCCTACTATTAAATGTTTGTAAATAGAAATAAAGTATGCACATATTTTCACAATGTTTATTATGTTATCCTGCAAATTTATCAGTCCACAAGCAATCGTAACAATTTCATCCATGTAGCCTACATCCAAAATAGACACAATACATACAATACATTTCGCAATTTGGGTAGATTGGGCGTGTCAGTTTTTACAAAGTTTTTCAGCAGAGTTTCCACTGGTAAGCATTTTTATTATAATTTTACCACCTCAAAAATTATTGCGGCAAATTAAGAAGGTAGGCTAGAACCGTCACAACTGGATTAAATGAATAAAATAGAAGAAATTTTAACTATAACTTATTTGTTTACAAACAACCATAAAGTCATTATGACAGTTAATGACACTTGGCCTTTCTTTTTCTATAAGTAGATGGCAAAGGTTTTCTTCTTAAACTTTCATGCCACTAATGACGTCATTCCGGTTGACCATATCCGCTCGACAAATATATTTATAAAAAAATAAGTACGGGACCAAATGTTAAAATATTCAAATTAGTTTCTTAAATTGGCCTAATCTGTAGTAAAAAAATATAAAAAAAATACCTTTTATTTTTTAACCAAAGCCAATTCGTGTACATAATTTATTATACTAAAAAATCACAATATACATAATTCATACATCATAATTGGAAATACTAAGCCAGCCTAGTTATATTTTACACTAATGTATGGCAGGTATGACAAAAGAACCAATACATTATTTCTAATATTACCTAGTAAAATAAAATAGTTTTTTTTTTATTCAGTTTACAAAATCTGCTCCATTGGATTACTGATAGACAGATATTACCAGCTAGCTTTTTTTCGTATAAATTGGTTATTAATAAAATGGCAACGCGATAGTGCCGTTTTAAAAAATTCCCGAGTGATTTATTCCCACGGCAAATTAATGACGGAACTTTCATTGAATGCGCGGATTTTAACTGATAGCCAAGCGTGGCGTGATTGATGTTGCAATATAGTATTTTATTATGTGACGTTTGCTCTTTCTGATTAAGCAGTTTTAACAATTGTGACTACTGTAATGCAAATTGCCTTCATTTTCGTAACCCTAAATCTATATCCTAGTCTAACTTTAGCAACATAACACGACTAAAAAAAAAGATTTACTTGGCTGCTAGGTTTAGTACGTTTAAAATATGCAGGTTAAGTTTTATTGCAAACAAAGTTGAGTATCTTTACTACAAAGTACATCTACTATCTTAAGCGATCATTTATGGAATAATGAAGATTAATTTAAGTATTTTAATGTAAATGGATTATCCGCAATTGGTCGGATTCGGAAAAGGTCGTCAGTTTATCTTACGGCGTTTAGGTATCTTAAAAACAAGAGAAAAATAACTTTATTTGAGCACATTCCATTTTCAAATGCAGCAAAGCAAAATGGCTGAAGACAACCGACATTGAAATAACACTAGCTATTATTGGCCAGTGTTTGCGCTGCTAAGTAAGTTTGTTTAGTTCGCGCTGCGCCACGTATTGTTTATATAAAATGCAGGTGCATTGTTCAACGGGCGCTTTGACTAGTGAACACTTCAGACGGACCGTTCTGATGACGTAATCTATTCACTTAGGAATATATAAAACCTTTATTATTTGTGTGCTATAGGAATTTATTAAATGAGGTTTTTTTATGTTTTGGAGAAAATCTTGTTTATAAAATATGATGTTTGTGAATAATACCCATCATAACTCAACTTCTACATTAATGCTGTTAAGGAGTTTCATTGCCGCAGTTTAAGTCTAGCCTAGAACGATCTTGACCATAGTTAGGTACTTACTTTGTACTCCTGCTTTTTTTTAATTCGGTTAAAAATAAGTACCTGTCTGATATAGAAAAAAAAAACAACCTAATCTGTTGCCTGTTGCTATTAACAAATTAGCGGAATTCCGCTTATATTAATAATATAAGCAGAATTACTGCGCTGGTCGGTTCCTTCACGTTGGGAGCGCTTGTCGAACTTAGTTTGTCTATGATATTATGTAACTAATACATGAGCTTCTGTGGACTTGTCGAGTGTAGAAGTTTGGCCAGCACCGTCGCTTCAGTGCTTGTTTGGCCGACAGACCATTTGGGTAATTTTACAGGAGCAATGTTTTTTTGTTTTTCTATGTTATGACCTAAACAAAGTAATATTACGATAGTTCAAAAAAATATGGTACATTTGGACTTGTAATAATCTATAAAAAAAATAAAAAACTTTGAATTTCACAAGTGAAAAACCAGTTTCAAAATGGATATTGGACAAAAAAACGAAACTACAATTACGTTAATGGATATAGACTACATTCCTTGGGATGTTAGCCAAACAGGAACCAAAAGTATTTTTGTATTGTGTGCTTGTTTGCCCTATAGCCAAAAGATGGCGGAACAGCAACGTGTGACGTCATGAGCAAGCAGGTCTGTGATTGGTTTATTTGAGGATATACGGCAAACAAGCACGCGCTTAGAATTTTGAAATTGGATGTCGGTAAATTTTTGGTGGTAAGCCATACAAGCACGAAGAGTAAAGATGTAATAGTGGATATTGGTTTTTTATATAGTCTTTTTCTCATTTATTTGTATAATTACACGAGTTATTCTTGATTTAGACTGTGTAGAATTTGGTTCTTAAGCATACTACATTCAAAGGTCATTTTCGCCTAAATTGGTCTGTTGGGCAAACAAGCAATGAGGTCACAAAACGCTAAATTGCCAATCTTCAATGTATATTTTCATCCAACATGTTCACTGTCTTGTTATAAGCAGAGGTCGGAATCTGCCGGTCATTCCAGTTTCAGATTGTTTTTTTTTTAATTGACCGAGCGAGCGCGAAGCGCGCGTCTCTGCTTCAGTTTGGGCAAAAACTCTTATGTAGGTATATCCTACCTTCTGGCTGTCCATTGACTGTCCGTTTGTTCTCCTCTACAGGTTGTATTTCTCTACCGATTCTCGTGAAATTTTGTGAGCAGGTTGAATAATTATAAAGAATTTTTTAGTAGAACCAGTTTTTCAAAATATTTCGAAATGGCCGTTCAACCGTTATGAAAAATTATCAATAATGTAACAAAACTTTCTTTTAGCGGTGCAAAGAAAATTTTGTTTTTTTTTTATTTTTATAAGACTCAAAAGTTCATCAATTAAAACATTTCTGGCCAATATTTGAAATTTTAAAATCTTAAATTTGATTTACCGAAATTTGAAATTTATTCGACATCAAACTGAACAACTTTTACAATGGGACCAAATCTGAAATCGCGAAAAAAAATCAGCTATTTCATACAAACATTATCATCGAAAATATCAATAGTATGAAACAGTTGGATTTTTTTTTGTGATCTCAGAGTTGGTCCCATAGTAAAAGTTGTTCAGTTTGATGGTCCGAAAAAACGGTTTTCTCATTTTGGTATCACTCACTATCACGATGTTAACTACTGACTGCAGAATTTATTAGACATGGATAATTGGCTTTGGTTAAAAAATAAAAGGTATTTTTTTTATATTTTTTTACTACAGATTAGGCCAATTTAAGAAACTAATTTGAATATTTTAACATTTGGTCCCGTATTTATTTTTTTATAAATATATTTGTCGAGCGGATATGGTCAACCGGAATGACGTCATTAGTGGCATGAAAGTTTAAGAAGAAAACCTTTGCCATATACTTAGAGAAAAAGAAAGGCCAAGTGTCATTAACTGTCATAATGACTTTATGGTTGTTTGTAAACAAATAAGTTATAGTTAATATTTCTTCTATTTTATTCATTTAATCCAGTTGTGACGGTTCTAGCCTACCTTCTTAATTTGCCGCAATAATTTTTGAGGTGGTAAAATTATAATAAAAATGCTTACCAGTGGAAACTCTGCTGAAAAACTTTGTAAAAACTGACACGCCCAATCTACCCAAATTGCGAAATGTATTGTATGTATTGTGTCTATTTTGGATGTAGGCTACATGGATGAAATTGTAACGATTGCTTGTGGACTGATAAATTTGCAGGATAACATAATAAACATTGTGAAAATATGTGCATACTTTATTTCTATTTACAAACATTTGATAGTAGGGATGTGGAAAAAATTACGAGATAAGTTCATCGATATTTTTCGGGCGATATTAAATACTCTGATATATCGATAGATGTTTTTACAATAATTTTTCCAAAACATTTTTTTGGTAATTACGTATGGATTCTAATAGTCGACACTATTTTGTCACTGGAGCATTTTGATTTTTTCCAACTTTGAGTCTTAAAAATCATCGTAAAATTCGTCAAATCGAGCCAAAATTTCGCGTAGGGGTTTATTTTGCTATTTTTTATGTTTTACAATACCTTAAAATTAGAATCCATTACTTAGTCATCGTCCCATTTCATCCCATTTTTTTCTGAGAAATATTACCTATATCGATATTTTTTCACTTCCACCTTCCACCATCCCTAATGCCAAGTTCATTGTCAAAATTGTCTTTGCACTTTTTTCTTTTTTTTATTATGGCTGGGAGATCTGTATGTGATGACGTCATATGAAGGTCATTTGAAGGTTAAAGCTTTTTATTGAATATTATAAATATCTTTAAAAATATAGACTTATTTTTAAATTTAATTAGTAGACACTGTACCGAAAGCTTATTCCTCGAAATGGTTTTGAGATTTCCAGTCATGTTCAAAAAGTTACCAAAGCCAATTGCCCACTTCATATTAAAGGTTCGTTGAATAACTAAAGTTATGAGATTATTTTAGAAGTTGATTTAAGTTATGATAAGGGTTTGTTTGGAACGTTTAATTTATGTTGGCTAACTTTATGTTGCATTTGAATACGAAACTTCATGGATATTTAGAGACTGACCGGTTATGCTTTAATGTGGTTATTTTATTTGCCTACTTATATTTTTATATATACTTTTTAAATCTAATTTTAATGAAGACATTGAAGAGTAAGAATTGTACTGTATCAGTTAAAAGGGTTTAAAAAATATTATTTTTAAATATCAAATAATTGATGCCCCTTTCCATCATTTAAGTGACAAGATTCAGCTTAAAAAATATTCTACCTTCATTGTTTACTGCGATCAAAATTAACGCCTATGACAATGTAGATACTTGCAGAATGCCCATATTTTCTCAAAAATATGAAAAATAATTTAAAACATTTCTCAATGAGATATGGTTTGTAGCAGAAATACTTTGAAAACACTAAAATGGTGACATTAATTATGAATTATCTTTTTTTAATCTGGGAATCTTGAGATCGAAAATGTAACTTTAATTCATAAAAAATAAATATAATAAAAAATATTAAAAACACGACTGCCCTGCCAAAAACAAATTAAAAGTTAAACAACAAGTGTCATTGCAGTCGAGGGACCTTATTATGGAACAATTTTTGATGAAAGAGGTCCCCCGGCCCTGACTGCAATGACACGTCTTGTTGTTTAACTTTTTAGTTCGTTTTTGGCAGGACAGTCGTGTTTTTAATATTTTTTAAATTTATTTATTTTTATTTTACACATTTTAGTGACATATTATATAGTTTTGGAATGTGCTCATCAAGGCCCTTCATTTGATGCCCATATTGTAATAATAGAAGAAAAATTTTTTTTTTGCATTTAAAAATGGTGTCGTACAGTCGCCATATTGATTAAAAAAAAATATAGCCAGTGTCACCCCACTTATCCAAATCAGTTCAGACATTTAGAAGTTATGGTGGAATAAAGAAACTCACATACCCACATACATGAACCCTGAACACATATACACTCTTTTTGCTTTGGGCAGTCGTGTAATAAAAATATTGTAAGATGGAACTAAATTATGTAACAAAACTGAAACTGTTGCTTAAATAAACTAAACAACTTTCTCCAAGGAACATAGGTCGAAAAAAAGAAAAAAAAACTTCCTTCCATACAAAACGTTTTGGTCAGCTGATCGAGTTTGTATGGAAAGGCGTACTAGTTTTTCGTCCTATGTTCTTTGGAGAAAGTTGTATTGTTTTAGCAACACTATTATCACCCATTTGAGTATTGTTACGTAATTTAGTTTTACCTTATATTTCAATCTAATCTGTTTCATGCCTCGACGGCGAATGCTTACTAAACCTATGAAACAAACTATTTAAATAGTTTCCGTCGTCTACCAAAACGTTTACCGTAGCATCATCCTTTTTTAGGCGAGACCTAAAAACCGTAGTGTTTTACATTAATTACCGCAGTGCAATCCAAATTTTGCAGAATTACTATTGCGACACACTACGTAAAAGTTGGGCGAACTTTGTGTAACATCACAGTTTTACTTCTTAAGAGAGCGTAGTCTGCACTCTAGCGTCCACTAGCGAAAAGTTGCCAATTTTAGCAAAAATCTCCATTAAACTAAATAAGCTAAGCTAGACTAGAAAATATTGTAACAAGCAGCAGTGTTGCCGCAGCACTGCTGCCGCAGCACTACTGCTCCCCATACATTCTCTATGGCTTTATATGAGATTACATTCCGAGTGTCGCGCGACACTGCCGCCGACACTTCTCCGGTCACTTCAAATTGAGCCGCCTTTCTTAACATTACGGTTCAAATTGGAGTGCACTGCTGCGGCAGCACTGCTGCTGCTGTTGAGATCGGACTCATACCTTAACTCAGTTTGTTTGTCTAACTTTTCACGCCTCAACCATTGAACCAATTTTGATTAAATTCAGTATGCATGCATAAAACATGCTTTCGTATGTTCGTCCGACTGTCCGGCTGTCCATCTGTTCTCCTCTACATTTCAACCAATTCTCCTGAAATTTTGCAAGCTGGCAGGCATTATTGTAAACAGGTTCTCAATTATGTGTTTTTTTTGTCAATTCAGTTTTTAATTTTTTTTAAAATGGCGAAGATATGGGAATAAACATATTTCAGCCATATCGAAAAAGTTTAAAAATGTTACAAACGTGAGATCTACCACTCTACAGAACAGAACCACTAGTTGCCAATGTTCCTCATTTTACTGCCCAGTGTTTACAGCACAGCCCGTTGCCAATGCGGGACTCTGCAGCCGGCTGAATTTATCGCTCGCATTTAGCTCGCATACTTTACACGTAGCACTCTTAACGGGACAGTACATTACTGGCTTCCCATCGTAATGTGTATTATTTTTACTATCATCTCTGTGGACTAATGGAGCGTGACGTAAAAGCCTCGTCCTCTGAGAGTCAGTACCTATTACGACAAAATAAGGATGGATGATAAGGTTATGCGGTTATAGGAAAATTATTTTTAAACAGTATTATTTGCTGATCAGATCAATGGTATATATATTATGTTAATTTGAACTTTAGGTACTTACCGAAAAAATTATTCAGTGCACATAACACTCTTTATCATGAAGTTGTCAGGATGAAAAACTACAAAAATAAAAAACATTGAGGTAAAAATATCGCCTCTAACTCATAAAAGGTTGGGGCTTTACAATCAATAATTTTTATATGCGATTAAAATAATACTTAGGTAATGTGCACAATCATCTTGTTTTTTATTCACAATGGGTGAGTGCTTGGTCTTATAAGGCCGAAGCGCGCTACACCCAGAATCCTCAACTACTGAAGATCTTTTTATTATAATCGCATAGTACAGTACTAGGCACGTATCTTGAAATTTTTTCGACAGAGTGGGGATAAGTTAGCGCATGTGCTCTTGTAAGCGACCAATAGCGCGCGCCCGTCTCCCGCCGCCCGCGCCCCTCACCGCTACGCATACCCAAAATACGCGTTTCGCGCAATCCCCACCCGATTTCAAGTTATATGCCTCGTACTGTACCTGTTATTTTAATTGTGTAAAATAGCAGCATCTAGTTTTTTACAAATATGTTAAAACTTAAAGATAAAACAAGATTTATATCCTTTGGCTGAGTCTACCTCTGCCAAAGGATATAAATCTTTAGCCACTGAAATTTTTACCTCCAAATTCATTCGCAATTCCTAAAGTTCGCAGATAGTAATAGAAAACAAAACTAAATAAATCAATAAACTGACTTTAGCTAAAAAGCTTACTAGCTAGAAAAGTTAAACCTATCCACAAGGGACCATCTGATTCAGTTTCATTTATTTACATCGCCTCACCGCATTGAAGATCTAAATAAAACATCTCGGAGACGGTACCCTCATCCAATTGTAAACAGATTTGCAAAGCAAATGAGGACAAAGAAATCCATGGAATCGCTGTGGCAATCGGTGCAATTTGTTCTTCTACGAGAAACAAACAAATAAATTCCAATTGAACGATTAAGGCGCACCTTTCGATCAGACGGGATCTATAGGGATTACGAGCGGACGATTTCATTTGACCGCGCTCCGTGGGTCTCATACCAACTAGGAGTCATGCTGCACAGATTGAGAATTGTGACCTTTGTAAAGGGAAAATACGTTGGGAAGGTTGTGGAGGTGAATAAAACCTTTACGTTTGTGACCTTTGATCATAGCTCTACTCCTGTAAGTAATTTATCTCACCAAATAAAAAATAAAATAAAAATAAAATACAAATGTTCCTATTTCGTGTCTCATGATGATATCTAATACGGCTTAAGAAATCTACAAGTGTTTTTAGTATTTGAGCATTTTTAGCATTTACAAATGCTATTGTTTAAATAGGTATATTATATTAATTAACATACTAGAAAAATATTATTGAATACCTACTAACTTTAGCCCGCGACTTCGTCCGCGTGGACATACGAAGAACCTTTGACCGAGATAAAAAATTAAACTATCTGTGTCAATGATATTACAATAAAAAATATAATATCATTGATCTGTGTGCCATTCCAAATCCGTTCAGCCGTTTTTGCATGATTGAGTAACAAACATTCAAACATCTAAACCAAACTTTCAAGTGACTGGAATATATTTAATGGATGCAAAACAATATTTAGGCAATACCTTCCACACAATAGATGGCAAAATATGCAAGAAATCTGTGCACCACTCGCCCGCCTCACAAATAAATTAATGCAAATACAAATACCTGCAGACACACCGACAGCAACACAATCTTGCCCTTATACCAACTACTCCACACCGTCCGTGTTTTACCCCTACACGGAGCATTGCATCAACAGCTGATCAAATGTGCTATGCCAAGCATCGAGGTATATAATTATTATTTGACATAGAACTGCGTAGAACTTTAAATTCACCTTAATCAAAGGAAAAATACCCCAAAAGTGCTTACTTGAAACCTAACGTAATTAATTATAGAATTCGTATTAAATTTACCGAATGATTGATATTTAATGTGTTTTTTTCCAATCAAATGAATGCAGAGTCATAAAAAATTTGCTCTTTTGCTTTAATATTATTATTTTAATAATGAAATAACTTTAGTGAAGTTTTACCTAGCTAAATTGTTTGGTTTTTAAAAATATCATTTTTGATAACAGTGTCATAGTTGACACTGATAGAAGGAAAATAGCTTTTCCAACACACAGTATTTGTTCAAGAGAAAGCCATTATTGGTGGCCACAGTTAACCAAACAGCTCCACATCCTACAAATAAATATATTAAGTTCTTTAGATAAATATTGTTCCGATACGAAATTTCCAAATATTTACGATCATTGTACCTAGTTTCGTTTGTTTCGGCGCGAATTGCAAATACCTAGATGAAAATGATAGTTTCGGTTTAATACCTTGTTTCACAGCTCGAATTTCAAATAAATTTTTACATAGTTGTTGTCACCGCAACATGTCCGCTAAAGTATTCGTGGTTTCTTGTATAGGTCCTAAAATAATTCGAACGACGAACATCGTTCGATTATCGGATTTGTTTTCTTTGTAATAGGCCCTCAGAGATAAGTACCATGCGGATTTCTAAGCAAAGCATTTGGTAGCTTTCATACGACCACGATAAGTCGTGGGTGGCATATAAATAAGAGAAAGGCGTCCCAATAGTTCTCATACTGCCGGATTATGGTCCAGAATTAGCGAAACCGAGTGACTTGTTGAATAGGATTCGTGGATCGAACAAAAGTTTTCCTTAGAACGGGGAACTAGCTCGGTTTGTCTATTTTAGGATCTAATTTATTAAATGTTGCCCACTTGAGTTTGAACATTACCATTTCTAATGAGCAGTCATATTATCTTCCATACAACTTCTAAATATGAAAATGCTCTACAGCGTCTTATAATAAAGACTTCTGCTTTGCACTTGCTTTTTTGAAGTACATAAATAAGTTTCAAAATAATAAAATACTTAATGAATTTGAATTTACAGTATTTTTATTTCAGTTCTTTATTTTTCTGCTTTACAGTGTTTATATGATGCACTTTTAGACATAAAATATTACAGTTATATACAATATTATACAATGTCTTTGTTCTCGGACTATCTACAATTTAAAGGCATAAAATATACCTTATTTTATCGACAAAAACACCAGGGTCTATCCCCTCTCCTGTAAGAATGACCGCTATTTTAAAATTTACTTTTTATTTGAGACGGCCCTGCGTAAAAATTATAATTTCTTCGGATCTAGAAGAAGTCCTACAGATATAAAAAAAAACCTTTTCGCAGAAAGAGTCATATTCAAACAACAATAACTCTCGAAATGTGCAATTCAAAGCAATTAGATTTATACTGTTTTGTAGATAATACTTCTGTGTATCAGAATAATGCACATAATTGGGGGGCACGGCAGTGCCCCCGCCAAAGTCGAGCGCGAAGCAAACACTGCCGTATCATTCTTTACTGGAACCATTTTGCCGCATTTTCAGGCCCCTATTTGAGAACCTCTGGATAATACTAGAACGCAGAAGTTTTCGTCATCCAGTAAGCTATAATTACATACTTAAAATTCAAAATTTCAAGTCTGTAGGGCAAAGTTTCGCATTTATGACACTCACTCACTCACTCATGATCATCAGAATAGAACTAGTACTTCCCATAAACTCAGAGAGCTGAAATTTGGTATAGAGTTAGGGTTTAATTTCCACATAAAGGGAAAACTATAAAAACTAGGATAATCGAAGATCTGGAGTACCTGGTGACCCTGATTAGAAAACACAAGAGCCCAACCAAACTATTAGAGATCGACATACCGCCTTTACAAAAAAATATTCAACTTGGTGGGCCGCTTCATTTGATGTCAAAAATCGAAGGTCTGAAGTATCTGATGAAGAACCCTCAGCTGGTCACAGCTGTATTAGAGATATGGTAATGCCCGCTTCTACTACACATGGGTACACAAGGGTACAAAACCAGGTGCTCCATGACACCATTGCACCAATCTGTCGCCAGAACCGCTATTCATTGACGATGGAAAATTGCCACTTGGAAAACGTTGATTCAATAACCAGTCAATTGAATTGTGTACTCTTCAACGGCCAAGTCACACAACATTTACTATAATTATAAAGAAATCGCAGTAAGGAACATTAGACTTGGCACGACTTTGTCTAGATTTCATTACTTTTTAGAGATAAACCAGCAGCTCCAACGAGACTTGGCTAGTTTTTACAGAATGTTTTTGGTGGGATCCTGATATACACATAATAATGTAAGAAAAACTAAAATGAAATAGACATAGGTATTTCCGATTAAATTGATTTTAGTAATTTTTATAACAATTTAAATTTAAAGTTTACACAATCCCCCTTACTAATAAATATTGTATAGCAGCTGCATAGTTACACTGTGTTTTGTCACTTTCTTTTTAATGTCAAATTCAAATAGTTTGACAGAGAGTAACCATAGTGTAACTAAACATCTGCTATTCAATCTTTATTAGTAAGGGGGTTAGTTTCTTTTAACTTGATTTGTGGTATTGACCATCAGCCATTCTAATGTCCTCACTGCTGGGGCACAGACCTTCAGGCCATAAACCCACCACGCTGGCCCAATGCGGATTGGTGGGTGTTAACGATTGAAAATGCAGCCGGGACCAACGGTTTAACGTGCCTTCCGAAGCACGGAGGAGAGATAATACATTTTTGGTCACCCATCCCATGACCGACCCTTGCGAAAGTTGTTTAACCTCCGCAATCGCTGGGAAAGGCGCTATACCACTGCGCCACCGAGCTTCGAAGAACCGTCCAAAATAAAACTAAAATTCAATAAAATGGCGGTCATTCTAAGGCTGCGTTCAAACGATAACACACGATCCGACCTCAACCCGAACTCAACTCAAACTCACCTCAACCGCAGCCCACCTTTGAAATACATCGCTTACAATTTTGAGTCTTATGACACATTAATAAGCTCTTGTGTAATGTTCAGGTGAGTTTGAGGTGAGTTTGGGTTGAGTTTGAGTTGAGTTCGGGTTGTGTTCGGGTCGAGTTTGAGTTGAGTTCGGGTTGAGGACGAGGCGTGTGCAGTTGCACCGACAAAATATAACGGAGATTATTAATGTGTTATAGAACTCAAAATTGTAAGCGCTGTATTTCAAGGAGTATGATCCGGTTGCGTTGAGTTCGAGTTGAGTTCGGGTTGAGGGCGAGTCGTGCGTTATCGTTTGAACGCAGCCTAACAGGAGAGGCTTTGGTAAAAGTGGACAAAAAAAATACTTTTATCTATTTTGGAAAGCCGTAAAACAAACGTTGTTTTTGATGCAAGGTAATCTTCTCCTGCGATGTTGTTACTATTTTACAAATAAACCCTGTATAGTTATTTATGTTGTAATTTGTAACGGTTTTGGATTTGTATAATTACAATGACTAGAGAAGCATACAAGGTAAAATGTGTGTTTAAAATTTAAGTAAGCTGAGATTTATAGTAGAAAAAAAAAACCGGCCAAGAGCGAGTCGGACTCGCGCACCGAGGGTTCCGTACCATCATAATTAAACCACACTGCAGAGTAGAATAATAAAATTAGTATTGCAGTTTTAGGTCAGCGCCATCTCTTGACCAATAGTGGAACTAATGTTAACTGTTTTAGGTATTTGATAATTTCTAAAAAAGTATGCTATATTGAGACATTGTTTTATTTTTCCTGTAATCTTTACATAAACTGCTATCTTACAGAATTATTTCAGATTTTTCTCTTTGCAAACTTCGGAGATAAGGGGGGGGGAACGGTATTTTTTTTACATTTTTCATCATAAGTCGAAAACTATACCGTCTAGAAAAAAAAATGATTAAAAACGTGCAAACGGCGCTCTTTCATATAATACCCCTCATGCCCTAGTAGCCCCACTTCAAATTTTTAAGACCCCTTTTCAGGCCCTGCTGTAAAAAAGATATTTATTTTTTTATTTATTTCTTATTTGCAAAATAGTTGGGCAAATGTTATCTTAAACTATTCCAAATTTCAAGTTGATACCATTAGTAGTTCTCGAGATATCCAGCTGTGACAGACAGACAGACAGACTGAGTGAGTCACACCATAAGGGTTCCTTTTTTACCATTTTGGTACGGAACCCTAAAAAACAATCAAAAATAAATAAATTAAAAAAATATTAAATACACGACTGCCCTGCCAAAAACGAACTAAAAAGTTAAACAACAAGTGTCATTACAGTCGGGGGACCTTATTATGGAACAATTTTTTATCAAAGAGGTCCCCCGACTGCAATGACACTTGTTGTTTAACTTTTAATTCGTTTTTGGTAGAGCAGTCGTGTTTTTAATATTTTTTTTTTATTTATTTATTTTTTATTTCGCACATTTTAGTGACATATTATATAGTTTTCGAATGTGCTAATCATGGCCTTTCATTTGGAGCCCATATTGTAATAATAGAAGAAAAAAAAATCTCTTTTTCACATTTCAAAATGGCGTCGTACAGTCGCCATATTAATATTTTCTAAAAAAATGTAGTCAATGTCACTCGGAATGCTGTAAGGATTCTAACGATACCCCATTTATTCAAATCAGTTCAGGCATTTAGAAGTTATGGTTATTAAACTATTATTATTATTATTGAACACATATACACTCTTTTTGCTTTGGGCAGTCGTGTAAAAATATTACATATTCGTGGTTCTAATTAGTTAGTTTTACATCCACTTGGGAATAAAGCCAGATCTTTGTAATTCAAACAAACTCCCGATACTACATTTCCTCACAATATTTAATCAAATTGTCACCATTTCTAATTACGATTGTTAACCGTAAAATCGGTAAAAAAATACGTTGCTTTCAAAGAATTGTATTAAATAATACTATATTAATTTTTCGCGCAATAGCTTTGAGATTGGTTCAATAACAATACCATGAAATATTTAATAAATTAATGGCAATTTCTTTGACCCAACCATTCTGACGATACAATAATTTATTACATATAAATCAAGAGTAATAGAAAAATACTTTAGTTCCTCGGTTTTGCAAAAAAAACGTAGGTACCTATATTTTACGAAAAACATAAGCTTGTCCAATTAAAAAAATAATGTTTTTTGAATGTTCTCCAACGATAACAATGGAGAGCGGAAAAATCCGAACAATATTTTATTCGCTAGCTTTTCAGGAGCGAAATAAAAATAATAATACCTACTTCGAAGTTCTCAAGGGTAAATTATCGAGCTCTGGAGAGCTGGCGACTGATAAAAATAAACTCAGTTCCGAAGAATGGTGACAACAAAACGTTTCCTACTTTATCTGTGTTTTTGAAGTACCTATGCAACGCGTATTTTGGGATTATTTACGAGTCTCAGCCTCATTTAGAATTAAAATAAAGGGCCTCACTACCCTTAGAACGAACATCTATCGAGAGAAAAAAAACGCGCTTAAAAAACCTCGATAAAGTAATTTTAAAAGTAAGGGAAATTTATACAGCGTTATCTACACAGGTACACATAGGATATACAGATATACATAGGTACTGGGATTCATAAACAATATTATGTAAAAATTTAACAAAAACAAAATTATCCCATATTTATGTGAAAGTTGACGCAATGCGAAATGGACGTTCCTCGAAATGGACCAAATAAGAAAAGGACGTTCTGCGAATGGACCAAATGCGAAGTAAACATTCCGCGAAATGGACCAATGCGAAATGAACGTTTCGCGAAATGGACCAAATGAGAAATGGACGTTCTGCGAATGGACCAAATGCGAAATGAACGTTCCGCGAAATGGGCCAATGCAAAATGGACGTTCTGCGAAATGGACTAAATGAGAAATGGACGTTCTGCGAAATGGACGTTCCGCAAAATGGATGTTCCGCGAAATGGACCAAATGAGAAATGGACCAAGTGGACCAAATGAGAAGTGAACCAAGCGTCTAAACGAAAGGCAGGCGTCCATTCGACAGGGCTGCTGCCGTGTTTTGTAATCCATTTGTATTGGTCTATAATGTTATGTTATTGATATAAAATCATATTAAATCATAGTAATTTAAGAATATGAGGATGCTTTTATTAAGACAAAATTATTTTTTGTTCAATAGTGATATATTTATTACTTTTTTACACATTAATATTAGTTTATCTTTTATAAACTCTTTGTCTGAATATAAAATAAAAACTACTGCTAAATTGTCTATTTTTTAACGTAAACTCATTCAATGTCGACTATTATGACAATATCAACCAACTGAACTGTCTATGTTTCCTAGTCTGTGGTATACCACCGGAGCTCCAAACTCGCCATTATTTTTCGTAAACACTATGCATGGAACTGCACGGAATTATGCAACAACGCTACTGAGCGTTCGCCACGCCCAAGACGTGTTATCTTGCACGTTTCACGGCGTCACGCGCCAGTCACGTGACGCCACCGTGTAATGGCGACCAGACGCCACGTGATCCAGCGGACTGCGCCCGACAGCTCTTATTTATGACTCTCCGTGATAACGTGAATTCGATGTCCAGGAAAGGTAAGATAACGTGTGTCGGTGAATATCAGAAATACGAATAAGAGCGTAAAATGAATTTGTTTGCTGCCAGTTTCATACAAATACCTAAAAATATTGATTCAGAAGAGGCAAATTTGACACAGTTATGAAGCTCAAACTAAGGTTTTTAGTTCATAAATCGACAGAGGAAAACCTTTTTCTATATATAACCAGTATGTATGTACTGTATATATACAGGGTTATTTGTAAAACACCAACAACCTCGCAAGAGTAGATTACCAACATCATAAACAACAACATTTGTTCTACGACTTTTGATAATTCGTTAGATTTTACTTTCATACAAAAAAATATATCATTTTAATTTACCGTTCGTATGTTCATAACTCTACGCGCGGCGTGCGGAGCACCTGCCCTTCTATTGTCTAATTTAAAAATCTATCGCAATCGCTTTCAGGATGTAACACATTGATGCTTCTTAATGCGACAAATAAAAACTTACCAAAGAAATGCAGCAATGTGTCACATCTATCTGTCAACCGAAAGCGATTGCGATAGATTTTTTGAATTAGCCCCCTGCCTTTCTATTGTCTAATTTAAAAATCTATCGCAATCGCTTTCAGTATGTAACACATTGATGCTTCTTAATGCGACAAATAAAAACTTACCAAAGAAATGCAGCAATGTGTCACATCTGTCAACCGAAAGCGATTGCGATAGATTTTTTGAATTAGCCCCCTGCCTTTCTATTGTCTAATTTAAAAATCTACCGCAATCGCTTTCAGGATGTATCACATTGAAGCTTCTTTTTGGGACAAATAAAAACTTACCAAAGAAATGCAGCAATGTGTCATATCCATCTGTCAAACGAAAGCGATTGCGATATATTTTTTGAATTAGACAATTAGCCCCCTGGTGCGCGCGGTCTGCGCGCCCCGCCCCGCCCCGCGCCGCCATCCATAGACGTAAAATGTGTCGAACAGTACAATTGTTGGCGATGCCCTGTATGGTACCCGGCTACTTCGGTTTACCCTGTACAGGACTCTATCGATGACTCTAACTAAGACTGCTTCCGAACGTACATCAATCAGACTCGTGAAACTAGGATGGTGAAACCATGAGTTACTGTGAAACTCTCTGAGATGTACGCCGAGCTGGTGTGGACTGTATAAATAAAAACGCCGGCTGGTTGTGGAATAACTTCAGTTTATTCCCTGATAGGGATGGTTGTTTTCGCACACTGACTCTAACTAACAACTTCGAAGAATACAATTTAAAGTTAACTAACAAGGAAAATACTATTGAAAAACACTCTATGCGATTGAACAATGAAACTACGCGTGAATTTAACTAACAATCTCGAAACACTTGACTTTATATTACAACTCTAATATGCAACACTTATACGACTTTAACTACGAATCTATTTATCTTTGCTCACTCGCTGAATTCTTGCTAAGACTTTAAACGATGTTTTCTACCTGCGGCTGCGAATTGCGACTAACATTGACTACTAACGACTACTTTCTGTGACTACAATTGCGGCTACAATTTTATTAAAACAATTCGCTATTAATATGCTTTTTTGCCCGGTGGCAACTAGCCTACTTATCAGGACGTTCGCAGGACGTTCAGGGAAATCAGAGAGGGATGTAAACATGTAAAAAAGGGGTTACGCACTACCAATAATAAAATTATTTTACAAACTTTTCCGCATGGAAAAGTACCAGAGGCGTGGACTAAATTGTGACGTCACGCCATGTGCGTTAATGTAGCCCTTCTGATTGGTCTAGCTTAATTAAAGTGGCCCCTCTGATTGGTCTAATTATTTGGGATACAAATTCGTTGATTTCTTCCTATTTCGGCGCCGGTTGTCGGCTGTCGTCAACAACAATAAAAACATGAAATTTAATTTTTGGTGAATGTATTGAGTTATGATAAAAGTCGTAGAACAAACGTTGTTGTTTATGATGTTGGTAATCTACTCCTGTGAGATTACAAATAACCCTGGATATGTAGTAATATTTCAAGATTCGTGAATTGGAATGTGGCATCAGTATCTTGGCCATCAGCCATTTTTAATGTCCCCACTGCGAGGGCACAGGCCTTCCTTATGGGTGGATAAGAAGGATGGGCTGTAACCCACCACGCAGACCCAATGCGGATTGGTAGGTGTTAACGACGGCAAAATGCAGCCGGGACCAACGGCTTAACGTGCCTTCCGAAGCACGGAGGAGTTAGAGATAATATATTTTTGGTCACCCATTCCATGACTGACCCTTGCAAAAGTTGCTTAACCTCCGCAATTACTGGGCCAAGCGCTAAACCACTGCACCATCGAGCTCCTCAGTATCTTAGCTTAACCTTAGGTATATTGTTATTTTTTTTATTTAACCATTTATTTCAGGCATCAATGGCCCATACAATAAATACCTTATAGACTAACATACATAATAAAAACAATCTTATAATTACACTTTATCACGTATTGGCGGCGACGTGTTGCGCAACGTAGTGTCCGGTAGCCGGCCGTGGAATCGTCGGAACAGGATACCCTTCGGCCAAAAATCTTCATTCATGAAGGTCTTCAGATGTTCGGTATAGAATATAGAAGCGGCAGGTATACGCGACACGGATTACACGTTAATAACAAGAACAAAAGAATCACTCTACTACTAAGGTAAGTACTTCCTTAAAATCAATGAAACGATCTTGCTAATAATTAATCCATCTGGAGCGTTAAAACCAAGATGCTAAAATGACCGCAAGTTGCTGAAATGACCAAGGTGCTAAAATGATCAAGTTGCTGAAATGCCCGAGGTGCTAAAATGGCCAAGGTTTCGTGAATGTACATTTTGCGTACCTATGTACGTTTTGCGTATTGTATATTTCGCGTATGGACATTTTGCATATTGTATATTTGCAACAGGTGCACATTTTGCATATTGTACATTATGCTACGAAGGGATTTACGGGGCCCGCAAACTCTAAAATGCTGCATCATTACCATATCATTACGCACGGAAACTTTCACTGACCACTTAAAATGTTTTATTTCTAGGTTTCACTAAAAATTGATTTCTTTAAAGTAGGTGGCTAACAGACTTTAGCTTGTTCCTTTTGTATTGAAGCTGTAAAAAGCTCGACGCAGCAATAGTGCACCATTATGAAAAAACTTGGCGAAACATTAACAGAACCAAATCTTCATTTAGATAGGTAGAACTAAATCAATAACTCCTGAAAATTGGTCTTTTTGCAGAAACAATTCTACTTCTAATGCAAAATGTACGTAAGCACTCACAAAGTAACATATCAAAACCATTCCACCCAATTAACCTGACATCGCTAACGAAATGTAATCTACAACAATTTTGTCGCGGAATTGCGAACAGAAATTATTTTGCAATCCATATCTCATCAGTTCATCACCTTGACGTTATTAAAAGGATGAATAATGAAAATGAAGCGATTAAAACTGACGGCGTCCGTAATGACAAACTGAGTGGTTTAACGAAATTATACGATTTAGTTTAATTAAATGTGATATATGATATTTATCTGCAATGCAGATGATGTTTCCCTTTTAAATGCGTGCAGTTAAGGTGTGAATATAGTGAATAGAAAATGAATATTTATTAATAAGGAATACTGGCCTAAGCAACAAACAGAAAAGTAATAAAGTACCTAGTTAATTAATATTTGTTCATCAGTATTTTTGTAGTTGTGGCTGACCGATGAAGACTGAAAAAATGGAAAAGATATGTTCACAATGTTTTCCTAAAGCTAAGTTGCGACAGCTGTATAACCATAGAAATAGAATGTCAAAGAACAACAAAGTCAATAAACAGGTGATCCGAAAACGAATCAATACATTTTATATGAGATACGTAAAATATGACTTAGATTCATAAAATATGACTATATTATGGCAAAGGAAATTAATAAACTATGTTCCATACTGTTTTCTTTGTCGATAAACGAATAAATGTAGCGAAATTTGGTTTTAGAGAAATGTGTGGCAATATCTTATTTACCTTTGAAAAGTGTGATTACTTGGATTGTTTCTTTTTGTCACATCACAATTACTTAGAGTACAAGACACCATAGCTCCACGATACCTTTATTTTAAATTCTAATTAAGATTAAAAAATATTTTAAACAAACTGTGATTACTCATTTGCTAAGCGGGACGCTAGGGGCTCTTACTGTAAAAAATGTTAGCACATGTCACTTGATCCTTTGTCTCTTTTTTACATAGACCGTGTCCGTATGATGTTAACTTCTCTTTTCCACGCTTTGTTGGTCTTCTTGAGCGCAGCGAAAATTTTTCTATGTCTATGTGTATAACATTAGTAGGCATTTTTAAAAGTGGCTCACTGGAAACGTAGATCCTGCGACCGTGACGATTCTTATGCTTTTATTTTCCAGGCCGCGCGGTACCCAAAGTCATTTTGTACCACACGAACCATCATTTTAAAACGTCATATTTAACTATTAAATAACGAATGACCTCGTGAGATTTCGCTGTGATGAATAATATTTTGCAATAAAATTTCGACGTTATATTTTCTATGTGGCCATGAGTTTCAATGTGGTGACATGCGATGGCATAGGTAGGTGATCTAATATGTATTTAATTGTCAAAAAAAAATTGGTTTTGTACAGAATACAAGGATTTTTTAGTATATACTAAACCTGAAAACTGTTTTTTCATAATCAGTGATAGGATCGATTACAATCTTTTTTATATTATGTTATATTTTGACTACATAATATTTACAAAACCATAATTAACGCCCACCCTACTAACGGGGTAACTTAAAAAACTTGTAACTTCGTGATTTTTAAGGTAGCATATAATCTTTTTTACACTGATTCTGAAAATGAAAATATGTTACGCGTGTTTCGGCTTTTGTATAGGTACCTATACAAAAAATAATGTTGTATCCTTACTTAATTAATAATATTATAAATGCGAAAGTCCGTTTGTTTGTTTGTTTGTTACGCCTTCACGTATTAACTGCTGAACCGATCATCATGAAATTTTGCACATACGTTGTCAGGGGTACAGAGAAGGACATAGGTTACCTTTTATCCCGAAAAAAAGTATTGCTCCCGAGGGATAGCAAAAAACTTTCCACGCAGACGAAGTCGCGGGCGGCCGCTAGTAAATAATAATTTGTACCGCTTTCTCCCGTGAATGTGTCCTTACCCACCCGTCCACGATAACCGTTCCGGTTGAATTACCAACTAGCGGAACACTGCTAATTGCCCGCCCTCTTTTAAAATATTAAACGCCAGAAATAATGTTGAAGCCATTATTTCGGTGGCTAAATGATCGTTTATTATTCCGCAGCTTAAATACTTTTTCACTGTACACTTTTAGCTTAAGTACTTTAGTGTGGGTATACTTTACTTAAGTATTAGTTTACTACTTTAGTATAGTAATAGTTGCAATTGGTTCACATTTAAAGGTCTAGTTTTTGTAAAAAGTTACGTTGAATAAAGAGTTTAATTGTAATAATTATGAAGGAAGTCAAAATAACGTTGTAATAATTATATCAATTAATCTTGTTGATTAAATGTAATTTTATACAAAAACTAGACTTCATCATCATCACCATATCAGTCGCATCTACTATCAGAGTCCATTGAAAATGAACATCAAAAATAATAAGTACTATTAATATACACATCAACTTTGTCTAGGGATACAGGTGCTATTTTCATACAAACGAGGTAACTTTGAAGCCTTGGTTTTCTGCCAGGGATGTACCGTGCTGTTATCTGATGATGGCCATCCAGGGACTGAATGGAGTAGATTCAGATCGCTATACACACCCAACTGATCTGATCAGCATTCTAAAAGATTAATGGGTCAGAGTTATCGGTTTGAGGATTTCCATACATTTTCATGCTATTTTCGCGGTTTTTTTAAACATGTCCATTACCTTTTTAAAATGCTGGTCAGATCAGTTGGGTGTGTATAGCGATTTGAATCTCCTCCATTCACTCCCTGGACAGCCGTCATCAGATCACAGCACAGTACATCCCTGGCAGGAAACCAAGGCTTCAAAGTTACCTCGTTTGTATGAAAATAGCACCTGGTATCCCTAAACAAAGTTGATGTGTGTAGTATCTAGTTCTAACTAATTTCAATAGACGAGCATATAGTAAGTAACTATATGCTCGTCTATTGAACTCGGAGAGAATTCAATTTTTAAGATTTGTTTTTGAAAAATTTCTAAGCTGCTGTGTGGCAGCACCTTTAAAATATAATTAATTAGACAGCGTATATGTGATAATTACACTAACCACCTTTGGGAACCTCTGCAACCCACATTTGTCGTCCGATCATCTATCAATATGCGTTTTTTTCGAATTTTGATTGAACCCCTCAAAAAAAGTTATTCTAATTTTTGGTTGGCAAGTCGGAAACAATTTTCAACTTTTTCAAAATTTCTCAAAAACTACCTGCACGATTTTTTTAATTCAAGTGCCATACGATAGATCTCCGTGCACTTTTATAGAGATATCTCTAATTTTGACCCATGCAATGCCGCACTTTTGGCTGACCATCGGGCACATACATTGGTGATCACATAAACGTTTTCAATATTAAATAAATAATTGGTCTTTCTTGTTATTTACTTGGTTTAAAAATGCTAAAATACGTGGAGTTAAACGTGTTTACAGATTCAATTACATGAACTTTTACTGCAGTTGTTCAAAAAACTATTGATTTTCTAGAATATTCAGTTTTGAGTCTAAAAAGTTTTTCTGACTTTTGGTTGTGATTACTTAACTTTGAAAAATATCATTATGACAAAATATTTAGATGGTTTAAATATTTTGTTATAAAATAGATGTAATTATAGTTAGACGTAAGACTCTAGAAAAATACAACCAGGGGCCCTATCGGCTAACTTATCGAACTTCGGCAGGACTGACGAGCTTTAACTTAACACAGAGATATCAAAGTAAGGAGTATCGTATTGTACTATTTGTCGAAGTTATTTAGAAGATATTGATGTTCGTGTGACATCATGAATTGGGGTTCGCCATTTTGGCCCAATTGGGGCTCGATATATCTGTTTTAATTTGAAATCCGGCAGACTTTTCGAAGCTCGATACGTTAGCCGGTACGGCTCCAGACCATTATGGTCTCATAAAAATATAGTTGATAATAGCCAAAGCTTTAAAGTCACTAGTACTCCAGTATAATTATATTAGTTTTTCAAATATAAACAACCTTTTCAAGAAATTTCTAAAGCTGAATATGGTAAAAATAGGGTACCACCATAAACTTAATATTCCAAAAATTTTTTAAGTCTATAGGTACTACACATACAATCCCGGAAAAAAATTTAAAAAATTTTAAAAACACGACTGCCCTGCCAAAAACGAACTGAAAAGTTAAATAACAAGTGTCATTGCAGTCGGGGGACCGCTTTGTGGTACAATTTTTAATCAAAGAGGTCCCCCGACTGCAATGACACTTGTTATTTAACTTTTCAGTTCGTTTTTGGCAGGGCAGTCGTGTTTTTAATATTTTTAAAATTTATTTATTTTTATTTCACTCATTTTAGTGACAAATTAAATAGTTTTCAAATGTGCTCATTAAGTTCTTTCATTTGATGCCCATTTTGTAATAATTGAAGAAAACCTTTTTTTTCACATTGGAAAATGGCGTCGTGCCGTCGCCATATAGATTTTTTCAAAAAAAATATAGCCAGTGTCACTCGGAACAATGTAAGAATTCTAACGATACCCCATACATCCAAATCTGTTGAGTTATTTAGAAGTTATGGTGGAATAAAGAAATTCACATACCCACAAACATACATGAACCCTGAACACATACACTCCTTTTTGGGCAGTCATGTAAATTATTATAAACCGCCACTTTTTTGGAAAAACAATGAAATTGTTTCTTTTTATGTAAAGCTTCATTATGGCAACCCTAGACCTAAATTGTATTTTGCTTATGCCATTAATGGGATTGATTATCGTACAAACAGCAGTCTATTTGCGTCTAGGGTTGTCACTTTGTAGTTTTTTATACAAATCAGAACAAAATCATACGGGGTTTTTATGAAACACCCTGTGTACTGTGCTAGTACATTATACCTTGGTGTAAGGCACACTAATATTTCAAGAAGGTATCCTTACAATAAATTAGAAGCGAATCAAAAATGGTCACTTTTAGCATTTTCGACCGTAGCTATGATTAAATTGTAATACTTTCCAAAAGTATTTTTTTACAAATTCCACGTTTATTTTTATTAAAATCCTTTTCTACCTACAACTTATTTTATAATACATCTAAGGGTGCCACTTCCGTTGTAGGAATCACCTTAAAAATAGATGTTTGTACGAGTAGAGTTGCCAGTGACAAATAAAATTTCCCATCCGACTCGAAAGAACATGGTTTGTAGTGCACGGGTTGAGTGCACCGGGCGTGAAGTTACCGTTTATACGAAGTCTTCTTCGTATTTTCATATAGGACGTGTATATTGGAAAACTTATACGGCTTTTCTATCACCTTTGAAAGTGAAAATCAGTATGAAATAAAGACTCTTACAAATTATCTGCATGAAACTTTGTTATTTATAAGGTTTGCTAACATTCTTAAACTTTTTGAAGCGTAGAATATTCCCAAGAGCGTTATTACTAAAATGCGGCCGTTACCCCTATGGTGGGTTGATATTAATTATTTTTTATTTAAGTACAAAATTCAAATTCATTAAAAACAAAATCAAATAGTATTAACAATTAAAAAAAAAACATCACAGTCAGTAAAATGTCAGTTGTAGTTCTCCCAATTTTATGGACTGAATAAAATTGCAGTAACAACGTTAATCGATGTAAACACTGACCACGCCATACATTCCCGTCATTACTGAGCATATAAAAATAACCCGCATTTAAACCAGAAACGTGTCATCGAGCCAAACACGGATTTTAATTAGTGTTTTGAAATAACAAAACGGAAAAGCCAGAAAATATCGTGCAACAATGACACTTCTGCCCGCGTTTTCGCCGGCGAGCTCTCAGACGCAGTATGTTTCGCAGTTACATTTTACGCGTTAATTAACCCCACTCCTCCCTCGACTCAACCCCACGTCGCCAAGCACGCTCCAGTTAAATGCGACGGCATCGCGTTTCTAACAATATGCCGAGTGTTGCACTTATGACACTTTATATTTAAGGCACAAAAATATTACAATGAAAATGAAACTAACAGTTTTAATTTTGTATTTTAACTTGTGTCTCATTAGTGAGACTCATATTTTTAGAAAGAAAAACATTCACAAATGCTAGTTGTTGACACTGTTACTGGTTGAACTTTTGTTTTATTTTCTTTATTATTTTTCTGTCGGGTGCAGTTTCTATTTTCTACTATAATTTAATGTGTGACAACTTTTGTGATCAACAGGATAGAAAATCAAGTCAAAATAAAACTTTTTTTGGTTTTGAACTTGATTTTAGATCTCACAAAAGTTGAAAAAAAGTGTTATTGATTGTTTTTATCGAGCTATTGACCTAAGTAATTGTGATTCTGCTAACACCACTTATTTTTATAAACCTTCAACGCCATAGTATCTCTCGATTTATATTCAACCCAACAAAGTGCCGGGACAATAACGTCACAACTGTTGACTATTGAATACGAACGCTGACGTTCTACGACGACATATGGAGACAGTTAAGCACATTGAATTTCATTAAGAATAGAAGATCCTGGACCTAAGAGGCATCTAGCTGTAAGTGCCAGAAGCACAATTTTACAGTAAAGGCGATTTTGTGATAAAATTGATGGTGTATTGGATCCCTGAACAACAAATAAAACCATAGGTGTTATTCATATATTTTTATTGATTTAATAGAAAAACTATTCTAGATAAAAAAAAAATACATTTTGAATCTTTTTGGTTTTCCTTGGTCATAAGTAATTTAAAAAAAAACCGTTACATACGTAGTGTTATGCTTCGGAAAGTTATTACAACCAATATAAATTACATTTTAAAACTAGATTATTATATCTATAAAACTTTTAAGAAAGCATAAGTACCTATTATAAAAAAAAACAATAAATTAACTTTTCCGAAAAATATTCCTTCCTCAAATTCAATTTTCAAGAAACAATAAACTACTTCTGAAGGTAAACCTTTAGAAGCAGTTTATGTACATAGTCAAAAAGTTATAATAAAAAACATTAATTTTCATTGAAAAAGTAGATTTATTGGTTTTCATGAAACTTATTTCCAAAAACCTTTGATTCTTAATAGATATTATAATATAGTTTTATATTGTAACTTCTATTGGTTGTAATAATTTTCCGAAGTATTACACTGTATGTAATGGAGTTGTTAATAACTTTAAATAAACTCAGGAAAAACCAAAAAGTTGATCTCAAAATATGCCAATTTTTTAACTAGAATAGTTTTTTGTTAAATTTTTTAGTTTTTTCTTACAAAACAAGCGGTAAACATACTATTATAATGACTAGACTATTACTATCCTTACTAATATTATAAATAAAAAAAAATATAAAAGTAGTATACTACTAAAAAAAGTAGGGGCCACTACATGGTTTTAGATACAAATGAGCTAATTTCTAAAAGTTTTTTTTTTGATATAAGGTATTGTTTGAAAGCTTCAATAGTCATTTTGCGGACTATACTGTTGAGTAATTGAATTTACTGTATAATAATATCCTATTCACCGTGTGTTAATTAGAATTAAAAAATGTTCGCGATTTTTGTTTAAAAATTCCACATTCTTCCTATTCGAACTGACATACAGCGAGTAGCATAGACTATACAGTACACAATAGAATCCGCAAGTTAACTATTACAGCTTTCGAATAGTATCAAATTGAAATAAAATCAGATTGAATTAATATTTATTAATATTTCCTTTCAGAAATTAGTTTGTTTGTATAGAAAACCATAATATAGTGGCCCCTATTTTCTTTTGAGCATTATAATAATAGCTTGACTATATATAATATATATAATAATATATTACGTTTAAATACTGTGGAAAATTAAAGAAATCGGCATTCCAACTTGCTTTACAGTTCGTTATATTAATACATAGTCCTGATAATATTGATTTGAATTCTCTTTATAATGAAATCAGTATAACATTCGTAGCTACAATTTAATAGTTGGCTTACGTCTAGACCGATCTACTGCCTCGAAATGTCCGTTGCATTGTGAGTTATGTCACTGTTCCTCTCAGTAACAGGCCAACGGTCTAAAACAATATACTGCCTGATGCCGTTGGGTAAACACACCTGCATACTCCTGACCTTATTTCGGATTGAAGCAGAGTATGTCACACCGTACATTGATGCGTAACAAACTCATGTTGCTTACTGAATTCAAGATTTATAATTGTATGCATGCAATGCACCGAGTTCTGTTATTAATTATCTACTTTTTGCGAAGGTGGGGTAGGTACGTTGTTTATTTTATGGTGCATTTTGAAGTTTCGACCCAAAGAAATATGATCAATATATTGACTACAGTACTTTAAGCATCGGGCATCGGCTAACTTCGTGTTTTCGCTTTTCTTAAAATTAAGCAAAGCATTGCTATAAAGTTGAAATTGTAAATGACTTTTTAGGGCCAAAATACTTTTTGTTAATTATCTTTGTTATGTTAGATGATCGTCTGCGTTTTTTGTCCATTCTTTATCTTGAAGTAATGTACTCTGATTTTTGGTTGATATTGTATGTATATGTTTAAAAAAATATTGATAAAAAAGCCAGTTTATTTCTTCAGTAATCTTCAGTAAAAATTATTGTGCCGTAATAACGCGTGAGTTATGTTATGACGGTACCCAGGCCGAAAGTGGCTAGGGGAATTTTGTTTAATATTGTAATTTTAGTACATAATTTTAATAAAGTTTTACATGGAATTTTTAAGACCCACAGTCTAATATTTTTAGAAGGTATCATTACATTCCGTCGTAGTTATAAATGTAGATAGCAAAACGTAAGGTTTATTAAATTCAACTTATTAAATAAAAACCCCTGATGACGACACTTTCGGTAGGTATGAAATGCACTTTAAGATAAAGCTCCCTATTTTTAACCGACTTCAATAATTTTAAAATAGGAGGTTATTTCATTCGTCTCATTTTTAGGGTTCCGTACCAAAATGATAAAAAGGAACCCTTATGGTGTGACTCAGTCTGTCTGTCTGTCTGTCACAGCTGCTACTACTAATGGTATCAACTTGAAATTTAGAAAAGTTTGTGATGACATTTGCCCAACTATTTTGCAAATAAGAAAGAAATAAAAAATAAATATCTTTTTTACAACAGGGACTGAAAAGGGGTTTTAAAAATTTGAAGTGGAGCTACTAGGGCATGTGGGGTATCATATGAAAGAACGCCGTTGACACGTTTTTATTATTATTTTTTTTGTTTTAGGCCGCATAGTTTTCGATTTATAATGAAAAATGTAAAAAAATACCGTCCCACCCCCTTATCTCCGAAGTTTGTAAAGAGAAAAATTTGAAATAATTCTATGTGATAGCAGTTTATATAAAAATTACAGTAAAAATAAAACGATGTCTCAATATAGCACACATTTTTAGAAATTATCGAATTTATAAAAAACTTAACATTAGTTCCACTATCGGTCAAGAGATGACGCTGACCTAAAACTTCAATACTAATTTTATTGTGCAGTGTGGTTTAATGGTGCAATTATGATGGTACGGAACCCTCGGGCGCGCTTACTCGAAGACGGCTGAACCGATTAAAATGATTCAATCAGGTTCGTTCCTAAGTGGGTCTCATTTTTTTAAATTTTGAAATCGGTTCAGTGGTTTCCATGAAATCCTGAAAATACTATCATTTCGGTAGTGACAATATTGATGATATCGTGGTCGTATAACTTCTTTGTTTATGAACCGATTTAGATGATTATTCTTTTTTGTTAGAAAATTCATACCATAAGCATTGTTCATTGACATTAAATAAGATATCAAATTAGATATGTATAGGGATTGAGATTTTGGTAGGTTTATGACATTCCAAACAAACCAAGCATTGATCTGCGATGTTAAGGACTAGACTTGGACAAATAATTAGCGTGAATTTGGAAATTGAGTTGTGGGCAATGTACCATTGAAAATATACAAAGTTAATAGTACATTATGATACAAGTTAGCTTAGGTTGCTTATTGCACACAAGGCTGTGGGTTGCAACCCGAGCCGCAGGCGAGGGCGTAACTCAGCCGAGTGTGCAATAAGTAAGAGCTCACGAGTTTCATACGACGTTTTTCAACACATTTGCGAGGAAAAAACAAAGTAATTTACCACACAGCAACAAATACGACAAAAACAAAATGATAATCATGATGAGAAAAGGCGCGCAGGTTTTTTTTTTGTTTTTTTTTCACACGCCCAATGCAAGAATATTTTGCAAACAAAGGGGTTAGTGAGCATACAGCCTACTTCAAAATTATAAATTTAGGTGATAAAATGCTAATATTTTAATATTTTTTAACAAAATATTGTAAATTAGGAATAATTCGATAATAATAAATATTTGTTTGACTTAATTAAGGACCTACACATTTATTTATTCCAAAAATGCAAATGAATTTTCAGTGGCATAAAACCTCTTTGTTGTTATTAAAAAAATAACTATATTACCCGGTTAAATTGAAAATGCTCTATTTACTCGCATAGAACTTGCAGTAAGGTACCTATTAAACTTTGTAGGGATAATTCTATAACCAACTAGTGTTTTATATATTATTGCACGCGTTTGTTATAGTTCGGTTTATGGCCCTAAAAGCGATGTATTAGGGCTCACTTTACGAGCAAGTGTGTTGAAAATAATATTTTCACGCTTACATTTAACACAAAAAAGTAAAAAAAAGATAAAAATAAGAAAAACCTCCTTCAAAAACCTGAAAATAAAAACAAAAACAGCTTTAAAATTAAATGAAGCTATTTTGATTTTTATTTGAATTACCTACCCCTTTTTTCATGCTCATTCGAAGATGTATCGTACTTTCGATATTTTACCTCGAACAAACTTGTAGTAAAATAAAGGCTGTGGGACATTTAGCCATAGTTGAAATAAGATTTCAGTAAAAAAACTGCACGCGCGTTTGCCTGTTTGTGCGTTCCGTACGATCTTGGAAACGAATAACAATGGCGCCGTCATCGTGTGTTTGGTTGTACAAACAGTTCAAAAACGACGCCACACTTAAGGCGCTGCTTAATCGAATTTTTAGGTTTTTGAGGGGGTGCGGCAGACGAAGCGCGGTGTGCACGTGCAGCGGCGCCCCTCCCGCGCCGCACCTCCCCTGCGCTGCGAGTGTAGCGGTGTAGACTGGGCCGCATTTAGAAAATTTTTGTTTGTTTTTAAATTATTTGCTGTTGTGAATAAATGTCATGTTCTCTGATCAGGGTGAACAAAAATTTGAATTGAATTTTGAGATATTACAGAAAAAGTATACTTTTAATCACGTAAACGAGCTTAAAGTGTCATAAAAAAAACTCGATTTCCAAGAAAGTTTCTTTGAAATTTTTTCCCACAGTGATGGTCTATTTTTATAAGAAAAATTGTCTTTGGGGTACCTACTACCCTTTTACTATCCCTTGGTTCTTGTGAAATTATTTACATGATTATTATTTCCAATTCGTGCGCTGTGTTGCCTTTTTGCTAAGCTCATTATTGGCACGTAATAATTTTACTGTTTTGCATTTCTGGTGTATCTTAGGCTGTTTCGTTGACGAAACTCTAAAAATGTGAGTTGCGCGACTCCTAGCGAGACTTGATAGACTGAGAGGTCACGGGATTTTTGGTAACGATCGAGGAAAAGGTTAGACTCGTGTTTATGGGTTGTAGAGTGGTCCCCTAATGTGAATGATGTCGGTAGCGGTACGCCTGATCTCAGTGGTTGCAACTTCGAGTGATCTAAATATACACGGTAAATTTTTTAGTATATCTAACAATGAAATAGGGATTTCAGACCACGTAAATGAACAACTTTTACTATGGGACCTACCACGAAATCGCGTAAAAAAAATCAGCTGTTCCATAGAAAAGTACAACATCGACTCGACTATAATGTATGGAACAGCTGATTTTTTTCGCGATGTGGTGGTTGGTCCCATAGTAAAAGCTGTTCATTTGGGTACGTATCAGAATGTCTAAAGTTAGAATGTCTAAACTCAAAATGGCAAAGTTCATAATGTCAAAAATTTTAATGTCTAACGATTAAAATGTCGAAAGTTCAAAATGTCAAAAACAAAAATGTCAAACGGTCAGATAAAAATGTCTAAGTTCAAATGATCAAAACTTAAAATGTCTAATAGTCCAAATACATAATTATAATGACGCATAGAATTTACTTATACTTTTCTTTCATTTAGGTACCTAATTAATCAGGTTAAATAATTGCGTGTTAACCTCTGTGCCTCCGCCGCACATCACCATAGCCGCGCTGCTCCCTGATTCGGTAGCCGACGCCAGTCACTGATTCAGTAGCCGGCAAACAAAAACCAACAATTGAGTTTGAAATAGATTTTTTCTGTCGCTGCGCCGGCCGCTGCCGCGGCACGCTCGCTTCGCTCGCTCGGCTCGCGCGCTGGATTCATATCAACCTAACATGCTCGTTGCTACGCTCCTCGCACCTATCTCGTGACCTACGGTCTACGGTTTCTAAGTCCCAGTAGACTAGTTTAGACTCATTTCAGGCAGCTAAATTTGCTATGAAGCATTTCAGGCGAAGCCCAAAGATCCTCCACAGACTCAATTAACCTCAAAGAAGGCGATTCGTTTTAAGATCCAACCCAATTCAAATAAATCATTGTGAACTTAGACTTAATGACCATTGATATTTTAACTCGTAAAGTATTTGATACATTTGATACTTTGAATTTTGCTATTTTGAAGTTAGACATAATGATTTTTGACATTTTAAACCATTTGAATTTTAATTTTTGACATTTTGAACTTTGCCATTTCAAGTTTAGACATTCTGATACGTACCCGTTCATTTACGTGGTCTGAAATCCCCATTTCATTTTTAGATATACTTAAAAATTTACCATGTATAAAAGAAGAAACTGATTGGTGACTGCCATATCAACGCACAGCCCAAACCGCTAGGTCTAGAGACTTCAAATTTAGTACATAGGTTCCTTATAAGTTCTAAGGTTGCAATAAGAAAGGATTTTTTTCAAAACTCACCCCCTAAGGGGGTGAAACGGGTGTCCAAAGTTTGTATGAAATTCCCTCAGTTTGAAAGCGAGGATCTTCAAATTTTGTATTTAGACTGACGATTGTATTTTTTTTGAAAATTCCACTCTCTAAAGGGTGAAAAGGGGGATGAAGTTGTGTATAGAAATAATAAAAATCCTTCATTTTCGAAGTGAAAATCGCTAAATTTATTATTTAAGCTTATGGATGCAAATTTAACGCAACGTACATTATTATTGTTAGTATTTCGATCCCTATGGGAATTATAATGGGGATGAAATGGGGTAAATAAACCTAAAAATAGATATGGATGTCGTTATTGTGGCTTTCCGACGATTGCGAAAATGACATTTATTTTGAAGTCCAACACGGTGGACATGATTTAACCCCAAAAAGGGTGAAAATGGGGTTCAAATTTTATATGGAAAAAAAAGAATAAAAAAGACATTACAACTTAAAGCTTCGTGCTTTAAGCTGTCATGTGTATACAAAATAAAAACTCTAGATTTTCTTTCAAGCTATGGATAAGACTTTCGTACAATACTGTTCTGTATTCGTAAATTCAAATGCAGAGTAAATTCGTAAGACGGCAATTCGTGCATAATTATTCTCTAACCATTCCAAAATATAAAAAATGCACAACGTTAATATTCAAGTTTTCACTTCTGCCGGCACTCCCGGAGTGCAACCCGATTTTCTTTTATTTACTTAAAACAAACAAAGTTTACAAAACTTTCAAAAATCCAAAAGAAAAAGACGAGACCGACTTGACCGACACGCTACGATATGAAATGAAAAGTACGGCCACATTCTCGATATCACCCGATGCCAAGCCCCCGGGCGTTCACCCCGCCCTCCCGCGCCAAATCTCTCAGTGTATGCCGAAAACTAGCAAATATTTTTCTAAGTGCATTGCTCTTTATATTTTTCAGGCGCTAAAAAACCTGTTTATTTTGATTTTAATAGTGATCCATAACATTTACATTCTTTTTTTTTCGATAAGTCTTTAATTCACCTTATGTTCGATTTGTTATTTGAAAAAAATATACTAGTTGCCGCTGAAAATTTCGAGTATTGTGCGACGAAAAAACTTTTTAGAAAAACATTTTTTTTCACTAACTAAGCTTTTACTTGAAATTATTTATAGCTATGTCTTTAATTCAGGATATGTCAAATACAACAATATTTTTTTCTACCTTTCAAAATGAGTGGATTCTTCTAACTATGCGACAAAACTTTATATGTTTTCATTGATGCTACGTTTTGCAGGTCCTTAAGTTTTTTTAGTTTGCCGAAAGATGATAATTACAGAAGTACATTTTTGTTCAAAATTTAATTGAATTTCCATACTAAATGTGTAGGTACAGTACGAGTCACGAAAGATGACCATAAATGGCACCCATTTTCGCATCATAACTCATGAAGAAAAGACTTAAAACAAAATAATATTTCATATTTTTAAATATAATGTAAATATATATAGGATATGAAATATTATATTATCTTAAGTCTTTTCTTCGTGAGTTATGATTTTATTTTATTTTATTTGTTTAAGACACACCAAAATCATACACAATGAAACATATACATTGGAACAATAATCAAAATTCACTTCTGATGTGTAGGCCAATAACAGGCGTGTACAACATTCAAATATGAGTAAGGTCACAGTCAACAAATTATGAGTTAATAAACAATGAGCACCTAATACCTGCTACGATTCACAATATTTTTAGCAAAATTTCCGTATGTATGGGCGCCATTTGTGGTCATCTTTCGTGATATGAACTAACAAACTCAGGAGTAGGTAAGTACTTACTTACCCAGAAAAAATGATTATTTTATTTTCGTATCTACTAACTAGAATCAAATAATGATTTCAAACTAAAGAAAAACTCATATTTTAGCGATATTATCTTTAAACGTAGCTTTAGCAATATTTAACAGTAAGCAACCCTGGCAACACGCTTGGACGACAGCGGGGCGTAGTGACGTGAAGGGGGAAGTAGTTATATAAATGGCGGCATTTGGGACTCGGATAAAGAAGAGTCCGTTCTAGTCAGTTTTATTTATTCTTATGCCATGGGCCCTATTTTTGAATCCTTCGGCGACGTCGAGCGCACTTTACAAACATCTGACTTGGTGACAGTGTCACTGTCGTCTATAGACGACGGCGTAACCTAGATAACATTGTAATAACACTTAGTTCCAGTTTCGGCCACCGGGTCAGATAAGTTTGTCATGAGCGCTCGACGCCTGCTGAAGGATCCAAAAATAGGGCCCCATGTTTCAATACATCAAAGATCTTTTAACTAGAATAAAGTTGTAATGTTTTATTATTTACTCTACAGAGTATACTTTACTTCCCCTTTTCCTCCAAATGATAATTGTGTTATCACATTCAAGGAAAAACGTACGCATGGCCTCCTACGCCGGTACCTACTTCAACAAAACGTGGCCGTAGGCGTAGGTGCAATGTAAGTTAGCGGAGTATGGTGGGCGTACGGTGTGGTTTGTGACGATGTGGACATTGTAAATGGGTCATTGTTAACGAGATTGATTAATGGAAGAGATTTTACGTAAGTCATAGACAACAAAGGAACGGAAAGTTAAGTTTTGTAGAAAATACTTAAGGGGCCATAGTAGGAAAACATGGTTTGCGCGGGCCATATTTTTATATAAAACGGGCCATATTTTATATAAAAAGTTGTAGCCACAAAAAAACATACGATAAGCTAAAGAGATTATCTAGTAGCTACAAGTATTAAATTGCGTATAAATCTCACAGGTGATTGTAAAAAAAACAGAATATCATCAAGACCGCTTGTCGCGGGTCATACTATTGGCGTAAATAATAGCGAAAACGTATTGGAATCCTAAATCAAAATACGCTTTAACCTACTGTGCAGTTGCTCTAATAACTTTTTTTCAAGAAAGATAATTATACTAAGGATAATGATGAAAAAACAACGAAAAACATCGAAAACGTGCAGAAGTGAGGTTATTTTCCATACTCTTTACAAGTAAAGCAATTATCTTTTAATCCGCAAAACACTTTGGCAGCTGTAAAAGATTTAAATGATGAACTCCGCAGAATACATTTATGGGCTTCAAGAAATAACCTAGTTCTCAATCCAAGTAAGAGTAAATATATTATATTTGGTACAAGAAAGCAAGTTGCCAGTGTCGAAAGCAAGAATCCGAGTGTTTTCATTGGGAGCGACAAAGTGGAAAGAGTTCATGAGGCACGCAATTTGGGCATAATAATGGACGCTGGGCTCCGTTTCGAGTCACACGTAGCTGAGGTAGCACGGGGATGTCTGTATAAAATAAAGCTTCTATACAAAATCCGCAATAACCTCGATAAACAGCTGAGAGTTAGATTGTGTGAGGCCCTAATTATGTCTAAATTAAATTATTGCTATCCTGTGATTGGACGCTGTCTGTTGGCTAGAACGAAACGACTTCTACAGCGCGTCCAAAATGCATGTGTTAGATTTTGTTTTGGGGTACCCCCTAGAACACATGTCACCCCGTACATAAACGCAGCGAATATGCTCAACATGAATGCTCGGTATGATTTGCAGTTTGCTTCTTTACTCTTTGATGTCATTAAAACTGAGTCACCCAAATATTTGTATGCGAAACTGGAATGGACTCTTTCAAAATCTGTATATAACACACGTGGTGCGTCATGGAAACTGCTTACCCTCCGGCATAAAACTGCAGCCTTTCGGGGCAGCTTTAGGTATTTGGCAACGAAATGTTGGAATAATCTCCCGCCACCCATCAGGCAGCTTAAATCAAAATATTCTTTTAAACATAAACTAAAGCAACATCTGCTACTGTACCAAAAAATGACTACTTAGGATTGCCAGTACCATTGCCACAAAAGAACTACTTGATTTTTTTTTCTAATTATTTATTATTTATTTTTCATGATTTCAATTAATTTTATTTCACATAATATCATGTTGATTTTTGAGCTTTAACTTAATATTTAATGAATTCATGTCACTGATTCTTTTTAGATTCCTTCTAAATTCTTTTAATTTTTAACATAAATATTTTAACAAATCAAATTTTAGTTTATTTCCCGCTTTTTACATTATTATTTACAACTCAATGGATTTTAATATAATTATAATATAAGTACCCCTATTGTTTTAGCACATACTTTTATTTGTTTTACTATGATTTAGTTTTAATTTCATATTTATGCTGCCTTCTCCGGAATTGGTGACCACTGAAAATCAGCGTCATGGTGCTCCTCTAGGGTGCCGTGGCATAATGCTGAGTGGGAGCCATTTTAGCACTGTTCGTTTTAAAATAATATGTTGTAATTATTTGTGTTTGCTAAATAAAGTTATTTTCTTTCTTTCTTTCTTTTAAAGAAAAAGACAGAGACAAATGATTTCGCATAACGGAGCCTTAATAGCCAATATTTTTATTGCTTTGCTATTATAATAAAACCGGACAAGTGCGAGTCGGGCTCGCCCACCGAGGGTTCCGTACAGACCTACATCTATACATAAAATAAAGCTATAGAAAAGTTGTGTCGGTACAAAGGAAATATTTTGAAAAAAAGTGGTTGGTAGTTATTAGTTTTTTTATATGAAAACTGTACTACGGAGAGTTCAAGCTTTATCCCAGGTTCTACCTACCGGAATTATGTGAAAAATTGCTTAGTTTATAAGTTGGACTCCAAGCTACCAAACTGTAAAAAAATACCATCAAAATCCGTTCAGCAGACTGCTATATATAGATAACCATTTTAAATCCTTTGTCGCCACGTAGAAAATAACCCTTCCAGGGATTACGACAAAGAATTGACCACGGGCGAAGTTTGAAATGAAATAGTACATTACTGCAGCGGCACTCAAGACAGGCATTGAAGAACATACGTGAGTCCATCAATGCCTAGTTGCGGCCAAGGCTTGTGTAGTACTTTTAAACTTTTAACTTTTTAGTTTTAAAAGTTTTAAGCTTTTTATTTTAATTTTAAATTACTTACAGTAAATGAAAAAAGAAAATGGAAAGTGGAATGTGCACATAAAGGCCTTTCATTTGATACACATATTGAAAAAAAAAAACCGGTTTTTTTCATTTATTTCCAGTTTTTCATTTTTTTCCAGTTTTTTGGAAAGTGCTCATCAAGGCCTTTCATTTAATACCCATATTGCAAAAAAAAAATATTTTTTTGTTTTTTTTTTTCAGTTTTTTTGGAATGTGCTCATCAAGGCCTTTCATTTGATACCCATATTGCAAAAAAAAATACCTTTCTTTTTTTTTTTTTTTTTTTTTTTTTAGTTTTTTGGAATATGCTCCTTTATGAGCATATTCCAAAATTTTTTCGTTTTAATTTTTTTTTTCAATTTTTTGGAATGTGCTCATCAAGGCTTTTCACGTGATACCAGTATACCGAATATTATGGATTATTTGGAATATTATATTATATTATTTGGAATGTGCTCGCTCATCAAGGCGACATTTGATACCTATATTTGTGTTTCATTGAAAAGTTCGCTCCATTTCTGAATTACACGTGTGGAATGAGTTTTAATAGAAACATTGCTGGACAGACGCCGGCAATTTTGTATGAAAATCCATTATAACACGTTAGTAATGGATTCTCATACAAATATTGACGGCGCGGTTTAGGTCTGTCCGTAAACTCTGATTGAGCACGAAGAAGGTTGTCAAAATAATGTTCGAATTTCCAAGCATTTTTGAGAAAAAATAAAATAATTACAAACCCACCGCACCTGTATAAAATACAAGTACTGTTGATTGTCAACAGATGGCGCTGTATATCGATAGTACACTGTATAATGTTCTGTGAAATGGTTTTATCTATCGCAATGTTATTAGAGAAAATGGGTGTATTCCAACAGGACCCTTTGGTTGTGTGAAGCCGAGACTTTTATTGTAGTGGTGGCTACCTCGGCTGACCTTACCGAGTAAACTGTCTTGATTATACTTGGTGCCAAATGCTCCAAGCAACATTGGAATGCGATGCACCCGCATTTTAATGTAAACTGAAACAATCTACCACTGAACTATTCAACACTTGACACTGGCAAAAATTACTTCCAAGAAGAAAGTAGATTGCCAAAACAAAAATAAGAAGAAGAAGACCCCCTGTCATACAGCGTGACATACCGCCATGTTGCGAAAATATTTAGAGCCAAATTTATTACTTTTTAATTTTATTTTTAAAAGTAATTAACTATAACAATATTTGAAAGGATCTGAATAATTAATAATAATAAATATTGATATTTTACAAAGAATTAGTGGCGCGATTAATCCAAAAGTAATTAGAAGTTAAACTATGACCGCGCATACCGTTGTTTCACCAAGATGATTAATATTTTAATGACCATATTTTATTATGATTTAATTACAAATATACAGTTTTCAGATTTATTCCTGTAAGTGTAGTATAAGACGCTATTATCTGCCAAATTTCATAGTTCTAGGTCAACGGGAAGTACCCTATGAATTTTGATTCCTTTGAGAGTATCGAAAATGCGTTTTTTGCGCCCTAAACGGCAGTATCTTTTTTTTACGTTAATTTAGAAGTTTGATTTTGTGATCCTATAAGGGTTCCGTTTTTTCCTTTTGAGGTACGGAACCCTAAAAAATAGATCATTAGGGATTCTTTCGGGCACAAAAAAAACTGGTAACAGGGGAGACCTTTCTCTTTTTTCTAGTAAGTAAAGAGCAAATAAAATTGTATATAATTTAATTGACTGTTTTTTGCTAATCAGTCGTTTATTACTGCACTAACAGACTTGTGTATGTATGCCGATATAATGTACTGTGTATTTTATAAATCTTTTTCACTTTTGGAAATATTATTGAGGGAGGAGTTTACTTCCCGCGCGTGGTAATTGGAATATTGTGGCAATTTATTTTTTAAAGCAAACCAACTTGGAGCCACTGGCGCATGGCGAAAAATACAGCAGCTTTAGCGATAGCCATCGCTGTAACTGTATCTGTCACCGTCGTTGTAACTATATCTATTGCCATCAATGTAACTGTATCTGTCGCATCGCTGTAATTATATCTCTCGCTATAGCTGTAACTGTATCTGTCGCCGTCGTTGTAACTGTATCTGTTTCCATAGCTGTAACTGTTCTGTCGCTGTCTCTGTTACTTTATCTGTCGCCATCGTTGTAACTGTATCTGTTTCCATAGTGTAACTGTTCTGTCACCATCTTTGTAACTGTATCTGTTTCCATAGCTGTAACTGTTCTGTCGCCATCTCTGTAACTGTATCTGTCGCCATCGTTGCAACTATATCTGTTTCCATAGCTGTAACTGTTCTGTCGCCATCTCTGTAACTGTATGTGTTTCCATAGATGTAACTCACATTAGATTTGTGGGGTAGGTAAAGATACGTTCATGCTAGTAAATAATAGTTTAATAGTCATAATAGTATGACTATTAAACTATTATTATTATTATTAACTGTTCTGTCGCCATCTCTGTAACTGTATCTGTTGCCATTGCTGTAACTGTATATGTCACCATCGCTGTAACTGTATCTGTTGCCATTACTGTAATTATACTTATCTGTCGCATTAGCGTAGATACCTCAAAATCACGGTCTAAGAAATGGTTTTTTTTTATATGAATATTGTAATTTTATAAAGTTACTCTTCTGCAATACACATCACTAACTACAAGTTTTGAACATCTATTTTCTGGCTAAATCGCTTGCGCCAAACTTTAGTTATTCCTTACAAAGGAGCATCCGCAGGGACGAATAACTAAGAACATAGCCTTGTTAACCCCACGAGCCCAGATCACGGATTACTTTTCGAATAATCGTAAATTCCTACGATGAAATTGGGCCTTTGAATAATATTAGGCTTCCTGAAGTTTGTTTGGAGATTGCCATTTTTCTCGATTCTATCCTCCGATGAATACTCGATGAAAGGGATTTCGAGAGTTTACGAGAGGTACGCTATTTTGTTATTAAGCGAAACAGTTTATAATGTATTTGAAATTTTAATTGAAATTACTCTAAACTTTTAGGGGTTGATGGATATGAGAGGTAGATGGTTAATTAAAATCCTTTTAAACTAAATGTAAGCGATTTAACAGAAAACCTTACTATTAAATCCTGCTCATAGTAAAACATTTTCTATGAGCCAAATAGAAAGGTATTTTTTTATTAAAGAAAACGCTCATATTATAATTACATTAATTAACTGTTAAATATTTTAGAACTATGGTAACAAGATCTTCTGATGAAACCTTTGTTTAGAATCTTCCTTTTCTTATTAATTAACCTCATTATTAATAAGAATTTGTGGCAATGCGAGAGATACTGTGTTCTAATGTTTCTCTTTAATGTAAAACTATATAGTAATTTGACGAACAATCCGGTATAAGCACACATTTCGCTATGTACCAATCGTTATTGCAAAGGCATAATTTAAATGCATTGAATACCTACTGTTTGGTTCTTGATTTTGGGGATAATAAGATTGTGCAATCCTTACTTTATCCTTACTAATATTATAAACTAGCGGCCGCCCGCGACTTCGTCTGCGTGGAAAGTTTTTTCACTTTCCCTCGGGAACTATATGTTTTTTCAGGATGAAAGGTACCCTATGTCCTTTTCTGTACCCCTGACAACGTGTATGCAAAATTTCATGATGATCAGTTCAGTAGCTAGAACGTGAAGGCGTAACAAACAAACGGACTTTCGCATTTATAATATTATAAAGTAAGGATGCGAAAGTCCGTTTGTTTGTTTATTTGTTTGTTACGCCTTCACGTCCTAACTACTGAACCGATCATCATGAAATTTTACATTTACGTTCTCAGGGGTACAGAGAAGGACATAGGGTATTGGTTATTTGTTCTGGATGAAAAGAAAAGGTAAAACTGTTCTGAGGGATAGCTAAAAAACTTTCCATGCAGACGAAGTCGCGGGCGGTCGCTAGTTAAGTTATAATTGCAAAAACTTATTATCTCTCAAAATCAACCTAAGAAGCTGCCTTAATATTCCTTACACCTCTAAGTCCCAAGTAGACTTTAACCGAGTCCGTAACCAAGATATCTCGTCAGGTATCGCTTAAACTTGCTCTGCTCAACTCGAGTTAAATTGTGAGCAGAAAATAGTTTAAAACATCTATTAGGTGATAGTATCTCGGCAACGCGTTGGCACATAATAAATATAGTTAAAACAGAAACGCAAGTGTACAGCCCGCGCAGATAAAGAATGAGACTGGAAATTTCGGTTAATAGCGCAGGCCGCATTAAGTATGAGTGAGAGAACGATATAGGTTTGGTGATACGGTACCTGTGGCGAGCGAGAATTGAACAAGTACAATGCCATTTTCAAATTCCGTTCTTTTAAGTGCGGTTAACCGAAATTTCCAGTCTCATTATTTATCTGCGAGGGTAGTACCTATATAAAAATGTACAAATCAGGCAGCGCTCTCACACAGACACATTTGCTACGATAGGTCTACGGGTATAATTACTAGGCAACTGTGACTAGGCAACTAAATCTTTAGTAGTTACTAAGGGCAGGTTATTGAAACCGACCGTAAGCAGGGTTCATAATGCCAGCCAGCGAGTGCCAGCGAGTGTCGCCGGTCGCGTCGTCAATCGTATCGGTCAGTACCTACGTATGTCACAACACGCTCGCTTCGCCCGCATAGCGCTCTGACGGCAGTGAAAATGGCTTGGTTAAGATACTGATTAAGCTTTATGTACTGTAACATTTTGTGGCTTTGCACTGCATAAATAGGACTCAAGCGAGATGGCTGAGAGTGGCTCTATTGAATAAACTGAATTCTCAAATGGAATGTCGAGTTTAGTGAACGTATTTGTTAGCTAATAATTTTGGTTGAGGTATCTTCAATGAGAAACTCGATGGCGCAGTCGCTTAGCGCATTCGGTCTGTGGCGGTTAAGCAACTTTTGTAAGGGTCTTGGGGTGGGCTGTTTGTTCCGGTTGCATTGGCATTCGTTAACACCCTACGGCGCGCGGTAATGTATTGATAGTTTGTTGACAGCACCGGATGTAAGCACGGTATGTACGAATGAAGCCGCCATAGACATAGAAAAATTTTCGCTGCGCTCAAGAAGACCAACAAAGCGTGGAAAAGAGAAGTTAACATCATACGGACACGGTCTATGTAAAAAAGAGACAAAGGATCAAGTGACATGTGCCAACATTTTGCACAGTAAGAGCCCCTAGCGTCCCGCCTAGCAAATGAGCAATCACATTTTGTTTAAAATATTTGTTAATCTTAATTAGAATTTAAAATAAAGGTATCGTGGAGCCATGGTGTCTTGTGCTTTAAGTAATTGTGATGTAACAAAAAGAAACAATCCAAGTAATCACACTTTTCACAGGTAAATAAGATATTGCCACAAATTTCTCTAAAACCAAATTTCTCTACATTTATTCGTTTATCGACGAAGAAAACAGTATGGAACATAGTTTATTAATTTCCTTTGCCATATATAGTCATATTTTATGAATCTAAATATTTTTTTCGTATCTCATATAAAATGTATGCATTCGTTTTCGGATCACCTGTTTATTGACATTGTTGTTCTTTGACATTCTATTTCTATGGAAGCCGCACTTCGACTGGCTAGCCCATAGACATAGAAAAATTTTCACTGCGCTCAAGAAGACCAACAAAGCATGGAAAAGAGAAGTTAACATCATACGGACACGGTCTATGTAAAAAAGAGACAAAGGAGTAAGTGACATACGCCAACATTTTTTACACTAAGAGCCCCTAGCGTCCCGCCTAGCAAATAAGCAATCACAGTTTGTTTAAAATATTTGTTAATCTTAATTAGAATTTAAAATAAAAGTATTGTGGAGCCATGGTGTCTTGTTTTCTAAGTAATTGTGATGTGACAAAAAGAAACAATCCAAGTAATCACACTTTTCACAGGTAAATAAGATATTGCCACACATTTCTTTAAAACCAAATTTCGCTACATTTATTCGTTTATTGACGAAGAAAACAGTATATACAGTATATACATAATTTCCTTTGCCATATATAGTCATATTTTATGTATCCCATCTAAAATGTATGCATTCGTTTTCGGATCACCTGTTTATTGACTTTGTTGTTCTTTGACATTCTATTTTTATGGGCTAGCCACTGGCTGCAAACCGTGCTTGTGCCATCTTGTGCCGTCGGGAGGCTTGTGAACAAGCTTAGGCTGCGTTCATACGATAACACTACGCTCCTGTTTAATGTTCAGGTGGGTTTGAGGTGAGTTCGGGTTGAGTTCGGATTGGCCCGTCAACAAGAACCCTCAGATATACCATCCTGCCTTCAACTGTGACTTAAACGGAAGCATTTCGAAAATGTGTACTCTTACAGATAGGTATAGTTAACAAATATGTTGATGTTTCACAAAATTAGGTATAACATATTATTGTTAACAGTCTAATGTTTGATAAATCAGCCCTTTAATAAGTCTCAAGTCTTACATAAAATTGAATCTTAGTAGTTCAACATATAAATAAGTCAGTTTACTAAATACGTTTAAAGATATTTTCGAGTTCAAAATATTAAACGGGGAACCTAATACTAAAAACATTATTTATTTCACGTTGTAACTTTGAAAAAAGTTTGCCAAGTCTATCATCATTAAGAGCAACCTTTTAAAATTAACCGCCGAAGTTCTCAGGCTATCATAACACAAAATTTATAAGTAAAGTTCGTGACGTCATTGTCAGTACACAACCTTATCGGTTGAAGAATATCAGGTCTCTTCATTTACATAATTGCATTACGCAGATAACGACGTTTAAAAGAGTTTTTAGCACGAAAAAATGTTAGGTTCTGGATATTTTTAGTATTAAAATATTTTAAAAGGCTTTATTAAAATGTGTAAAGTAGGGAAAGTACCTAAAAAATTGTGAATATGCCTCGCTATTCAACCAAAATACCAGCGTAGCCCTAACAAGATACATCTAGTTCTTAAGGTACCCTTATAACCCACTAGTGCAATGTGTTGCCCAACATGACACTAACATGCTATTCCAATTTTATATGGCCATAATAAATCTGGCGGAACTTGGCTTGTGCACTGCCATACTACATACATGGGCTCGTAAAGCAAGGAGTTCAAACATTGTCAATATGCTTTGTACAGTCAGCCTCAGAAGTAGCTGTACATTTTAATGTCTTGTCATACTAATTGTAGCTTCCAAAAACTTGCCGAACAAACGCAGAAGTGCCCTGAAGGGCTCATTCAGTCATAACATAATAGAGACCGACCGTAATGATACAAATAATATAGACGTAACTATTTTGAAACAAATGCTATTTCCAAATGCCAGGAAACAAAGCTGTTTTGCGATGATGATGATTTAATTTTGTTTTGTGTTGAATTTTCATAGTTGGGAGCAAAAGATAGCTTTGATGTTTCTCAATTATACAGTGGCGCAGCGCAGCTATGGCAAGGCAGCTATCGCCACTGCTAAGATTGATGTGCAAAATAGACCCGGCACTGTAGTCAAAGTCAAAGTCAAAAATAGCTTTATTCAAATAAACTTAATAGGGAACATGCATCAATTTTTTTTTGTATCAACATCAAAAGTATGATGCGTGAGATAATCAACTGTAATATTAAAACTTTTCTATTGTCTTTTTTTCTCGTGATATAGTTACTTGAAGTTAGCACGCAGCAGCACCCGCCAAAACACGTGCCGGACTACAGCTGCGCCACAAAAAAAAAGTTGGAAATCTGACTTTTTGACTATGCCATGATGAAGTCTATAGTTTGTCGGAGTTTGTCGCCAAAAACCAGAGTTTGTCGGTCTTCCGTTTAGGAGATACATGTGGCTCAGCTGTAGAGACGTCTCTACAGCTGCGCCACACAGATCTCGAAAACGGAAGGTCGTAGCGAAAATCTGATTACATGTATGTATAGCCGTTAGTTTGTCGGAGTTTGTCGCGCAAAAACCAGAGTTTGTCGGTCTAGCGTTTAGGAGAAACGTGTGGCGCAGCTGTAGAGACGTCTCTACAGCTGAGCCACACAGATCTCGAAAACGGAAGGTCGTAACAGAAATCTGATTACTCGTGTGTGTAGGCGGTAGTTTGTTGGAGTTTGTCACCAAGAACCAGAGTTTGTCGGTCTTGCGTTTAGGAGATATGTGAGGATACGCTGTGGAGACCTTTCTACCTGGATCTTGAGAACGGAAGGTCGTAGCGATAATCTGATTAGTCATATCTATAGTCGGTAGTTCGACCGAGTTTGTCGCCAAATACCAGAGTTTGTCGGTCTTGCGTTTAGGAGATATGTGAGATTTTCGCTAAGTCCTTCCGTTCTCGAGATCCAGCTAGAAATATCTCTACAGCATATCGGCACGTGCCGAAAACGCTCTATACAAAAAGGTCGACATTTGTGACGTCACTCATGTCACGTTTCAGTGCATTAGTATGGAGTTAGCCAAGAATTTTCAAATATCTCCCTAAATATTGCGTTTAAGTACATATGTGTCATACAAAATATTATTTCTTATTTGATGTTCTATCCGACTGTTAAGTGCATTATATCCGAAAACGAAAAAAAAAATTCGTTATTTTCCCTTGTGTGATAAAACTAAAGTAATACATTTTATTTTTTATTTTTCTGTTCCATCATGTTTTTATACGTGTCCGCAGCGATTAAGCTCAAATTTATCAAAATCGGTGACTTATGCATGTTCCCTATTATTAAGTACTTTTGAATCGTCTATATTTTCCTACCACCCGTTCAAGACTTTTTTAACTGACAAGAAGAACGGGCGCAAGAAACTTATCAGCTTTAATAGCAATAAGTAACGATATTTAGTAGCAGTTTTCTACCTATCGAAAAAATTTAAACCATACATAAGTAGCACTTAAAAATACAAATACAAAAGTAAAACATATTCTTACCTATACAATTAACATGACTGAGGCTCTACATTTTAGTTAAGTAATTAAAGCTAAAGCATTTAAAAAATCGAATACCCAAATATTATTTAAACACAATTGAGACATGACTGTTACGGACGATTAATTAGAATTTAGATTAATTCATTAATTCTTCATTTTTTGTATTAACATATTCATAGAAAGCAACCCGTAAATAGTTTATAATACTACAACTTTGGGCGTAACACCCTTAAATGTATTTTTGCAGATCATTCATGTAAAAAGAAGCACCATTGACGTGACCGTGCGGCGCACCACTGCTGCGCATTAAAAAAAGTTTAGAATAAAATTCACCCACCTTACTGCGTTTATAAAGAAACTCCCTATAACTTATTAAAATTACTTCAAAAAACCTGTAATTTATATATAAACAAGCCAGTACAGCAACGAACATTCGTTACAAACGTTTAAAATGTCCCCAAGCACCAGCGGTACCCAAAAAATGTTAAAGGACACCTGCGGACGAGTAACTTTTGCCCCTAAAAATTATTTATTTGGAACTTCTTTCATAAATCAGGATAAACTTGTTTACGAAGTAATTTCGCGACCCGTTCCTCAGCGGGAATATATTACAGGTTCCTCGCTGTTCCGCATAAATGGCTTTGAGGCCTCCGTTTTATGAATAGTTTGGCTTTGGAATTCGTTAGCACAATTGCTTATGCACCTCTCCTATAGATGGAAGTGCCCAATACCTTCTATGTTATTTTGAGTACAAGATGTTCACATAATTGGGTAGGTACATATTGGCTACATTGTTGGTGTAAAAGTATGTATGCATATTTAATTTTAGATTGTTTGCATTTACAATGTCTTTTTTATGTACAATATAAATCAATTATTTTTTTATTTTTTTGGAATTATGAGTATGAACGACAGATAGCAATTAAAAGTATAAAAGATATTATGTACTATAATAAAAGTAGAAAAGTAAATAAAAGGTATTACAAATAAAAGTATAAATTTTTTTGGGCAGTCGTGTATTAAGTAACTTATATTACAAAGGAGCGTTAATTATTTCATTTAGGGAATGCATTTAACTTTTCACAAACAAGCTTATTTGTAAAGGTAACTTTGCGTGTCTTATATTTTTTATTGGAGCCATGTTATTTTATCCATATTCCGTATCCAAAGAAAGAGAGGTGTCAAACCGTCAAATTAGCAGAGAGGGTGGCAAAAGAGGCAATCGTTATTGCAATGAAAAATGTGTGTTTTTATTTAATTGTTGAAACTGAGATTGGTTCTTTAGCCCTTTAAATGTAAAAAAAGCCGTGTCAAGCAAGAACCTAGAATATGAATATAAGGTTCTTGGTGTCAAGTATACTCCGTTCCGTTTCACACTTTCAAAGTGCATTAACATATACTCTATGCAAAAGCTGCAGATAAGTTGAACTAAGTTAAACCAGTCTTATTCTGAATAGTTTAACGAATAGTAATAAAATTACTTATTATGCAACAGCTGTAAATTGTTCAACTGTGTCTTTTGAGTTATAGGGTAAAGATAACGAGGTCAATTATACCAACAAAAAGGTAAGTAAGTCTAAAAGGAAATACAAGTAGACCATTTTTATACCCAGTGCAAAACAAAAAAATAATTGTAAGTTTACATTTTAAAATAAAAACTTTGACTCGGTATGTAAAATTACATAACCTATTAATAAAAAAAATATTAAAAAAAAACACGACTGCCCTGTCAAAAACGAACTAAAAAGTTAAACAACAAGTGTCATTGCAGTCGGGGGACCTTATTATGGAACAATTTTTGATCAAAGAGGTCCCCCGACTGCAATGACACTTTGTTGTTTAACTTTTTAGTTCGTTTTTGACAGGGCAGTCGTGTTTTTTATATTTTTTTAATTTATTTATTTTTATTTCACACATTTTAGTGACATATTATATTGTTTTGGAATGTGCTCATCAAGGCCTTTCATCTGATGCCCATATTGTAATAATAGAAGAAAAAAAAAATTTTTATCACATTTTATAATGGCGTCGTACAGTCGCCATATTGATTTTTTCTAAAAAAATATACCTAGTGTCACTCGGAATGCTGTAAGGATTCTATCTATACCTCATTTATCTAAATCAGTTCAGGCATTTAGAAGTTATGGCGGAATAAAGAAACTCACATACCCACAAACATACATGAACCCCGAACACATAATTATACTCTATTTGCTTTGGGCAGTCGTGTAATTCTTCTTCATCGGGTGTAAAACCTAGAGCTGAACAAAAAAAAATAGTAGGTACCCATGTTTACATTTTGGCTGGAAAAAAATTTTAGAAAAATCTACGACTCGGTATAAAAAAATTAAGGAACGTGGCGTTAAAGATAGTGTAAAATGGCACTGAAAATGAATTCATTTAAAAATAGATTTTCTCTACCTAGATCAGTATACTAGTAGGTACCTAGTCCATTTATTTGTGGGCCCTAAATCTAGCAAGCCTAATGCGAAGAAGTGACGAAATTGGCGAATGGATAAACCTGATGCTAGTCTGTTGGTCAAAGTCAAAGTCAAAATATGTGTATTCAAATAAGCTTAAAAATTGAGCGGTTTTGATATACTTAAATAGATTTTTCTCATTACTTATGAGTCTATACATAGTCTAATACCATGACTTTTTAATTATATTATCTCCTTTTTTCTTTTTAAAGAAGTTCATAGGTTGTTAAATTATTTAATATATTTTATCTAGACCCATGCTTTAAATCCTCTACAAAAGGTTTGAAACAGCTAACAGCCAACATTATAGCTACAGTATTATGGTAACCTCCATATCTGAGCAAGAGCATGTCACGCTCCTCCCCGCGCCCATGACCGGTGAGTTACATTATGAAATTCAGTACAACATTATAACACTCGTTCGGATGATTTTATGATGAGAGTAGGAGAAACGCGACAAGCCCTCGCTCGGACATTACGGCTACCATGACACTGGTTGTTTCAATATTGCCAATAAGCCACCGTAACAAACCCTTTGTATAGGATACTAATCATGGGTATATATAAAGTCTTGTATGCAACTGCAAATAATTAGGTATTAAAACACTCATGTGATACTCTATCACACGAGGTGAACCTCATTATAGTACAGTTGCATAAATAACTATTAGGTACTATACGATTCTATAACCTTCTAGAATTTATATAGTAGCGTCGTTGTGTAAGCAACATGGGGGCAGATTAGACCGCAGCCGGACAGCTGCAGACGTGGCGAGCTGTTTGCGAGCAAGTTCTACTTACTGACAAACGGAAACCGTAAACGGAACGCTATTTGATTTTAGTAGGTAAATATAAATCTTTACTTATACCACAGAATAGATATATGTAAGTACTACCGTACAGATAGGAAACTCTCCGCCCCGCCCCACAATCAATTACCTCACCCCACCGGCGCCCACTGCGCGAGTTCCGTGTGCCGATCTGTGTGCTCATTCAATAGCTCGCACACAGTTGCGCGTGTGCAAAAACGTCCCTGTGTAGCGTCTGTGCAATAGGCACTGACATTAAAACATTTTTTTTATTTAACTGGACTGGCTGTCTGTATGATTAGACAGCTAAGTTTTTGTGCCTATTTGAAACGCCACTAGCGTGCGTCTAAAGAACTAATTTTGACGTACAATATGAAAATGGTTGCCTAGATGGTCTCTCCAGACTTCAAACTTTAGTACCATGTCCCTCACGCTATGCTCACGCTACGTCCTACAGCGCCAAAATGGCGGAAATGAAATAGGCACAAAAACAGTTTGACATAAGCCTGTCCAGTGTAAATATATGCAGGTCAGTGGTAATAGGTAGTTGAAACGCGACGCTTGTAGTGCCCGGGGTGTGCTTAAAACTATACATACTTAATAGTGGCTCTGTGAGCTGTAGACCTCGAGTTTGTAATATTTTTTATCATTTTTAGAAATGGCCGGAATATGTTTTTTTTTTCCAAATATTTCGAAGAACTGAATTGACACAAAAATCCATACAGGGTTATTTGTAAAACAACAACAACCTCATAGGAGTACTAACATCTTAAACAACAACATTTCCTCTATGACTTTTCCGAAAACAGACAAAACAAATCGACTTTTCATACAAAACTCGAACAGCTGTTCGGGATATTTTGTACGGAGAGTCAATTTTTTTGTCCTGTATAATTATCAAACCTGCTCACAAAATTTTACGAGAAATTGTTAAGAACTGCGACCTGAGGCCGTATTACGAGCTCTTAAATCCTGCCAGGTTTATAAATTGCTGTAGTGACATCTCTTTCTCGCTGTATAGCAAATAAAAGAGATAGATTGATAGCCAGTCAGAAAACTGACTGGAAATAAGAGGTCATAATATAGCCCCTGAGGTCGTATTACAACCTCTTAAAACTTGCCAGGTTTATGAATTGCTATAGTTACATTTCTTTCTCACTGTATAGCAAATAAAAGAGATAGATTGATAACGAGTTAAAAAACTGCCAGGAAATAAGAGGTCATAATACGGCCCCAGTAGAGGACAACAGACCAGACAGCCGAACATATAAAAGCATTTTTGGACAAGCTGAAACGAAGACGCTTCGCTCGCGCTATGTGCTCGCTCGGTCAATTATAATGTTTGTTTGTTATGCTTTCACGTCTTATCTTCTCTTTGCATACAAGTTGTCAGGGGTATAGAAAAGGACGTAGAAATATTTTGTAGTATCCTAACTTGAAATATACTCGTAACTTAGATAACTTGAAATCTCCGGTTCAGTCCTCACTTACTACAAGAATTGTACTAGATTCACTATGAATACAAGATACCATATCGGCTGTAAATCTAAAGTTAGAAGAACGGGTCTTGATTGATCGCAGCTTTATATCATTGGCGGTAACACTAGATTCTAGATCTACGGTTGCGCACTGACATTTGAGAAATGCAGCGTAAATGATTTATGTGGCGTCTCTTTTATATAACTATTTATGTATGAGGATAAGTCTTTGTGATTCGAAATTATTTTGTCATTTAAGTTTGTAGTTTAAAGAAACACAATATTTTTTTGCATTCACAATGCTATTTACATGTCCATCAGCCATTTTTAATGTCTCCACTGCTGGGGCACAGGTCTTCCTTATGGGTGGATAAGGAGGACGGGCCATAACCCACTACGAGGGCCCAATGGGGATTGGTGGGTGTTTACGACTGCAAATGCAGCCGGGACCAACGGCTTAACGTGCCTTCCGAAGCACGGAGGAGCTCGAGATAATAAATTTTTGGTCACCCATCCCATGACCGACCCTTGCGACTTAACCTCCGTAATTGCTGGGCCAGGCGCTAAACCAATGCGCCACCGAGCTCCTCATGCTATTTACATGACTGCCCAAAAAAGAAGAGTGTACCGTGTTCAGGGTTCATGTATGTTTTTATGTGAGTTTCTTTATTCCACCACCACAACTTCTAAACGACTGCATTTTTAGATTTTATCCAAATTAAATTGTCGGCTTCATTCTGCGTCGTTTTGCTGAAGTTTCCTAAATAAATAGAGAAATGCAAGTGTTTAACAAATTTAGCTTTTTGGCCACCGGGTTGTCCATTCCGGGTTCGTCATGCTAGCAGCCAGTCTAATCTAGACGCGCTAAGACCACAGAAATTGCTAAGAGAACAGAAACTTTAATTCTAAAACTTATTGTTTCCTTTATACAAACTATTAAGTTTTAGATTCCTTGCATTTCACAATGCTATTTTTATATTCGGATTAATAAATATTAGAAAAAATCGACTTACCCATAGCACCCCAGACGGGACTTGAACCCGTTCTCTCGGAATCCCGGCCCAATGCACTGACCAATTATGCTATTGAGTTGCTAGTGGGAGCAGCGAAATTTTTTAGTGGGTACTTATTAGTTTTTCGCTGCAAGCCAGCGTTATTCCAAAAAAATACCTTCGACATTCGAATAAAATATCGTTGCAGATGTTTGACAATCAATAAAGATGAAATATCTAGATAATAATTAAATTTTAGATTTTTTGCATTTCACAATGCTATTTTTATATTATTTTATGAATACAAATTTGCATAGGTATTAGCTTTAAGGCCACTCATTAATTATTCTGTTTGACTCTTATAATGTATGATATATACACTTAAGACTTACCGCATGTTCATTAGAAATAAAACACTTACTATGTATTACAGGGCGTATATTAAAAATTTAGATGTTATTTTAGAATTATTCAATTTGAATTTATTGTTTTTTTGATTTAACGACGTTCCGACACTTTTTCAGGGGCTGTAGTCACGGAATGAGTAAATCAAAAAGGCTGCTCATGATTTTATGAAATTACCCGCTCTATAAAAATGCATTCAAAATTAAATTTTAAAAAATATGTTAAAAAAATGCTTGGACTATTTCACACAGTGACATCTAACCCCAAACTAAACAAATCCTGTAATACGGTTGCTAGAGAACTGATCTACTACTTATGTACCTACTTTTTAAGTATCTTATTAAACGAGCAATTCTTGTATATTTATTTATTTATATGTATAAAAAATTATTTCTGTGACCTTGGAAACGGCTCTAAAGATTTCGCTGAAATTTGGTATGTGGGGGTTTTTGGGGGTAAACAATATATCTAGATTAGTCTTATGTTTGGGAAAATGCGTGTTTTTGAGTTTTTTTGAGTTTTCGTGCGTTTTTATTTCCTCGCATAATATGGTTGCTAATTTCGGTCTGCCAGCCACTGTCCGTCTGGACCAGCGGGTTAAAACGCGAAAGGCAAGAAACGAGTGTTACGGGTTCAAATCCCGGGTGACTTTCTTTTGTTTTTTTTATATGTTCAAGTTTATATATAATTTAACAATTTTTATTGTTTTAGACAAGTTTAAAAAACATAGTTAATGTTGGAGATAACAGTGTAGATTATCACCTAAACACCACCATATTTATTTTATTTTATTTATTGATCACCAACATAATAAACATTGACACAAGCAATAGTTAAGGCCATTTTCATAAGAGAAATTCAGCTTAATGCTATTACAATTATAGGTGAAGACCTCGTGCGTAAGTATACTTTAAGAAGCAACAACAATATTTATTACAAATAAAACTTCAATTTTAAATAAAAATAAAAATAATAAATTAAAATTACATTTTATTATAATAAAAACACACATTATATTATAATAAATAGTAATAACCGAGCAAAGCTCGGTCGCCCAGATATTATATTTATTATACACACACCGTCACAGAAATTAAAATTCATCATTTCAATTTCTGCCCGGCCCTGACCTCTTGCGTGGTAGACCGTTGTTGACCATTGAACTACTCAGATCGTCAAAATGAGCTCTTTTATTTTATATGGACAACAGTGGCGAGGGGTGAAATTATGGCGAAGGTAAGCCGCTCTACAAAAATGATGAAAAATGTAGTGATCTGCATAGTGGATCAGTGGGGTGGGATTTCCAAAAGGTAAGCCGATGGGAATCGGCTTGTATGGACCCTTCGCCACTGATGGACAACGATTAGCAGTTAGGTAGGTATTAGGTAATTAATGCGTAAAATTTGGATATTACGTACAAAAAACAATATTTGTTTTTGCTGCTCATACAGTTCATTTATACGTGTCAAACACTCGTAAATACAAAAATATCCTCTTCTGTTTTGCAGTGCTAAAAAGAATTATTTTTGTATCGTAACCAGTTTTGTCTCTGTTCCTTAAACAACTCCTGTACTTAAACTGAGCTAATAGTCAACAAAGTTTCCATATTTGTGCGACCATTTCGTTCCGCTTAACTTTGTCGCATGACTTAATTATGTTGCTTGAAGTAAAGTTCGTGTTGTTTGTTAATTAGTTTAAAGCTACTTTTTAAAGATTTTATTGCTTGTAGCATTTTCCCTTGCGCTCAGAAACTTTTAATTTTGCTGCTCTGTCGGCTCATATGCATTTTATTGATTACGTCACCCAACTTAAAAAAGAATAACAAAAAAAAAAACTTTTATTGAAATTCTAGATTTTAGGCATTGACAATAATGCTATTTTTAAATTAAGATAATTAATTTAATAGAAAAAAATAGTAGAAAAAATCGACTCACCCGTACCGTAACAGCTCAGACGGGATACCGTCTCGTCTGAGCTGCTACGGGTAAGTTGATGTTTAATAGTATATTTTCTATTAAATTAATTATCTTAAAAACACTATGACTATTACAGATGATAATCGATAATCAACAACTATTTTTGATTTCTCAAATTGTTTCTTCAAACTTACCAAAACCAACTCAAAACTAACTTTAAATTAAAAATAATGGTTTTAATACCTATCTATTATAGGCTTTAATTACCACTCTATTTGTCGTGATAAATGAATTCCCTTTCATTACCTATTTCGTTTATTAAGTTATTTTGGTGTTGGTTTTATCGTACAAAATATAAAGTCTATGTGTACCCTAATGTATGTACTCTAGAGAAAAAACAAAATAGAAAACATAACAAAAGAACATAATGAAAAACCTTAAGAGCATCGCCGGCTTCCTACGAACGAAGTCGGCCATGTTCTAAGTGAAAAACACAATAAACTTCTTGGTCAAAATTTACCTACTTTTAACGCACGCAAATCGTTACTAAGATCAGTCGCGAACGATATTTGGGCGCTTGTCGACCATAAGTTTGGTACTTGGAAACCATCGGTTTTAAAGAAATGCGAAGTACATTATATTTCTGAGTTTTAAATTAACAACGAGACAGAGGTAATTCTCAAGCTAATCAATCTTAGCTCATCTAATTACTCTTGACTTTGGAGTTGGAAAAAGCGCCGTGAAACTTTGTTATTTATACTTTCTACTTCGGAGCTCATTCGCTTTTTATCGACTTTTCTTTTTTATCTTTTTTTGTTGAAACTGTTTTTTACACGACTGCCCAAAAAAAACAGAGAATGTAATGTGTTTAGGGTTAATGTAGGTTTGCATGTATGTTTGATGTATGGGGTATTGTTAGAAACTTTAGATTTCTGAGTTACAATGTTTTTAATTACAATGAGTTACAATGAAAAAAAAAACAATATGGCGACTGTACGATGCCACTTTCAAATGTGAAAAAAATCTTCGTTTAGTACAAAATGAATATCAAAGAAAGGCCTTGATAAGCACATTCCAAAACTATATAATTTGTCACTAAAATGTATGAAATAAAAACTAAAAGAATACTAACAAATATGGATGTAATTTAACATCAAAAATAAATCTTACATTATTATTGTAAGTTACGTCCAGTTTATATTTGTTGTTTGGTGACTAAACGTGCTTCAACCATGCACTGTTGAACAACTTGCAGACTAGATTAATTACCGTCGGCTAAACCAATAACTAGTTCGAAAACTTAGTCCGAACACCGAACTTCAGTCTTTCCCAAGTTTAAACTAAATAATAATATGATGTGGTTTAAAATTTCATAAATTATTATGATGTTTTATAATAAATATTAGATTTAAATAATTAAAGTCAGATGATAAATATGTCTGGACTTTTTTTATTAATATCTATTTGACAATTTAAAAGGTTATGATCTTCTAAAGTAGCCTAATGCAGGGCGTTTTATAATAACTAGTAAAATTTTGTTTTTATAAGTATCCGCAATTTGATGTTTATTTTTATTTATTTAATCTCTTTATTGTACAACAATAAATTAATGTACACAAGGCGGACTTAATGCTAAAAGCATTCTCTCCCAGTCAACCCTTAGGGAACAGATAGCCACGAATGCGGTACATTTAATAGTAAATAATAAAATACATACAGTATAATAAATACAAACACATAATATATAGATACGCCTAAAATAATATATATAAATATATATACCTATTACAACAAATCAAAATAATTATATAATAAAAAGAAAAGCCAAATTGATGATGATGATTTTCACATTATGCTCATTATAAGCCTTCTAAAAGAAAAGCGTGAACCTTCTTTTTAAAGGAAAACTTGTTGGGTGATCTCCTGATAGCTTCAGGAAGACCGTTCCAGAGACGCAAAGCATGCAGAGTGAAAGATTCGGACATATACTTGGAACGAAACAGATGTTGATGACATCTCATCCTTAAAGCTTCGAAGAGATCAACGCGACCTAATCTTTTATATAAAATAATTAATGGCATTGTAGAATCACCTTACCTTACTAGTAAAATCTTCTATAAATGTAAAAAGGTCTTAGATCTACTTAAACATTTGCACCCCCTCGTTGTCGCACCAATTACGCCAGAAACCGCTTTATAATAAGACCATGTAGTACTTATAATGAAACTTACCAACATGTTGACATATTTAGCCTTAAATATCATAAATTAAAAAAAAATTGTGAATGATAAATTTGTTATTTCGAAATTAATTAACATCTTAGTACTGTCACAGAATAAAATAATAGCCCAAATGTAATTTTTTTAGGAATTTATTTTGTGGCCATGTTTGACTTATGGTACCAACCTACCTTAACGTTTATACTTGAGTTTATTTCCTTTTTGATTAAATTTAGTAGTTATTACTGCACTTAGTTAAAAACCTTAGTTTCGGTTAAATTCAACCTACCTAATGTTATATTTGAGTTCACTTGATTGAAATGGTATATCCTGTTGTGAAAACTGTTTTGGCTTTTGTAATAGTCATTAATCATAGTTTTTAAGGTAATATTGTATGCTGTTTGTTTCCCGTAACCAAATAAACAAATGGAAAACTGCAAAGTGACAGATAACCCTGGACAAAAAGAGTATTATTTTCAATAACTAATCCCATTAAGGTGGTACCCTGAGCGAAAGTGGCGCCGCGGTAAATTTTATTTAATATTATAATTCTAATACACAATGTTAATAATGTTTATCGTGGAGATTTTAGGGCCTACAGTCTAGTATTTTTAGACGGTATCGTTACATTCCCTAGTAGTCACTGCTAGAAGTAGATAGAAAAACTGCTAAAAGTAGCCGTTTTTGACACATTTGCTATCTTCTTCTACGAATGACTACGAGGGCAAGTAGTGATACCTTCTAAAAATACTAGACCATGGGCCCTAAAATCTCCACGATAAACATTATTAAAATCTTTTTCTATTACTAACTTATTAAATAAAAACCTCTGAGGGCGCCACTTTCGGTCATACAACCGCCTTAATGGGCAAACGCAAAACTCAATTTAGGACTAGGGTTGTCAGTGTGCAGTTTATCATGAAACATAATTTGTTTTTCAATAAAGTTGTGGTTTTTTAGGTTTTATAATTATTTTCCTGGATTGTATGCATGGTACACCCTATCTAACATATTCAGCTTTAGGGATTTTGTAACACTTTGTATAGGTAGGTACTTTAGAAGTAAAATTAAGATAAATGACTTTATTTGATTAGCTCCTATTTGATTGTTTAGAGTATTTTGCAAGTGACACAAAAAAATCACAAATGAAAAATTTCATTCGAAAAACTTAAACATACTGCTTACCTTTTTCATAAATTCCACTTGAAACGGGCATAACATAAACTATTTTGCTAACGCACAAATAATCTCGTTTGCAATTTCAAAGAAACGTCAATATCAGCTTGCTAAACTGAGTAAACAGCATTAAATTGCCTCAGAAAGTCCGGCTCAAAGTTTTAACCCTCTACTGGTTAACAAAGTTTCTGTGGAGCCGTGTCTCGGTAAAAAGATCCCATTGAAGGCACTATCCTGCCACTAGCGTTGTCGCCGCATCTAATTGGCTTTGAGCTATCTCAAAAGGGAGTTGGTGCGATACGCGCGGTTTGCCAATGGTGACGGCAAACCGTGTTTATTTTTGTTAACATTTGCACTTAAGGCGCGGTGGTAGTGAAACTAGCGCCGCCACTACATTTATTTTTACCCGAGTGCAAGAGGGTTATGTTTTTCGCGCGTATCTTGTATGTTTGTATGTAATATTCTTTATTACCTCATATCTTTTAAACGGCTGAACGGATTTCCATGATTAACATATCGTTAGATTTGTCTTGCCAGTCCAAGTGTTCTTATGAAAGTGGCGTTATAAAAAACCAACATGGCGGCTGCACCGTGCTATTACACATAGAGGAAAAAAAATTTTTTTTAGATTACTGCAATATGGGTGTCAAATTAAAGGTCTCATTAAAAGGATTTCAAAAAGGTATATCATGATTGTAATAAGTAATAACTAAAAAGAAATAAATAAAAAAATAAATTTAAAAAAATTAAAAACCCTCCTGCATAAAAAGACAAGTCAACTGAAAAGATGGAAACAAGATTGAATATTAAAGGCAACATTATAACATGCAGTCGGAGGCATATAACTCAAATCATTCATAATGTCTCTTTATGCATGCCTCCGACTGCATGTTATAATGTTGCCTTTAATATTTAATCTTGTTTCCATCTTTTCAGTTGGCTTGTCTTTTTATGCAGGAGGGTTTTTAATTTTTTTAAATTTATTTTTTTATTACTCGTAAACCATGTCAATATTTAAAAAAAGCTCATGTAATAATCTCTTAAATTGTCTCTAATATTTTTTGAATAACTCTTAAACGGTAATCATTCATTCTGTAAGTTTTAAAATCCATAATTGCCAAAAGTGGCCACTTTGAGCTTAAATGGATTTTAAAACTTACAGAAAGAATGAAAACTGTTGAAGAGTTATTCAAAAAATATTAGAGACAATTTAAGAGATTATTACATGAGATTGTTTTAAATATTGACTTGGTTTACGAGTAATAAAAATAAATGTAGTGGTGGCGCTAGTTTCACTACCTACAGCGCCTTAAGGCTAATTTTAAAGAGAAAAGAAGCGGGATAAACTTCTGTTAATGACGCAATTTTAGATTAAAATGAGAATTAAAGTGAAGTGGAAATTTCTTTATTCAAATAAGCTTACAATAATAAACATTCTTAAATCGTCAATTCTTTTACCCTACCCCATTATGACATCTTTTAGCTGACGAGAAAAATGGGTGCATTTTTTTATATACGATGTCTTTAATACAATCAGCAAGAAGCAGATCTATTCCCACTGGCAGCACCCGTTCACGAGCATGACGCATGCACCAGCCATCGTTCCGCTCAAGCATACTTGCGGGAACGACCCGCTTCACACTAAACCACGAAGACGAGACGAAGCAAAGACGGCAACGTTTCTAGTAAAAGACCATGACCGTGCCATGGCACTTTTGTAAATGTTCAAAACAGTGTAATAGTTATTTATGCAACTGTACTATAATGAGGGGTATTAAAACACGAATGTGGGTTTATTACACGAGGCGAAGCAGAGTGTGATAATAATATCACATGAGTGTTTTAATACCTAATTATGTACAGTTGCATATAAGACTTTATCTACACCCATTTTTTTTTATTTGGGAAACAAACAATATTTTAATATATATGGATTAAAAACACCCATGATATTTATCTACACCCATGATATGTATCCTCTATAAAGGTTTTGACTTTGACTTTGTTTTTGACTTTGACTTTCCTCCCGCTCCTCGTCATAATGTTGTACTGAATTCCATAATGCAACGCTCGCGCGTGGGCGCGCGGCGCTGCAGGATAAGCTCTCGCTCGGGATATTGTAATGATGGTGGTAATCTAACTGTTTCAGAACCCTTTACAGAGGATTTAAAGCATGGGTGTAGATAAAATTGTTTTATAAGTGTTTAATGTCTACCTGTGACTCTAATGCAAAGAATATACCTCTTCATAATTGGTGATAACTTATCTTAACCGACTAAGTATTATTTTCAAAAGGCTATGTTGTGAGATCTTTAAAAACATAGATTTTCATGTCAAGAATGACCTTCTCAATACTAATACAAAGCAAAGAAAAGCTCTCTGTATCAATTTATTATGTTCTTATACTAGGCAATAAAAAAGTAATTTATATCACACATTATATTACTTTGTCAGCGATATTCGCTTTATATCACGAAAGCGAGACTAGACACTGTAAATCATATCTGAAACGAAATAGCGAGAAAGCAAAATAAAAAGTGGCTAATCCTGTTTTCATTTTATCCGGTGCAGTCAAAATGTCAATTTACAATTTAATCACTGCGTTTTATTCCCGTAACGTCATTCATGTCCTATTAGTCATCATAATTATGATTTTGTTTTGTCGTCGTGTTTCATACAGTAAGTAAAACATCATCAACTCATTATCATCAGCCCTTTTAATATTCCTAACTGCCGGAGCACAGGCCTTAGGTGTTGTATTTGATGTTGTTTTATGTTTTTTATTCAATGCTTATTCATACTTATTTTCTTCTCATTATTTAGTTTTTTACTCTTGGGGTTAAAGTTGTATACAGTGTAATTTTAGAACACTGGACAAATTTTGTGGTGTGACTTGGACCGTCAAACAACTTTGTTTCTTTGACCAACTCAATCAGAGCAAAAAAATAATCAGCTGTTCCATAGAAAACGTCAATATCTACTCGCCTAAAATATAAAGAAAAGCTGATTTTATTTTATGCTCTGATTAAATTGGTCCCATAGACAAAGTTATTCAGTTTGACGATCTAAGCCACACAACAAAATTTGTGCAGTGTTTAAAATATCACCCTGTATAAATTTTATAATTATTCTTGAACCCCCTGGGGTTCAAATGGGGTATCAAGTGGGTGGGTAGTATAACCGTGAGCCGCGACCAACGGTCAAAGCACTTAATCTCAAAATAATATTTTTTTCTACCATCTTATAACCAAGCATCGAAAGATTAGAAACGCAAGCCAACTGCACCATGTCATCGAGCTCCTCTGACAAAACCTACAGTAACTAAACTAAACTTAGTAAACTAAAAGTAGTTTTTAAAACGCGCAACGCACATCGATACCCACCAAGTGGAGAAGCGCGTCGTACACTTAAGCCTACATTGACATCTACGGGCCCATTCATACCGCTCAAAATATTGACAACCTCTTTCATCCGCTTGAAAAGCGCTTGAAAGAAAAAAGGAGCCCCGATTTTTTTTACTTACTGAGACTTCAATGGAACGCATAGGAGTCCCGAATAACTCTTTGCGCTCGCAGCAAGGAGTGTTTTCGCTTCAAATTGCCAGTTAGCGTCTTTCAGAATTGTCTGTACTCAGAAACTTTATGCTTTTCGCATTCATTCTTTTAGATGTTGCTTGTATTGGTTTGGAAAATAGGAATGAAAGGTGTACCGTGACATTAAAATATAATATAATATTTATTAATTAATTGATCAGACAATATTTAGTCAAAGTAATAGACTTTCTTTTTCGCTGGCATGAAATTATTTTTCGTATTTAGTGAATCACCTTTTACCATCTGATAATTTAAATTTAGTTAAGTAAGATTTTTAAAATTTCTTGTAATTTGTGGAACTTATGAAAATAATTAAAACATAATGTAGGTATTTTACAGAAACAAAAACATTTTTATTCAAAAACAACAACGACAAACAGCCAATCTTCAAAGTAAAACCATAGACATAAAATATAAAAGAAAAGGCCGAAAAGAATTCCAAGAAAATTCATAAGGAAACACATTTCTAAGCGGCCATTCCTCAAGTAGCACATAAAAATTATTTACACATTTTGCTGGTAAGTCGGCCACTTGGGCAGATTAAGTCGTCACGTCGTTGCCATATTTCTTTTAGCCAACGTTTGGTATCAGCCCGTAAATAAAAACAACAGACGAAAACATTTGTGGTTTGCGATGCGACGGATTGCGATAGTTGGTGCAATTAATTGGGTCTTCAACTCGAATTGAAATGGAAATGTTAAACTGTACCTGTTTTAATAATTACTGTAATGGCACATAATACATAATTGTACGTACCTAATGGTTGGAGTGGTGAGTAATTTTACTAATTAGTTTTATTATTTCATTTAAATAGATATTGTGTATTGTTAGGTTAGGTTAAAAAACAGCTGTTTCATACATATATTAATACAAAAATATTAAAATGTACGAAACAGCTGTTTTTTTCACGATTTAAAAAAAATATCCTAAAGTAAAAGTTGTTCAGTTTGACGGTCCCTAACTACCATATTCGCCATTAGGGGTATTTTTGTAACACGTTGTATATTGTATTATTTTCTACAGTGACCCGCCCTCGCTCCGCTTCGGTGTAGTGTTGAATTTGACACCATGAATTATACATATACACCTTCCTCTAAAATCACTCTACCTATTTTAAAAAAACTGCAACAAAATCCGTTGAGTAGTTTTAAAGATCTAAGCTTAGGCTTTAAGAAAGGGACAGACAGCGGGAAGCGACTTTGTTTTATTGTATGTAGTGATTAAATGTTGACTTTTTCGGGTAACATAACCTGTTAACATATTATACTAGCTTCCGCCCGCGACTTCGTCTGCGTGGAAAGGTTCTTTGCTATCCCTCGGGAACTATACTTTTTCTCGGGATGAAAGGTACCCTATGTCCTTCTCTGTACCCCTGACAACGTGTATGCAAAATTTCGTGATGATCGGTTCAGTAGTTAGGACGTGAAGGCGTAACAAACAAACAAACAAACAAACAAACGGACTTTCGCATTTATAATATTAGTAAGGATACTTCTAAAAGACTTAGTAGATTTAATGCTAATGTTAGCTAGTGCATTCTAAAATTTACATTCGATAAGGAAATAAATTATGACACATATTTTCTAACGTGTTGTGGTTAAAATGATCATAATAGTATGATTATACTGAACTGAAAAGAGAGCTTGGAACAACAACATTTGCTACAAACAAAGTTCTAATCCTACGATATCTCAATTAAACAGTCTCAGCCGCATTCACTCTTCACTACTATATTCCAAAATATTATATTATACAACAATAGAATGCAAAGTTGTACCAAAACATTTAAATATAAACTCACGAACATAATAATTATGCTCAATCCAACCTTACGTAACTACGGTCAACTCAATTTAAATTACTCCATTAACTACACAAACAAACTCGTCCTCTAATTATATGCGCTGCGGAATACTGTTTTGAATAAAGTTCATATCAAGGCATATCAACATAAACAGTCCATTTCTGTATTTACTCAACCGATGCAATGCTTGTAGGTGTAATTTCAAACCACAAGATTGCTATCTCTAGCTAGCTGAATAATGGACGCACCTTCCGCTGGAAAGTGTTTTATTGATTGTCTGTTCTAGTTATTTATATTTCTATGTAAGAGTAGCTATTTCGAATCCTTAAGGCTCCGTTATGCGAAATCATTTGTATCTGTCTTTTTCTTTACGTGTAAAGAGTTAGAAAATAACCTCACTTCTGCACTTTTTCGACGTTTTTCGTTGTTTTTTTTCATCATAATCTTTAGCACAATTATCTTTATTGAAAAAAAGTTATTGGAGCAATTGCATAGAATTCAATACGTTTCCACTATTATTTACACCAAAATTATGACCCGCGACAAGCGCTTTTGATGATATTCTGATTTTTTCTTACAATCATCTGTGAGATTTATACGCAATTTAATACTTGTAGCTACTAGATAATCTCTTTAGCTTGTTGTATGTTTTTTGTGGCTACAACTTTACGTTTTCTATATAAAATATGGCCCGCGCAAACCATGTTTTCATATTATGGCCCCTTAAAGCGGTTTTAAAAACATTCATTTTATTATAAGTGTAATACAGAAAATTAAATATATTAAGGATAAGGGTAAGTATAAAAAGATAAATTTTATTCTAGAAATACAGTATATTTATTATTATGCCTTGCGAATTACAGGGGTTAAATTAAAATTTAATAGGAAAAAAAAATATTCCAATAAACCTGAAAACTTTTAAAAAACACAAAGTCTGTTTACACGAGTTCTATGGAAAAATATCCAATAGCAGTTGCCGGGCCAACAGGGGAATACGGAATCGATATAGGTACTTTAACCAAATCAAAAACATCCAACGTATGGCGAGATGAACACTGGCAATAGGGTAAAGCGATGGTCCGCGAATAGACGACTAATAGACTTCTTCCGAGTCGTATGTCAGTAATAGTCATAGAAATAGAATATGAAAGAACAACAATGTCAATAAACAGGTGATCCGAAAAACGAAGTGCAAATGTGTGAGTGAAATAGTGTTGTCTACACTACTTAATAATGTTATTGATGACTACTACTACTAGGGCTTAGTGGTAATATTGACATTTTCAATCCTATTTTTCATCTGCGCCATCGACCTACAATACAACTTGGGTTGTAGTTGTATTGTAGGTCGATGGCGCAGGTGGTTAGTGCACTCAGTATCGTAGGATTCGTAGGTAAAAATAGGTCGGAAGTAACCGTGTCCTTATAATGATAACTTTTCTTTTCCACACTCTATTGGTCTTCTAAAAATTTTCTAAGTCTATGGTAATAGTGCTATTTTTAAAATGGTGCCAATACGTAAGGCAATATTCAAGCCGTTTTGTATTGATTGAAGTGGGTAATAGTAATAGACGGAGCGAGCGCGAAGCGTCTCTGCTTCAGCTTGGACAAAAGTGCTTTCGTATGTCCTTCCGGCTGTCCGTTTATTCACCTCTACAAGTCACATTTCTCAACTGATTCACGTGAAATTTTGTGAGCAGGTTCGATAATTAAATATATTTTTTTGTCAAGCCAGTTTTTTGTAGTTTTAAGAAAAATATATCACCCTTTTGAAAAATGTTCAAAGCGCTAGCTTACTTAAAGAATACCTAACCTACCAAACAGCACGTTCCTACTCATTTTCAAAAGCAGTCTCATCTTTGTGGCGACATCTATTGGATATTTTTTTAAATAACATACAATTTGAGCGAGTTGTAATCTCCGTTTTTTCCAGAATGGGGTTGGCACTCTGACATGAAAATATTTAATTTTATTTAACTGGACTGGCTGTCTGTATGATTTGACAGCTAAGTTTTTGTGCCTATTTGAAACGCCACTAGCGTGCGTCTAAAGAACTAATTTTGACGTACAATATGAAAATGGTTGCCGTGATGGTCTCTCCAGACATCCAACTTTAGTACCATGTCCCTCACGCTATGCTCACGCTACGTCCTACAGCGCCAAAATGGCGGAAATCAAATAGAAACAAAAACAGTTTGACATAAGCCTGTCCAATGTAAATATATGCAGGTCAGTGGCACAGAGGAAATAATCACTACGTTTTAGTCAGTGGGTTGGCAATGCAAAGCTAATTGTAGATGTCGCTGCGTACGCTTGTTCTCGTGAACAAGCGTACGCAGCGCCATTTTGACAGTTGCCTTCCCTATTGAGTAAGCACTATAATAAATGTCAACTTATAGATTCGTGCAAAATGCGTTGAAAAGAACCATGACTGTTCATGATGATAAAGTGGATATGGTTAAAAATAGATGCAATGTCTACATAATAGTCTTAACAACTTAATTCAGAAGTTTGTAAACTGAATCCCTAATACCTTCAACATCAATGTCATTAAAATAACAAAAGCTTTTCAGTAATGAGATTACTAACGATTTTAACACTAACTGGTTCGTCCGTTCCAATAAGGATCCCAAAACAAGAAACTGGATCTTTCGGCAGGTGTCGGACGACAAAGCTTTTGCCCCGGGGACGGACGACAGTTAATGTCGGACAAGTGAAAGGTGACAGGCGACCTTTAAGTCCGACATTTTAGGAGCCTATTTTGTTTCAGATTTTTTAGATCGGAAAGATTAATAAATTGAGTGACAGATCAAACAACTTGATAAACCAATGAGTGAACGACGTGTGGTGGTAACAAAGAACTATTGTATTTTCTTCTTTGAAATAAAATAAAAGAAACATGAGATTGTTTGTAAAAGTTAGGAATAATTTTAGATTCCTTTCGAAGAATAAGGAGTGCTTTTTGGTGAATGATGTATAATAAAAAGCTGCTCGGTAGAGTTTTGAACATGAAAAACGTCTGTAATAGTCTTTGAACTATGATTGACAATATTTAAGATATACAACAAAATATTTATAGATACGATTATGATATTCCGAACGCAAATGAAAACGTTAATGATGGAAACCTAGATCTCTGTTACTATTACTCATCCTATTACAAAAAACAAACAGAATTTTATCAAACTTTACTACGATTCTTCTTCCCACACTTATTACTTGCGCCAATCACAGATTGACAAATTGAATTTTACTTGTCCGCTCGCTTGGGGCAAGACAAAGGTCGATTCTCATTTTATGTGCCATCTGATTCCTACTGGGCCTACTTCATTTTCATCACTGACGTAATGGGCTTTCAATTACCAGAGGTTCCTTTTAGCTACGACGATGTAGGGGTTGGAGATAGAGGGGTAGGGTTTCTCATCGAGATTTGTAACTAAATGTAGGTAAGACACAAACCGTTTGACTCTTGACATCTTAATTTAAATAAAACCGGTCAAGAGCAAGTCGGACTCGCGCACCGAGGGTTCCGTACCATCATAATTGCACCATCAAACCACACTACAGAATAGAATAATAAAATTATTATTGCGGTTTTAGATCAGCGCCATCTCTTGACCGATAGTGGAACTAATGTTTACTTTTTTAGAAATTTGATAATTTCTAAAAAAGTATGCTATATTGAGACATCTTTTATTTTTCCTGTAATCTTTATATACCTAAATGGCTATCACATAGAATTATTTCAGATTTTTCTCTTTGCAAACTTCGGAGATAAAGGGGGGGGGGGGGACGGTATTTTTTTTACATTTTTCACCATAAGTCGAAAACTATGCGAGATATCCAGCTGTGACAGACAGATAGATAGACACACAGACTGAGTCATACCATAAGGGTTCCTTTTTTACCATTTTGGTACGGAACCCTAAAAAGGTTTCTCATAGTTTTAATACACTTGCCCCTATAAATGATTTTAAATTTCTAATTTGTTATGTAAAGTCATTACATTTTATATGCTCTTATAATTTCATGTTAGAGCCTTCGACATCAGCCATTTTTAATGTCCCTATTGGTGGGGCACAGGCCTTCCTCATGGATGCATATGGAGGATGGACCATAATCCACCACGCGGGCCCAGCTGGCGGATTGGTGTTAACAACTGCAAATGCACCCGGGATCAACGGCTTAACGTGCCTTCCGAAGCACGGAAGAGCTTGAGATAATAAATTATTGGTCACCCATCCTATGACCGACCTTTACGAAAGTGGCTTAGCCTCCGCAATCGCTGAGTCAGGCGCTAAGCCACTTCGCCATCGAGCTCTTTTTCTATAAAAATAAATAATTCAGTTAAGGTAATAATCTGAGAAAATTGTGTTTGTATGGTCTGTTTAAAAAGATAAGCCTATTTCAAATTTTTACCATAAAACATGAATTAAACGGCTGACCCAATAAAGAAAGCTCTGAAATTTAATTCCATCATTTAGACATACAAAATTGTGTTACATCATACACGCAGTACTTCATAAGACAAGCGCACCTAACTCATAACATGCAAATTCGGTGTTTGAAGAGAAAAAATGCCAGTCTTAATGAAATATTCAGTAGGCAGACTCGTGAGAGGTTATATCTAAAGTTTGCGAGAAATGCGATCGGCGATAGATTTATATGGACGTACCGCGTAAAATATTTTACGGAGTTGACTGGTTTTATGTGTTTTTCGGGTTTTATACCTTCCGAATGTTTCCCTGGCATTATTTTAGATTGATTTCAAAATTTTCGATGAGTTAGCTAATTTAAGATAAAAAATATATAAGTTTATTAGGATTGAAGCCTTCTTGTACTAATGCCCATGATTTTATCTATCAGCTCTAAATAAAAACCACATTACTTAATTAGATAAGTAATACTGCAGCTTAGGCAATCGAATCTAAGCTATCAGCTTAGGAATATACCTGATAAAAAAGTATTGGAACGACGGATATTAATATAATTATTGCTATTAATTGTTTTCGCTATTGGCTCCGTGTACGCTTTTAGCGCTACCTAGCGTGTTGCAACTTTGTTGGCTCTGACCTGACCGTTTTGACGTTTTGATATGTAATGGCGGCATTGTGACAAAATGTTAAAAAATACTATACATATTGTGTTATTAATATAAATTTCAAAATTACTATGATTTGGGTGGACAAAGTGTAGTGAAATCATTTTTGGTCATTTAAATTAAATATGGCAAATAAGATCTATTCAAAAAGAGTGTTTTATTTTGGTTATATTAGCGTTTGTTTACTTCTTTTTTTGGTTGAAGATTTTGTAAAACAAGAGGATAAAGCTACTTTAATAATTTTACTAAGTGATAATAAACATATATAATTATTCCTGTATCGCTAATAATAAATTAAATATCGTTTTCAAGCAGATTACAGAGCCTTCATTATTTCTATTTTTTGCCACCATGAGCGCTGCGATCGATTATTATACCTTCGCACCCTCCCAATAGGGCCCCTATTCCTAAAAATACTACAAACTCCGCTTCAAAAACAGTGCCTGTGTAATTTCTCTAGTTGTAGCAAATACCGTCACTTGGTGTCGATTTGTTTAGCAACGATTTAACTAAATTGACAGGACTAAACTAAATTTAGTTTTCCATCCTTTTCTTTCTGTATCGAAAAGACAAGATCAGAATGCTAAAATTAAGTTTAGTCCTATCAATTTAGTTAAGTCGTGCTAGCCAAATAGACACCACTGTCTACAGAGACATCGACAGACATCGACATCGACAGAGAGTTTCGATTCGAGCTACTTAAATAGATACAGATCTATTTAAGTAGCTCGAATCGAAACCGCAGTCTAAACTTCTAGCTAAAACCCCATTAAGATTCCAAACACCACATCACCTCTTAGCCCAACGGTCTATACGAAAACTCGCACAAACTCTCCCCATTCCTCAGGAGTGTAGCAAACTCGACTCCACTGTTATCAGTTGTCATACAGTCGGACGGAGTTTAAATAAGTTTTTCTACTAGTTCGCTTTGCGGAAAATTCCCCAAGGACCGAGTTTGCGCTTTTTAGCGTCAAGTTATCGTCGAGACGCTGGTGTGAATTCGGTTAACTGGTTTGAATGAGGCATTGCGGTATTTCGCCCCTTCGTTTTGGTCGAGAATAGTATACTTAAAAGAATGGTTGGAATGTTAAACGTAGTACATTCCGTTTAACAGAACGAAATTTAGTTTAAAAAAATATAGTTAATACACGTAATGGTATTAGTTTGGCCTACATAGGAGGCCATCATATTCAAAATTGTTTCATTTATCCAATTCAATAAGTTTTTCAAGATTGTCATTTTTTTGTTAAAAAGACCTAACTGAAACAAGTAAATAATTTAGTTTATCTCTTTTGTGTTGATTTTGCCTGTGGTACATTTACAGCAGAAAAATAGTGTCGCAGTGCCACTGCGGTGGAGTGAAGTGGTTACACAATATCTAATTAGGTAAAAGTAATTATGAATACCGTTTGCACTTATTTCAAGCAGTTCGAATACTGTTTTTTTTTTATTATTGGAGTAGTTTTCTGATCTACTTAATACTATCACAACAATAATGATTAATGCCATCAGCTTGTAAAGTTGTGTATGTAAGCTATTGGCTAGCATCTTCAAAAAGACGCCCAAAGCACAGTGCAAACAAAAAATCATCTATTCCTGTGACCAAAAGGCACTTCCTATGCGGTGTGCTATAGTGCAAATTAGTATTTTTTTAGAATGAAATTAACATGGTTATTCATCTCCCTTATTCCATTACGCCAGATCTCTGTAATCAAATAAAAATCGCCATCCGAATATTGCGGATTCAATCATTCTTCTGTTCAATTAATGTTGATTAAAATCTCATAAATATTCATGTGAGAGATATGAACAACGCACGGATACCAACTTTTTTGAAAAAAAAAAGGATAGGGACTCAATACTGAAATCCACACGTAAATTAAAAAAATAACTGTTAGTTATGTACATATTAATCTATTAAGTATTGTAAAGAATCTGTTTAACTGATTTTAAAACAGATAATAAACCAGCTTTTATTTTAATCTTACTAATATTATAAACTAGCGGCCGCCCGCGGTTTCACCCGCGTGGTGCCCGTTCCCGTAAGAATATCGGGATAAAAAGTATTCTATGTTTTAATCTAGGCTATCTACTATCTGTGTGCCAAATTTCAACCAAATCCGTTCAGTAGTTTTTGCGTGATTGAGGAACAAACATCCAAATATCCAAACCCACAAACTTTTACATTTATAATATTAAGTAGGATGTGGAAGTTTGGATGTTTGTTACTCAATCATACAAAACAGCTGAACAGATTCGAATGAAATTTGCAAAACAGATAGTTTATAGCCCGCATTAATAAAGGATACTTTTTTATCCTGGTCAAAGCTTTCCTAGGGATTATTCCCTACGGATTTTTCGAATATTAACGCCGACGAAGTCGTAAGTGGAAGCTAGATTCTAATTAAACTAAATTGTGATGTGGAATTTACACGGGCCGCGGATTACGTAGCGATTAGATTTAACAAGCAATTTGTCGATAAAATGCGCTGGTCTACAGAAATCAACCGGAAAATTTACTCGTGTAAATGCCCTATCTATTATAATCACTCTAAAATATTTGCTGTAACTTAAAAATACGGTATTATGGAGTTACGTAATTTACTCAGAAGTTTATATAGAAAACCAATTAAGTGTGACTTCAACATCAATTTTTTTCTAGTGAAAATAATTGAATTGAGAAAAATAAAATCTCATAGAAATTACATGGAAATAAAAGGTACAACGTATATAATTTAATTAGTATCCTTCAGTAACTAGGCTCTTTCTAGGAATCCATCTAATCAAGATACAGGGTTCTTACATTACTGAATTTGTAAAGGTTTCTAAGTAAAATAATTTAATTATTTCTTTCCACCTAAATACTGAATTCAGAGAATTTCAAATAAACTTTGTTATGTAATTATAACATCCAGACCTTTTTTTTACCCTGGTACTTTACATTTTAAATTATTATTCACCATACTTTTTATACTTTAAGATATTAAAAATATATAAAAGTTACCCTTCTCTAGATTTATGTAATCCTGGTACTTTTTTCTTAATAATTGTATACCAATCCTTAAGTTAGGTAGGTTATTCTATTCAAAATCGACGGGTTTTCTTAGTACCAACCTTTTGCTCATACTGTAGTTGATTTGCTCAGCATTTTTCAAGTCGAAGACTTTCAACCAAGATTTGCTAAGTGGACCATGGACATATTCTTTACAACTAACTATATAAGTGCACAACGGAAAGAAATAAATACTCATGGTACACTTAGTTCACATGAGGTGGATGGGCAATGGTAGAGCAGCGACTCAAGTAGGGACAATGAACAATCAAATCTGCTGGCTATCGTTTTTGAGATAGTATAGACTAGACGAAAATCCTAAAAATCCGCTTCCTTTACCGTTTCAACGGCATTTTGTGAGCCATTTGGGCAACATGACTTTTCCGATGTAAAAAATGCTGCTAAATTCGATTTTGAATGTTGCCAAGCCGAATTTTATTTTATTTTCTTTCAAGCGTGTTTTGCTCTTATAATGACTTGATTCAAGAAAATATGTCAATATTTCTCTACAGAAAATCCTCTATAGAATTAAAACTATGAAGATTTGCCTCAGAAAAAAGACACTGGTAAATAGCCCAGTTATTTTACTATTTAGAATAATAAACATATTGAACATTTTTGTCTAGTAACTGTGTTAAAAAAACTTATTTGCGTCATGCGGCGGAATTTTCTCAGCTATTTTTTTTTCATAAATCCTCTACAGAATTAAAACTACTGAAATTTACCCCAGAAAAAAAATACTGGTAAATAGCCTAGTTATTTTAATATATTATATAATAAACTTGTTAAACATTTTTGTATAGTAACTGTGTTAAAAAATATATTTTGATTCGTGCGGCGGAATTTTCAATATATTTACTAGCGGCCGCCCGCGACTTCGTCTGCGTCGATAGTTTTTTTGCTATCCCTCGGGAACTGAACGCTTTTTTTGGATGAAAAGTATCCTATGTCCTTTTCTGTACTCCTGACAACGTGTATGCAAAATTTCATGATGATCGGTTCAGTAGTTAAGACGTGAAGGCGTAACAAACAAACAAATAAACAAACAAACGGACTTTCGCATTTATAATATTAGTAAGGATATTTTTTTAAATCCTCTACAGAATTAAAACTATGAAGATTTGCCCAAGAAAAAAAAATATTGGTAAATATTCCAGTTATTTTACTATATAAAGTAATAAACTTTTTAAACATTTTTTTCTAGTAACTGTGTTAAAAAAATATTTTGTGTCGCACGGCGGAATTTTTTCAAATTGTTTTTTTCGAAAATCCTCTACAGATTTAGAACTATGAGGATTTGCCCAAGAAAAAAAATACTGGCAAATAGCACAGTTATATCACTATATAGAATAATAAACTTGTTAAACATTTTTGTCTAGTAACTGTGTTAAAAAAAAATAGTGTCACGTGGCGGAATTTTCTCTCCTCGAGCCACATCTCATACTTCCGGTACCTGGGCGGACTTTGGGTTATCAAAGTTGAGTTCAGCAACCCCTAAAACTTATGCCAGGATACCTCACACGTTTAGAATCGAGTTCAGCAGGATTTTTTACTTCGGAAAAGTCATGTTGCCAAAATGGCTCACAAAATGCCGTTGAACTTGAAAACTTTAATTCGAATTACTAGCCTAGTAGTGTTGGGCAGTGACAAGCAA